>CM038713.1:20687599-21287599 GCA_021613375.1 Megaleporinus macrocephalus
CCCCGCACATCAAACACACTCGCAACCCTCTCCCTTTCATGCCTCTTCCCCCCCAAAAAAAACCTCTATTTGATCTGCCTGCCAAAACACACACACACACACACACGATTTACACACACATATCTTGAGACTAAGGTTTACACGAACCCCACACTAACACACACACATAAAAGCAATCAAGGAACAGAAGCGAGTGTGTAAAATGGAGAAGATATTCTCTGGAACAAGGATTAAAACCTACGCAGTGGTCTGCAGAAGCAGGAGCTTTGCCTTAACCAGGAGTTCTTCCGTTCTGCCCGTGCAGATGTCCAGCCTTGCTATTTTTTGAGCCTGAGGAAGCTGAAATGCGTTTGGATGCCGAGCGCTGGCAAGGAATCCTAGTAATCCTGTTTTATGAGTTTTATGAGCTGTTTCATTTGCGCATGATGTGCTTGAGTTGTACGAGCTTCACCTGAGCTGTGCAAGTGGTGTGTTGAGTCGATGAGACCGGCGCTTCAGTTGTACAAAATGTATCTCGAGTTGTTCGAGTTGTGTTGTAGTTGACGAGAGCTGTGTTTTTTTACCACACTGTGTCTGAGCTGTTCAAGCTATGGTTGAGTTGTTTGAGCAGTTCTTTACTTGTGAGAGGTGGATTTGAGTTGTATGAGCTGTGATTGAGACGGGTGACGTGCGCATGAGCTCATTTGAGTTGTGAGAGCTACGTTTGAGTCATGCAAGCTGCGTTTGAATTGCACAGCTGTGTTCAAGCTATATAATTGTGTTTGAGTTGTGGAAGCTGTACTGCTGCACATGGGATACGTGATCTACATGTGAGTGGTACATCTGTGTTTGAGTCAGACAGGCCGCACTGAAGTTGTGCAGATGCGTTTGAGCTGTGGGTTGTACAGTCATGTTTGTGTTGACAAACTGAATTTGAGTTGTACGAGCTGTATTGTTGTTCTACAACTAGTTTTTTTTCTGGCTCCGTTTGAGTCGTGAAGCTGTGTTTGAGATATACATGCTGCTGTTGTGTTATACAGCTTTGATTGCATTGTACAAGCTGTGTTTGAGGTATGTTTATGCTAAGTTAAGTGTTAAGTGTTTGCAGCAGAATGTGTGTGTGTAGATTGTCGCAAGAAAAGGAAGCTTGTCAGAAGATATGCAGCAAGTGCTGTGTGGTCAGTTCATGTACTAGCGGTGACTGGATTGGCAGTCTATAGGCTTTTTTCTCTGTGGGGGTGTGAGTTTGTGCTGTGGCAGTGGGAGTGAGAGCTGTAGACTCACAGTGCAGATCACACTGGGGAATAGCAGTGAGGAGATTCGAAGAGCAGCAGGTTAATGCCCATTGCTGATGGGATAAGTGCTGTGCTCTTCACTCTCACTGTAGATGTAAGTGTGGTAGATCACGGGGCTAGATAAGACTAGGACAGGTCCCTGTCTTGTTTGATTGGAAAAGGGGAGAGAGAGAGAGAGAGAGAGAGAGAGAGAGAGCATTATCGTCCGTCTTGTTTTCTTCAGTATGTTCAGCTTTAAACGGGACTATGCTTTGTTAACATCATACCTGACACAGTCATGCAAATTTGTATTGAGCTCGGTTAAGAGAGAGAGAGAGAGAGAGAGAGAGAGAGGGGAGGAAAGAGAGAAAGAAACTGAGAGTGTGTTTTGTAGAACACTAGTCAGCAGTATGCTATGTTTTGGCCTCATTTCCATGTCTCTCCATAATAAATTACCACGAGTGCTCTGGATTCTCCCGAGCTTCATTGTCGGTAGTGCTATCTCTCTCTCTCTCTCTCTCTCTCTCTCTCTCTCTCTCTCTCTCATTCTCTTCTTTAATGTTTTAAAGAGCAGACGTGGAATCGAAAGCTTTGTCATCCTCATCTCCATGGCAACCTCTCCAACTTTGTCAGGATGCTTTGATTAGCGGTGTTGGTGTGTGTCAGTCAGTGTGTGGATGGAGGCGTGCAGGCCCATTCCGATCAGCCATCAGTCGGCATCTCCCCTCCCCCCCTCCTGGTGTCTCTGTCCGGCACTGGTCACTCAGACTTCTGATGCCTTTAATGTTCTCCCCATCACACTGACCAGGAGGTCTTCTTCACTCAGCCTTCTTTCTTCTGTCTCTCTGTCTTTTCCCCTTTTCTCTTTCTGTCTGACTCTTGTCCTCACTTTGCGCTCTGTTTTCACCTTGACAGAGGGCTGGGTGGAGATTTGATCTTTGCATATGCATTATTGATCCAGCGCAGGTGTCGTCTCTCTCTGTCCCATTGTCCACTGCGCAAGCCGGACTTTAAATTATTCTCCCTGCTACATTCCTCTCACTAACTCACTCCCTCACTCACTCACTCACTCACTTATTTACATAACTATTCTACAGCTCACGCATTCGTCACACACTGATTCTTCTAGATAGCTATTCACTCATTCATTCACACCTTTATTTAGCCATTCAGTTGCTGACTCGCTTAATGTACACTCTTTATCTCAGCAGTATGTGTATTTTCACCAGTGAGAGCACCGAGTATCATTCAAACAGATTTTCATAAATATAATACAATATAGCATGAATGTCTTACTTTGAAAGAAGTAGATAGTGTCTCGTAAAGCAGTTTGAAGAACGAAGTGTAGCTCCAGACTTCCCACAGACATTATATAAATTTATTCAATTCCTTCAGCAGCAATCTTGATTCAGCTTAATGAAGCACTGAGTAGTCAAAGCAGGTATGAGATGATAACTGCAAAGAATACTGGACTGTTACAAAGAAAAGCTTGGACAGAGTTAAATAAACACACAGACTTATGTACAACCATCTCTTACTCTATTAATACTATTTGGATACTTATTTTGCTGATTAGATAAAAGCTTTGTGTTTGAAAACATATATAAATATATAACATAATACAAAATATAATGTCCTCTAGCGTTTGAAGCTTTTGCACAGTACTGTATGTAGATGTATTATAGCTTTTGCATTAAGATGCTATACATTTTCATGTAATTTCAATCTTATTTTTGTATTATTTATTTGTTTCACCTTTCACTGCTCACTGGAACACATGACTTATACTATCTTATCTCAGCATCATGGTTATGCTGTGACGTTTTGATTTCCCTTTTTTGACACAGGTGTTTCCGCTGTAGGAGAAACATACAGATAGCGGTAGCTGCTCATGGGGTTGTCAACCATACTGTACTGAACTGATACGGGATGCGCCGCGTTCCAGCTTTTTGAAAATCAATTGCGAGTCCATGGGAGGTAAACATCGCAGATTAGACTAAGACAGGCGATTTGTATGAGATAGAAGGAAACCCTGCTGCTCTCCTCAGCCTGTCTGTTATGTTATGTTCCAGCACGCAAGCAGAGAACGAATGTGAGTCATGACCAATGAGAAGCGCTGTCAGCGTTGCTATGGCGTGGCTGAGAACTGCGCCAGATTTAAAAAATGGCAACCTCCAAGCATACGCTGCATTGGGGAGCTCATCCGAGGCTGGTAAATATTAGATGGTTAACTAGTAAAAGGTACGCCCACCAGAGATTCAGAGAATGCAATCCTGGTTCTTGCTGTGTTTAAACAGATCATAGATCTAATAGAAGCAGGGCAGTTCTGTGTTTTTACATATTCACTGCAAGTTTAGCTTTTTTTTACTTGTCTTGTTATACGTCACATCTCGTAAACATCTGGTAAAATCCCAAGTTTAACAGCTAAAATTTTTATAGCTAAAAAAGAGATTGCAACGCAGAAGGGAAAGGGGCAGTGACTAGCCGAGACTGGAGTACATGAGGCCGTCACTGTGTCTGAGAATGTTATCATTTTAAACTAGGCTGGCGGAGCAGCTGCGCGGTTGGGTTTTGTTTTGTGCTGCTGGTTATCGCTTTGATACAATGGATGGTGTTTTTAGATCGTTCATGCATTTACAGCATGAAATCAAATTGAATTTGATTTATAGGGCATATCAGCTTGTGACCCCTTATCAAAAAAAAAACCTTTTCACCCTCTCATTGGCACTAATTTATTCACTCAACCATCCATTCATTTGCTTACCCACTAATTCATCCCCTGACCTACCAATTTATTCTCTCACTCACTAATTCATCCATTTACCTACCAATTTATTCTCTCACCCTCTAATTCATCCCCTCACCCACCAATCTATTCTCTCACTCTCTAATTCATCCATTCACCCAACAATTTATTCTCTCACTCACTAATTTATGCATTCACCCACTAATTCATCCCCTCACCCACCAATTTATTCATTCACTCACTAATTTATTCACTCACCCACTAATTCATCCCCTCACCCACCAATTTATTTACTCACCCACTAATTTATTCACTCACCCACTAATTCATCCCCTCACCCACCAATTTATTCTCTCACTCACTAATTCATCCATTCACCAACTAATTTATTCTCTCACTCACTAATTCATCCCCTCACCCACCAATTTGTTCTCTTACTCACTAATTCATCCATTCACCTACTTATTTATTCTCTCACTCACTAATTCATCCACTCACCCACAAATTTGTTCTCACACCCACTAATTCATCCATTCACCCACCAAATTATTCTCTCACTCTCTAATTCATCCATTCACCCACCAATTTATTCTCTCACTCACTAATTCATCCACTCACCCACAAATTTGTTCTCACACCCACTAATTCATCCCCTCACCCACCAATTTATTCTCTCACACTCTAATTCATCCATTTACCCACCAATTTATTCTCTCACCCTCTAATTCATCCCCTCACCCACCAATTTATTCTCTCACTCTCTAATTCATCCATTCACCCAACAATTTATTCTCTCACTCACTAATTTATGCATTCACCCACTAATTCATCCCCTCACCCACCAATTTATTCATTCACTCACTAATTTATTCACTCACCCACTAATTCATCCTCTCACCCACCAATTTATGACACGCCCACTTTCTGCATCTCCTGACCTCAGTGTCCGCACGTTTTCATCCCTCGACCAGAGTTGAGCCTTGAGAGAGACTTACCTTCATCTTCAATAAAATGTCAGGCCTCTGAAGAACGAAACAAACAAATGTAGGAAATAAATAAAGAAAGAAATAAATATAGGCAGACGCAAAACAAACAGAACAAAGAAAGAAGAAAAACAAAGTCGAGCACCAGATCTCTGTGCTGTTAATTAAAAACGAGAGAAGTTACACTCTCGCCGCAGAGAGACGTAGAGGTGATGTCAGATAGAGTGGCAGTGTGAAATACAGTATTGGGCATTAGACTGAAGGGTCAGATGGTCAGTAGGTTATGGTGCTCAACGAGAAGAAGGTATTTCTCCATTTCTCTTTCTCTCTCTCTCTCTCTCTCTCTCTCTCTCTCTCGCCTGTCTGAGACACCTGTCGTCTCTCTCCCAGACACACATACACACACCCACCCACAGCATCCCTCCTCTCTTCCATTCCCTCCCCCCCTCTATTTCTCTCTCTGGTCCTCTTGCAGTTTATTTAGAGCGAGGGATGAGGAAGATGAAGGATAGGGCAGCATGGTGCATATCTAAAAGGCCCTTGATGAGGCCAAGAGGCTGCAACCTAAGCCGTGTTTACAGCTGTTAGCACACACAGAACGAGGGAGAGATCGCGAAAGACAAAGAGGAGAGGGCCAAAGGTTAGACAGAGGAGAGGGGGAAATGAGGGATGAGGTGAAAAAGACAGATGAACAGTAGGGGGGAAAAGAGAGGGAGAGAAGTGTTAGAGGAGGAGGGTGGGTTGCTATTTTTTGCAGCTCTCTGCTGGGAGCCCCTCTGGCATGCTGTAACCCATCTTAATGCTGTACAGAGAGAGAGAGAGAGAGAGAGAGAGAGAGAGAGAGAGAGAGAGAGAGAGAGAGAGAGAGAGAGAGAGAGAGAGAGAGAGAGAGAGAGAGAGAGAGAGAGATGGGAAGAAAAGAAACAAGAGCAGGAGAGATCAAAATAGAGACAGAGAGAGAAAACAGGAGCAAGAGATGTACAGAGATAAAGGGGTAGAGAGACAAAAAGAGTGAAAGAAAAGAGGAAAGAAGAAAGAGAGACAGAGACAGAGCATGAACTAAAGCAAGACAGAGACTAAAAGAGAGAGATGGAAAGTGTGAGAGAGAGAGAGAAAGATAGAGAGAGAGAGATGGGAAGAAAAGAAACAAGAGTAGGAGAGATCAAAATAGAGACAAAGAGAGAAAACAGGAGCAAGAGATGTACAGAGATAAAGGGGTAGAGAGACAAAGAGTGAAAGAAAAGAGAAAAAAGAAAGAGACAGAGACAGAGTGTGAGCTGAAGCAAGACAGAGACTAAAAGAGAGAGATGGAAAGTGAGAGAGAGAGAGATGGGAAGAAAAGAAACAAGAGCAGGAGAGATCAAAATAGAGACAGAGAGAGAAAACAGGAGCAAGAGATGTACAGAGATAAAGGGGTAGAGAGACAAAGAGTGAAAGAAAAGAGAAAAAAAGAAAGAGAGAGAGACAGAGACAGAGTGTGAGCTGAAGCAAGACAGAGACTAAAAGAGAGAGATGGAAAGTGAGAGAGAGAGAGATGGGAAGAAAAGAAACAAGAGCAGGAGAGATCAAAATAGAGACAGAGAGAAAACAGGAGCAAGAGATGTACAGAGATAAAGGGGTAGAGAGACAAAGAGTGAAAGAAAAGAGGAAAGAGAGAGAGAGAGAGAGACAGAGCGTGAGCTGAAGTAAGACAGAGACTAAAAGAGAGAGATGGACAGTGAGAGTGAAAAGTGAGAGAAAGAGCAGGATAGGTATGAAGGTAGCAAGAGAGAGCAAGATAGAGAGAAGAAAGAGGGGGAGAGAGAGAACATGAGAAAGAAAGAGTGAAAAAGGGTGCAAAAGCAAGAGAAAGCATAACATGAAGCAGACGCACTCCATCTGGCTCTGTTTGTGTTTCCTGTCTCCCTCTCTCTCTCTGTTTTGTTCTCTTTCTCTTCTCCTCTCTTCCTCTCTCCTCCCTCTCTCCTGCACCCTGACCCTCCGTCTCTCCGCCGCGCGGCTGTGTGTCACAGATTAGAAACGGAACATTTCACACGTTGGCTTGTTCTGAACAACAGGTACCACAAACTGCAGCAGAACAAGATGAAAACAAGAAGTTAATAACGCTTAATTAAACATTTCACACCTTGTTTTTCTTCTGCAGTAAATAAACATGTTTAGGATTTTTTTTTTCTTGTATATATTTTTTCTTTTCACTAGCTAATAAGCCAGCTGTCTTCAAAAGCAGCTGAGTCACTTGCAGAGCCTCGCAGCGAGAAGCTTCCCTTCAAACAATCAAACATTCTTCTGGCTGCATTTACTCACGAGTCAATCACGTTTCAGTCAGGACGAACGTGACAAAGCCAAATGTTTGATTCGCTTATTATGATGAAAGCAAATCTTTGTTTTTCTGACTATGTACATTTTCTGTGTAAGCACATTTATCTTTGCCTTATCATAGTCTTCCTCTTTGTCTTCTCTTTGTTTCCTTGTAATCTTACTGCCACTCTCAGTTCTCACATCTCCTTTCTCTCTGTGTCTTCCATTCTGGCTGCCTGTTTCTTCTCTTTCACACTCGGAGCTATTTGATCCTTGAGCAGAGGATTTTGCATAATGAGCGCAGTGTCGTCTGCACACTGCTCTGATATGTTAACGCTCCCAGAGCTCGGCAGTTCAGTTTGTGGAGTTAATGCTGGACAAGCCTGAGCTTCAGAGTACAGAGTAGCAGTTACCTTAATTACAACATGACCTCTCTCACATCCTCCCTTTCTTGTTTCTGTTTTTCCTTCCTTCCTTCCTTCTTTCATTTTCATCGTTATCCTGTTATTCCTTTCTGCTGTCATTTCCTTCCCTATTTCATTTTCTTTTTCACATTTTATTCCATTTCAGACTTGCTTCCCTCTTCCTTCTTTCCCTACTTCCTTCTATCTTTCTTTCCTATCTTTTCTTAGGTCTTCATTCATTTACTATCTTTTTTCCTTGTTTTCTTACCTCCTATTTCATTTTTTGCTTCATTTTCCTTTCTTACTTCCTTTCCTCCTTCCTTTTATCTTTCTTTCCTTTCTTCATTCATTCATTCAGGTCTTCATCTTTTTTCCTGTTTTTCTTACCTCCTATTTCATTTTTTGCTTCATCTTCCTTCCTTCCTTCCTTCCTTCCTTCCTTCCTTCCTTCCTTCCTTCCTTCTTTCCTTCCTTCCTTCCTTCCTCCCAGTCTTTAAACTTACCTTCTTTTACATCCTTCTTTCTTTTATCATTTAGTAGTCTTTCTATTTGTTATCCATTTTAACCTTGTGTCCAAGTTTTATTAATACTCTCTCTCTCTCTCTCTCTCTCTCTCTCCTGTCTCCCTCTCTCTTTCTCTCTCTCTTCTCTCTTTCTATCTCCTCTCTCTCCTGTCTCTCTCTCTCTCTCTCTCTCTCTCTCTCTCTCTCTCTTTTCACTCTTTCTATCTCCTCTCTCTCTCTCCTGTCTCTTTCTCTCTCTCTTTCTCTCTCTCTCTCTCTCTCTCTCTCTCTCTCTCTCTCTCTCTCTCTTTCTATCTCCTCTCTCTCTCCTGTCTCCCTCTCTCTTTCTCTCTCTCTTCTCTCTTTCTATCTCCTCTCTCTCTCTCCTCTCTCTCTCTCTCTCTCTCTCTCTCTCTCTCTCTTCTACCCTCAGCACAGCCGTTCAACACAGACGTTGCGGCCTGCCTTGCCTTGTCACAAGCAATTAATTTGGCCATTGCTTACATTTATCGATCCGCCTGAGATAAGCAACATAATCTATTCAGTTTTCCAGAAAGGCAGATTTCATGAATGACTTCGACTTATGTTTGCAGGCTTGTAGGGGGGACGGGGGCCGCAGGGAAAATCAATCCTCATGTTAATAGGGTGGCCGGCTCCTGGAGAGAGCGCGCAAGACCGATGCCACGATAGAGCCCCTGCGTCCCAAACACGGTCCAGCCTCAGCGGGGCGCCCACTAAGGATACGGGCCTAGCGGGACGGGATTGAGTTTCTATGAGCCAAATTTATCATCTTTAGCAGGAAAAGGGAAAGCAATGTACACCCCCAGGGAAAAAGGAACAGAAATGTACGACCCAATCATTTTGGGTGGATGTGCCATCCACAGCTTAGTTAGGCTCGCCGGGGCAGCTGAGGTGAAGGAAGATAGCTGAGGATCGACCACTGCATGAGCAGCTGTTTATGACAGTGATGTTACCAAAAATATATTCCAGACCTTACTGCTCGTCGATGACTTGTTACAGCACTCTAAAACACTCTGGCTCTCCATCACCGCACAGCGTCTTGTCAAGCTTGTCTAGGCTGCAGCCCAGTCGGAGACAAATTTGCGAGATTTCGGGGTGTGTATCTCCAGGTCTCTGAAGACTAGCCGTATGTGGCTTTAATTAGGACATCATCAGTCAGTGATTAGCTGAATCGACTGTCTATCTATCCATCTATCCATCCACCCATCCATCTATCTGTCTTTGCCTACATCCTACTTTCTTTTATCATTCAGTAGTCTTTCTATTTGTGTACTTTAGTGTATATTTATATATTTAGATATATTTGTGCATATCTGGTGATATACATATGTTTTACCAATGCATATATATATATACAGTTTTGTTGTCCAAAGAAAAAATATTTATATCTTTACTTGAGAGGCCAAAAACGTTGTTTACTTTTAATGTAAGTTTATGTAAGGATGTTTTATTTCAAGTGATTTGGCGTTTCTATTGGTCCATTCATTTGGTCTGTTCGTCGTGAAACTTTCAGAGGATATGAAGATGAGCAGCTGTTGTGGTAAAATTATATAGACCCATGAAAATCGGTAAAAATAGAGATAACACACACGCACACTCCATCCATCCATCCATCCATCCATCCATCCATCCATCCATCCATCCATCCATCCATCCATCCATCCATCCATCCATCCATCCATCCATCCATCCATCCATCCATCTACCTATCTGTCCGTCTTTGCCTACATCCTTCTTTCTTTTGTTATCATTCAGTATCTCATTTTTTGTTCAGCCTTTCTATTTATGTACTTTTGTGTATACTTATATATTTGTGTATATCTGATTATATCCATATGTTTTAACAATGCACTACAAATGCACTGCATTGCACTTTGCGTGTATATATATATACACACACACACACACACACACACACACACACACACATATATATATATATATATATATATATATATATATATATATATATATATATATATATATACACACACACATAGTGTCGTCATCCAAAGAAAATATCTCAATATCTTTACTTGAGAGGCCCAAAACTTTGTTTACTTTTAATGTAAGTTTATGTAAAGAGGTTTTATTTCAAGTGATTTGGCATTTCGTCGTGAAACTTTCAGAGGGTATGAAGACGAGCAGCTGCCATGGTCAAATTATATAGATGCATGAAAATGGACAAAAATGGAGATAACACACACGCACACTTCAAATGTTTGTGCAGCATGTCACTGTACAATGTGTGCGTATGCATAATTTGGTTTTATTTGTTGAGACCAAGGATGCAACAAATGATAAAATGTATTCACGCTCACTATGTGCATCCGGTACAGTCAACAGATAAGAGATTTTATATAGATAAGTGATTCACACTGATTGAATCTCAATCAGTGTTACGAGAGAATCATATACTGTTTGTGTGCTATGTGGAGACGCTGCTTGTGACAGTAATGAAGGTTTGCTGTGTGACTACACTATGGCCCATTACCGCTTCTTATTGGTAAACACATGTGACAGTGCGAGTGAGTCACTAGTGTTAGGGCTCCTGTGCGAGACTGGGGTGACATTAATGGGCATATGCGTGTGGAATTATGACAGATTTTAGCAGCTGTGACACATGTGAACCACGGGGCGGAGGTGAATAAGGGTACTTATCATAATGTGCCAAAATGTATTACTGTAACTGGGTGTGAGTGTGTGTGTGTGTGTGTGTGTGTTTCTATGTTTAAATGCCACTTTCCATCCTGTTTACTGCACCCTGCATTTGCACATTGAGAAATGGCGGGGGAGCTCTTGAAGTTTTGCCCTTGAGAGACACACAATGGCTTCTTTATGCGAAGGGGATAAAGGCAGCAGCTGGCAACTCTGGCGTGTGTTAAGAAGTTAACCTGCAGGGCCCAAGGTGCTCGAGTCCTTCTTCTGAAAGAGACACTTCACAAAGGAGGAGTAACACGGGAAGGCCTTTGATGTGTTAAAAGCCGTGCTGTTTGGCTGGCGAGCTCTGCGCAGGAAGGAGATACGCAGGGTGGAGAAGAGGCTCTTCCACTTGTTTGGCCTGTGTATATGTGCCCAGATGGAATATGAGTGGATTTTTGTGAATATATTAGTGGAAGTAATTAAAGAATATTAAAATGAGTGTGTGCTTTAAATGGGGCTGTATTTGTGCTATTTAAATGAGGCTGTCATGATGATTGGAATCAACTTGAGTCATTGATTAAAATACAAACAAACAATGAAACAAAGCAATACAAACGAAAAAGCAATCAGTTAAAATTGACCTTCTCGGCGTGTCAGCAATTATTAGCCGACGGTTTGCTTGATGTAAATGCGTAGTTCAGTCATCCTGTTTTACACCGCCGTTTAAAGGTACAATATGTAGAATTTTCAGTTTAATACATTCCAACATTGAGTACTGAGTTACTGAGTAAATCAGAAATTGGTACCGGCTTCTAAGACTTACATTTAGAAGAGTGGAAAAATATCCCTGCAGATTTCTTTGAAAAACTGAAAGCAAGTCTCCTGAAAATAATAATGTAAGCTGTAGAAAAGACAAAGAGGCATTGAGAGAAAGAGAGAGAGAGAGAGAGAAAGAGAGAGAGAGAGAGAGAGAGAGAGAGAGGGAGATGAACATTTTGCATGCCAGTGGAGCGCAGTATGTGTGCGTGAGTTGATATAGGACTGTTTAGAGTACACATACAAAGAGCAATCTCCTCAAACAGCAGCCAATATCTGAGCTCAGTTCTGAACCTGAGCGTTCTCTTTACTGCTCTAGTCTACTCCATACAACTCCTTACCCTCTCCTACAACTAGGGTTACCCTGGTCCAGTTTTTGTTTTTCTTTTTGCTGCTTGTCCTGATCAGAATACCTTTGTAATATTAAATTATGTTTAAAATTAATGTCGGCATACAGTATGATCTGATCAAACCTTTGTATTAATACAGCTAAAACAGCCACACAGTGCAAAACAGCTATTTAAACCACTGTTATTTAGAAGAGATGTGCTAGGTTGCCAGCTATGTTTAAATTCTGCAGCAAACTTACTTTCTCTTTAGACTCTGCATGCTGTAATGCACTCTTAACTGAACTATGTTGGCAATTTCCAGTATCTCAACTACCACTTTTAACTCAGGTTTGTGTGCTATGCCCCATATACCACTGAAGCCTGTGTTGTGAATTTTTTATCTGGTAAAAGCATATGCTTACAGATGGGTCCACTGATTGCTGCCGGGCTCGCGGGAAGGTCATGGCTTTGTGACCCCCAGCATTTAGGGCTTTTTATGACAGGCAACTTAAGGCCTAAGAACAAGAGCAATGTTATCTTAAGAACTTCTGTTCGAGAACCACTCCATCCAGGAGTTACCGACTTGGCCAGGGACTGCAAGGGGCCGAAGAATAGACTATGCCTATATGGCCTATAAAAGACTATGCAGCAGAGACACGATTGAGACCTGGGTAGACCAGGGTGTGAGAGCTCAGAGAAACGTCGGTACTGCAGTCCAAGAATAAAAAAGCTTTCTCTCTGAACTGGTCTCGCTCTTCATTCTGACGGCACAAACAAAGTTACGACACCTGACGTACAGGATTACATGACTTATAAAACCCTAACGGATGTCAAAAACAAAGACACCTCACTCCTAACACACCAGTCTGTCAGGATTTCCAATGAATTAGGAGAAATGCTCTAAAATGACTTAGAATAAAATGTTTTTCAATAACTTTTATGAAAAGTTAAGCAGGTTTTTGCCTGCTCTCATATAGTTACCATTCCTGGAAAACACATCATAAATGAAAATCAGAGAAAAAAAGAAACTATGTGGAATATGAGTGCATGGCCTAAATCAGCTCTTATGCTAATCTTTCAGATCGGATGGAGACAGCCCTTCTCAACACCTGTAGTGTAGACTTTACACCTGTTTCTTGACTGAATGTGAAAGATCAGTGCAGATCGCATTTGCCGGGTCATTTATAAACGCTAACCTAATCGTCCGAGTCTCCATTCTGCTCCGGCTAATCTAATCACATCAGCCTCCACGCACTTTTCACAGGTCTGCGTGACACTGACACTGAGGAAAATGCTCTGTGACATATGTGCACACACACAGGTCGGTTTGTGGCACCTCTGCCTACAGGTGTGTATGTGTGTGTTTGTGCGTGTGTGTGTTGGGTCTGGAGCAGAGCATGGTTTGACAGATCCCAGGTGGCCGTGGGTGGCTGGGCTGGCTCTGGGGAGCAGGGGGATGTGGTCTCCCTGCCTGGCTCCAGATGCGCAGGGGGCAGAACTGAGGCCTAAGGCCGGCGGGAAGACTCAGTGACAGGCAGAGACACACACCTGTGGGCCCTGCTCCCCCGAGGCTCTGTGGATGGCACTCCTCATGTCTGACTGATGCACTGGGCCCAGAAAAATTCACCTGACACAGACCTCTCAGTCTGCCAGACGTCTCCGCAAACCCACACACCCGAACACGAACACACACACACCATGCTCAGACCATTAAACCCTAAAGTACCTTTTAGAGGTTCCAAACTTTCAATCCTCACTACTTACCAGTACATATTAGTTTTGAATTCGTTTTCAGTCATTCATTGTTAATAATATGCCTTAGCATTTATAAGTGAATAGTAATTAAGGTTATATTGCTTTCACTATCTGCCAGATATGTGTGACTACCTATTTATTTTTTTTTGTTTCTTTTGTGAATTTATTAGCATTTATGGTCAAGAACCATAGCCACCTGTTGGTATTGTATGATATTTACTCTGGATTAGGGCTTGTTAAATAAAAAACTAATCTGAAAAATGTGTTGGATAGAATATCAGAATCTTCTATGAATCTGATATGCAGTGCTAATATATATATTTTATAAGAATGATCAACAAAAACAATGATATATTTTTTAATTAATACATTCGTGTGAGATTTCAGTAGAGGAGTGAAAATTAGGGGATCTTTTGAAGTCCACAGTTGGTGAAAGTCAAATCAGTGTCTACTTATGGCTGATCATGGTTTGACTTTAGTAACAAAATCAACCTTCAATGAAGTCAAACTCCACAATCAAACCCCATAGTGTGATGTGCACTTTCCTCTTCCAGATCACATTGCTAGCCCTCCGATAAACTGGACCCCAGAATCTCGCAAATTTGCATCCCACTTGTATGCAATCTAGGCGATATGCTCGCCCAAGGTTGAGTTCCAGACACATTTGAAGCATCATAACTTGGCGAAAACAAGAGAAAGCAACCAGATTGGTGACCTTGAGGAAACTGGAGATACAGACCCCATGATCTTTAGGCTCCTCACCCACTGTCTTGCCTGTGGTATCCATGTTGTTAGTGCTATAGTAACATAATCAGCAGTCAGCCAATATAATCAAGTTTAAAGTGTCATCGCCAAACAGTAGTCAACAAGTCGACTTTTCTTTGCAGCCTCTGGTGGAGATGTGACAGGGACACTTTAAAAAGGAAATTCTACATTGAAATATTATCTCCAATAAACGAAAGCTTATTTTGTAATTTTGTCCAGTTTGTAGACATGGTTTTGTCTTGCAGCTCAGAAAGGCAGGGTTTATGTCAGGCCGAATTGGTGAATGAGACTGCCTTTCCTATTTTCTTTTATTAATTTTACTTGCTCTGTTACCCATGTGCATCTAGAATCTAGGTCACGGGCTATGGATCAACCTTTGAAAGCAGATAAGAAAAAATAACCAGATACATGGCCAGAGATGCATGCAAGCCAGTACAGTACCATAGTGGCATTGTTTGTGTGTCTAGAAAAGTTGTTGCCTATCGATTAAAATAAATATCCAAGAATCAGCTTCTGTTTGGATCTGTATTTGAATCTGAAGGCACTTTAATTCTAAATGCTGTATCTATGTGTCTATCTGTCGATCCATCCATCTATCAAACGCATGCTCCCATCCATCCATCCTTTAGTGAATCTATGGATGGGGAAGATCACTCATCCATCCATCATTCTTTCCATCTATTTCTCTTTCACTCTCACAGTTTGAATGATCAGCTTAGATGTTCCCTTTGTCACTTGCACAAAAGGTTTAGAAAGGTCTGTGGGGGCTTTGAGCATCCTTTTGCTCTTTTTCTTTTATTACATTCCTTTTCTGTCAAGTGCAAATATCATTCTTCGGTTTTGTGTGAACTCTGTCACCTGCCGGAATGCCAGCAATTGCAGATGAGAATGTATGAGAGATGTGTTTAGCACAGAGGTCTTTATTTTATTTTATTTTATTTTATTTTATTTTATTTTATTTTATTTTATTTTATTAACCAAAACACTCATCATGGAACTCTAGACAGATCATTACTAAATTTACAATTACTAGAAGTACATAGGAAGTAACTTTGTGCCTCCTGGAATCCGTAGCCTAGAGCGTTTGCCTGCGTACGCTGTCCAGGGTGCTGAAAGGACTCTCAAGTATGCGATCGGCTGCTTTGGAATGGAACGCACAGAGACACAGCCTCCAGCGGCCTTTGTGTCAGGCTATAGAAGGTGGGAGATTGATTCTGACCTGTTACGTTGTGCCTGTATGAGAGCCATTGTGGCTGTGGGTTGAGAGGCCAGCCGCGTGTTAATGCTTCCACTGAGCGCGAGTTCTTCACCGCCATCAGTCTCAATAGACGAGCCTGTTTGCTTTGCCACAGCCATGTGTCTGCTTGATTGACAGCCGCAATCACATAATAGGTCATCTCTGATCTCCCTAAGTCATGAGCCAGACATTACCATGAAACAGAGCTCCTGCAATAGAAGGGCTAGTGGCTTTGTCTCAACTCAGGCCTATTAATCATGGAGGCTAAATGCCTTTTGGAGAACAGTTCCAAGATTGTGGCTTTCTTAGTCTCTGTATGCAGAGTGTGGAAATCATTGCTTCCACCTGTTCTTTTTTACTCTCTAAGCTTTTTGGGGAAGGGGTCTGTTAGAAGAAATGGAATGTAGCACACAAAACATTTCATGTTTTCATTAGCGTATAATCAGTCGTCACTATGTGTTTTGTATGTTCATTAGATCAGAACGAGCCTTTCATATCTATGTAAGAGCAGGTCCTCGTCCAACAGAGGCCGCCATGTTATACTGCCATGCTTTTACAGTAGACGAGAACTTACAAACCAGAACACCGGCTCCAGAGAGTGCCTTTTGTATTCTTCCTTTTTATGGTGGAGACATATGTGGAAGACATGGAAAGAAAAAGAATATAAAAAACTCCAGGTATGATATTTTAGCTGAAAGCCTTAAAAAAATTTATAACCAGCATTAAAAAAACATGAAGGCTCAAGGGAACTGTAGGATCCTACTTATCATTTAGCACAAGGAAAAGCAGGATCAGGGGCAATTCTTTCTTTTAAACAAGCGCATGTAAAGTAAAACAAAATCGGGTTAAACGACACCGGTACATCTGATGACCGCTATGTTTTTTGGAGTAGGGTGGGGTGAGGGGGTCAGTTGGGTTGCAGTCTGTAACCTCACTGCTAGATGTTACATACCACTGTTTTAAGACAGTAGAAGAGAAACTTTGTAAACTTTGTTTACTATTTTCCCTGTTTGGTGTTTTGCTATATAGAGCATGGAAGTGTACAATACTGTAAACCTCTAAGACTGAAGTTCGGAGGTGTTTACTAGAAGTGTGTTCTTTTTTATTGTTGCTTTTTTATTTTTCACATAATTTAAAACCTACTATTATTGTAATATTGTAAAAGAAATAATAATAATTACTTGTAAAGTTAATGTCTTGGTGGTACAGGGTTTTGGTTAAACAGTGAAAATATATCCCTGTAGATTTCTTTGAAAAGCTGATATCCTGCCGAAAAGAATGGAGAGTGATGAAAGCAAAGTGTGGACACGTGAAACGCTGATTGTGTTTATATGTTTAGTTTTGAGGCTTCTGAGCAATTTTATGTTAAATATATATTTTCCCCTTTTTTTCTGATCAAATAACATGTATTCACTGGCTGTTTTGACTTCAAATATAATAAATGAAAGGGTGGGCTTTCGCGCTGTGTGGGAAGGTTACATGATGTTTTTCCTGTCAGTTTTAAATTCAGTAATTCAATCAGGTCTACACACTGGGATCTCCGTCACTTGGGGGTCTGTATGAAGGAGACTTGTCCACACACATGGAAGCACACATACACATGCACACACTGTCTTAATCACCGAACAGTTGGGTTGAGTGTACACTAAGCATCACAGGCACCCGTGTCATCGTGCCAGTGCCGCTCTCCTTTTCCTCTTGCACATCAGACCCTAATTAGTAAATAACTCATTAGCATGAGGTGATTAATCACTCACTGGAAAGGGGCTGTGGGTGACAGGCTGCGGAGATATGAGTGTGTGTGTGTGGAAGCAAGATGGGATAATGAGAGTGGAGCGGTGTGTGCTCTTAACGTAAGTGTGGCATATATAGTACTCATTTTTCATTATTATTACTGTATAACTCTACACTGTTGCTTAAAAATAGGAAAGACGTTGCAAATGCATTCATGAGATTCATTTCCAGCATATATACTTTGTCAAATTACATTCTTGATCTGCAGGCTTAAAAATAAAGGTGCCAAGAATGGTTATTTGGCACACTACCGCAGAAGAGCAGCAATCCGAATGGCACTGTTTGTTTAAATAAGATGTACAAGTAAGAACAACCTTCTAAACAACCTTCACATGATATAAGAAACAATGTTCACATGACATAAATGTTCTATACTAAAAAAGTTTTTTTTAGTATAGAAGCTGAGAGTCTTTCAGGAAGACTGTATGTCCTCTGCTCAGATCTCTTCTCTTTATTTTTATTTTTTTACTGTTTCTTATAAAAAGTGGTTGTTCTTGTCTGGTATCCTCTGGTGTGACGGGATTGAAAGCACCCCTGCTTTAAGCTCCAGAGGCTCCAGGTGGACATGACTGAGTTGTGTGTAATCAGAGCCGTACTGCCCTCGGTCCTGTCATGCTGAAGGACAGCATGTCTAAAGAGCATTCACCTAATCTAAAGCTTTTCTATGCCACTTAATTTTTTTTTTTTTTTTCCTGGAACTATACATCTAAGCCAAGAACCCTTCAGGAATGTGTAGTTTTAAGAGCGCATGTCCTCTCGTCTTACTTCTTAATTTGTTGTTTACTGTTTGTTGTGGCAATTCTTTGGAACACACTTGAGCCTGTCTAGTGTCCTTCAGCATGACTGGATTGAAAGCCGTCCTGCTTTAAGCTCCAGAGGCTCCAGGCAGACCAGACTGAGTCCTGTGTAATCAGAGCCACACCGAGATAGAGCAGGACTACAGCCAGGCTGGCTACCCCTCCATCCAAACCCTTGTTCTCTGCTATCACTCTCTATCTTCATCTCTCTCCCCCTCTCTCTTTCTCCCTTATTCTTTATTCCTCCAGAGAGACTGAAAAGTGTGAAGGAGAGCAGTACAAGCTGTCTACAAGACAAAGACAAAAGAGAGAGGGGAGAAAGAGAGAGAGAGAGAGAGAGAGAGAAATAGTGGCAAGAGCCAAAGATAGCAGAGAGAGAAGTTAATTCCCCAGCGGCTCTCTTTCCTTGTTAAAACTAGATGCTCAATCCAACCCCCTGTCCCGGCAGCTCCACCTTCTCCAGCCAGCCTCCTCCTGGACTATACACAGTGTAGTGTGCGTGGGGGGTCTGTGAGTGTGTGTATGAGTGCCAGTGCATGTCTTCATTTCTTTATTTATAATACTTTTATTGTTGTTCCCTGGTTTAATATAAGTTTTGCATTTTGCATTTCGTCACACTCCAAAGAAAAACAAGTACATCCAAAATGGAAAGTTTACAGGGCAAAAACAGTCGTTGCTTTCAGTGCAAATTAATACACAGACATTTTATTCCAAGCAGTGGAATATTAAACATTTCTGTTCATCCTTTTATCATGAAATTTTCAGACAGCTGCCATGCTGAAATGATGAAAGATACATGCATTTGGACAGCAGTGATATGCAGTGCTCCCAAAAGTTATCCAGTCATTCGTGCCATGTCTAAAAATGTATTCAGTTCACTGTGTTAGAAAACCGAGTGTCAAACAGACCATTCCACGTTTGGTATTCTTTCAAAATGCAGCCAGGGTGGTCTCTTTGCAGACTGTTTGCATTGTATTGTCTTTGTACAAGTTCATGAGCCCGCCAACCAATACAGTGCCCAGACTTTGGTGCTTGACCTTGATTGCTGTACAGTACTCTTAGTGCTGTCTGGTTAGAACTTTTTATCAGTTTAATGTAGTACCAAAAATGTATTTCACTAAAACAACCACTGTTTTGTTTAGTGCCAGCTCTACCTAACAGTTGCTCATATGGCTTGTTAGATAGAGGGAGCAACTATCAGGGCCCATGGTCACCAGTTAGCCGGCTAACATCTTTTAGGTTATTGCTGCATTACTGTGTTGTCTAAAATGGTTCAGTGATGGAACCATTGTCTAACAAAGCTGGTTCAATTTAGGGCGTACTCAAACCAGACCTGGATGCCTTGTACAGTGCTCAAGCACAACTGTCCCCCTTCCTTACCCGCTTTGCTGGCCTGCGCTTACATTGTGCTGAAGTTTCTGGGCCCGAGCACAGTTAAGTCATCACTTTGAAGGTTGTTATAGCCATAGTCTAGGTTTGTGTTAAAGAATTACAAGTGGTGTGAGGAAGCACATGCCACAAAGTGATGTTACAGTGCATGGTTCCGCACCTACACTTACGTGCAGCACATTGGTGGGGTCTTATTCGAACTCAACGGATTTGAACGAAGATTGCGGAGCTTTGCACTACACTTGACTACACTTGACTACAGCCTTTAATCTGACAAAACTCTGAGCATTCACTGCCCCACATCCATGGAGCCATAGAGCCGAATTATCCAACGCCCTGATGCTATGATCTCACATAAGGCTAAAGTTGTCCTCCTGTTCACCGGCTCCTTATTTGAATTTTCCTGTTACACCTTAAGTAGTGCAGCAGTTGGTCTTACAGACCAGAGTGATCCCTCTGCGGCCATTTTTAATTTAAAAGGACAAAAGGCTGGTTACGTTCTCTGGCATTATTAGTGATCACACTAGGTGCTTACTGTGCCTGAGCCCAACTGAACCATGGCCTACATGGGCACACTACAGATCATCTAGTGCAATACTCTAGAGCAGGCTCATTTTTAACTCATTCTGAAACAGTTGATAATTTATGCTCAGGCTGTGAGTAATACTTGTGCATGTCCAATAAAAATGTGACAATCACATGACACATGAGGAGTCACCAAAGAAGGAAACAATGATCATGCTACCTAAACAGTTTAGTAAAGCATATAGTATTTGTAACAATACAAATTTAATGCTGTCTTCACTGCCAGTTAGATGGAACAAATCTTAAAAAGTAGCTCAGTAAGAAATATTCTGCTATAAGACAGACCTGTGCATCGAACATTCTGAGAAAGTTGCCTGCAATTTTATTTATATCTTGTTAGAACCCTCACTATAGGGCTGTGGGCTAGGTATTGGCAAGAACCTGACGATACAGTATGTATCTTGATACAGGGGTTTAATGCAATCCTGTAAGCTGCACTGTTTGTTTGTGTTGGAGTGGAAGAGTCTAAAAATAGATTACAACACTGCTATCTAGCAGGCACAACACAAAACGAACCACGAATTCATCTTCCACATATCTTTCTATGTAAAATCATTACATCTCGGATAAAAATCTACTTGTTTTTGTGATTTTTAAGAATCACAGAACACAATACTGCAATACTCAAGCGTGTTGATATTTTCTTATACCCCTAATCCAGTCATCATTACACAAATTGTACAATCTGTGATAGTCATAGTTTTTTAAAAGTCTCTAATATTACATTACATCAAATAGCAAGATGGAGCCCCCCTAAAAATCACAGAAAACAGAAGCCGAGCCTGATTTTGTTGAAAATGTTATAAAGTAACCCCAAGAATATTATTAACTTTGCCAATGCAGAGTGCCCATTTATTTTTTAAAGCCACTTTGTATATGTGTTATTGCAGAGTGAAAACTTGTATTGTGCTTATATGGCTTGTATTAAGTTCTCTGTGTAAGGAAATCAGTTGATCCACAGAGTGGCTTGTATTTTCAGCAGACATTTTGAATATCATTCCTTTAAAATGTGGTCTATTTGCAGACTGTTTGCACCTGAATTGCATTTGTGCAGTTCTGAATTCATTAGCCCAGCAATGAACATAAGCTCGTTGACATAGTCCCCAGACTTTGGTGTGTTGAATATTTTTTTTACAACCTATTGTGTCTGTTAAAAGCTTGTGGACACTGATCACACATTAAATACCACAGGGTTTACAAGATTGTTTATGGTTTAGCGACATCTGTTGTTAGGGTTTTGGCTTAGTAGATCCTGCCCGAGCCCTACGCCTAGGAGATACCGATCTGGCGTGACGGGTCGAGGCAGGTTGACCTATTGACAGCTAGGGCTTAAATACAGTGTGTTGCTAGGTTGAAGTTAGACCATGTTCAGACGCGACCAGGGTTGAGCTCTCCCAGAACATCTGATCTGCAGTATTCTAGAAATAAAGATAAACTCTGAACTGGTCTCCCTCTTCATTCAGACAGCAAGAAAGAAGTTACGACAGTGCTTCTACTTTATTGCCGTACAGTAAGTTTGGACTGGTTGGAATTTTTCTCCAGGCTTTCTCAACACAGTCTATCATTAGTTTGATTTTTTGCTAACAGCTGCTTAAATTGCATGTTAGGTAGAGGGGGCAACTATTAAGACCCCATTACCATCAGAACAGTATCAAAGTTTACAGATACTTAAAGTGCCTAATGACTTTTTGAAGCCACAGTGTATGTGTGTTAGGGCTGAATTATTATGAAATATGAATACTAGCATTGTGTTCATGGCTGAATGTTGCACTTGTGATGCTCCTTTGACAAAAATCTTGTACCTCTGGTAACCCCCCAGAAACGCTCCCTGGTGATTATGAATGGTCAAAGCCATTCACAGCACAAAAAGTAAAAAGTCCCTGTGATTGGTTAGATGGTTAATTAGAAAATTGTTGCATTCTGCTGTATCTGTAAGAAGCAATAACGATTAACAAACAGTGTATTGCGCAACCCTAGTATGTGTGTGTGTATTTGCTTCTGTGCCCCACACTTACTATTCAGTGGAGCTGCTAGTGCACTCTGTAGGGGCTGATGCTGTATCTGCAGTCTAATGTAAATGTAAGTGCTTTGCACGTTTACTTTAACTGGATGGCTTTGTCAGGCAAATAATTGCTGCAAACGGACTACCCAGCACTGCAGGCGTTTGATTGGCTGCTTCCTTCTGTTGCCGCGGGGATGCGGCCTTGAGCGACAGGCGTGGGGGTTGTTGGGGTGAGTGACGGCTGCAGCTAGCCACTGCATAGTGATTAGCCCATCACAGGGCGTTGCAGCGACAGCCCACATGCAGGCTTGGAGATACGTGTGTGGAACTACAGCCCCCACAATGCATCTGGAACGAGTCTGCTGTCAGGCTGGGCATAAAAACAAGTGTTTGAAAAATGGCACATAGCACGAAGGCAGTTTTTAAAAAAAAAGGTATAATTAAAAACAACATCAGTCCTTTACATAATAAAATTTAAAAATAGTTAATGAGATAAAATAAAATCTCATTATAATATAAGAACTTTTTTTTTGCTTGTCCCATGAAGTTACCATTTCAGATACAAAAGGTTTTGTAACCATTGCAGCAATAGTGCAGCATAGACTTTTTGCAGTTTGCATGCGCTGGTGCATCTTGTAAAGTCACGGCTAACTTGACGCAAAGTACAGCCTATAAAGTTGCAATAATGGTAGCTAAGCAGATTTCTTTAATATCCACATATAGAGCTGCAGCCACACTCATTCTCCCTGTCCTTGTTGGTGAGCGCAGGCGACCCAGATGTCAAAAGTGCCGAGTGCAGCATTATGCACAGGCACATGGGTCTCGCAGCGTTGGCCATCCATTTTCCTGTGGATGTTTTTCTTGGTTGATTTTTTTTCCTCCCAGCCTGCAGGCTCCCTGAGGTCTTTGCAGTAAAGGTTAACTAGTCTTTTCTTAAGCCTTCACTGGAAGACAAATGGCCATGCTCACCCCATGGGTCCCCCCCCCAACGTACATCCCATTCCCCCACCGCCTCGCTCCCCGGTTTCCTGCATCTCCGGTATAGAGGGGGGAGAAAGAACGAGAGAGAGATAGAAGGAATGGAAAGATGACTGAAATAAGGAGGCCAAACGAGGGAGACAATGATGAAGAGAAGAGAAAAGTTAGAAAAAGTGGGAGAGAAAGAGAGAGGAAGAGGGGTGTATTGGTGGAGGCTGAAGTCTGGCATTATTACTGGATTTAAGACTTTTGCTCCCCTTCCTGCTGCAAAAGCTTCAGATTCACTTTTCTGGGTGCGTTAGTGAGATGCACATATTACATGCGTTGCTTATGAAAGACAGAAATTTGCACTTGCTGTTTTCTGCCTGTTGACAAGAGCAGCTAAACACCTGTCAGTCCTGTCAAACCCTTCAGAGACTGCCTTTTAAATCATTTAAAGTAGTGTAACAGTTAAGGTTGGATACCGAACATGGTACTGAATTATGTCTATCACTACTAAGTACCGATTCATGTTAAATCACTTGGTGTAAAATCTGTACATCTACAGTAAACAAATGAAACTATTAACAAGCAGAAACATTATGTGAAAATTTTAAGCATGTCCAAAACTCTATGCTGGCCACGGTACAAGGCACTGTGGGAAAAAAAGACAACTTACTGCAATTAACTCAACTTAAGAGCACCAGAGTTCACCTTTGCAGTCCAGTTAAAAAAGCTCAAAACAGATAATGTAGTATATTGCTTTAAAAGCTTCAGCTTTTCTGTTTATACACTGTGTGTAATTTGAAGCAGTAGGCACCTTGTTTAATATAAAAAAAACAATTGCATGTGATTGAAGTGACTGTTCTTTATTTGAATATGAATATGGCCGAATATATAAAAATATATACGTATATACACTACCAGACAAACATTTTAGAACACTATCTGTCAAAGGTTAAATAACATTACCTGTCAAAAGTTCTAAAACGTTTGACTGGTAGTGTACTAAAATGTTTGACTGGTAGTGTTCTAAAACGTTTGACTGGTAGTGTTCTAAAACGTTTGACTGGTAGTGTACTAAAACGTTTGGCTGGTAGTGTTCTAAAACGTTTGACTGGTAGTGATCTAAAACGTTTGGCTGGTAGTGATCTAAAACGTTTGGCTGGTAGTGTACTAAAACGTTTGACTGGTAGTGTACTAAAACGTTTGACTGGTAGTGTTCTAAAACGTTTGACTGGTAGTGTACTAAAACTTTTGACTGGTAGTGTTCTAAAACGTTTGACTGGTAGTGTACTAAAACGTTTGACTGGTAGTGTACTAAAACGTTTGGCTGGTAGTGTTCTAAAACGTTTGACTGGTAGTGATCTAAAACGTTTGACTGGTAGTGTACTAAAACGTTTGACTGGTAGTGTACTAAAACGTTTGACTGGTAGTGTACTAAAACTTTTGACTGGTAGTGTTCTAAAACGTTTGACTGGTAGTGTACTAAAACGTTTGGCTGGTAGTTTACTAAAACGTTTGGCTGGTAGTGTTCTAAAACGTTTGACTGGTAGTGATCTAAAACGTTTGGCTGGTAGTGATCTAAAACGTTTGGCTGGTAGTGTTCTAAAACGTTTGGCTGGTAGTGTACTGAAACGTTTGGCTGGTAGTGTTCTAAAACGTTTGACTGGTAGTGTATCTAAAACATTTGGCTGGTAGTGATCTAAAACGTTTGACTGGTAGTGTATCTAAAACGTTTGACTGGTAGTGTATCTAAAACGTTTGACTGGTAGTGTACTGAAACGTTTGGCTGGAAGTGATCTAAAACGTTTGGCTGGTAGTGTACTAAAACGTTTGACTGGTAGTGTACTAAAACGTTTGACTGGTAGTGTTCTAAAACGTTTGACTGGTAGTGTACTGAAACGTTTGACTGGTAGTGTACTAAAACGTTTGACTGGTAGTGTATCTAAAACGTTTGACTGGTAGTGTATCTAAAACGTTTGACTGGTAGTGTTCTAAAACGTTTGACTGGTAGTGTATCTAAAACGTTTGGCTGGTAGTGTACTAAAATGTTTGACTGGTAGTGATCTAAAACGTTTGACTGGTAGTAATCTAAAATGTTTGGCTGGTAGTGTATCTAAAACGTTTGGCTGGTAGTGATCTAAAACGTTTGACTGGTAGTGTACTAATACGTCTGGCTGGTAGTGTACTAATACGTTTGACTGGTAGTGTACTAATACGTTTGACTGGTAGTGTACTAAACATTTGGCTGGTAGTGTACTAATACGTTTGACTGGTAGTGTACTAAAACGTTTGGCTGGTAGTGTACTAAAATGTTTGGCTGGTAGTGTACTAATACGTTTGACTGGTAGTGTACTAAAACGTTTGACTGGTAGTGTACTGAAACATTTGGCTGGTAGTGTTCTAAAACGTTTGGCTGGTAGTGTACTAAAACGTTTGGCTGGTAGTGATCTAAAACGTTTGGCTGGTAGTGTATTAAAACGTTTGACTGGTAGTGTATTAAAACGTTTGACTGGTAGTGTACAAAAACGTTTGACTGGTAGTGTACTGAAACGTTTGACTGGTAGTGTATTAAAACGTTTGACTGGTAGTGTACTAAAACGTTTGGCTGGTAGTGTACTGAAACGTTTGACTGGTAGTGTATTAAAACGTTTGACTGGTAGTGTACTGAAACGTTTGACTGGTAGTGTATTAAAACGTTTGGCTGGTAGTGTACTGAAGCGTTTGGCTGGTAGTGATCTAAAATGTTTGGCTGGTAGTGTACTAAAACGTTTGGCTGGTAGTGATCTAAAACGTTTGGCTGGTAGTGTACTAAAACGTTTGGCTGGTAGTGTATCTAAAACGTTTGACTGGTAGTGTACTAATACGTTTAGCTGGTAGTGTATTAAAACGTTTGACTGGTAGTGTATTAAAACGTTTGACTGGTAGTGTACTAAAACGTTTGACTGGTAGTGTTCTAAAACGTTTGGCTGGTAGTGTACTAATACGTTTGACTGGTAGTGTACTAAAACGTTTGGCTGGTAGTGTATTAAAACGTTTGACTGGTAGTGTATTAAAACGTTTGACTGGTAGTGTACTAAAACATTTGGCTGGTAGTGTACTAATACGTTTGGCTGGTAGTGTACTAAAATGTTTGGCTGGTAGTGTACTAAAACGTTTGGCTGGTAGTGTACTAAAACGTTTGACTGGTAGTGTACTAAAACGTTTGACTGGTAGTGTACTAAAACGTTTGGCTGGTAGTGTACTGAAACGTTTGACTGGTAGTGATCTAAAACGTTTGGCTGGTAGTGCATTAAAACGTTTGACTGGTAGTGTATTAAAACGTTTGGCTGGTAGTAATCTAAAACGTTTGGCTGGTAGTGTATTAAAACGTTTGACTGGTAGTGTATTAAAACGTTTGACTGGTAGTGTACTGAAGCGTTTGACTGGTAGTGTATTAAAAAGTTTGACTGGTAGTGTACTAAAACGTTTGGCTGGTAGTGATCTAAAACGTTTGACTGGTAGTGATCTAAAACGTTTGGCTGGTAGTGATCTAAAACGTTTGGCTGGTAGTGTACTAAAACGTTTGGCTGGTAGTGTACTAAAACGTTTGGCTGGTAGTGTACTAAAACGTTTGGCTGGTAGTGTACTGAAACGTTTGACTGGTAGTGTACTAAAACGTTTGGCTGGTAGTGTATCTAAAACGTTTGGCTGGTAGTGATCTAAAGGTTTGGCTGGTTGTGTACTAAAACGTTTGGCTGGTAGTGTACTGAAACGTTTGGCTGGTAGTGTACTAAAACGTTTGGCTGGTAGTGTACTAAAACGTTTGGCTGGTAGTGATCTAAAACGTTTGGCTGGTAGTGATCTAAAACGTTTGGCTGGTAGTGATCTAAAACGTTTGGCTGGTAGTGTACTAAAACGTTTGGCTGGTAGTGATCTAAAACGTTTGGCTGGTAGTGTACTAAAACGTTTGACTGGTAGTGTACTGAAACGTTTGACTGGTAGTGTATTAAAACGTTTGGCTGGTAGTAATCTAAAACGTTTGGCTGGTAGTGTATTAAAACGTTTGACTGGTAGTGTATTAAAACGTTTGACTGGTAGTGTACTGAAACGTTTGGCTGGTAGTGTACTAAAACGTTTGACTGGTAGTGTACTGAAACGTTTGACTGGTAGTGTATTAAAAAGTTTGACTGGTAGTGTACTAAAACGTTTGGCTGGTAGTGATCTAAAACGTTTGACTGGTAGTGTATTAAAACGTTTGACTGGTAGTGTACTGAAACGTTTGACTGGTAGTGTACTGAAACGTTTGACTCGTAGTGTATTAAAAAGTTTGACTGGTAGTGTACTAAAACGTTTGGCTGGTAGTGTACTAAAACGTTTGGCTGGTAGTGTACTAAAACGTTTGGCTGGTAGTGATCTAAAACGTTTGACTGGTAGTGATCTAAAACGTTTGGCTGGTAGTGATCTAAAACGTTTGGCTGGTAGTGTACTAAAACGTTTGGCTGGTAGTGTACTAAAACGTTTGGCTGGTAGTGTACTGAAACGTTTGACTGGTAGTGTACTAAAACGTTTGGCTGGTAGTGTACTAAAACGTTTGGCTGGTAGTGATCTAAAACGTTTGGCTGGTAGTGTTCTAAAACGTTTGGCTGGTAGTGATCTAAAACGTTTGGCTGGTAGTGTACTAAAACGTTTGGCTGGTAGTGTACTAAAACGTTTGGCTGGTAGTGATCTAAAACGTTTGGCTGGTAGTGATCTAAAACGTTTGGCTGGTAGTGATCTAAAGGTTTGGCTGGTTGTGCACTAAAACGTTTGGCTGGTAGTGTACTGAAACGTTTGGCTGGTAGTGTACTAAAACGTTTGGCTGGTAGTGATCTAAAACGTTTGGCTGGTAGTGTTCTAAAACGTTTGGCTGGTAGTGATCTAAAACGTTTGGCTGGTAGTGTACTAAAACGTTTGGCTGGTAGTGATCTAAAACGTTTGGCTGGTAGTGATCTAAAGGTTTGGCTGGTTGTGTACTAAAACGTTTGGCTGGTAGTGTACTGAAACGTTTGGCTGGTAGTGTACTAAAACGTTTGGCTGGTAGTGATCTAAAACGTTTGGCTGGTAGTGTTCTAAAACGTTTGGCTGGTAGTGATCTAAAACGTTTGGCTGGTAGTGTACTAAAACGTTTGACTGGTAGTGTACTGAAACGTTTGACTGGTAGTGTATTAAAACGTTTGGCTGGTAGTAATCTAAAACGTTTGGCTGGTAGTGTATTAAAACGTTTGACTGGTAGTGTACTGAAACGTTTGACTGGTAGTGTATTAAAACGTTTGGCTGGTAGTAATCTAAAACGTTTGGCTGGTAGTGTATTAAAACGTTTGACTGGTAGTGTATTAAAACGTTTGACTGGTAGTGTACTGAAACGTTTGGCTGGTAGTGTACTAAAACGTTTGACTGGTAGTGTACTGAAACGTTTGACTGGTAGTGTATTAAAAAGTTTGACTGGTAGTGTACTAAAACGTTTGGCTGGTAGTGATCTAAAACGTTTGACTGGTAGTGTATTAAAACGTTTGACTGGTAGTGTACTGAAACGTTTGACTGGTAGGGTACTAAAACGTTTGGCTGGTAGTGATCTAAAACGTTTGGCTGGTAGTGTATTAAAACGTTTGACTGGTAGTGTACTGAAACGTTTGACTGGTAGTGTATTAAAACGTTTGGCTGGTAGTAATCTAAAACGTTTGGCTGGTAGTGTATTAAAACGTTTGACTGGTAGTGTATTAAAACGTTTGACTGGTAGTGTACTAAAACGTTTGACTGGTAGAGTACTAAAACGTTTGGCTGGTAGTGACCTAAAACGTTTGGCTGGTAGTGATCTAAAACGTTTGGCTGGTAGTGTACTAAAACGTTTGGCTGGTAGTGTATCTAAAACGTTTGGCTGGTAGTGATCTAAAACGTTTGGCTGGTAGTGTACTGAAACGTTTGGCTGGTAGTGTACTAAAACGTTTGACTGGTAGTGTACTGAAACGTTTGACTGGTAGTGTACTAAAACGTTTGGCTGGTAGTGTATCTAAAACGTTTGGCTGGTAGTGATCTAAAGGTTTGGCTGGTTGTGTACTAAAACGTTTGGCTGGTAGTGTACTGAAACGTTTGGCTGGTAGTGTACTAAAACGTTTGGCTGGTAGTGTACTAAAACGTTTGGCTGGTAGTGATCTAAAACGTTTGGCTGGTAGTGTTCTAAAACGTTTGGCTGGTAGTGATCTAAAACGTTTGGCTGGTAGTGTACTAAAACGTTTGGCTGGTAGTGTATTAAAACGTTTGGCTGGTAGTGTACTAAAACGTTTGGCTGGTAGTGTATCTAAAACGTTTGGCTGGTAGTGATCTAAAACGTTTGGCTGGTAGTGTACTGAAACGTTTGGCTGGTAGTGTACTAAAACGTTTGACTGGTAGTGTACTGAAACGTTTGACTGGTAGTGTACTAAAACGTTTGGCTGGTAGTGTATCTAAAACGTTTGGCTGGTAGTGATCTAAAGGTTTGGCTGGTTGTGTACTAAAACGTTTGGCTGGTAGTGTACTGAAACGTTTGGCTGGTAGTGTACTAAAACGTTTGGCTGGTAGTGTACTAAAACGTTTGGCTGGTAGTGATCTAAAACGTTTGGCTGGTAGTGTTCTAAAACGTTTGGCTGGTAGTGATCTAAAACGTTTGGCTGGTAGTGTACTAAAACGTTTGGCTGGTAGTGTATTAAAACGTTTGGCTGGTAGTGATCTAAAACGTTTGGCTGGTAGTGATCTAAAGGTTTGGCTGGTAGTGTACTAAAACGTTTGGCTGGTAGTTTACTGAAACGTTTGGCTGGTAGTGATCTAAAACGTTTGGCTGGTAGTTATCTAAAAGGTTTGGCTGGTAGTGTTCTAAAACGTTTGGCTGGTAGTGTAACAAAATGTTTAACCAGTAGTGTACATATATTTTTATCTATACATATATACATGTGTATATATATATATATATTCTTCTGGAGCTTAAAGGTTTAAGTGATAGGACACAGTCAGGTTGGTGTGAATGCACAGGCAATGCAGTGATCTGTGCTGGAGTTTCTATGCGGGCCGTATTGCTGTCTGTCTGGTCTGCTTGTCTGCAGCCTGCAGGCGTAATGAGTTGCTCTAATTCTCCAGCCAGGCCCCGTCCACGCTGATTAGAGACACCCCGGGGAGAAACGTCAGCTCCAAAAGTTGCCCTCCTCACTACTGACTGGGCGGTGTTGGGATTGCATAGACCTCGGGAACTTTACATTCTGAAAATGTAAGAATACTAAACAGTTCTGGCTTGTGTGTGTGGTTCTTGGAGTAGCCATTAATCGCATCATCTTTAACCTCTCGTTCGCTTTTACATTCAGAAACTTTGTATTGTTACAGCATGTGCATGTCCAGATTGTGGTTAATCATTGAAAGCTGCCTCTGTTGTTGCATTAACTGTGAACTTCTGAGTGTGCATGGAATTCTTCGCTAAGAGCTTCATTTGTTCTGTTGGAGTAACAATAACGAGTCTGAAAAGTCTGAAGCATGTGTTTGCCCATGTTCATAAAAAGAGAAAGATTTTTAGGTTAAAAGTAGGTTTTTGTTCTGGGTCAAATAGTTAAATAGTGAAGAAATGTACTTTATGTAGAGATTCTTTAATCTTCATGCTCAAACATCTCATTTCTTTCTTATTCTGTAGAGTCATGCAGCAAAGGGTTCATTATGGAACCAAAAGTGGTTCTTCTGTGACATTGTTCACTGGGCTTTTTGGTGCCTTTGCTTTTAAGAGTGTAGATATTGTGCCTGAGCCTTCGTCCCAAACTCCCGCATCTGATGTTTATTAGTGTGCCTCTGTATTTTCCTCCTGATTAGAGAGGAGCGACAGTAACCATAATAGCCATTGTGGCCGTAATGAGATTCCTGTAATTTACAACCCAGTGAGAGCCGGCATACCCTATAATGACCTGTGTGATGCGTGTGTGAGGGGGGCCACGGGCATGGCAGACTGCACAAACGCTCCAGCTGACTGCACTACAGTTAGTGTGGAGCTCCAAAACTGCTCTTTTCATCACTCCTCAGAGTGAAAAAGTGTGTTTGTGGGTGCATTTGTTTGTGCATTCGTGTATGTGTGTGTCCAGATTGAAGTCTCTGAGAACGATCCAGCTCCCTCAGCTTTGTGGCAGTCCAAACAAAGTAGGTAAGAGAATGACTGGGGTTCAGTCCAAATCGACTGGGTCAAACGGCTTCATAGAGGTTTTTATAAATGTAGCAGGTGGTCCTGCGCGTGGGCACATGATTGTTTGTGTCTGTGTTTATCTGCTGAATGACATCAGCGTCTCGGTGCTGGACTGATTACAACACCTGCCCTCTATTGGGCAGGACTGGTGTTGCCATGAACTTCTATTAGTTTAAGCCTGATCTAATTCGAGCCTGCAGTGCAGGAAGAGGTATATGATGGATCAATCAATCAACATTTATTTATAGAGCGATTTTTACAACCAGTGTTGTCCCGAGGCAGCTTTACAGAAAAGCAGTTTATGAAAAAGAGAAGAATGGTAAGACAAGAGTCCATGCATAGCGAAACGCAAGAAAGGGGTATCGAGGCGACAGTGGAAGGAAAAACTGCCTTGATAAAAGGAAGAAAGCTTGAGAGGAACCCAGGCTCGAGGGAGGAACCTATCCTCCCCTGGTTGACACTGGATAGAGAGAGAGCGACAAAGCTGATGAGACTATAAGACAGAATACAGTTAGAAGCTCAGCTTAAAAATGTTTTAGAAATGATTCTAATTTGGGAGGTATATGATGAGATTTGATGTGTTTTCCTGATAAAATAATGTCACAATGCACTTTTCCAAACTTGTGGATGTTGTTAGTATGTGTATAACAACTGCATGTGTCATTAAAAAGAGAGACCATCAATAACATCATTGTCTAATATCTGCACATAATGCATATTAGGTAGGAAATGTATATTCTTATATTTATATTCTTAAAATATACAGTCTTTTCATGTGGCACTGTTGAACAGAACAGAACAGAACTCAAATTAGCCACATGTGTTTGTACACAGTGGAATTTGACCTCCGCATTTAACCCATCCGTGCAGTGAAACACCCACATATACACACACTAGGGGGCAGTGAGCACACGTGCCCGGAGCTGTGAGCAGCCCTATCCACGGCGCCCGGGGAGCAGTTGGGGTTAGGTGCCTTCCTCAAGGGCACCTCAGTCGTGGCCTGGGAGATCCCGGGGATCGAATCGGCGACCTTCCGGTCACAAGACCGGATCCCTATCCTTCAGGCCACGACTGTTCCTTTGTTGTTTTGTGCAAAATCTAATTTTGTCCAATCTAATGTGTTTGCACACATATTGTATCATCAAAATAAATAAAAAGCTTTATAGATTTTCCCCCCAGTTTTATTAAGAAGAGTGTTTATTAAGAAGAGTGTTTAAGAGTGTACTATGCATCCTATAAACAGCAGTGGTGCATTGTATACTTGCTATTACTTATTTAGTGTAATTGTGTTTGTTTTTTCTATGTTACTGATGATGAACATTAAAGATCCTAAAAGTGGATGAATTTCTCCCACTGGTCACACTGGTCTTTTACTTTTGTTCAATTAAAAATTTTCAAACACAAATCCATTTATGGCAAAACCTTTTGGAAAACTGTTGCTACCATGCTGGCATAGCTGTCACAGGTTTTATAGGCTGCCTGTTCGAGCATCCCTGTACTTTCATTGGATAAATCACTTGGCAGTGCATTAGGTGCTAATGAACTACTATTACAGCTAAACAGTCATTATTTGATGATGAATGCTAACAGTGTGCTACGTGTCTAACACCGGGATCAGACTACACAGATTCAGCCCAGGTTTGACACAGTTTTGTCATAGGCAATTTCCAGCGTCAGGTTTGAAGATGAGTGCCAGGAACGAGGAACAGGGAATGTAGCGTGACATAATCACACAACATTGAGGCGCCACCTAAAACGCCCATAGTACCCCAACGAAAAAGTCTAGCATGTCAGAATTCCTATGACATATTCCTGGACATTGACCAATAGGTGGACGTACATTTGTAAATGTGGCAAATAGAAAGCGGGAGGATGCTTTTGCAGCCGTTAGTTGGAGTAACGAGCCACAGACCACATATATCACAAACACAAGCACACAGAAATCAACACCAACCATCTGACCGTGACCCTCATGAAAGACGAGAGTATTGTGTTTTCTAATCCCAGCATAGGAGTTCACCATGTTATTGGAAGACTGTACATTTGAATCCAGTGCAACACTTCTTAGTGGTGGTATGTGATCTAGGGATTCCTAAATAGCAGGTGCAAATTGGCCATGACTAAAGTGGGAAAAAGATGGAATAGAAAAGGTCTTTGTACAGTAATTCCATGTACAGAAATAGCTGTTGTTTAACAGTTCTCCACTGACAGCTTTGCAACTACACATTTTACCACTTAACTTATTATCGTTTTACTGTAAAGGTGTTTACAGGGATAATAGTTTTCCCCACTCAACTTTTAACAGTGCACGCTTCAGTAATCTGCGGTTTGGGTGTCTGTGGAAATGTGAACGTTGGGTCACGCTCAGTCTATTATTTGTGTGCTAAACTGCATCACCCTTGCTACATGTTTTCCAGTCATACTTCGGCTTTGTTGAAGTGCTTTGCCTGCCACCATCTCTGTGTAAGCATCTATTATGCAGGACTCTGCCTGGATGTTTTGTACCGCGTATGTAAATGGAACCCGGCAATGTAAATGAAGCTTAGGCCCTAGGTGGACGTGTTTAGGAAGGGGGTCTCGCGAATGCAAACAGGCGACCCAGGCACACCTCCTAGTTCTATTATCCCAGCACAGCGGCAGCACACCGGTACTCACCGTGACGTTGTTTACGCAAAAGTGTGTAGCAGCAGAAGGATATGTATTTTTAGCATACATCACGTGCCAATGCTTTCCAGCGTGTTTTCCAGCTGTACCCGGCTGTCAGTGTGCCATAGCAGCCTTCTCAGACGCTGCTGAAAGCTTTTTACCTCCAAAGGGGAACGTCGCGCACAAGTAAAAGTCTGTCCGTGCGGTGTAGAGGACAGATGTGGACGGTGGTCTGCGTAACATGGCTTGACACTATGCTAGCCTGGATGGAGGGGCTCTTGTTTTCTGTCTCGCACACTCCCCCCACCTCTTGCTCTGTCTTTCCATTCGTCTCTGTGCCTTTGATGAACATGCTTTGTCACGTTCGGTTGATTCAGTCCCATGCTCGCTCTCTCTCTCACTCTCTCTCTCTTTTTTCTCTCTACTTCTCTCTCTCACTGTCACCCTCCTCCCTTTTCTCTCCTCTCCCCTGCGCTCCCTCACACTTCTGCTCTCTCACCCCTCCTCCCCCTCCCTCCCTCTCTCTTTCTCTCTCTCTCGCGCGCGCGCTGCGGAGAGCCCGTATAATTCTTGCGGCTCTCAGACGGCGCCCGTAGCCACAGCCATGTGCATCTCCAGCTCGTCCCCGCTGCCTTCCAGAGGCTGAAAGGAACCCCTTCTCTATCTTTTTTTTTTCCCCCACCAAGTCCATCCCTCTCTCCTCCTTCTCCTCCTCCTTCTCCTTTCATCTGCATCTCCAGCCCTCGCTCGACCTCCCAGTCGCGGAACTACTACAGCAGAAGACCGAAACGGCGCGAGTGCCGTGCGTGCGTGCGCGCGCGCGTGTGAGCATGTGTGTGCGTGCGCCTGTGTGATGAGAGGGAGAGAGAAGAAGTTGGACGAGAGACACTGAGAGGGCACCGAGGTTGCTTCGCTCGCGTTTGCCGGCTGCCGCTGTCCGCGGTGCTGAAACCTGAGGGAACTGTGTGGAGAGAGAGAGAGAGAGAGAGAGACAGAGAGGGGAGACAGAGGGAGTGCAGCTCGCGCGTCCGGAGCCATGCACCACGCAGGCAACACCGGCACCAGGGCTAAGGAGACAGGTAAGAACCCAGGCACTGCGGACAGGCGAGCGCGAGGTGTAAGGTGTTCAGGCTGGGGTGTCTTAAGTATAGAGAAGGTTATTTGGGAGTGAGATGAATGTGTGGAGATGCTTTAAGGCTTTGATCAGGGATTGGATGGCAACCAACATCATTCCCTCCTGTTGGTTCAGTGCAGCGACTGTGAGGGTAGGTCACACAGGTACTGCTGGAATGTGAGTGAGATGAGAGATGACAGCGATTAGGATGATTGACACAGGCTTGACTGTGTGATGTGGATTGAACGCAGCTTTGAAATGTCTTCTCTTGACTGAATCATCCTGGTCTGCGGATGTCAGTGTGTGGATGTCAGTGTGTGGATGTCAGTGTGCGGATGTATGTGTATATGTGTGCTTTTGTGCACTAGAGATAGACATTATGACAGTATTCACTGTTATGATAAATAACTTTCCTGAGAGTATTTTGGATGTTGTCATACTTAAGCAGCACAGCAAGAAAATATGGTCAGGCCTGGTTCATTGAAATCAGTGCCGCACAGTATAGTGAATATGAAATAAAATTCATGTTGTATTTGTGTGTGTATATATATATATATATATATATATATATATATATATATATATATAAGCACTCTCAGAACAAGAAGACAGCACAAGAAGTTGCACATACCTATATATATATATGAAAGTTCTTGTGCTGTCGTATCTGATCCAACTTGTAAAGCCACAGAAAAATTAATTCATATATTTCATATAGTGGTTAATATAGTCTATCATGAAAAGAAGTGTGATTTCTGTCATATTGCCCACCCCTAGTGCATATGTGTGCCTGTAGATGTGCGCATGTACATACATATGGGCATATTTTTCTACTTTTAGACACACGTTTGTTTGGGCTTAACAAGATAGTAGGTGTTTGTGTGTGTGTGTGCACGTGTGTGTGTGTGTGTACGTGTGTGTGTGTTTCCCTATTTACAAGCCTGCAGTTTAGCTTAATTTGCCTCCCTGAGTAAATTGCTCAAATTGCTAATATTTATAAGATTTGCATTTCATTTGAGAGAGAGAGTGCTTGTTTTGTCTGAGGCTCCGGCATCATGAATAATTGAAGGATGTCTGAGTGATGCTGGTGCGCGGTGCTTGTATTTAGAGAGGTGGAGTACTGGGGGAAGACAAACACTTCATCCAAAACCTCTCTATTCACAAGGAGACTGAGGGAACGGAGCCGCTGAATGACCCTGAGCGCCAGCACGAGGGAGAGTAGGAGCGAGCGAGCGGAGCAGAATGGGGGAACAGCGGGGGGAGCCTGTAGCACATTGTCTCCGCAGATGGTGTGTGATTGGCATGATCCAGCCTGCAGTGGCCACATGTTCCCATGGTGGCAATTAAGGAGTGAATTGCTCCGTGCTTTTGTCTCGAAAATGGCATCCTTTTTTCTCTGACTTTGTATAACGTGTGTGGCGGATGGGAGGGGGGTGGGCGGTGTGCATGTTGGTGTGTGTGTGTGTGTGGGTGGGTTGGTGAAGAAATGCCCCAGTACAACTTTTCTTTCTTTCTTTTTCTTTTTTTTTTGTTGGATCTGTGGTTTGTCTTTGATTCAGGAAAAATAAAGGGCTTGTGAAATTGACGGGCATTGTCAAGATTCAGGCAATTTGCTCAAACTCATCCTCCAAAATCTGTCTATTTCATCGGCACAAGCCATTATTTGGAATTCAAGGGACTCCCTTTCTCCCAGTGTCTCAATTTATATCAGCTCAGTTCTGTCCAGGAAGCTTTACTGGCATGACCGTATTTGGTTACAGGATTGCCGGTGCATCGTTTAACAAACAGAGCCATTGCTTAGAATATTGCATAGTTTAAAACTAATTTACATCAATTATAGTTTGAAGAATCTCTGTCTCTCTCTCTCTTTTTCTCTCTCTTTTTCAAGGTACTTATATAGTCCCTTAACCTTTATTAACGATACCCGTGTGTAGTGGCTTACAGATCCCTAGAGAAATACCTTTATGGAGGGAAGTACAAATAAAGTACTGGTCCTCGATTCGCTTCAGTTCTATTCCTTTCCGTAAGCTTGACTAATCAATGCGTGTGACTGTCTCTGGTTACAGGACTGCCAGCGCTACCCTGCTTGGCATCGTCGAACAAATAGAATAAACATTTAGGCCTGTACATCATTTCAGTCACGATAAAATGATAGTTTAAATCATAAAACCACAAGTAAGAATTGCAGCTCTCTCTGACATACGCGCGCATGTGAAGGATCTCACGTTCCTCCTCTTTTCTCTCAGAATCTCGGTTCTCACCATAGTAATCGGATGCCCCCTGGGGTGTGCGCAAGAATGGTGTGAACAGGTCCATATGGAGAGAAGAGAGAGCAGTGAAAAAGAAGTGACGGAGACAGCAGAGATGACAAGTGGAGAGAGAGAGAGAGAGAGAGAGAGAGAATAAACGAAAGAGTGTGAGTGAATGAAGGCAGTTTAACTCTCAGGTGTAACTTGCATGCACACAGGCTTCATGTATGTGCGAGTGCGTGTGAGTTTCAGACAGGCTTCCTGTTAACTGTGGACACGAAGCAGACAGGGTTTGCTTGATTTCAGTGGATTTCATTACATTAATATAGTTTTTCTCACAAGCTTTATTTTATTTGTGTGTAAATGACGAGGATCCAGTAAATATAATAACTTTGCCAGCGTCTTGTCCTTGTTAGGTCTCATGGATTGTTATTTTCATTATCATACGTTGTCTATGAACTCATTATGGTGAATTCCTCCTGACCTTGTTGTGGATATGCGAGTAAGGATTTGTGTATATATATATATATATATATATATATATATATATATATATATATATATATATATATATATATATATATATATATATACACACGTGTGTGTGTGTGTGTGTATGTGTTTGTGGGGCACAGCTAGCAGAGATGAAAGTGGAGGGGAAAAAGCTCAGACTCCCTCTTTGATGTAGCAAAGCTGTTTAACTTAAAGCCGACCCACTGTTTGCTCCTGACCAGCACCTCTGACCCGAAGCGGCTGAGCTTTGGGTGGCCAGGGCAGCGTCCAGCTTAAACGGCAGCAGCGTGGCGGGGTGTGATATGGCGGAGACGGCGGGGTTCAGGCACAGCGGGGGACACACTCGCAGCTGATCTCAGCAAAAGTGTGCAAAGCACTTCACCCTCCACTTTCAGTAATCTGCTATAAGTTGGCCCGATGGGAGCGCTGCTATTTGAGGCCGGCGTGATCCAGAATTAGAGAGGAGAAGAATGTGTGTAAAACGCAGCTGGAACAGATGAGGCTGAGAATTAAACTCCAGAGAGTCTCTCTCTCTGTCTCTCTCTCTCTCTCTCTCTCTCTCTCTCTCTCTCGCTCTCTGTCTCAGTGCGTCTCTCTCTCTCTCCTTAATGGCCTTCTCGCCTCTTGTTGATGAGAGGGCCTCAGCGATCGAGTCACTGACTCAGACGGCAGCTCATTTGATCGCATCTCTCTGCGACTTCATGACACATGAAACTAGCGAGAGAGAGAGAACGAGGGAGTGAAGGAGAGACAAAATTAATTGGGTCTGTTTACTTCGGCGAATAAGGGCCTGTTTGTGGCAGCGGGGACGTTGTTGTTCTCTCCAGTGATAGAGACAGAGAGAGGGAGAGAGAGAGAGATTTTAATTGAAAATATGGATTCCATTAACCCCGCAGCCCAGGGCGGCTCATTAGCATCTCATTAGTGCAGAGAAGAAGTAAAAAAGAAGAAGCACATATTCCATTATTGTTTTAATAGGTGATGATTTATCATTTACTGGGTCCAGGGTGTAAACGCTGCTTCTCCTTCACTCTATTCTTTCTGGATCATATGACAGTAGCAAGAACTGTGCAGGAGACAGCACACCAACACTTAACTACATGAGGAGTTATATATATATATATATATATATATATATATATATATATATATATATATATATATATACATTTGTGTCAATTTTGAGTTTTCTACATCATCTGAACAAGCCAATGGCTGTTTACACTGCGTAACAATTTCATGATGAATGGACCATGGACCAACAGAGGTGCTCCAAAACAGCTTGGAAAAAATTCTGGTTCCATTGACTTACATTGAAAGTAAAGTAAGTTTTTGGTCTCTCCTGTAAAGTTGCAATTTTGTAGATTGTTCTTTTTGCTTGTACTTGTTTTTCATTGAACGGAGACTATATATATATATATATATATATATATATATATATATATATATATATATATATATATATATATATATATATATATATATATATACATTGTGTGTGTGTGTGTGTGTGTGTGCTATGTAGATGATGAAGCATTTTACTGAAGCAATTAACAGGACGTCATAAGAAAAAGAAAAAGAAAAAGATGGAGCGAAAGAGATGGAATGAGAGAAGCAGGCAACAAAGAGTAAAAGAGAGAAGTAGAGAAAAAGTAGAGAGATAGAGAGAAGTAGAGAAATAGAGAAGCAGGTGAAGAGATAAGAGAAGTTCAGAGTAAGAGAGAAGCACAACATTGAAGAGCAGTGATGAGAAAAAGGGAGAATTAAAAGAAGACAGAAACAAAGAAGTGAATAAAAAGAGGGAAAAATAGAAAGAGAGACACTGAGAGCGAGAAAGACAGCAAGAGAAAGCCAGAAACAATGGGAGAAGAAAAGAAAAACAGAGAAAGAGAGCACAAGAAGAGAGAAGCTCAGAGTAGGTGAGAAGCAGGGAGAGAAAGAGAGAAGCTGAGATAGAACAAGCATGAAAAAAACACAGACAGTAAGATGGAAAGTGAAACTCAGAAAGAGAGAGAGAGAGAGAGAGAGAAATAGAAAGCAATAAAGAAATACAGAGAAAGTAAGACAGAAACAGAAACTATAGGCAGAATGTGTCTGTACTGTTGAGTGACAGTGTCGAGCTCGAAGTTTATACGTATGGTGACGTGGGGGGGGTCTACAAATGGGTCAGCTGCACTCTCTGAGCATCACAAGTCTAACTAAGTCAAACATTCAGCTTCTTAAACACATTCACACCTTAAATCTGAGGTCAAGTGTTATTCACTTCTGCCTCCCTGTTAACTGTCTGCAGCGTCATGTAAGCTCCACTTCTCCTCTCCGCTCCCCTTTAGCCAGGCACCAGCCCCCCCTGCTGGACCCTTGAGGCACAGCAAGCACACACCTGCAAACACTGTGCAAATGGAGAGCACATTCTCAGAACTTGATTTTGCCTTTCTGGGTTTTGATACACGTTTTACAAAAACTAGATAACACTCACACTTTTTTGAAGTAGACAGCTTCAGCTGTGCCTCACAGTTATTGAACATTTTCTAGTATTAGTTAACAACTGAGCTATCCATGCATCAGCCACAGAACACATCTGTGTTCTTTCCTTTCAGCTGCTCAGGAATGGGACTAGAATGCCATTTAACCTGAACAAAACGGGCAGCGTTCACATTAACAGTGTATCATTTTTTTTTCAGGATATTTACTGTGTGTGCAGGTGAAGGATTACAGTGTTAAGGTAGACGGGATGTAGATATTTGTCTTGTAACCAGTTAGAGTTAACCTGGTGTCAGATTTGTTGCTTGTTATAGCTATTATACCAAACTCTAGCTTTGTAATGTAGAGTTTTAACCCCCTAAATGAAGAGGGGGTGTGACCACCGGCTCAGATCTCTTTATTAATTTGTAGGGTTACACTTAAAATAATATAAACAACTTAAATTCATTAGAGAGAATGAGTTTCTTGTTTCTTGTTCTAAAGCCTGTCCAATCTGGCAGCAGTTGATACGAAAGCATGCATTTGTGGGCGGAGCACAGACGATTGATTCCTTCATTATGAATCAATACTCAATGATCTGAGCTCTGATCAGAAGGCTTGTTCGTTTTCTCCTTTCGCTGAGGTAGAGGAGGTGAGCTGGAGCCAGAGACTGAGTGGGAGTGATTCTTTTGTGAAGAGAAAGCTGCGGAGCGGTAATGTTACCCACGGGCCTTTAGACCGAGCTGTTGAAAAGGACGCGCGTGTCGTGGCTAAGCTAATAAGCATGTGTACGAGCAGATGGTAATAAAGCTCGGTGTGATGTGGGCGCCCACTTCATTTGCATCTCAGCGCGCCGCAGCCTCCGCGGCATCAAACACACACACACACACACACACACACACACAAACACACACACTCACTCTCGTTCTCTTGTTTTGAAGGATCTAAGTTCCAGACTCGGTCGCACACCGTAGAGCTGAAAGTGTTTACAACTCACTCACCCACTCTATCCCTGAGTCACTCACCTCAACCCGGGGACATGTGCACTTTTTCCATCACCCACTCAACCTTCCTTTTAACTTCATCATTTGCTTCCCTGAGCCACATACCAGTGTGGGAGCAATTTCCTTCTGGATGATGCTGGGATTTTAATATAGGCGTTATTGCCACCTATGATGTCCTACTAATGCTGCTGTGTAGTAATATATTATACGTGCATAGGGTCCTGTAATAGTATGGTGATCATGTTATTTAACACTTTGTTGAAGGGCAGTGTCAGGCTAGACAACCCCTACATAAGCATTTCATGACTTCTGACATATACCTATACAGACATTTATGAAGGCTTATTATGATTATTATTATTATTATTATTATTATTATTATGTGTCGGCTGTTGTAACACTTGCTGAATGAAATGACATTGACAAAAGTTGGTCTCTCATGAATGTGGATCCTTTGTTACGTGGTGCTTACAAGAAATGATACAAATTATTATTACTACACTCTTTTTCATAAAGGTTAAGACACATTCACACTACAGTCCATGTTGAGAGTTGGTACACCTTCTTATGTCCACACTTATTGTCCATTGGATCAGCTCTACTCACCATATATGGGCACTTTGTAGTCCATTGGATTTGCTGCATTCTTTTTAGCTCCTTTTCACCATTTTCTTCAGTGGTCAAGACGTGGTGGTGTTGTGTTAGCCTGTGTTGCGTTGGTACAAGTGGTGTAGACACAGCACTGCTGTGCATCTTATTTGAAAAACAGTTTTGCTGTTCCTCATTGTAGCTGGTTGGCAGTTTTCTTCATGTAATTCTTCTGGTAATAGAATTCACTTAACATTCAAATGAACTCTCACCGTCTGCTTTAAGGCCTGTTCACACCCAGTCCTATTTTTACTGATGACAAAAATCGACGCCACGTTTTGAAAACAAGCACACTATTTTCTGCATGCAATGCGTGGATTCAATAAAATCAGGCTGACCAGTCGGAGCGCTGTTGCTGAACATGTGTGTTTCCATGTTGCTTGTAGAACACAAAAGCTAAGTAACAGTTATCTATAAAAAAGAGCTAAAGAGCCATACGGAGAACGTTGGTATGTTAAAGCAGTTAAAATCGCAGTTTATTATGAGTGGAGCAACAAGCAGAAGCAGAGCCTCAAATTCAGTTTTCACCAAACAAATAAATGCTTCAGACAATCTCCTACAATCTCCAGTGCTCAGCCTGTCACTCGCTAACACATCCACAGCTGAGGACATTATTAGTTTGATCTGTCAAATCAGTCAGATTTACCAGTGTGCTTAGACCTTGGCAGGAGCTTCAGTTCACATCTTGTTTGAGAAGATGCCATTACTTAAGGTCCTTAGAAGAGTTTGTCTAACGAGCATGTTTGCTACACGTCATGCACTGTTCTTTTAAAATAGTTAATTTGCTGAATTGTGTACATAGAAAGTAACTGTACTCATTTTTCAAAATGTAACTACGACTTCAGACAGATACCTAATTTCTGTATTTTGAATGCGTCTTCTCAGTAGTTTGATTCCATTATGTCCCAACCCAGTCAATATATAAAGTACAGTGTTCAAGACAGAACCATTGATTCCAAAATGGTAACTTTACAGGAAAATAATTTTTAAAAAAATGGTTCCAGCTGTAATGGAAGCTAATTTAACAAGAGGTATTTCCAAATCAGTTCTGTTGGTCTTTTTGTAATGAATTTTAGCACAACGCAAGGCAAAAGTGAAAAAAAATGAACATAATATTGAGAGTTTTGCCCCATAAACTCTTTATACTGTTACAGCTGCAGGTGAATAGAATGGTGATGCACAGCAAAAGTGACTAAACATGCACAACATAGGTTGCATAAAAATGTGGACCATGATTACCAGCTGTAATTGCAATATTGAGTGGATAATAATTATTATTCCATTTCCCCATTTATTGCTTAATAGCACATTGGCTGCTTTCACAAGAGATCTTTTAGAAGTGTCCTATGTTATCCTTAATGTCCCTCATTTTTTCTACTGATTTGTTGTTTGTTGAGAACGCTCGCAGTGGTATAATGTGTTGGAAGGACACTAAAGACTCATTTTCCAGTGTATTTGCACATTAGACCCGTGTTAGCGTCTCGTCTTCGTTGTGTTCTCGGTGGTTGGGTGGAGGTTGCCGAGACCTGGCACTGGTGTGCAATGCAGAGTGATTTTGGGGATTGAAAATATCGGTTTTGGTGAAGTCCCTGATGCTCACAGCCAAATTTTGCGAGGACGACGTGTCCTCAATCCCACTAAAAGCATTTGTTTTTTCAGTGCCAGAGGAAACAGATGATGTGCTTTAGTTCTTTTTTTTCCCCTCTCACTCTTCTCTTTCTCCCTCTCTTTCTCTCACTCTCGAGCTCCCGCTCTCTCTTTCTCTCTGCCTCCGTCCTTCAGACCCAAGGTCAGTGGTAGATTGGATTCAGCCCCCCGTGTCTTTTGGGAGGCGCAGGCTTGGATGGAGGGCCAGGCATGTTGTAAATCAGTCCGTCCGAGCCTGCTCTCATCAAGCTGAGAAAAACGGAGGGGGAGAAGGCAAGACAGAGGGACAGAGAGAGGGAGGGAGGGAGGCTGGGAGGGAGGATGGGGTTTGTTCATGTTTGCCTGCCATAGATATGCAAACAAATGCATGTGTTGAGTAGTGCGGGGCATTCTGTATTGCAGATTGGACAGATCAGCGTTTTCTCTCCATTAAAGATCAGCAATATGATCAGGCAGCTCATTCCATTGCATTTTATAGGGCCGTAAACACACACTCAGCCTCGGCGCTCTGACCCAGAGTGCATCGGCTCCAGTTTCCCACTGTCTCTCGCTATTATTTTCTCAGCTTCTTGGCAAATTCTGTGTGACGGCCAGCTTCATGCTAATTTCATATCTGGCCATCTAGGCGCTGATTTTGTGACAGGCACCGTTTTATCCAGAAATCATGTCATTTTTACCCTGACAGGTTAGTAATTGGAGAGCAACAGCTTAATGGCTGTGTTTACTGATAACAATCCCTTTTCTACCTTGAAACGTTCTTCAACTGAGCCTGTGTTGACAGAGTTTTAGCACAAAGCATTTATCTTTTTACCCGCTCTTCAAAAAGTCTGGCTTAGATGGTTTTAGAGGGCAATCATAAACCGATGACTTTTGTGCATTCGTGAGCTTAGGTGTGTGTTTTTGTGTTGTTTGTTGGCGAGAGCAGGCTGTGTGTGTTTTAGGGCCAGTCTGTTTGCTTTGTGTGGGCGAAACTGGAGCTCAGATGCTGATGGGTGCTGACACACACGTCGAGCCAGCATACTGTATATTCCAACCAGCTGCCAGCGCTAGCACAAGGGGAGACCGAGACCGAACAGAACTGTGTGCGTTTGTTTGTGTTTATGTGTGTATGGAGGGGGAGGGAGGGGAGGGGGGGTTATTTTTATACATTTCATACATCAGGACAAATGGCCTTCATTTTTAGTACAAGTGTCCTGACTCTGTTGGAACAACATGCCTGCAATGTCAGCCGTGTCAGGACCAGCGAAGTGGTTTTGTTTTTGGGCTTTTTTTTCTTTTTTTTTAACCAAAAGGTCAAAACTATTTCTGCTCGGTCCGTAGGTTACAGTGAGTTAAACCGATGTGAAGTTACTGCGCCCGTATTTAAGACAGTTGTATGCAAAAGTTTGAAAATGTTTTGTTGACTTTCTGAAATAAGAGAATAGACTTGAATGTTGCATTTAAAAAATATATATATATCTGCACATTTTGGTGTAAAATTTCTGTTTTTTATTGAAATATTAAATTCATCAAATAAACAAAACTGTGCATGTGCAGACATGCGAGTTCATTTATTTTCATAAGTAATTGGACCTGGGACTCCAAACTTTCACCTGCATGTATGTGTATTGCTGCTGTTGGGGAAAAAAGGGAATTTAATAACTTTTCAAACTTTATATTTAATGTAAGTCAGTGGAACCAGATTTTTTTCAACTCATTATTGTCATTTTCTTTTGGTCCAGTCATCATGAAACTTGCTAAATATACAAAACTGAAAAAATGATATAATGACGATGTTGAAAACATAAAAAAACACCATCATTGGAAGATAATTTTTTTAGCTCCAAAAGCAGCAACATGTAAATGAGCTCTGATTCTGATTGGCTGCCCTGTATGGCGTCTATTTTAAAAAGTAATGCATGCTAAAACACTGCCTGTGCTTAGTGAAGCTAACCGCTGTCTGCTGGTTTATATACATAAAAAAGTTGATTCTTGTGACATCATAAAAAGTTTCATAGTTTCTTTATATGGACTGGGGAGTGAATAATGCTCTACACTTTGATCATGTTCACGAAGAACATTAAACTCTTAATCTTTGTATTTACAAGAAGCCAAGAAAAGTTTAAAACCCACTGTACAGATTTATACTCAACCGCTATTGAAAGTGTGATGACGAACTCACTTTGATGTCGTAGGTTTTCTGTCCTTTAGTATAGTCAGAATGCAGTGGGATCATAACCAAAAGCTGCCGTCTAGCCGTACTCGACGTCCTCACCCTGTATAAACTCTTTGTGTGTGAATGGCGTATCATATCCCTCTGATTCATCTATGATCTGTACTCAGGTGCGTCGGACTCGTGAAGTGACTGTACGCGCAGGTGTTGACACGTTTAATGAGGAAGGGTGGGAGAGTCTGTAAATGTGCTATTGATTAGCATGTTGAGCGCACGGTCAAGTGAGGTGACTCTTCACTTGAGTCATTAGCTCAGTTAAACCTTTAAGCTCTCCAGTGCTTAATATGCCCTTGAGATACAGCAGAGCCGATATCAGCAGATTCAGTGCTCACGCGCTCAGATATGATTCAGGTAGGAAGAGCTGGTAGTTACATTAGTTATGCTTTAACCGGATTGTAATTAGACAGATGCAAGATAAAGTATTATAAAGCAGGATGAGTAATGCGATAGACAGCTCCTGTGAGTTATAATAGCTACCCCTTCATTGATTCATCCCCTATTGCTGCCTCTTTGTATGTATGTGCCTAATCTCATTAATACAGATGTGTGCAGATATAGGAGGCAATTGTGGCCTTTTCTCGCCGCTGGTTATTTATGATAGACTCTGTACAAGTGTGTTTGTGTGCGTGATGTGTGTTTAGTTGATTAGCTGTGCTGATAGCGAGCAGGCTGATGGATGGCTATGTGTTTAAGAGTGTGTGTTTAGCTGGGCCTGGCTCGTTGGGATGGATGGATGGAGGTATTAATTTTCTCGGTGGTGATTTGGGCCTGTTTGGCAGGCTGGCTGGCTCCGGGTCTCGGCGCGCCTCCCTGTTCACTGGAGCGCCACAGCCGCACGCGGCGGCACCATGTGGGCTCCGGCCCCGCCATCACCTCCCCTCCCTCCGACCCTATTTCCATCCTTCCTTTTGCTCTCACTCCATCCCTCTGTTCACTGACCCTTTCTTTATCTTGACTATTGGTCAAAGGTTCGGAATCAATAACAGGAAACTCATTTGGATGCAGACGCGTTCATAAAATGGTTTTAAATCATTTTAAAGAAACTAGGAATAATAAAATAGACCTTAAATGCTAGTCCAGAAGTTCAATAAGAGTTGTAGAAGATACATATAAAGATGTAGAGTTTTGAGAAAGCAGTTTCAATACATTTAATATCCTGATTACAACATGGTGATTAAATCCAATGTCAAGGCAGAAAACTGATTTGATGCGCAGTTGTATGCAAACGTTTGAATGCGGTCAAAGTGAAAATATGTATACATGAAATAAGCTTAAATATAGAAATTTCAAACAAACCTTGAAATGGAAATTATTAACAAAACATAGCATTTGACCTTGAGGTGCCTAAACATGTGCGTACGTCACAAACCTCTTAAAACCCCCAGCCTTATTACATATTAAGACGAGAACTACAAGGATTACAGTACAAACTGGTTGGATTACAGGTGAAAGAAGGGTTAGTCCAACTGGTGAGACTTTATTTGTTTGCAAACTGCTTAATTAAAAAAAAGTCTACTGTCTTTTTTGTAAGCAAGTATGTAATATGTATATAATGTTCAAACATTATAATTAGTTACAGTATACAAAAGAACACAAGAGATTCATTATTCCAAACTTTCGTACAGTAGTGTATGTTTTCTATTTCTCTCGCCCACCTCCTTTGTTTCCGTGGGTGATGTAACATGCCCCAGTGTGTTGGACATGGTCAGATTTAGAGAGGTTATTTATTGCTCTGCGAGGTTTGGTGGTGGTGTGCCTCATGGCGAAGGTAGCTGCTGGCCACTGGGGAGACGTGGGCCTGCTGGTGCAAGTAGGATGGGAGTCATTAAGTTTGTGTGTGGAGAGTGTTGAGCTAAGTGTGAGTGCAGGGCCCCACGTTGCCGGGAGAGTTGGACTTTGTTCTTGGACCTATTCCTGATGTCCCTTCAATTCGATGATTCTGAAAACAGAGACACGGCACGCTGACAGCAGAAATACCCACCATAGGAGATGTGATAATGTTCACTGGATACCTGCTTCCCTTTAGCTATACGACGCTACGATGTCAATACCCCGGGTCTGATGTACGTAGTAGAGCTAGACTGATATATCGGGCCGATATTTGCAATTTTTTAATATATCAGCATTGACCGACATCCGTGTTTGGTAGCGTCGATTTAAAGTCAGGCACGCAGCGAGCAACCCCGTGTTGTTGTTGGGGCGGAACGTGCTGCTGCCGCATGTGAAGGACCCCGAGCTGAAACTTTTGGAACTGTTTGGCCGAATAAGTGAAAAAGCTGAATAATCTATAGCGAATATTGGCGTTTTTAATGACAAGGTCACGTTTTTCTAGTTTCCTGCCGTAGACGTTATTATTGAGCTTCAAACATTCGAGTTAAACGTTACTAAAGAAAAAGTAAAGTAACAGAACAGAGCCGCTGTGTTAACAATCATTACAGCATATCAGCTCTCTACTGTGTATCGCGTCGCGCGCTGCTCCCCTCTGCACTTTTTAATGCACTTGTTTGTTATTGGTATGAAACGATGTATGTTACACTCTTTCGGCTGTAATATGGTCATACTGTATTTTTGGGGGGCAAATAAAAGTATTTTGGTTTCAGTAAATGATGTTCAGAAAGGTTGTACATCTGCTTGTTGTTATTATTATATTTTAGCATTCAAATAAAGTGGAAAACTAATTCAAATAAAGCGGCCCTTAAAATCGTCCAGAGAAATCTGCAGCACATCGGCTGACCCTGACTTCCAAACATCGGCATTGTCTATAGAAAAACCCATATCGGTCGACCTCTAGTACGTAGGTCATCAGCGCTGCGTTTTTCTCTCCTCACAGTTCAGGCAGTGATAACAGCACATGGCCCACAAGTACAAGTGCTGCTGGCTGTCACTCGGGCTGGAAAAGCACACTGGGTCTGCTAAAGCTAGCTAGCCGTCAAAGACAGCAATTCTGCTTTCAAAAGCAGAGCTATGAGCATATACCACCCTACCTACCCCATTTCAGCAGGTGGGAAGCCACACCTAGAGAGGTTGTGCAGGTGAAAATGACTCTCCAGCGGAGCCGTTCCCACCCTGTCTGCAGCTGACAGTGTGCGAGGGGAAGGTTAGCAAGGAACCTGGTGTGGGACGGACGCAAGGCTAGATTAGCATGGGGCTTGTAGGCAGAAAGGTCAGGCGCACGCTCACTGCAAGCGTGTGAATGAGAGGAGAGGGAAGGAAATAGATTTCTCCTCTCCTCTCTCGCACACCTGGGGGAAGAGAGTGACATGGGGAAGAGGAAGACAATTGTGTTGAGTGTAAGTGTGTGAGAGAAAAAGAGAGTAACAGGAGAAACTAGACCCATGTTGAATGCTAGATGGAGCCATTATTTGAGTAGCAGCTAATGATGGGGAATGGGGGAGTGGGGCGATAGCAATGTGACCTTACCTTGGGGACAATAGCAGCATGAAATCCTGTCCCTTCCAGTATCTACGCATGTGTGTGTGTGTGTGTGTGTGGCTCTGAAGAATGGCTCTCTGTTAAATGGGCGTGTGAGGCTGAGAAAGGATGGGGCGTTGTGGCATTTCAATCCATCATTGCTGATTACCCACCGACGTCACCCTGAACTCTGAGCACATCTTTCTTTCACTCATACTAGTGCTGGATGCTGTATGCCTGTACTGGTATAAAGCTATAGGCATTACACCACAGTATTGACATTTAGTTTTAGGCATACTGATAGATGAAGATTAAGTAAGTGATAACATTATCTTCCATATAATAACTATGGTTGCTTCCATTTTGTGTAGTTAGAAAACAAGAAAACAGAAGAAAACAGATCTGTCAAAATGCCTTGTGCCAGGTTTACAGTATATTCCTTCAACATAGAAGATTTATGGGCTAGCTAATTTGGACAGGAACCTATTTGGCTTACCTGGGTTTTACAACCCAGTTACAAAGCTCAAAGTATGTGCCAAAGGGAAAAACTCTCTCCCACAGAAACCCGTTTTCTCAGCCACTGACATACCTTGTTGGAATTCCAACCCTTTTCTCTGTTACAAGTTGTTGTCATCTTATAACACACTTCTGACTACCCTGCAAGCTTGGCACGCCCTCACACAACACAAAGAATAAACACTTAAAAAATAAACCTTACCACTGCTGTAGCCTGTACCAGCAGAACTGATGTCAATGTGAAACTAGCCAGAGCGGGCAAACTGTCCAATCAGAGCACACTGGCTTCATCAGGAGGCAGGACTTCAAGACACAGGAGCTCTAACAGAGACAGATGTACAGAAAAGTAATGTTTGGAGCATTGAAGCATGTACTTCTATTATGGTAGACTCCAAAAATACAATCATGAACATAAAAAATAAACATAACAGGTCCCCTTTTAATGTGAACCTCCCTTCATTTCATTAAATTCCATTAAATTCAAGTCCAAATAGCCAGTAAGTACAAAATATTTTGTACATCCTTCCTTTAGAGAATGTTTTCTAAAATATAGTCCATTTGCACAATGAAGATGAGGGGAAGCAAGTGAAATAAAAGGAAAGTTTCTAAAATAGAAAATGGGAAACTTGGAAAAAGGCATGTAACTGTCAAAAAGCAGTTACCAAGAAAAGTAAAAAAAACAAGAAAATTTGCTGGTCAAAATTGTTCTCTGACCATTTGGACTGGTCAGCTTGAGAGCCCAGGTCTCATCATAGAATGCTTTTTATGATTACTTGATTGTGATAAGCAGGAAACACAAGATTTTTTTTCTCTAAAGAATGGAAGCTGTAATATAGGAAAATTGTGGAGACATTAAATTATATTATTACTGCATGGTTTTCTGCTAAATATCAGCATTATGCTTAATTCCTGATGCTGGAAAATAATAGCTTGTCTTGGTATTAAGTAAAGAGAGGAGTTTTTATGTAAACATTATTGTTTACCTTTGTTACTTGCAACTTGCACTTTATGGCTGCTGCTCTTCATACTTGTACATAAAATCACACAACTTTTATTTTTTATTCTTTAACTATAAAAATACTTTTATTTACTTCAACCTTGTGTATTTTGTATATATTTTTGTATATCTTTATCTATTGGTGAATGGAGGAACAGCAAAGTAAGAATTTCATTGTTCTGCTGTACACATGACAATAAAACTCCTGAATCTTTATTAGTGCTGTAGGTAGTCAGAATATACAGTGGTACTGAGCAGCACTCTGGCAGTGTAGCGGCACACTGGTGTTACACTGTGAAATTACTTTTAGTGGCATTGATTACAAGCATTGTATCCATCATAACATCCATGATAAAAATAATGTTTCCTTCAGGAAGTGTGGTTTCTGTTTTGTTAACACACTGTGTAAGGTTCCCTTCGGTCTACTTTTAGGAGCAACAGAACAGAACAAAACTTTGTAAGACATTCTTTTAGCATAGAACACCAGGAAGCGCGAATTCATTAACACCCTCACACGCACACACACGGAGCTCATCAAATAGCATGATATATTTGGAAAATATTGCAATATTGAAACTCAGAGCAAAGAATCTCCACCCGTTTCCTTATGTCTGCTAAAGTCCGGATACAATCATGTTTTTAATCTCTAAATCACGCGACAGTATTTTTCACAGATGTGCTCTATGTGTGTATAAACGGGTCTCTTTCTATTGTCTTATTAAGCGTGTGTAGTGTGCAGTGGTTGCTGCTGGCCCATTGCCAGCTGGAGTGGGGGGCGATTAGCATTGCTCACGCTGTCTCCAGATTGGTATTGATCTGCCATCCGCTCTGTTCATAGCCAATTCTCTCGGCTGCTCATGCCAATACACCTGCCCCCGTGCGCAAACACACACACGCCATGCATTCTCGCACACAAACAGATGCGCTCCTTAGCTTGCTCTCATCCACTGCACTCCAGCTCAGTCATACAGAGAGAACGCAAGGTTAACCAAGGTTCCCTTTGCTTCACACTTCATTTGCCACTGCCAGCCACACCAGCCACAGAAAACAACAGCTGCATTACTGACGCTTTGACACAGTGGACCACTGCTGTGGGTTTCTGTGTTCTGGCCTTTTTGGCTTTCTTAAATCTGACAGGTGTCAGCGCAGATGGTGCCCAGGCCCAGCAAGAGCGAAGGAACAGTTTCCCCTGTTTTTCTGAAGTACACTTTGGAGTATCGTTTGAAGTTTGGGATCCGTGTTCAGAGGTTTAGACTGCTGTTAAAAATATAAGTGTGGTTGCAGAACAATGGAGAAAACGATTCCAGTTGTCTGCAGCATGCTGTTGGTAAAAAGCTGGACACTTGAAGAAATTAAGACATTTTTTCACACCGTAAATGATCCTGCCAAAAGTGTACACTGCCGAATAGCATGAATATATGATTATGTTATAACAGCAATATATGCAGATATCTCATGAATGAAAAGTGGTAGTCAAAATTCAGGGTAGATTAAAACACAAATAGATCTTTACAAAATACTGTGTTATGTACCATTTATTATATGATTGTTCTTAAAATATTTCAAATATTGAATTAACCATCTATAATATATCTTAGCGTCCAGTTTACATGATTGGATTATTATTAGGGCTGTAAAGGTTTTGCATTCAATTATTAACACCACTAATTATAAAATTAAAAGTTTAAACCTTCCTTTAAACCATCCGTTGTACACCAGGCTGAAACCCAGCTGCTCATAGGCGCTGTACAGTACAATGCAAATCTTCAGCTATGCAACTGTACAAGGTCTTCGTTTTGTATTTTGAGCAAACACCACACGTCTTCAGTGATTGACAGCTCTGTACTGCACCTGCATTGTGTGATTACTCATGCAGCCATGCTGGGAAGAGTAGGAAGAGTGTTTCTTGGTATTGTCGTGTTAAAAAAGGATGAGTGTCCTTTAAAAAGACGGCATCCAGAAGGCAGCTCTAAAATATGTGAAGCATTGATGGCCTTCACAGAGGTTACCTGATTATACTACTCCACACTGGTTCTTCGGACCAGAGACCACAACATTCATTATCTAAAAGATTGACTGGTCAGACCACAATATATGTTTCCACTGTGCATCAGTTCATTTCAGATGAGTCCAGAGAAGTTGGTGGCATTTCTGGACATTGTTGATGTATGGTTTCTGCTGTGCATAGTACACTTAACTTGCATTTGTTGATGCAGTGGTAAGCAGTAATTATCCTGTCATGGATTCTGTCCTGTGTCAAGGTAGCCCATCCAGTGATGTCCATCTCAGAAACATGATGGTTTTTAATGCAGAGCCATCTGAGTTGTTAAAGATTAGAGATATATGTGGATTTTGGCTTTGCCATTAATGCACAGAGATTTCTTTGGATCCCCAGAATCATTTGATGTTGTTAAGCACTGTACAGGGTAAAGTACCTCAAATTTTACCGAGGATTTTTTGCCAATGCATTTTTGGACGAGCGGTAAGCCTCGACGTTCCTTGCCTAGAAAGGGCCAGGGCCTCCCTGGATGCTCCTTTCGCACCCAAGCATGATTTTAAATTGTGTTAGTTGTTAGGTGTTAGGTGTCATTAATCACAGTAAAACTTATATTGTTGTATGTGTAAAGGCGCTCCCAAGAACTCAAATAATAATTAAAAATAATTCTTTTTTTAAAATAAACTCTCAGTTTGAGTTACCATTGGATGAAAGAACTCATATCACAATGGATTCCAAGGTGAAAAAGGAGATTTATTTTCCTACTCTTGCCTACTTTTCGGAAACTCTCTGTTTGTCTGTGTGGGGGGTCTGCTCAACCCGCTCAATGAGCCAGAGTTTAGAGTCTGTCAATGGCAAAGCTTTGAATTTCAAACAGATCAATGGTCAGAAGCCAAGGCCTGAGCCAATGCCTTTCTCTGGATCAGCTCTTCCTGCACACACACCTTTTCAGGCTCCACTGCCGGTCTTTGTAGCGTAGCAGTTTCTACCCCACTGTCCCTATTAGACAGCATGCTCTCCTGCACTGCAGCAGCAGTCACAGTGCCAGCATGGGGATTGTAGCAGGCTGGTCAGTGAGTGGTCAGCCCTATTGTTAAGTGCTGCTCTAGCCACAGGAGCTCAGGTTCAGCTCTGTCAGACGTGATTGGGTTCAGAGGCTGTCCCTACTGTCTCTGTGTAGGAGGGAGAATCGTAGTAGTAGGACTACTGCTGTGGTTTAGTAAGTGTGTGCAGGTTATGCTTGGTGTGTGTTCTTGATGAGTGGAAACACAGCTACATGAGCAGCCTTTGATCTACAGCTGTCTAGCCCACATGGTCTCACATGAGGTTTCACACAGTGTGGTAATGATCTGACTGCATGGCACTGTATCGTTGCTGTCCAGAGAAAAACAGCCATCTACATTTTTGTCGATTTCTATATTTCTATGCCATTTGAAGGCAGCAGCTGTTGCTTACAATGTGTGAAAATTGGAATATGTGAAGACCAATAGAAATGCTCTAAAGTAGCTGGGAAAAATTCTGGTTCCATTGACTCAAATTAAGAGTAAGTCTGCCGTTGTTAGCCTCAAACACTGTTGTCTTATAAAAGTTGCTAAAAGTGGGCCAGTGTTAAATAAAAGTCTTGACTCCCAAAAATTACAGGACAGGGATTTTAAACAGCAATGAAAATAGAAGGCTATGTGGAGAAACCATTCCAGACTGTGAAGGCAATGTCAACCTCTTTCAAACCCTTTCCAAGAAACCAAACTGTCAGCAAGCATGTTCGATGTTCATCTTCACGTCCTTATCTTTAACGAGGCTGAAATGAGCTTTCTGTTCCTTTTTTTTCATCGAATGTTCCCTTCTACCTCACATGCTACAGTTTGTACAGGTACCAAAATGTAACTGTGGCACCATTTAAAGTGAAACATACACCCTGCAAAGTAAAGTGACGAAAAGAAAACCAACTCCCACATCTTTAAGAAGATCCAGGACAACTCTATTGTTAATTTCCTTTGCACATTTCACTCTGAACAGTTTCTCAAACAGTTCCGCCTTTATTAGCATCACAAACCCAACAGCAACCTGTGAAAAGCACACATGCTGTGTGATGACGCTGGAAGCAGATCATCTTAAGCTGAAAGTTTCACAGTGAGCCACAGCTTTGTGTCTATTTGACATTTTGTTCCTCCTGTGTGGTCATCGCTGTGCCTCACTCTAAACCAGCAATTTATTTATGAGCTCACCAAAAAAGAAATAAAGCTGGTTTCATTCTAGGACTAGTCACCTGGTTGTAAATAGGTGTGTGAAACTGCATCTGGCCATTTTTTACCACACCAATCACATACATTCTATGTTGACATTGAGGAACAACTGAAAGGAGGGGAGGGCATGTGTTAATTTAGAAAATCAACAGAACATAAAATTTGACTGCCCAGTGTTTTATGTGTGTAAATAACCACTGTTTGTTCCACAATTCTGATTGGCCACCAAATATTGTAGCCCAGAAACACTCAACTTCAACGTGAGAGGCTGTATCTAACCTACTTTAAGTTTAATAGACAGACATATGTAAACATACTGGTTGACATCACAAAAAATGGATTGTACTGAAAGAGGAATGGATGCATTTTTTTGTGTAGGAGGGTATAGACCCTCCATTAGATTTTATCCATCCATTCATCCATCCATTATCTGCCGCTTAATCCCGCCACTGGGGGTTACGGGGGGGCTGGAGCCAATCCCAGCGTCATCGGGCAAAGGCGGGGTACACCATGGACAGTTCGCCAGTTCATCACATGGCCAACACTCACACCTATGGGCAATTTAGAGTGACCAATCAACCTAACATCCATGTCTTTGGACATGTGGAAGGAGCATGGGGAGAACATGCAAACCCCACACAGAACAGCCAGGACCGGGAATCGAACACGGATCGTCTTGCTGTGAGGCGACAGTGCTAACCACATTTAAAATACATTTTAAAAGAGATTTAATCCATTATACCAATGTTATTTATTAACAATGTGTTTTTTTTAAAGATTTGCTCGTTCTTTTCTAGAATGGTCATCAAATATGAGTTACTATATATATAGAGTTATGGAGTAATAGCATCATAATGGAACAATTCCATGCATGTATCGTAAATCGGTTTTAGATTCTTGAAAAATGCTGACTTCAAACTTTTGCATGGTGATCCCAGTATTTGAAGCAATAGTACACAACTAATCATGTGTCATGTAACATCTCAGACTGATAGAAGAGCTTCCTGCACTGCATGCCAGATACTACCCTATCATACCTACAAGTGGTGCTGCGAGTGATGCAGCTAGCTGTTCCAGAGTGACTCATCTTGGTGTGTGACTGTGTGTGTGTGTGTGTGTGTATGCTGCTATGCTTAGCTGTCCATGCTTGGCAGCTCTTCTGTGCGTTATCAGCCTCAGCGCCAATACTCGCTATCATTTAAATATTCTTTCTCCCCCATCCCCCTATCCCCCTCTCTCCTATGAGGACATGGACAGGAGGATTAAGAGTGTAATGCTGGCTAATCCTGCAGGTAGACACCCTGACTTCTCCCAAATCACCACATTCTCCAGTGGGAAAGGCAGGATGGAGCGAAAGAAAGTAAAACAAGACAACAGGAGAGAGGGAAAGAAGGAGGGCGAGAGAAAAGAAGAGAGAGAGAAAGCGAGCATGTGCCGAAAATGACAAATGCAAATCTACATGGCTAGGGGTGGCTTCACCTCGGAATGTCATATTTGTCTTGCAGAGCCAGTGTGTCCTGCAGCTATGTGCAGAGCGATGGCTGGCATGCATATGGGCTCCAGCACTGATGAGCCCTGGCTCTGTGTAAACACACACACACACACACACACACACACACACACATATACCCCAGAGGACGGATTGTACCACCATGAGGCCTAGTACATGGTAGATGTTTTGATGCAATAGCCTGTAGGGGTTACCGACTATTCATTTTTACTAGCTGAAGAGTCATTCAGAAAAGCTTTTGGCTATGCGACTAGTTGTTTTAGGAGCCTGTGTAAAATATTAGAATAGTAGCTTGCTAATAGGGGCTAGGAGTCGAGCAGCAGACGCTGTAGTTTTAGGTGTCATATGTATTCCAGTCCATGCGTTCCAGTCTCGTCTCATGTAAACTGAACTCATGTAGACTATCCACAGACATACACAGTCTATCTGCTTTTGCAGCACTGCTCAGCATCACTGTTGTTGTTTGCTACATTGAGAGTAATGCTAAAAAAACTACAACAAAAAAAGAATGTGTTTGTTCACAATAGAACAGAAAGTAAGACATTTAAACATTTCATTATAATTATTAACTCATTTAGAGCAACACTGGGACAGGGCCATGTCTAGCATTGTGTAGCCTCTTCAGTCTTTGATTGTCTAAAAAAGTCAGGAGAGTTTTGGCCCAGGATTATTCTCCCATTTTGTCTGTGGCAGGAATTCTAGCTGATTTTTTGCTTTTTCTTTCTATTGGTGAAAGATCTGGACTGCAGGCAGGCCGGTTCAGCACTTGGTTCCTTCTTCTGTCAAAGCCATGCTGTTGTGATGTCTAGCATTGTCTTACTGAAATGTGCAAGGCCCTCCCTGAAAGAGACTCTGTCTGGATGGAAGCATATGTTCTCAAACCTCTATATACTGCTCAGCATCGATAGAGCCTTCTCAGATGTCTAAGCTGCCCACGCCATAGACACTAATGCAACTTCATACCATCAGAGATGCAGGCTTTTAAACTGTGCGCTGATAACTAGCTGGATGGTCTCTCTCTCTCTCTCCTGAGTATGCTGGTCAGGGCTTCCATGGTTCCTTAAAGAATGTCAAGTTTTGATTCATCTGACCACAGAACAGTTTTCCATTTGCCGCAGTCTATTTTAAATGAGCTTTGTCCCAGAGAAGACGACAACGTTTCTGGATTGTGTCGAGTTTTGCATGATCCAGCTTTAACTTTGTATTTGTGGGTTTCACAGTGAACTGTGTTCACGGACAATGATTTCTGGAAATCTATTGAGCACATGCAGTGATTTCAGTCCCGCGATTATGAGCATCCAATATTGACCGTCAGCCTTGTCCCTATGATATTGCATACTGTAAATGGTGGGATATTCAAAGCCCTGCACGTGCATACACTGGTTTTATCAGTGGTTGCATCATGAGAAACAAACAAATGTAAATCAAGTATATTTGCCAACCAAGACTTAAGTTTATTTAATGCAAGTTTGTTTTCGTTACGCATACATTGAGCTAAACTTTCTGAGACCGTTCAAAAGACTCTTTAAGGAGTTCTCAAAACGAATCCCTGTTCTCTCCTCACAGTTTTTACTGTCCTCGACCAGTTTACTGCTGCACACAGTGGATTTATTGGCCGGCTATTAGAGTAGCCACCTAGCATATGCAACCTTTAGTAGCCAGAAAGAAAAATTCAGACAAAGGCATGAGGGTGCGGGGTGGATGGGATATTAAAAATAAGGTGAGGTGTAGCGAGAGAGGAAAGGATAATAATGTTAGCGCAAAGGAAGACAAAGAGAGAGATGGAGAGACTGGTGTGAAAAAAAGAATGGAAAAGGGGATTGAGAAGGAAGCAGATGGAATTAGAGGTAGAGTTAGAACGGGAAAGAGAAAGAGAGATAGGGCGAGGGAGAGAGAGTGAGAAAGAGAGGCATGTGCAGGTGTGTGCGTGTGTGCAGCGGCGAGATCAGGGCATTAGCGCTCTGGTCTGGCCGTGGCCATCGATCGCAGGCCGCTCTGCTGATGGGGATGAATCATTCTCCCACTGTCTCATTAAGCACAGCCTGGCCTGCACCCTACACCATTACTCTTCTCTTCTGCTCTCTTCCTCTGCGGCCTGTACACACACACACACTCACACGTACGTAATTACACACTCACACTCACACACACGCACACGTGCACACATAAATTCACATACACAGCAGTTTATTTACACACATGATCGCATCTGCACTCTTTTTTAAGCACTTTATTAAGCTTCATTTTAGTATATGGTTCCAGTGTTAGGATGTTATTACATGTTTGTTACATAGTGACTTCATATTACAGCTTTATGGGTTTTTTGGGGTTTTTTTTAGCCAATGATAAACAAAAAAGCTATTCCCACAATAATAATAATACACAATAACTTTTCACAGCATTTATATTATTATAAAATATCTTATATATATATATATATACAAACATTCATTTAGTGTGGACTAAAAGCTTAAAGTCATCATTTTCACCAGAATTGTTCTACTTGTTTCAGTGGGCTAGTGAAAGAGATGTAACTAATATAGAAGTACACTACTAGTGATAACTGCAGCTCCAATAGCTAATGATAAACATGGGTCTTTATACTGAAGGGGGTACAGTTGTTTAAGGCAGAAACCTAAAATTTGAAATGCTTGCCCTTGTTCTTGTTCTGTAGTACCTCTGGGAAAATGTCTGCATACCCGCAGGACTCGTGGGTCCCACCAAAGTGTCTCGTGTTACAATGTCCTGCACTGGAGAGGGCTTTCAACCAATCCAAGAATGTTTGGCATATAGAAAAAAATCCTACATATAAATAAATAGTCTATATAAACTTGATTTTGCAGTAATTAGCATGCATAATTAACATAAAGAGAAAAAAGCTAATCAATAGTAATCAATAGTATTCTAAAAAGTTGTGACACGATCAGTCACGTGAATGACAAATAAATAGCAGTTTTGTGCTACAGAAGATGGTCAGTGGGCTTCATCTATAGAAAGTGTCTGAAAAGAAAGGTGAACATGCCACAATTAAAATGAGCTCGGAAATGAGCCAAGGGGCGGCAAACTCAGAAGGCTTTGGTGCTTGTGCATGAACATTGCCCCCCCCCCTGGTCTTTGGGATTTTATTGTGAAATATGGGGAGGAGATAGGGAGGTGGTGGGTGTGATGTTGTTCAGCATGGGACTGGAGTGAGAATGGGGGTGTATATATAGTTGGTAGAGGTAATCGGGGCATGGTCCACCTCAGAACACTAAGTTACACAGTACCTTCACCAAGTCTGATTTTCAGGAGTAAATCATTTATTTGTGAGAAGAGTATGTAAAATATTGGACAGTCTTTATCCTCATGCTAGACTGCGTGTGGGAGTGGGCTGAAACATCTGTGTTACAGGAGAGAGTGGGACAAAGGCAGTCAATCTTCGGTGGAAGCGGGACGAATTCTAGCAGGGGCTGGTGGGCGCAGGATTAAAAAATCAGTGCCACACAGACCCATAGCTCTGGGCACTACAGCTATAGAAAATGTGGTATGTCATTGATATTAATTAGGAATCAAAATGAATAATCTTAGTCAAAATTAAAACTCGGGACACAGTAGTCGTGAAAAAAGGCTGTCAATAAATCATAACTGCTTACATAAAAAAGAAAATATATAGAAATTCTTTTATGTGCCACAAAATTAGATGTCCTTAACAGCAGAGAAGGGTTGTTAATCTATGCAATGTTTGTGACTGTGAGACGAATGGCATTAGTGTACTAGTAAGGACTTTCCTTCGTTTCTGTTGTCTTGCTTATTGGATGACATGTTGTGTTATGAGGTGTTTCAAACCTGCAGTGTTAGGAGTTTGTGGATGTTGAACCCCTCTTGCTACTTAAAACAATGATTACATATTGTTTCCACATGTGGCCAGTGTTTCCATTGCAGATTTGCTGCTGTTCAAACTGGCCAAACACATGAAAGTGAAGGCAACAAACTATTTTTCAATTTAAGTAAAATTACATGTTTTTTGGTCTTGTTTCTCTTCCTTGGTAGCACATCCCTACCTGGCATTATCAGTAGTTATGTTTTTCATAACCAAAAGCTATGGCATTAGCAAGTGCTAACAAGCTCTACATTGAAGTGTGGAGAGACGCAGTGTTATGACTGAAACTGACTGAATGAAAGACATTCAAAGGCTAAAAGACTAACAGCTACAGTATTTAGTGTCAAAATGTCATGGCCGTTTGCACAGAAGTCACATGACAGTAAAGAGTGCATTGAAACACACGCGCCCAGAAGTACACACACATGCACACACACACACACACACACATTCACACACTATTACCCGCTCTGCTTTGGCATGTCACCAGGCATGTTATTTGTGTCTTTTGCGCCAGCCCCTCCTGATAATGGCCTGTAAGCACATGCACTGCTGTGTAATTTCCCGCTAAAGGCCTCTCTTAGTCCCAGACGGGTGTTGTGATTTCCAAACACCGCAAATGATACAGCAAGGCGTCCGTGTAATCAGCGGGTCATTGGGGGTTGTGCAGGGGGGTGTAACAGACTGCCAGTCAGTATGCTTCTGTGAAGTCTTTTCTTGCCGTCATTCTGCTTTGCTTTCTCTAACTGTCCTACCTCTTCTGTTACTTCTTGCTGTTTCTGGGACCACACGTCTTCACAGTTGGTGTAAATGTTTGTTATGCATGTTTTATGTGGCTTTTTGTCCTTTTTCTGGCACTGGAACACCAGATTAACCTCCTGGGCATGCACAGGGGATAGTCCAGAATAGAGCTTGTTACACAAAATGCATTGAGAAGCTGGAAAAAGCAGATTTATCAACTTGATCTATGCAGTATTCTGACAGAAAGGAAGATAAAGTGGCCACTCTGTGTACAAGGTATAGAGTGGGGCACAGAGCCATTGACCATTCATTCTATTGTCATTGCTGTAAAGATTTCTGGGACTTCCATCATGAAGAGAATCTTCACAAGGCCTAAAAGCAGTGAGCTTTAAGAACCTTTCTGTTGACCTGGGTTTAGACGCCCAAGCCTTGTTTATGTGCGACACATATGATGGACAGCCAATCACATGACAAATGAGTTGAGTGGCTTGTTTTTCAAAAGAAGGAAAAGTAAAGTAGAGAAGTAAAGCATTTATAATAGTGAAAAGCATCACAGTCTCCATTTCTACTGTAGCAGTAATAATTGTTTTATATTACTTTTAATTAGTCTGATTATTTTCTCTGCCCAAAATAACTTTATATGTATTTTTTTTATTTATGGAAGTCCCCGAAAAAAGCTCTGTCACACCCTATACCACTAGGCTTCTGTTTCCGTGCCAACTAGCACTCCACTGTGTGGAAAAGTCCTTTCAGTGTCTGAGGCGTGACCCGTGCTGCAGCATGTCATTAGTGCATGCATATATGTGTGTGTTTGTGCATTGGTGTGCCTGATAGATGGAGGAGTGAAGAGGGGGTGTAGATAAGAACCAGGCTGGAGGTTTATCTCAGTGGGGTTTCACTGTGTGGAAAAGGTTTGTATGTGTGTTCAAGACAAGAAGCATTTAGATGGAGACGATTTGGGGCAGCATGGCGAGAGGAACCCAGTTGTGCCCCCTGCACACATGCACGAACACACACTTGCTGTTCTTCTCCCTCATGCTGCGCGGAGAATAGGCTCAGGATGAGGGAATCCCCCAGGGGTGCGTGCGATAGCATCACTCTAATCCTTGATTAGATCAGATGGGAAGAATTGTTTATTTGACACATGCACATTCATTGTCGAGGGGTCTAATCCAGGTTTAATATTGTCTGCTTTGGTGGGGAACTTTTCATGCTTTGATAAAATTAAGTATTTAGTTAAGGTGGATCTGAATGTGTGTGAGTGTCTGTGCATCCATATGAAGGAGAGAGAGAAGACACAAGAACCTTTTCAGAGATAAGAAGGATTTCAGTCCTTTGTTTTCCTTTTTTGTTTAGAACTATTAAATCATTAACACAGAAAAAAAAATTGCTTGATGTGAGATACTCTGTTCTCTAATATAGATTTTGTGACCCCTGGTTGCTGTCATCACCACTGTAAATACATATACATCAGAAGATCTCTCTACAATGAGCTAAATTAAACCACTCTGAATCTTTGGTTCCTCAAGGACTGGATTATGCAGGAATGTAGAAAATCTCTCCATTAAAGCAGCAGTTATTGCAAGTATGTGAATGATGCAAGTAAAACGCAAGAAACGTTTTACTCAAATACCTGCCAATAGGTATTTGACAGGTTGCGTCAGCTTACAAAATGCTCCTTTAGGGCTTCAAAGTAGAAAATCATCTAAAGATAACATCTTCTCAATGAACAGATTGAGGTCGCTTAGGTCTTTAACGCAAGTAAAAAATCAGTTCCACACAGACCTACACCTCTGGTCGCTACAGCTATGAAATGTGTTTAGTCAATACTAATTATGCATCGAAATTATAAATCTTAGTCAAAAATGAAACTCAGAAAAGAGTACACATGAAAAAAACTGTCAATGAATTAAAATACTGAATATATACTTAATTTATTATGTGCTACAAAATTAAATGTCCTTAACCGCAGAGAATGTTTGATCATCTATGCAATGAACATGTTTTTTTATGTATACTTTGATAGTGTTGTTGGTGACAGTGACACAGATGGCATTAGTGCACTAGTAAGGACTTTATTCCATTTCTTTCGACTTGCTTATTGAATGGCATATTATATTATCTGGTGGTTTATTATAAAACATCTAAAGATAACATCTTATCAATGAACAAATTGAGGTCGCTTAGGTCTTTAACGCAAATAAAAAATCAGTTCCACACAGACCTATACCTCTGGTCACTACAGCTATGAAATGTGTCTAGTCAATACTAATTATACATCGAAATTATAAGTCTTAGTCAACACTGAAACTCAGAAAAGAGTACACATGAAAAAAACTGTCAATGAATTAAAATACTGAATATATACTAAATGTATTATGTGCCACAAAATTAAATGTCCTTAACCGCAAAGAACGTTTGATCATCTATGCAATGAACATGTTTTTTTTATGTATACTTTGATAGTGTTGTTGGTGACAGTGAGACAGATGGCGTTAGTGCACTAGTAAGGACTTTATTCCATTTCTTTCGTCTTGCTTATTGAATGGCATATTGTATTATCTGGTGGTTTATTATAAAACATCTAAAGATAACAACTTATCAACAAACAGATTAAACTCTTTAACTTAAGTCTTCAACTCAAGTCTTAATCAGAAGTAGTTGTAGTTAGTGTGAACAATGAATGCATTACATTTGCTTCGACAAGTGACAGTAGACATGAACAACGCAGTTGACTTTAAAGTTGGGATCTTCTAGATTTCAGATATCCTAGATTCATTTGAAATATAACGTGTGCGTGTTTAGGAATGCCTCCTCTGGTATGTCTGATTTGCTTTGGACTTGTCGTACTATGGACAGCATTAATGAAGTGCCTTAGAGCTGCATGCATAGCTTGAGTGCATTTGAAAATATTTTTTATGATATGGGTTAGATCAGTAGAGTTTTCATTTCTGATGAAGAGGAGACATTAGTGAGAAAGAAGGTCTAATTTTTCAAGTGAGCTAGCACATTTTGGCAAGGGGGGCTTTAACACATTATCGTTCTTCTCAGTTAAATTTCTATCAGCATGTACTTGTTGTCATTGAGAGCCATTAATGTTGATCTTTGTAAATATATTTTTTTTAAATTATTAATGCAAGCAAATCTGTCACACTCCACAGCCCTGTTGAATGTGATATTTGTTATGCTTAGACCAAAAACATAATTACCTGCTTCAGAAGCCGATGGAAGTGGCAAGCTGGAAATGTGAAAAGAAGCTATTAAAATGATGCAAACTACATTGTGCTTATTAGTGGTTACTGTCTTCATTGTTAAACGTGCCTGCATGCTTAGCGTGGCTATTGCTTCAACCATTGGACCCTAGGCTTATTTGTGAAATTTCAACTAAGATACACATTTAATACACATTTACACAAAGCTTCACAGATTTAGGGTCAATACTAGAGGCAATACTGAAATGCCACAGATAATGTAAGCTAGCACAATAAGAACTTGCTTCAGTCATTCCGCTCTACCTATGAGCAGAGTGAACAGACATCACTAACAGATAAAAACCTGAAAGTTCTAAGAATGACCTGGCATATAGATCTGATATGTATCTGATCTGTGTAGGCATATAATCTACCTGAATGTAGCTACCATGCCATCTACTAGTAGTGCATCATTTTTCAGCCATCGTATATAACATGTGGCATATATTGATAGCAGCCGTCTGTCTCTCCAGAACTGGAGCTAGCTTAGGGATGTGTATAGGGTCTGGCTCCAAGACTATAGCCCTTAGTCTTTGTTCTTTCATGGTAAGCTTAATCCTGCCTCGTTCCTGCCTATGCCTCTAGACCAGAGGTCACTAATAGGTGGACCGCGGTCCGGGTCCGGACCCAGACGTAGTCCAGTGCGGACCCAAACCGATAAACTATTAAGAGCGATTTCATTTTGAACAGATTGATTTTTTTAAGCGTTAAAATTATTTTAAGCGGCGGAGCTTTTCTAGTCATTAACATAAACTGGCTTTGCGCGTAACCTTACTCACCAAACTCACATGCATTGTATGATCACCAAACACGCTCCTCAGCCAATCAGATCTGTGAATATTCTGGCGTGTGGTACGAAGCGAGAAGCCAGAAAGTAACGTGCTCTAAAATGAAAAAAGTTGACGGAGAAACCTGACTGTTTTCACCAGAAATTGACCGAGACTTATGTTTATTCTTCCCACAGGCAGCTCCAAACCAACAGGTTAAGCTGTAAAACTGAGTTAACCAGAAGACGCTGCTTTATTTACTGTTTCTATAAATAAACACTTTAAAATTAACTTTTTTCAGAGCATTGTTTTTAAAGTATCCCTAGCCTAAAAAACATTTATTAGAAGTTTACAAATAATTCATTCAGTTCAATATTGTTGAAATATACTAAACGGTATGTGTGATGTGTTGGTCTTTCAGTTGCTGATAGTATAAGATGCTGATACTAGGCTACTTCACTATACAGGCACTGAATCATAACACAAGTTAGAAATTATGATGGTCCGGACCTTGGCTTGAGAAATTTTCTTCTAACTGGACCTTAATGACTTCTAATAAAAAAACCCTGGTCTAGACCATAGCTTCACTTACCATGACGGGCTACTGTATGATTATTTGACACAGTTCACAAAGTTACTGAATACAGTCAGGCTTCAGCATAGCTTACTACACTACAGCAGCTACCATGATACTGCAACTGTAACCTTTTTTTTATTTCACTGCTAAAAACATTTTTGTATTTTAATGATATACTGACCACCAACCTGGAAATGTCCCCAGTTTTCATTTCAGAGATCTGATCACCTTGCCTGTGACTGGAGAAGGTAGTGAAGCTGAACATAAATCTAAATGAAGCTGCAGGATCAGGTAAAGTGCACAGGCTTGGAGCTTCCTCTGCAGTCATTATCAAATCTGTTTGAAGTGCTTGCTCCCGGATGTCTCAGGAAAGCCGCCTGTTCGGTTTTGAATCTCTGCGGTATTACAACTGGAGAAAACAGTACCCTTGCAGTGAGCTTACACATCCATATGTTTAGTCGAATGTTTTCAGCCATCGTAGAAGATGGCATTGCTTTGTTTTCATTCCCATATGCATCTCCACTGTTGTATCACGTTGCATGGTTTATAGAAGAACTTTATAGGAGACATATCCCTTTAATGTAAATCATTGCAATGAGAAATTAATTGGGAACCAATGATATAAAGAACCAATGATTTAAAGGTAAGCCGACTTAACTTCTTGCTGTGTATAATGTATACATCAGAGATCAAGAAATTGAGAATGATGCACTTAACTTTGCTTCAGTGTTTGTAAAACAGTCCTGACAGTGAGGAGGATACAGAGAGAATGAAGCAGTACGCCTAGGATGAGTAAGTTTCATGGATCTCAGAACTCTCCAGGAACTCCAGCTGAGCTTGTGGAAAGAGGCGGCAGTGCAGGTCAGCGGGGCAGAGTCTTCTTTCTCTCTCTCTCTTTCTCCGTTATCTTAGAAAAGTAAGGCCGATGTCTGCCGGGACTGACTATGGAAAAGAAAGAGAGAGAAGGTCTGAACAGAGATCCGGAGAAGACGCGCTTAGCGCTAGCGTATCGCGCTGATGCCCTCCACATGAATAGAGGGAAATGAAAGAGCTTTTGCTCACCTCTGCTTCTCAGTTGCCTTTCTCCTCCTTTCCCCCGTTTCAGCCACTGCTAAGCTGCTTAACGTGGAGCAACCGGCACAAATCAGATTTCAGCAAGTTTACTCCCTGTCACAGTTCCCTTCTCTCCAGCACAGGCCGTGCTTTAAAAAGCAGGCGCGGCTGAAGGGTGCTAGGGAAAGGTTAGCATCCAAGTCTCATTTCCCCACAGCGGCTAGCATCTTTTCAATGTCTTTCAAACCCTCACCTTCATTCCCCATTCCGGCGACGTCCCCCTTGTCTCGCATTGTTTACTGGGGTAGCGGAAGAGATCTTGTTCCCTTCGTCGGCCTGCCAATCAGAGGTGGGAAGTTTGTTTAGCCCCATTTCTCTCTCTCTCCCAGCAGTGTCCAAGGTGCTTTCAGCAAACTTGAAGGTGTTATGGAGAGCAACATGAAGGCATGCGTAATTGGAATTCTCCGCGGAGCGGCAAGGAAACAAGACGTGACCGGATCATAGAAGGCGCTCGCTTTGTTAGAAATTTCAAATAGAGCCCATTGCAAGGAGATTGATCCCAAATGCATATAAAGAAATCTCTCTAGCAAAGCAGAACTGGAGAGTAATTTGGATACGCAGTCTATTTGAGAGCCGAATTCTATTTCCTTAATGCAATGGCACAATCAAGGCGTGAGGAATTCAGAGAAACAAACCTACAATTTTGAGGTTGTTCAAGTTGGTCACAAGCAGAATGATGCAAAGAAGTGCATACATAAATATATCAACTCGACAGCAGAGGTATCAAAGGCTGTTTTTTTGAGTGTGTGTGCTGCATATGAGAAGTGGCTCATTTGAAAGCGTTTGATTTCTCGCCTCCATCTGGGTCAGTGGCGAGGCAGGAGTAAGACAGACGAACGGGGCGGCCCAGGCGCTGTGGAAATAGAATATTGATCTAAGGCCAGTGCTAAACTGTTCTGACAGCAGCTCCCCTGTTTGTTTTACCACATCCCGTCCATGAAGCAACAGCCATTCGGCTCGAGCCAAGGGGAAACCTAGTCCTCCCCTGAGACGAGGGCCGCACCGGAGGCCTTTGAATCCTGGCTGCAGACTCGGGTGCTACACATATAGAGACTCATGGCAACATCTGCTGACATTAATATCACTAAGTGCCAACATTCATATTAGAAAAAGCGCTGTCTGGAGAATATCCAAAAGATTACTTAAAGCCAAAGGACATGGGTGCCCAGGCTTCCGGGCTGGAGTTCTGCTTGCCTGCAGAGTTTGGTTTCACCTTAATCTTGCACATCTGGCCTGAAAACTCAGATGCTCATGTAGGCCTTGATTAGCTAGAGTAGGTGTGTTAGATTAGGACTGGAAAGAACTCTGCAGGTTAGTAGATCTTGAAGGAAAGGTTTGGGTGCCCCCTGCTATAGAATTTGATGGGCTTTGGTACCCTGCTCACTGCCGTAGTTGAATGTCAGTGGTAATTACAGGCAGGCACTGGAGGAGAGCTTACGCTGATTGGAGAGTTTGGGCTAATCACAGCGGTGACTGCAGAGATGGAAGGATCCAGCAGCATGCCCACACTGACTCCCATTACTGCCTCTGTAGCTCTGATGAGAGAATGCTGAGCAGAGAAAGAGATCAAGGCTTTTACTTCATCCTCCATGATCCCCACGTCACCAGTACCTCATTAGGAACTATATGAAGAGTTTCCAGAAAGCTTGTTTTCAGAAATAGTTGAGAAGCAGTTGTAGGTCTCATGAACCTGGGAAATCTAGGGGCATTGACCTTTGCATGCTCCAGCTACAAATCAGTATTTTCGCTGCATGGCATATGAAAAAAATAAATGTTGGGGGGTGAGGACTGGCTTGAAGACGTCTGGTTTAGATTCTTTTTGTCATGGTGTAATCCGGCTAATATTAGCATGGTGTTAAATTCGTTGTCATCTCCAGGTTTTCCATCTTCTAACTTTTTTATGAATTTTGAAAAAATAAAAACCTGAATGTAAAAGCTTAAAATTTGACCAAACACTCAAATATTACAGACACTTTTTATGTTGGGATGAGTTAAAAAAACAATATCACTAAAGATAAAATGCAATAATTTTAAATAAATAAGGACAAATCAAGCCATAAGTTACCTAATTCTACACCCCCTGATCTTATTGCTAGTCAAACAGTGTATACACAACAGTCGACACTTGTTATTCTTATGCCAAACATTTAACCTGCTACCCTACACTCCACCCATATAGCCAGCTTGTGAAATATAATGGCTAGTTTGTTTTTGTTTTTTTCTGAATCCAAAGCTCTGCACATTCCAGAATTGTCTGGTACGTTTCTGTTCCTAAACACGAGGTGGATGTTGTCGGGGTGGCACGGAGATCGCAGCCCTCATTAGGTAGGCCGTTGTTTGTCCTACCCAGTGTCACTGAGCTACAAACAATACAGCCATAAAGAGATGGCAAACGGCTGTAACAATAATTCTACTTAAAGAAAAACCCAGTTTAGACTCTCTGCCCTGCACGTTTCAGCGCAGGTCCTAATCAGGATAGAATCTGACGTTCGTAAATGTGCATAACATTAGTGTAGCGTTTCAATATAATCCCAGCTGCTGTCATTTCCTGCTCTCAGTTTGATCAGACAACAGTGTTCAGCCTTGTAGTACAGCTGTGGCTGAAGGACGTATATACACCTGCATCTTAATGCATGTCCACGAGGAAGATAAAAAAAAAAAGAGGTGCCTCATTCACACTTATCTCACCACCCTATTATGAAACGAGAATTTGTCCACTGTCTAATGTTTATTTTAGCTTCAAACAAGCAGGAAATTTGAATCAAGCTCTTGTGTTTGTGTTTCTTATAAAATTTTGATGGGATTTATCCACTGATGGCTTGTTTTGCCAGATGTTCTGTTAAAAGATTAATAATGTGCTTTTAATCCCATGCATTTTTTTTTCTTTTTTGCGTTGTATCAGAGAGCATAGCTATCTGAGGTTCCTCACGTAAAACCAGACCTTCTTGGAATCGCTTTAGAGTTGTGGGATATTTTGGTTTTAACTTTGTTGTATCAGACTGGATGACACAGCTTGTTATTTTTATTTGGCTAATCCTGAATATTTATCATTTCAAAGGGCAACGCTTTCAAAGTGTTACACCAGTCTAACAAAATTAGAATTTTTTTTGGCTTTTAATGAACCCTGAAAAATGAACAATGAGATTCTATCATGCATTCAGCGGTACCCATTAATAGATTAATTACAAGCAACTTAGGTTGCCGTTAGAACTGTTCAAGCCAGTAAACAAGACTTTTTTTGGAGGCATTCGCTCCAGGCTGTCCTGGCTTTCCTGATAGCAGATGCATTCTTTTCTTATTCACCATCTCTTGCTTTTCCTCTTTTCCAACTCCCCAAACTCCTCTTCTTTCTTCTCTTGCTCTCTCCTTTCCTCCATTGCTCCCTCACTCCTTTCTCTCTCTCCATTTGTTCTCCTCTCCCAGTGTGTGCGTTTTCAACCCTGTCTTGTTTTAGAGCTTTTAGAGTTACTCAAGAGGGCTGGAGCTCTCTGTGCCACTGGTCTTGCTTTAGAGCTACAGGCTCTCTCTTCTGGGACCTATATATGAAATGTGTGTGTGTGTGTGTGTGTGTGTGTGTGTGTGTGTGTATATATATATATATATATATATATATATATATATATATATATATACACACACACACACACACACACACATTTTTTTGTCTCCACCTGTCTGTCTCTGCCTTCCATCCACCTTTCCAAGGTCACATGCAAACCTTCTCTCAGACTTGAGCGAAAGATCTGGCCTGGTCCCAGTGTCATATCTGATTAGTGCTCTTTGTTCTTCATTCTGACGCTTTGGGTCATGAACAGAGTGTGCAGGCTTCAGTCTCAATTCAAAATGCATCAGACATTTACATCAGGAGGAAGCGCTGGTATCACAGCTGCCAATGTTCTGCGTAAGCAGTGAATTATTGATGAATCAGGGTTTTTTTTTTCTTTTTTCACAGCACTTTCTATCTGCCAAAGATCCGCTCCCCTCTGGTTCTCGTCCTTTTTGATGCTGCCTCTCAGTACTGCATATACATATATCCAAACCGCTTGTCCTCCTGGGATACCATCACAGGGCAGACCCACAGACATACATACACTTACACATAGGGGCAATTTAGTATCTCCAACTTACCTGTCTTGGACTGTGGGAGGATAGTAGAACATCTGGTGGAAACCCATGCAGATTCAGAGAGAACAGTAACAGAAAGATCCTAATCTGAATAAGGTATTGAGCCGTATATATATATATATATTATATATATATATATATATATATATATATATATATATATATATATATATATATATATATATATATATATATTCAGGTTCCCATAGGTGTGTATACATATGTAGACATGCTTTTCCTTTTCCTGCAAATTGAAAAGCAAAATGGCATAATGCATGAGTGCTAGAAACTCAAGGTCTCAAAGGTCACTTCTTCCTGAAAACATAGCCCAGTGGTTAACGTGTAGCTGACGTGTCATTGACATTAATTCTCTTTTCTGGCACATCCCATCCTAATGCAGCATCAGAAGCCTTGCCTAAGGAATCTTATTGGTGTAGTGTACTGTGCTTGCCTGGGCAGGAAATCCAACCCCTTCCTGCTGTGTGGAGGGAAGAAGCATTATCCACAACGTTGCACCAACCACATCACCTATATCTAGAACCAGAACTATACAGTTTTGGTTCTAGAAAGATTTTGATCTTTCCCTGTTCAAATATGACCTTTTCTCCTGTGTCTGGTTCAGTGGGTGCTTATGTAAGTTACCTCTGTTTTCCATTATTGAATGAATCTGCACCCTTAAATGCATGCACATAGTATTATCAGTATCATCACAAGGACTATCCTTATGCGTCAGAAGCAACGATTAGGGAACAAAGTGAAAAAAGGCCAGATATAATCCTTACGCAGCAGTTTCTATCAGAAATGTAAAGTTGATCGTTGCTGCCTTACTTCGAACACTGGATAATACAGATTGCAGAGTGGAAACAAGGCACATGAACGTCAGTCTGGCTATTAAGGTCATATGTCCATGAATTGAATATATGCTTTCTATCTAGGACCACATGTGAAAGTGACTCATTTGAAAACATCCTATTTGTTTACCCATAAAGCTCTGAAAGTTTCACATCTGTGTCATATTTGAGCAATTTCAACCTGGTAAATGGTCCCACCCTTTGTGCCTAGCTTCTAGAACAGTGTAGTTTAGGGCTGTTTATGATTTGCCCACATTAATGATGTACCTGGCCTTCCATCCGTCTTGCTGCGGAACTCATTTGTTATAATCATCCAGATGTTTCATTGAGTTAGCTGCTAGGTGTTCCAGCCTTCGGCCAGCCCCTCTCTGTCACTCAGCACTTTGTGTGCTGTACCTGGCTGGACCTTCCCCAGCCAGCGGCACCTGCATGGCCTCATTCTGTGGCCCAGTGCTGAGATATTGCTTTATTCCAGCGGATCAGCAGAACGAAAACCAAAATGAGAAACACCTCGGAAGCATCACCGGGGGCTAAATGCGTTATTATGTCAGATTTACAAATTCCTCTCTCTAGAGTATAAAACTGACCTACATAACTAGGGACCATAAAAACACACACACAAATGGCCCAGTTCTGCTTGCTCTGGCTTGCCTTTCTGCTTTTCCTTTTTTTTTTCCCTCCCATTCCTTTGTGTGTTTCGCTTTTCTCCCATCACCAGCGGTCCGGTGAATAATGAGCGCGTCTCAGCCGGAGTGGTAGGGCCTGGGAGGGGTGATACCGCATTGATCCGATACAGACTGTAATGGAGTCAACATCTTATGCATGGACAGATTCCCCCTGTGGCCCAGTGCTCAAGTGGTATGCTCATGTCTCACATTTCTTCTCATAGTGATTAATAATGGAGAGCTCTCTCAGAAGAGAAAGAGGTGTCAATCCCTGCTGTCTCCCTCCATCTCCATCGCAGATCTTTCATATACTTCACTCTCATATGTAGGTCCCCATAGAACAAGGACAAACAACGAGCTGGAGTCATGATACCATTGGCCATCATTGCAAGAGTGGCCTCCGTGGGTTGCTAAGTGAAATCAGTCACTCTAGTTCCGTGAGCACACCTGGCTCAACTAGAAATTGACCTTTATTTCTTAGCCAAGCGGGTGGTGACCCTCTGTTAGGGCCATAAAATGTAAAACCAGGCATGTAATTGACATCTAAAACAGATCGTGCTTTTTATGGGCGCACCTCCGACTCAGACATTATCCTTTTGCCACAGATCACAGCTACAGAGAAAATACTTTCATCAGTGGTGCCATCAGCGGCAGGGATATTCCACAAATGCGCTTTTGAAATCATGACAGAGGGTGGAAGGATGCCATGATTAGGATGGAAAAGGTAATCCGTGAAGTGTTACTGATCTAAGATTAGGTGATACCTCCAGCATGAGCCATATGGATGTCTATGTGACCTTCTCTCCTGCCCTTTCTTCTCCGGGGAGATGGATCAAGGTTGACGGCCGCATATGGATATGGCGAATATTGATCTTCTCTGTTCATCTGCCTGCACGAGAGAGGAGAGGAGAGGAGGAGAAAGATAGAGAGAGATACAGAGAAGCTTTTAATGTTTCATTGCAAACCAACAGGAATATGTGTTGCACAGTTGAAAGTGTTACTGTGACAGCATTATTCCCCAAGAGGGTGTTGCTCTGTTGGAGTCCAACAGCTATAATGGGAAAAGTTGGCCTCTGTGGGTGAGAACGTGGCCTAGAATTTAGAACACGCTCCATTATTTAGCAGGCTTTGAACATGGTGACCTTGAGATAAAAATCCATCCAAGGGGAGTGCATCTGAGGACTTCACTGAGCTCTATCTACATCAAACAACGGAGGCGCCATCAAGCATTCCCCTCAGGCCAAGCCAGTTGCATCTTTCTCTCTCTCCCCTTCTCTTTGTTTTGCTCTCTCTCCCTTCCTCTCACTCATTTATAGACTTCATTTACATGACCTTGCTTATAGGCGATGTCATTGTTGTGCACGCGTTCTGTCTCTGATATGTGGTTTCCAGGCACTGAATGCAAATGTCCCATCAGTGGTTCAGTAATCACCATTAATCACAATTAGCCCGGCTGGACAGAAAGAAGTCTCTCTCTTTGTCTCTAGCGCTCTGTCCGCCTCTCCCTCACTTTCTCCTTTCAGATGGAAAGATAGTGTCATTGTTCAGAGGCAACAGCCAGACTGCTTACAGCAGACTGCTCTGAACCTTTACTAAGGTCACCCTGACTCATTTAACTGCTGAAGCTAAATTCAAACTCACCGTCCCTTCAATAATAAGAGGGATATCAGCTTTATAGCATTTCAAGCAGCCACATGCAGCACGTTTGTAGCTAGAATGTGACTAATGCTTGTGATTATTATTAAGAAACGTATTTGTACTGCACAAGTCTGGCCTTTTACGGACAGGCGTGTCTTTGATGCGGTTGATCCTTCTTGCCTCAACGTCCTTCATGTTTAATTTATCAGCAGTTCAAAAGCAAGTTGCATATATTTAGATCTGCAGAGAGCAATATTCCTGTCATGTCAGTCCGTATCTCTCATCTTTCTCTTTTGCTTTCTGTTTCCCTCTATCCCTCTCAACCAGTTTCCATCCCTCCACTGGAAAACACAGAATAATTGCATTCTCTCTAATAGAGCGGGTAATGTTGACAGTACATAAATCCTGCCACAGAAATAGCATGTCATTTATCATCTGATTTGGCCTCTTTGTTTTGGCTCGGCTGCCGCTCTCTCCTCTCTTTGTCCCCGGTGCCGGGCGCTTTATCTGCCTGTGCTGGGCCGATGGCTGTGGCTGGATCTGTGTATGTGTGGCTGTGTGTGTGTGTGCACGGTTGGAACTGTGTGTGTGTGTGTGTGTGTGAGATATCTCCCAGCACCCAGGATCTAAATACAACAACACACTCTGCTGTACTCAGGCCAGTCACCTCCACCTTCTGCCAAGCTGTCTCCCTCTCTCTCACCTTTTGTCTTTCTCACTTCTCTCTATTTCTCGCTCCAAATCTCTCTCTTTCATTCTTTCTTTCTTTTTCCCTCTCTCTTTCTTGCTCCATCCCACTTTTTCTCTCCTTCTCTCTCTCTCTTTCATTCTTTCTCATTCCTGTCTCTATTTCCACTGTCTTTCTCCTTTTCTCGCTCTCTGTTCCTCTCAAGCCCTCTCTCTCTCACTACTCTTTTTGTGCACACTCCCTTGACCTCCCACTGCGAACTCACAGCAACACAAGTTCTGAATGCAAACCTGACGGCGGTCCAAAAACTCTCCAGTCTGATAAATTAGTTAATTTTTTATTGACTGAAATTAGAGATGTAGCAATCCATAAATCGGGATTGATGCATCGATGAAATATCAAACCATTCAATGTTAAAGTGACGCACAAACATGAATACATGCCTGTTTGTTTTCACATCTGTCCCAAAATTATTCTCATAATATATTTATATGCTGTAGGTAGAAGGTAGAAGATTTTGTAACAGATGTGATGTAATGCAGTACACTTTATACAAAGAAATCAACAAACCTGATTGCTGCCTTGACTGTCGCTGCCGCTTTCCCTCATGTGATGTACAGTACAGCTGTGAAAAGAACGAGAGAGCTATGTGTATTCATGGCATCAACCTGGTGAATGGCTTTTGATCACAAAAAATTTAAAACTATATTTGTTGATTTTTTTTATTAGCCTAGATTAAATATAATATCATTAACACTGCATGCCTTCACTGCTTCTGCTTAGGAACTGCCACCATGATACATGCCTTACTTTAGTGCTTGTGTTTACATTAACGTGCCTAATGATGCAGACAGAGGAGAACTTTGCCAATTGCAAATAATGTAAGCATGAATTAAGATACTCAGGTAATACTACAAACTTGTCAGCCCACCTAAAAAAAGATACAGATGCGGTGTTGAGGCTGGTGGATTGATTGCATCACTTCCTATCGACAGCAGGTAGCGAATCCTGAGGCATTGAAAAGAACCGACCGTTGGTTAAAAGAACTGGTGTAACACATCATTGCGATGAAGTTACACCTCTGACTAAAACATACTGTAACACAAGTGAATCGTTTTGGGGGAAAAAACACACAAATCAGAATTAAATGTTATATAACAAAACAAATAACAAATAACTGTATGTGGTTATGACACGACAGTGGTTTATGTCATGCTAAACTGTGAAAAATAGGAGAATATAGTAGGAACATACTTTAAACAGTTGAATAAATATACAAACAATCCTAGGCAGGTAGTTTAATGTGAACAGTTATGTTTGTGTTGGATGCTAGTGAGTGGAGAAGCCTGGAGCCCATAAAATTCCACTTCTGGTCAGGGGTTATCGGCTATTACTGTAAGTGCCTTGTACTACAGGACAGCGAATGAGCCTATGTCAAGCATAACGTCGGATTTGGTCAAGTGTATTGCATGCTCTAACTGTGGCCAGCTGTTTAGCTCAGTACTTCGTCTTCTCAGCCTCAGCTCACCTTCAGCTGCATAGCAGACCCAGGGTAATACGGCAGGTGTCAGCTGGACACACCAATGCAAAGCCACAGCACAGCTGTCTGTCCACCAAGCGGGACAGATTATTTTACCTACACTGAGGAGAGATAACTGTAAAAGAAAAAGACAGTTAAAACATTTTCTTGCTGCTTTCTGCTCTTGGTCCTTTCATTATAACCATTTGTGCAGCTGGGACAATGCCATCCATGCAAATCATAGTCCCTTTAATCTTAAATCTCTAGAGAGAGAGAGAGAGAGAGAGAGAGAGAGAGGGGAGAAGGAGAAAAAACAATGGGGCTAGAGAAGTAACGAGAGAGAGAGAGAGAGAGAGAGCGAGAGAGAGAGAGAGAGAGAGAAGGCAGAGTGAGGACAAGGTTAGTGAGGCAGATTCAGTGTGCTGTGGCTTTGTGAAGGGGAGCAAGAGGAAGTGAGAGGGAAAGACAAATAGAGGGAGAAAGAGAGATAGAGCAAGGGAGAGAGAAGGGGAAAAAAAAGGCGAGTTGACACTGATTCCCCTGCTAGCTCCCTCTCTGAATAGCAAGCACTCTCTCAATTATTCATTAGGCAGCCATGGAGTCGTGGATCCATAAAGAAGCCCTTATTGTTGGCATTAGCACTAGGACAGTCCCAGTACACACGATACATGGTACCTGTCCCTCAGCATTATATTAGAGCGTCTCACCTGGTGAGAGAAAAAAGGTGTGTGCGCATGTGTGTATACACGTGTCTCTGTACCTGTGTGTGAATGTTTTGACGAGTCATTAAGACTGGTTCTCCAAACACAGTGACAATTGTTGTAACCACAGGGAACGTGTCTATTGATTTCTCACTTTCTTCTTTTCCTCTTGGGTCCTCAAGGGTTAATTGCTTCACATTTGTTTTCAACAGCTCCTCAATCAGCGCTCGTCAAGGACAGCCAGCATCAGTCTTTTCCAGTCATTTTTTTTTTCAAGCCTGGCTTTGACACCCCAGCCTTAATCAATCAGAGCTGCTTGCCAAAGACCTGGAGTCTACACAGTCCTCTCAGCAGGGTCACTACTACTACTGTGCATGCAGAACGTGTGCGGCATGTGGGCGCAGTGCCCTTTGGGGTGCCCGAAATGCTCAGTGGAATTCAATAATGTCAATGAAATACAGCATGTAAATTAATGGCACCTAGCTTAATGTCCACTGTAGTTTTTCCAGCCCAGTTGTAACTGTGGCCAGATCCCATGCACCAGCTAGATTTCCTGTAGTGCTATCAAGTTGGGAGGCTAGCACAAGTTTCCTCCAAGACATGTAAAGCCAGCCACCATAGGTAACGCAAAACATCATGGGATGGCTCAACTCACTTGGAGGTGAACGCTAACTGTGAATTCTCTTACGTCAGCTAACAGATGCCAGTGTTGGCTGGTATCATGACTATGAGGGCGGGTGCATTCTGCCCAGCCAAAGAGAGCGAGGCCAATTATGCTCTTTCGGATTTTCGGCCACAGTTCACTGTGTCAATGGAGAAAATAGCTTGACAGAGCAGACATCTAAATAAATAAGGCCAGTGCTTGTAAACCACATGTCATTGTGTTGTCTACTGATGTCCCCAGCTCACCGCCGTTGGACTGACCTCTCGGTGCTCTGCCCACAACTGCATTATTTTGTTGTCACAAGGTTGAATAACCCTTTCATTAGGTTCACATCACGTTGGCGAGAGTCAACATACAATTGCAGTGGCAAAAAAAAGGAAATCGCATTCAGCCTAATGAATGTAGGTGGGAGTTTGTATTTCCTTTACCTGGCTTTTATTCATATATACATAACATTGAGTTTTCAGCCCAGATGCTGTGCTATTAAGCTGGACTATGTTGTTTTAGCTGACAATTTAGAATTTGACTTTAATTTGCCACAATAAAGTACAGTACAAATGGACAATTACCTAAAACATACTGTGAAAGCAACCTAGGAGTTTTTAAGGCAAAGAAATGGAATATTCAATGGCCAAGTCAATCACCAGATCTTAACCCGACTGAGCATGCATTTAACTTGCTTAAGACAAAACTGAAGGCTGAAAAACCCTTGAACAAGTAACAACTGAAGACAGCTGCAGTAAAGGCCTGGCAAAGCATCACAAAGGATGAAACCCAGCGTTTGGTGATGTCCATGGGTTCCAGATATCAGGCAGTCATTGCCGGCAAAGTATTTAAAATTAACATTTTATTTACAGTAATATTAGTTTGTCCAATTACTTTTGAGCCCCTAAAATGAGGAGGCTCTGTAGAAAAATGGTTGGAATTCCTATCATTTAATAGGATATTTTTGTTCAACCCCTTGAATTAAACCTGAGAGTCTGCACTTCAATTGCATCTCAGTTGTTTCATTTCAAATCCAATGTGGTGGCATGAAGAAGATGTGTCACTGTCCAAATATCTCTGGGCCTAATATATATATGGTTACATTAATAATGTACTCTAAACTCCTTATTCTGACATAAGCTGAGTTCAGAATGTGCTGATATTTTACAAGTTAAATGGGATGTCTGACAATGTTCTATTGTCTACCCTTGCAGCAGTTGCTCATGAAAATTGGCAGTGAATTGGCAGCTTACAGTACTTGTGTTTTAAGTAACATGGTCTAAAACTGATGAGAGGATGATGAGAGGAAAGAAATTGTAGTTACAAAAAAGGATAAAAAGAAAATGAGAGATCAGATAGTCAGGAACACATTACTGGGCTGGATTCATTTTCAGAAAAAAAGTAAAAGAAATGAGATTTCAATTGCAGAGTATACTTAACTTTTGAGCTGAAAGTTAGGAAAGTTCAAAATGACTGGACTTATTAAAGAAAAAAATGACTTTTTTCATGCAGTCTTGACAAACAGGTAGCTGCGTCTGTGCTGCTCATGCACACACACATGGCTCTCACACACAGAAGAGTCTCTCTGCTGTTCTGCCCTCCTCAGCAGTGTGCTAAAGCTCCTGGGCATTTTACACAGATTAAAGAGTAAGTACGCGCAGGTGCACGCTGGCTAAATACGCCTGTTAAGTGAGTCCAGCGCCTGCAGCAGGACCAAAGGGTCAAACCTGCCAGAGACAGAGCTGCACTCTCAGGTGATGCCCTCGACTCTGGAGCGATGGCTGGACATGTAAGTGTGTGTGTGTGTGTGGGTACAACAAAATGTTTTGCTTAAGTATAGTCTTGCTTCTAGGCATATGTTGTTTTCACCACAAATTGCATTTGAAAAACATTAAAAGAGCAGAACATTGCAGAAAATAAGATACTGAGGTTAAGCTAACGACTAAGTTTAGGTGTAGGTGTACAGAAATCATTATAAACCTATGGAAGTCCTAACAAGTATAGAAAGACAAATATATGTCTATGTGTGTGCTGTTGTGAGCCAGTAAAATAGATAATGGCCACAAGGGACAAGCTCTTTCTTGTGAAGGATAATCTCTGAAGATGAGCTATGCATGTTGAGCTGGATGCAGAAAGACTACACAGTGTTTTCTGACTTTGTAGAGAAACCAGAGGAAAAACAAGAGCGCTACAGCTGTCAGAGCCAACAAAATCATGCTGATGTTCTAAACTGTTTTTGTTTCATACTTATATGTCAAAAACATTTCTCCTTTTTTCCCCCTGAAGTTTTTCACTGAGGTTACGGTGCAGTGTCTTTATCTTGTGACAGAAAGGAAGCTCCGTTTAATACATAATAATATATACATTGTGATTTAAAACTTTGGAATCAGGGGTCCTATTAATAATGTTTCTTTAAATCCTGAAGGCCCTGGTTTATTCAGATGACAGTAAATCAATATAAGTGTGTGTCTGCTTGTCTTTTTTTCTATCATAAAGAATTTGGCAAAAAAATTAATAAATAAAGTGACTTCAGTATGTATGGTTTTGATGTGGAAAAAAATAGCGTGTAAATATTTAGCATTATCTTGTTGTTGTTGTTCGGGACACGTTCGGTGAGTGATGGATGCTGAAGCACCAAGATGCAAAAGAAACAAGAAGCCGTTATGGTTAAAAAAATTAAATCATAATACAAGCAATGCAAGGAAGTTAATATATTTATAGTAGTTTCTTATTATAACATTACTACATGTAGCTACGTGGTCACTGAGATCCAGGCACTAAGGCATATCACGTAAGTCTTACTCACGTAAGTCTTACTCAAGACTTACTCACGTAAGTCCATCACAAATAGCTAATTATTCATACTAAAACTATACTGGAATTATTTCACTTACTGATTCCTAGAAAAAGTAATCTCACTGCTGATTACTCCTTCATTACTCTGTAAAACCACACTGTACCTGTCTGTACCAATTGAAGATTATGAAGGAAACACCAATAATCCGTTGCTTAAGTTAGAAATCACAGTAAATATCTGAATGTCTGGGCTGTGTAGGTGAGGTTGGGGATCTCTGTTCTTCAGCACAGCATTCTTTTATATTTATATTAACATGATTAGATGCTCTGACACTTTGTTTACTGTCAATTGTAACATTGTGCTGCTTATATTGACAAATTTGCAGTTAGCTACTACAGTTAGCTACAACACACAAACACCCACACACACACACACACACACTTTTTAGGACATAAATGCATCACACATAACTAATCTTGCGTTCTTACGGATGTATGAGTAGCAAAATTACAATTAAGACAGTAACTGTAATGCGTTACTCTATTCTACTCTACAAGACAAAATATATGTAATTTAATTTAATTTAACCTCAACACCCTTAACCCTACTACATCTCTGTTCATCAGAGATTTTTTCAGTATTAGGTCCATATCATTATCATCTTATACATGTACCTGCAACACAATTGCTTTTACATTATTAAAAACACTGAGCTTTGGAATGGCAGTGTATTGGGACGCTATGTATGGCAGCAGGCCCTGGAATTGTTTAAGAATGAATGTATGTGTCAAGTGCTGTATCCTCTCCCATCTATGCCCACTCTGTGGACCCTCTCCTCATCTCTAATCGAGTAATGCTCTGGTTCAACAGGAAAAACCATCTCTTGTCAATATCCATCTTGTCAATATTGATCAGACACTTCACTTCACACTCCAGCTCTCTGCCTCCCTTCCACTCCAGTCCTTCATGCTTGTCTGTAGTCCAAGTAGGAAAAGGTTGTACTGTGTGTGTTTTATCAGTCAGAAAGCTTTTAAGATACGGCTGTGGACATGACGTCCCTTGAAGCCAAATGTCGGATTGTTGGATCCTTAGATATGTTTTCTGTGATCCGCTAGCTTTTAGCCAGAATAGCACTCTGAGTCTCCCCTCTACGCTCATAGGTCTTCTTCAGTGCTGCCATGAGGAATGACTTACGGCAGCCGGCTTCTCCTCGCACAGCAAACGCTCAGCAGCCTCAGACTACAGGCATCCGCTGTTTTGTTTGTTTAGTACACTACTTGTCAGGGTACAGAGACGTTTGGGACAGCAGTGTGTCCGCTGCTTTTGTGCAGTCGAAGGTCTATCTGTGTTTGTTATTGTGATCCTTCTCTTTGTCCGTAGCTGGAGAAAGCTCATCAGACCGGGATGAGTTTTTTTTTCTTGCTCCCATGGGCAATCGATAGGTCACCTGTCTCATTACTCCCTGTCAGTCACACGACCAGATCAGCTCCAGCTCCCAGTCTTTCGCGTTTAGATTCTTCCTTCCCCTGTTACTCTGTCTGTCATCTTGCATGATCTTCCTGTCCCACCTATCCACATTTGAATCAGTTATTTCTAACTCGCTTTTCTAGGTTCTTACATTCATCTTACAGAATTGTTCCCTCTCCTCAAATGTAGTCCACCAGCAGGGAGATATACTTGGTGTCCAAAGTTTGGCTCTTTAGTTTCGCACTGGAGCTGAGGCTTCTTGGATGGTAGATACAAAGACAGGTAACGTACCTATTTAAACAACAATGAATGTTTTGTTTTGTTGATTGGAAATGTGTAGTTAATGCTTTACCAGCTGCTTTAATTGAATAAGGATTGTAAAATGTACATTCCCGGGCAAAAAAGAAAAAAGAAAATTGGGCCAAGCCCAAAGTATAATGGTTTTTAATGATTGTTTTTCCTGGTTGGACTTCAGATTTAAAACCCTAAAGAGAATATTTTGTCTCACAGTAAAAACAAACTAACTTGGCATTGTTTTTCAGCTGTTTGAAGCCGTTAGTGCTGAATGACTTTTAACCCACAAAACTTTACTGTTCAAAATAATTAAAGGGAAGTGCTTCCCATACTAAGTCACTTTATATGTTTGTTGAATGATTTGTTGTTAAAATGTTTTATTTGTAAGTACTACATCTATTTATACATATATTCAAGTTAATTCTAATACAGTTAAGCTATTAGGTTTTAGGTTAGTTGGTAGTGTTAATGTTGGCAGTACTTAAGTTTGTACTCAAACCTTAAATTAATGGTCTCCTTCTTGTCTCAATTTTTAAGTACTGCTGTGTGCAATGCCTGTGATTATTGAGTATCAACAATATATTCAGAAGGTAAATCTGTTGACTGACAGGTGAGAATCTAATTGATCCTTTCTGAGATGAGAAAGCTGGTTCCAAAATTCAAAGACCCCCTAAGTGCAGATCTAAATGTTAACATTTAATACAAATGGTTTTAAGTTGTTTGGTTGACTTTAGGTGGCAACGTTTGGTTTTAGGGTTGAACAGTTTCAGGAGCAGAGAACTAGTTAATATAATCCTCATCTAAACCTGTAACCATCTAAAGTTGCTAAATACTTATCTATAAAAGTGGATAAAATTTAAATCAAACTCAGCAATCAAGATGGCTGCTGCTTTCTTTTTTTAGCTATGTGGTGTGTTTTGTCCTCATTTAGGTTAAACATTGCAAAGGGGAAAATTGTGCAAATTAGATTTTTGGTCAAACTATCAATCTTCACTTTCAATCTGTGAAATCTTATTATTATCATCTTGTTCTTTCCCATCCTCTTGCTTTTCCCTCTCTCCCTCACAAAGCCCCCTCGTTCTGGCCCTTTCCCGAGGGGGGGGCGTGGTTGTCACACTGTTGATTGTATCCTCTAAGACTGACAGGCAATCTCCTCTTTTGTTCAAATAATGAGGAGAAGCCAGACGTACACCCTGCGCTTCAACTCTCTGTTCTGTGTGCCTTTCTGTCGCAGGGGAGAGCGAAAGCATTGCTTTGCTCAATTTATTTATTTTTTTTTTCTCAAGGCATGTAAATATAACTTAAGTGAAAAGGAGTTATATGTTTGTGTTCATTCTATCATGAAGTTCAAGGTGGAAAGGTTTTACACAGGGCCTTGTTGTAGCCTCAGTTGCTTTTTGGATCCAAGGTTTTACAGAACAGGCTAAACGTCACTTACAGAAAACAATCTAAGCATTTTGCAGACCATCTCTGCAGATCTCTGCTTCAGTAGAAATTCTGTGGCGTCACTTACTGTAAATGTCTTTATCCTGGATAGGCGAAACTAATGAGCCGTTCTCTTTCAGTAGTTATTGGCTGAATCTGAAATGGCTCCCTGCTCTCTGTGTAGAGCACAACATGGGGCATAAGCTAATAGCTTTTACATCCTAAGTAGTGCACTGTATCTCTAACACGGAGCCATTTTGTATTAAGCCGAGTCTTTTCCAGTCTTTTACGTTGCCCCGGCCCATTAAAAAATGATAGCTTCACTTGGGAGTTTCATTATGGTTATGCTTGAGTATCGAGTGTATGGATATGTCACTTAGCTCTGCTTAACAAACAGAAGAGCGAGATAATCTCCCATGCTTTCATCTGAGGGGAGTCTATCTTGCTCCTTTAAAGAAAAAGGGGATAAAAACAAGCATTGATGTCCCTCCAGCTCTCTTGACTATCTTTCACTCCATCCTCGTGCTTGAGCTGAAAGTTTGGAGATGTTAGCCAAGGAGATGGAGCGGTTGAAACACAGCAGTTACTTGGATAGTGTCAAGTGTTTCCTTGTAGAGTCCTCGTCGTGTGATGACTTACAATTATAATCTCTGCAACAAGGGGGTTAATACCAGTACATCCTCAGTTTTTGTTCATTGTTTCTCTGTTATGTGGGCAGTTTGAAACAGAAAAGTTTTAACGATGACCTCAAGTGGTGTGATCTCAACTTAACCTTAACCAGAACTTACTGTGGAATCAGGTTTTCTGCTGTTCCCAGTTCTGCTTGTACATGTTTTCACTTATTTGATGGTGAGGAGTCCGATTTAGATTTAGGCTATTAGAATATCCTGTTATTTTAATGTTGGTAGAATTTTTATATAAGGAAAGCTTCTTGGTCTAATTCTCCCCTTACACACCAAATGGTCCTAGAATGACAGTATGGTGCCTGAGATGAGGTAATCCAATAAAACAAGAAGCTGGCGAATAAGAAGCTGCATGTCAGCGGCACAATGTTACTGCTGCACCATGTAAGGTGGAAGGGGATAATATGAGTGCCAGCATGCGAACGTAACTGCTGTACCATTTAAAGTGAACTGGGAAAATTCCAACAAGAAGCTGGCAAAGAACAAGCTAGGTGTCAGTGCCAGAATGTAATTGCTGCACCATGTAAGGTGGAACGGGAAAATATGAACAAGAAGCTGGAAAATTAGAGGCTGACTTCGTAGCTGAGAGCCTTGTAGTTGCAATGCTATCAAAATAGCCTACCTATAATTTTATGCATGGAGCTACTAGTTTTTTTTCTTTCTACATTTTCCAGTTGGTGCTGTAGCAAAACTTTCCCTGTTCCACCTTACATGGTGCAGCAGTTGCTGTTTAAATGAAGCTGCCACTTCAACTTAAACACTTTAAACGCAAACGGTACTCTCTAGAGCCAGTGTTTGAACTACTGTAGAAACATGCCATTGCAACATGGCGACCCCTGTTGGAGGGATTGGAAAGGCTCATCGTAAGCTAATGTAAACACAGTGGCTCATAGTTACAAAAAATTATACACAAATGAAAACATAGCTTTACATGATAATCCATTTCTGCTAATAGGCCGCTCTAAATCATACACCCTGCACCTGAAATGTAAGTGCTCTGCTTTAATGTGGAGGTTCTATAAACTTTAAAACAGACGATGAGACACCAGAATCATATTGGCATCAGCAGATATTTGCTTAAATAGATGGTCAGCAATGGACAGAGAACTCTCATTGAAATGTCTCAGAGAAATGTAATTTTGATTCTCAATGGCTCGTACCAGTCTTATAAGAAAAGTGTTACTCTAGGTTCAGTACTAAATACATTAATACATTATACAACAATAAAACATTAATACAGCTGACTAGACGTGAACAGCATCATAATTGTTAAACAAGAAATAGTGGCAGCAGCTTCATACTAGGCTTCTCCACTGAAAAAGTAAGTGAAACATAGAAGCTTCAAATATCTTTGTTTAATGTAAAATCACTGTTGCAAATCACTGTTAGCTTACCTTAAACAGTCTACTAGAATCTCATAGGGACGCTAGCAGATGTTAACATGGTTGTTGAGTTGGGATTTTGACTCCAGCTGTGTACGAGCGTTGACATTTATGGCTCAGATTGAAGGCCCTTGCTTTTATTGTCAGGATTTTCCATTTCAGAAGTCAGAAGTGCAGACTTGAACCAGCCCTACAGAATGTAAACCAGACTCCAGTGTAATTTGTTGTGTAACTGACTACATAATTAAATATATAATTACACCTAATGTAATGAATTACACAATTACATTTGAATAATAGAGTGGAATGAAAGTAATGACTCTCAATTAGAATTAACTCACTTCTGCTCCGTCCTTCTTCGCTGTTGGGATTTGTTGGATAGTGCTCATTAGCTCTAGAGAGGTGACACACTGAGTCGTGTTTGTGTGTGGAGATGACATGGTAGTAGTATAGTGGTAAATTGTGTAGTGGGTGTTATGCTGTTTCCAAGGTGTCTTGGTTTTGCGAGCTGTTTGCTGCAATGTCTCTGTCTGTAGATGGATGTCTGAGAGGAGTTTCAGAAAGCAAAGGTCATACAGTGTCTTTGTGTCATTCAGGCTTTCTGAGATCAGTCTCTCTCTCTCTCTCTCTCTCTCTCTCTCTCTCTGCGTTTCTGTCTCTAACAAGCTGGCTGTGTGGCTGGGGGTTTTAATTAAAGTGCCACTGCTGGTGAGGGCATATCACGTCTCATCTAATCAGCGCTGCAGCCTCTCAATGTCAACCAGGTCCCACTCAAACACAAACACACACACACACACACACACACACACACACAGCTTAACGGTTTGCTTTTTCTATGTGTATATAAGCGCGTGCGTGTATCCCGTCCACCTATGACCCCTGAAACGTCGTCGTATTTCCGTTAGAGCTTGCCCTGCATTTCATCACATCGCTCATTCACAAATAGACATTTGTTGTTGTTCCCTTCATCATTCGCTCTGCTTTCTTGAGTGTCGTCTCCACGGGCTCACTGTTTATCTGCATTTCACATCACTTGATCAGAAAGGCTTAAGCAATGTCACGCCACATTAGCATTAGCACGCTTACAACAACCCTCCATTTAGGAGCAGCTCTGCGGCAGCTACGGCATCGGCGGCTCCCTGCTCCTTTTTTAAAATGTATAATTCCTCTCGTAGCTCTAATAGAAACCATAAAGAGCCGCTCATCCCCTCCCAATCACGGCGCTGCGAGACAGGCGGCGCTAACCCAAACAAAGCTTAGAGCGCTGGGCCTCCGTCAGCAGCTAAACAGATGATGGATGGGATGAGAAGGGAAGGGAATGGGCTCGCGCCTGTCTCTGGCGCTTTGTAATTGCTCAAGAAAAAGGATGCTCAGCAGCCCGTACTGTTGGCCTAATGGGATTATTCCCCAGCCGGCCTGCTGTAGAGAGAGAGAGAGAGAGAGAGAGAGAGAGAGAGAGAAAGAGAGAGAGAAGGAGAGAGAGAGAGAGAGAGAGTAATCCAATTCTCTGTACTGTACTTCACTGAGGGACAGTCAGTCATCTCTTTGCACATCCCCAGAACACACGTGGGAGAGTATGTGTTGTAAGGGGGATCTTTGGTCCTCCAGTCCTGTGGGAGGAGTGTGATGAGTGTTTTCTTACCACCAAGGACCCAGAGATCACATTTGGGAAAAGAGAGAGACAGAGCGAGAGGCATATATAGTGAAGGAAAGAGAGAGAAGATGAGCAAAGAGACCTCTTTTTTTATTTCAAATCTCAATGAACTGTATAGACTGTCTTTTGTTATATCATGCAAGAAAACGTGGAACTAACACTGCCACACAGAGGGATTTGCTTTTCACTGATTCATGTCTATGTTTTTCCCTGTTCAGTCATAGAGGGCTCCCAGTACAGTAGTGTATCACCTCACTATCCTACTGGAAGGGTGGTTTTGAACTATTGTCAAGGGTGGCAGCTCATTCAGAGGAACAATATGACAAAAAATCTAATTTACACTTACCAGTTTATAGGGCTGTGCGATATATATCGTCTGCGATAGTATCTTAATTACTGTGTAAACGATGTGCGAGCTGACATTATGGAGTGCCCTACTGACTGGGAAAAAAACAACAATCCTAATGCCTGGAGTCCACGTGTTCACCACCTCATGCTTTAGTATAGGCTGCTGTGAGTGTGCATTGAGAGTACCCATACTGTGTGTTAGCATAGGCTAAAGTTAGCAAAGCCACCTAAACTGCACACCTAAAGCTGAAAATGAGTGAACACGCTTCGCCAGTGGGAAGAAATTCAGACCTCGTCAGTCTCACAGTCTACTGCCTTAGATTTAACACCTAGGCGAGGATCATCCTTGCTGGTGTGCAGGTGGTTTGGATTTGAAAAGACTGACGTTGCTCAAAAGACGGCAGTTTACAGACTTTGTAAGAAATCGGTCGTTGTTAAAGATAGCTCAACAACTAGCCTGTTCCATCATCTCCGAACAAACCACTGCACAGAGTATGAGGAGTATGAAAAGCTTCAGGAGCCCACTGTCCAAGACAGACCTAAATCAGCTAAGGTGTCGGGCAAAACACACACTCAGCAAACTTCAGCGGAGTCATTCGATAAAAAAACAATAATAATGGATGGATGGATATTAATATCATTTAAGAAGTGTATGCTAGTAAAATATAAGACTTTTACAAACACATTTTTAAATAATGCGAAATATTGTTTATCGTTATCAACATAATTACCGAAAATCTCCAGATATCATTATTTGTCAACATTGCACAACCCTACCAACTTATTATCATCTATAAAATTGGACACAGATATTTAATACTCATTCTTAGTGTTCAAAATGTTATTTTAGGCATCTACTAGTTTAGATTCACATACTTTAGTTTTCCTAAATTCAGTTTTTTACAAAAGCCCTGTGTGGTTTGGTTGATATGCTAGTTCATACTGCTCTGAGCAGCTCTGGTTGTTTTTACAGTGTGGTTGGTTTTACTGTTTCAGGCCGAACCAAAGTCCCATCCTGAAAATCAGGCAGAACAAGCTGGACTTGGACATGTCAGAGTTGAAAAACATTTTTACTTTTAGCTACAATGGTTAAAATGGTCACTTGCCAAAAGCTTTGGCAATCATTGTGTTTACTCCTACTTTTATTGACTGCCTTTCCTTAAATCCTTTCCATCCAACCAGGAGTAGAACCCTCAACATGACTGACCAGAGATTTCAAAATAGCATGTGAGTAGTGCCATGTTTTCAACCTCTCAGGTTAGACTGATTTGAGTTAACACTACAGTGACTCACCTTGAGGTACAAAATGGCATTGCGTGATAAGGAGGCACTGCAGTAGATTTCTTGTTGTCACAGTACATTGATATCTTTGTACTGTTATTTCTTCCCATTTATTTTTGAGACGTTTTCAACTAAATATCGTGCATATTGCCCCTTTAATATCTACACACACAGTTGCCTAGAATGTTGTAGGTGCACATCTGGGGCTGAAACGTCTGTAGTGCGAACACATTCTTTAGTCGGGTACGCCACATGAGAGTGGATCGTTACTTTTAATCAGTGGCTGAAGCGGTTTTAGAGTTTCAGCTCTGCTTATGTCAGCCCATGGATTTGTCTGTTCATGCTGGAAAGCACACATAAACACACGCAGATGGAGAAGATAGCAGCCATGGGGCAGAGAGGAAGACTCTGGGGGAAGTTTCTTGATTGCTGCCCCTGTCTTTTTGGCTTTAAATTTTAATTTTGGGTTTAATTCTTTCTCTCTCTCTCTCAGCTTCAGGCTGGTTGAGGGAAACCACCTGTGTCTCCTCAGTGCCGCCTCCAGATGAGCACTGATGCATCATTGTGTGTGTGTGTGTGTGTGTGAAGGTCTTCCATAGCTAATTGAAACTTAATGAAGAGAGACAGCTTCTTTATGGGCCTGCAGCGTATACATGGTCAGAGATGAGGGTGGTTATGTGTTGTTGTCAGATCCTAAGCCACCAAAGAAGAACGTTTCTTAGCATAATTTGCATATTTTAAGAGCCTGCTTATATATATATATATATATATATATATATATATATATATATATATATATATATATATATATATATATATATATATATATTTTTTTTTTTTTTTTTACATATACATATTTCTGCATGAGGCAATACAGTAAGAATGCACGTCATTAACTGGGCTGGCTTTAAATCTAACATAATTTATGTGTCTATGCTCCATTCAAAAACGTGTACATAGCTAATGTCTAGGCCTATCTGGATGGCATACTAACTTCAGTAGATATCTCTACAACATGATACAAAGATATGTGACCTACTGTAAAACTGGTTAGTTAATTTCTGAATGTTTTTAAACTAGAAGTCTTAGATACTGCCCTTTTGCAGTGTCCAAATACATCAAAATTGATTAACACACTCTACTTGGCTCTACTTTCTAATTTCCTATTAGGTTAAATGGTTTATGCTAAAGCGTTCTGCAAAGCTTCTCCAACCTTACAACAGCAAGACAGACCCATCTGTTCACATAGTGAAACTGCAGTAGCTACTTTTCCGTTTTCTTATCTACAGTAAAGGCGTGGTTAAATAGCAACTAATCATAGCCTGTAATGTTGGAGCTCCTCAAGCAGTCTTGGATGCAGTCCTGTTCGGATGGTTGTCTTTACTCTGGCAGATACAGGGTTTATTGTTCATTAAGCATTATGGCGTCTGAATGTGGCCCAAGCTCTCTGTGTCTGAAAGAAGCCGGAGCTATTAAAAAGATGCGCAGAGCGGGATGGGTTCTCCTCCATTAGCTTAGCATGGCTAATGATCCCGCCACATCCGTTGTTTATCTAAAACGGAGCGCTCTCGGAGGAGGCGGCAGCTATTAAAAAGGCTGTGCAGATATTAAGCGTGCTGCTTTGGTGTCAGGGTGAGCGAGCGTGGCTCAGGGTGAGTCATGAGTTCACATTGTGGGTGGGTGGGTGGGTGTGTGTGTGTGTGTGTGTGTGTGTGTGTGTGAGTGAGAGAGAGTGTAGGTGGGTGTGTGTAGCAGTAGGGGTCTGCAGTGAAAGAGATGGCTTTATCACACTACATAAAGCCAGCCAGAAGCACAAAATATCCCCCAACCTGCAGAAAATAAAGAGAATAATAAAAAAAAAATAAGACAAGCATCAGCAGGTTGGCTGATAATGTGTGAGAGAGAGAGAGATGATGGTAGGATGAGAGGATGAGTGGAAATCACTCTGCTGAGAGAGACAGAATGTTGGGAGCTTCAGCTCCACACTGTACACACACTGTCCAGACTGAAAAGCACTACATGTATATGTATGTGTATGAGAGCTTACTCTAAGTGTAATCTTATAGCTCCTCTTCATTTATAGATGTGCTTTTTAACATGACTGGGAGAAAAAGGGATGATGACCCTCTCTCTATCTATCTATCCATATATCTATCTCTCTCTAGCACTCTCTGTGTATGTGTGTGCATGCTGAGTGCATTCCTGTGGTAATATTTCACAATCATACCATGAGAGTGTACATTGGAAATGGAGTGGACTAAGGATAGGATCGGAATGACAGAGTATAAAGAAAAAAAGAATTCCAGAGAAGAAAAGAAAGACGAAGAACAAATCATTAGAAGATAAGAGAGCAAAGTGGGAAGAGAGGAATAGAACAGAAAACCAAACAAATAATGATAAAAAAAAATCAAGTCAAGAGGAGAAAACAGTAGACAAGAAAAGTCAGAGAAGAAATCAAGAGAAGAGAAACAGTCAACAGGAGATAAAACAAGAGAACAAAACAAGTAAGAAAGAGAGCAAAGCAAAACATGGGAAAAAGGAGAGGAAGAAGAAACCAGTACAAAGGAAGAGATTAAGAGGAAAGAACAGGAGATGATAAACAAATAAGAGAAGAAAAGAACAGAAAAAAGAGGTAAAAAAGAGAGAGGGGAAAAGGAGAAAGGAGAGGCGTCTGACACTGACCGAGAGCATCTAAAGTTTTCAGAATAACTACAGATTAACTACACAGTGATTTCCACCGTAGGTTGGACAGGCCTGTCCTGTTCATTAGAGCGGTAGCAGCATCACAGCTCTCAGCGTGTGGGGAAAACTCATAAAGCAGTCATAACTGTGAAAAACACGAGCGGCAGTACAGAAATGACATTACGCCAGTGACATTTATAAAATGTACCGAAGTGAAATCCAAAGCCTCATTACACTGTAACGACGCTTGATTTCCTTACCGTAAAACAATTAGGCTGGATTTGCTTTAAAAAATTAAATGCTAAATTCACATCAGAAGTGAAGCCTGAAACATGGTCCACATGGCTGCGTAGCACTGCGCTGTGTGGTGCTTTGCAAAGCGTGGCAAAGCTAAACACTGAGAGCATCCTTGCATTTACTCGACTCTATAGTCTTCTATGTGGCCAGACTAAAGCAGATGTGCTGCTAGCCATAGTGCCAGTCTTGCCCATATGGCCAGCAGTGCTGTTGCTGGTACTGCTGTGCATGCGTGTGGCTGTCCATCTGAAGTGCCACAAGCAGAAGCTGACTGAGATTGAGTTTGACACCCACTACCATACGGGCCAGCAGCTTCAAAACAGGCAGGGGGCAATTAGAGTTGCTGGTATTTTGAATTCAGCCTGAGGTGTTCCTCCTAAAAGCACTGTGTGTGTATTGATCTGTACACCCTGCTGGAAACGGGTGGTCGGTGGTGACTAACTGAAGCGCCTCGTAGTCCAGTAAAGAGGGTCCATGCGTGGTCTTGGCAAAAGCAGCCCCCATCTCCTCCACCTTGTTTACTTTATTAATTAGTCTTTTAATTTGCTGCGAAGCCCTGAGAGGTTAATTAACGTCAGCATCTGAACGCTTCCACTCGGCGTGTCCATGGAGACTGCGAAGCGAGGCGGCGAGACGCTTCCTGCCACCAGCCCTAGACGGCAGTGTGTGACGTGAGCGAGTGTGATAACACTGATGCGGCGGGGTATGTGTGTGTATGTGTGTGTTAGTTTGAGCGAGAGATAGCGCTGTTCTGCTCTAATTAGCTACTGTGTTGCTCAAATAGTCTTCATCTACTTCAAAAAGTTAAGGAAAAGTGACCCCAATAACATAAGTTTGTGTGCGTCAACAAATGCGTTACAGTTTAAAGGTCTGGAATTACTTCTCCTGTTAATCATTTGTACAGTATAATTCCTTATACAGTCTTGAATGAGGCCACAGATCATTCCAGAATTACTGCTTAACATCTACATCTGGTTTGTTGCTGCTTTCCTGCCTACTTATTTATTTGTAACCAGTGCAGTGCAGTTGCATAGGACACATTAGCATTGCATACAATTATCTGCAACCAAGTGATTTTTATGTTATCAACAACTTTGATTCCAACTTTTGTAGTGCTAAGAGGTCTGCAGGTGATTTCACGTCCAGACTTATGTGTTAAAGACTTAAGATTTTGGACATGTGTGCTTGTTTTAGGGTAGAGCTTTTTGTTTTATTTATATGTGTACAAAATCTGCAGTAGCAAAGTTTAATGTGATGCTGCGTGTTCATTACAGTCAGCTCAATTGCTTCCTTCGCCAGCTGTTGGGCACTTTGAGGCCATAACGCTGAAACTCGAGCAGGTTTAAATGTTGAGAGTGATGCAGAGATTTAGGCTATTTCTGTGCTCCGAAGCGGCCTAATTAAAGGGGACCTATTATGTGTTTTTGTTTTTTTCCCCCTTCCTTCAGTGTGTTATGTGGCTTTTCGTGCATGTAAATGGTCTGCAAAGTTACAAAGCCCAGAGGGAGAAACTCTTTCCCACAGAAAGCTCTTCTCTCAGCCACCTGAAACAACTTGTTGGAATTCCAGCCCTCAGTTACAAGGTGATGTCATCTCATAACATAATTATTTTTGCGCGCCTGCTGGCACGTTTGGCATGCTATCACACAACACCAACACACAGTCAGCTAAAAGTAAAAACATAGCACGTCTGGCTCCAGTCTCGCTTGCCAACGTGGATCGGGTCTACTGACTTGTTCTGCCAGACTTTCAGGATCAGACTTTTGATCTGATACAGCGGCATCAATATTATTTTATGAATAGCCACGCTGCTGGGAAACAGGGAAACAGAGGTGGATCAGTTTGAGGAACCTGTCTAAAACACATGTCTTTTAGCCCCCCGAGTTCAAACCGACTGTTTCAGACTGAATACAGATGTACTTCACGAGAAAAATACTGTGTTTTGGGAAAACTGAGGCATATTTGTTGTGGCTGACTCCAAAATCAAATTAGGAATATTGAAAATGAGCAAAAGAGGTCCCCTTTAAAACAGAATATCAGTTAATATAATAATATCCACTCTTTCAGCCATTGTATCTCCTGCTCCGTGTGCACTGGAGTGTTTATGTGTGTTGCAGCTCCCTTGACTATGGACATAGCACAATTATCTACCATGCCACAGATCAACGATCTGATTGGTTGCCACTCAGTTCCTTTGCGTACAGCTCATCCAAGGTCAGGATGTGGCCTGATGTGTCACCTGCATGCGTATATGATGTACACAGTATGAGGAAACATTCAGATGGCTTTAAATGACACAAAGACGAGCCATAGAAATAAAATGGCTTGTCATTTTGAATGATGTCACCTTGTACGCCGTGCATATATTGCTCAAACGGCACCCACCACCTTTAAAACACCTTCCCCCCACCTCTGTGAGTGGATCTGTGGTCGCACATTACGACCACATGGATGAGTTAGTGACTCCTGCTGTAGCTGTTTTGACTGCTCTGCCTCCAAACGGTCTCATTAAAGGGATAGAGGTGGAGGGAGAGAGAGAAGCCTGCAGCTGGTAGAAGGATGGACCTGCACAATGCCAGCGACAGATGTGCATTTTATGAGTGCAGTGTAATGAAATGCATAACTTTGAAGTCCGCCTCCTTTTTTTTTTTTTTTTGAGTGAGTTTTTTGCATTAAAAATGTAAATTAAAAAAAGTCTTCCCCTCTTCACGATGTCCAAAACAATTTTCTGCTTGGCTCGCCCTGAACAGAGAGCGATTGAGTATGCCGGCCTGGGCACTAACTGATTTTGATTGCATTCCAGTAGGATCTAGGAAGATGGAAGAGAGAGAGAGACAGCAAAACAGAAAGAGAGAGAGAGAGAGGGTAGGTTCTCTAGGGAGCTCATCCACCTCTCAGCATCTCTGTGGTGTCTCTGTGGTAATGCCTTCAGTGCTGACTGTCATTAGAACCAGCATTAACAACACTAATGCTGACCAGAGAGAGAGAGAGAGAGAGAGAGAGAGAGGGAGAGAGAGAGCAAGGTCATGTTTCAGCATGGCAGAGGAAGGGTGATGCAGACAGGATGGGTGAAGAGGTAGAGTAAAGGGAGTGATGCAAAGTAGAGCAGTATAGAGATGGAGGGAGGGAGAGTGTGGCATGTGTCCAGTTCTGGTCCATCTGTTTCTTTGTGGGTCAGTAGAGGCAACTCATCATTAGCCTGAACTGAGGGGATAAAAAGGCCACATTGCTACCAGCCACAGAGTCTCCCTACACCTCCTTACCTCTCCCTCTCTTTTTCTCTCTTTATTTCTTTCCTTCCACTCTTTCTCACTCTCACACTTTCTCTGTCCCCTGTTCCCTCCTTTTCTTTCTATCTTTGAATTATTTTCTTTTCTTTCTTTATGTATTTCTTGCTTCTCTGTTATATGCTCTCTTTTTATCTGTCTGTTTCTCTCTTCCTTCTTTTTCTTTCTACTTCAACTCTTCTCTTTCTTTCTTTATTTCCTGACTCTCTCTCTGGTATATGCTCTGAACTCTTTTTTGTCTGTTTCTCTCTTCCCTCTTTTTCTTTTTATCTCTTATTTGTTCCTCTCTCTCTTTCTTTCATTCTGTTCTTTTTTTTGTTCATATGCCTCTCTTCTTCACCTTTTTCTTTTTTTCTTTTCTTCCTGTCTCTCATTTCCTTTCTCTCTTACTTTCCACCACCTCTCTTTTATTTGCAGTCTCTCTTTCTTGTTCCACCTGTCTGACATTCAAAGTCTCTTTACTTTTCTCCTCTCTCTCTCGCTCTCTTTTTCTCTCATTACTTCATTCCTTCCACTCTATCTCACCCTCACACTTTCTCTGTCTTCTGTTCCCTCCTTTTCTTTCTATCTCTCAATTCTTTTATTTTCTTTCTTTCATTTTCTTTCTTTCTTTCTTTCTTTCTTTCTTTCTTTCTTTCTTTCTTTCTTTCTTGCGTCTCTCTCTGTTATATGCTGTCTGTTTCTCTTTTTCTATCTGTCTGTTTCTCTCTTCCTTCTTTTTCTTTCTATTTCTCAATTATTTACTTTCTTTCTTTATTTCTTGCCTCGCTCTCTGGTACATGCTCTCACTCTTTTTCTGTCTGTTTCTCTATTTCCTTGTGTTTTTCTCTCTCTTTCTTTCATTCTCATATTGTCTTTTTTGTTCATATATCTCTCTTCTTCACCTTTTTCTTCTTTACTTTTCTTCCTGTCTCTCATTTCCTCTCTCTCTTACTTTCCACCACCTCTCTTTTATTTGCAGTCTCTCTTTCTTGTTCCACCTGTTTCACATAAAAAGTCTCTTTACTTTTCTCCTCTCTCTCTCTCTCTCTCTCTCTCTCTCTCTCTCTCTCTCTCTCTCTCTCTCGCTTTCTCTCTTTTCTCTCCTTTACATTTTTTTACATATTGTCGGTACTTCCACATCAACATCTCATGTCCAGAGTGAGTCATATACATGAAAAGAGTTCATTGAGTGATTTGAATCTATAGCAAATGCAGATACTTAAATTCCACTTAATCATTTTTTTATTGTAAAAAAAGGCCTTTAACTTATTGTGACAGCAAGATGGTGTGGGTAGCAGGTCAGGATGTTTTATATCTGCATCATCTTCATCACGCAGTGTGTGTCACTTCTCACACTGAAGTTTGGACTGTAGCTCTAAGATCATCCAGCCCACTCCCTCAGGTCTTCTCAAGTGTTTAGCATTCACAGTGAAGAAGTAGCAGCTACAAGACAGCTGTTCATAGCGTGATTGTGTCCAGAGCAGTGGATGACCACGGTAGCGAAGTTGTGCGGCAAAAGTGGCCCTGCGACGCTCTGACCGCTAGCTGTCACTCTCGATTAAATTCTGCCAGACACTCACTCTCCTCTGCAGACGAATCTAGAGATCTGGCTATTCTTAGCTTTGTTAAATATCCCAAAACCCCTAGGACATCCCACTCCTCCCTCCCCACCCCACTGCTTTTCTCTCCCAGTTCTTCTGTTCCTCTCAGCTACTTTTCCCTTCCTTCATCTCTAGCTGCCTTTTTTACTGACTCTATCAATTCTCTACCCTACCCATCACTCTAGTTTTTTTTATTTTATTTCTCCCATCTTCTCCGCGCTCTCTCTCTTGTATCTCTCTTTGGCGCGTACCCAGGGTCTTTTAGGCCTGGGTGGGAAGACATTTGTTCTCGATAGCATCCTTTTCCCAACCAGCTGCTTTAATGCAATCAGCATATTGCTGTATGGAGCTCTACAGCTGAGCCAACGTGGAGGGCTATTCAAGAAGAAATTGTTTGTCTGTGAATTAGCGCTAATTAGCAGATTTCCTTTTTTCGGGGGGCTCTGCAGCATCATAATTGGACATATTAGTGTGTGTGCGACTTCCAGCTGGCTGCTGGAAGACGGGCAGGGGGGTGGTAGGGAAGAGAAGAGCAAAAAAAAGGGGTGCAGCTTGGAGGCAGTGCAGACACAGGCCTTTATCTACAAGAACTTTTTTTCTTCTGTTGACTGAGCAGGAAGGAACCTGGGGAGGGCTTTTGAGCCGAGCCGAGCCGCTCTCTGAGAAATGAAACCCAGAAAATAATGGAGAAAGAAAGGAATAGATGTGTGTGTGTGTGTGTATGTATGTATATGTGTGTCTGTGTAAGAGAAAGAGAGAGAGAGAGAGAGAGAGAGAGAGAGAGAATGGGGAATGAAAGTGAGTCTTCCGCAACATGCAGCTGGATCATCAGCAAAACCTAATGAAGGTGGAGGCCTCCCACTGGCTTTACATTGCCTGTCACACATGGGAATGCCAATTAACTCCACCCCCAAACACCACACACACACACACACACACAAACATCTACGACAGATATGCACACTCGTTCATGCATACAGAGAGAATAGTAAAATCAAGGAATCCTCAAATCCTGGAACGATGTCAAGACCCTGACATTCTATAATCATTCTCCAGAGAGGCCGATCGAAGTGGCTTTCTTCTCCTCTCTTTCTTCTTCTCCACTCTTCTTCCTCCATATTTTCCAACCCACCGCACTTCTTTCCCAGATATCATGACTATTCTCTGGATGAGCTGAAGCAGTATATAAAGGGAATGTGAATATAAAGGGCTATTATAGAGCATGTGCGAGGCTGAGAGATAACATTTTGACTCAGAGAGAGACAGAAAAGAGCTGGATCCTCTGAAAACCCCGTCCATTGACTCCGTATGGAGACCTCTGGTCAGCGTGTGAAAGCTATTCAGCACAAACAAAAGTCTGTAGACGCCAAAGAACAAAGAGTAGGTAGTAGGTAGTGCTCGTGGTGAAAAATGCATCAGGCAGACTCTTAGCTGGATGTGAATGTTGCTTGTTTTTTTATCCTTTAAATGAAAGTGGAGCTAAAGGGAGGGTTATGTAAAAAAATGACAAGAAAGATGCATAGTAGGAGTTAGAGAGTGGGAGGGGAGAGAGAGGAGGACAGAAAGGAAGAGAGACTTAGCGAGGCACTTAGAGAACGAGAGACAGTACGCAGAAACACTTAGAGAGACATGCTCTCAGAGAGAGAGAGAGTAAAGGGAGACTCTTGCAAGAGATACTTACAGAAAGGTAGAAAAGAGAGAGGGAGAGAGAAGAGAGAGAAGGGAGAGATATAAAGAATAAAACAAAGATAATTAGAGGAAAATTGAGAGAAAGAGAGAGCGGGAGAGAGAAATAAAGAGAGAGGGTGTGAGAAATGGAGAGAGAGGGTGAAAGAGAGAATGAGTACCTAGAAACAACTAGAAAAAGGAGGAGAGAGAGATTTACAGAAATAGAGAGAGACAGACAGAAGAGAGACTGTTACAGAATAAGATGGAGGTTGAAAAGGGATACAGGAAGGAGAGAGGGAAGAAAAGAAAAAAATATATAGAGACAGAGGGGAGCAAGACACAGAAAGGAAGAGAAAATAAAAACCATTTCAGAAAGAGAGGAGATAGCGAGGCACTTACACAGTAAGAGAAGGGAGATAATGTGAGACGGAAAGAGAGAAAGACATTCAGAGCTGGAGAGGAAGAGATTTACAGGATTCAGATAGACACAGAGCAAGAGAGAGACATTTATAGAAAGAAGGAGAGAGAGACACTTTTAAGGAGTCGTTACAAACGTGATGTGACTGCCCCCTCACAACACAGATAAAAGCATCTGTCCATTTCCACAGAGAGCATGGTCTAATGGCAGCGCAGCACAGGAGCTGCACCCCAGAGAGAGTGAGAGAGAGAGAGAGAGAGAGAGAGAGAGAGAGGGAGGAAGGATTTCCAGCTTCCTCACACTCAGATCCCATCTCTCTCTGTGAGCAGACAGAAGAAGTGGAGCGGGCCAATCACACTGAGAGAAGCGAGCGCACGTGTGTGTGTGTGTGTATGTGTTACAGATGCAGACGAGGCAGCGTGTGAGTGTGTGAGAGCGTAGACTGATGAGACAGAGCCTGTAGTTGATGCTCTGTGCTGTACTTATGGATGGGTGAGATAAAGCCCACTGCTTCAGCATGGAGACAGGAGATGGTAAGAGACTTTTTAGCTCTGATAGAAATGTTATCTGCACGCTGTCTTCAGAGATCAGTTGCTTGTTATTTTTTAGAACTGATTGTGTTTTGCTGATGCACATGGTGAATGTATTGATTGTAGAGGATTAGAGATGTGAGGAGTTGTTTTGGCGGGCAGCGTGATCAAGGTGAGTATGGTAGTTGGTGTGGGATTGTGGGAAATGTAGTTCTTGGTGCACCAAGCTGTCCCACAACAGTTTGTGTCGAGTGTGTATAAATTAACAAAGAGAATGTTCTACGCTGTTCTGTTGTCATGCGTTATAAAATATAAACAAAAGACGACGTATGGAAATGAGTTCTTTGGTGTACCGCAGTAGAAGAACCATGTTTTAAAGAAGTTTAAGGTCCTAAACTAAGGTACTGTACTGAGGTAAGTTCTAAACTAGTTGAAGGTGTTTCCTAGAACTGTGCATTTAAACCGAGAATGGCTTGGGAGACCTTATTTTTTTTAAGAGTGCAACAGCACTTCATTCAACTATATATTATTCAATTTACAGGGGAACTCCACCAAACAGTCCACATAATTAAATGGATGTAAACAAAGATGTAAACAAAGTCATCCAGAGAAGTTTGGTGTGAAATACTTCATTTTAAAACCACTTGACAAGGCAAAATTGTTCACAGTAGTGGCGAAAGGAACCAGACGGATAGATATATGCCGCCTGATGTCTGATGAAGTTTTGGCTTGTATTAAATAAAAAAATATATATATTTTAAAAAGAGATATGAGCATGGCGATATAATTTAAAATAGTCCCCAAACAAAACTTATTTCTCACTATTTTACTGTTGTCACCATTATATATACAATCTCAGAAAGCATGTGGAGGTGGAATGGTGGTTTTGGATAATATGGAAAATGCCTATATTTGTTGGAACGTTTCTCTACAATAACCCACTTCTCATCGAACCACTGCGAATGACTTTGTTTACACCTCGAGGACGGAATTGTTCTGTAATTTTGAAAAACGTATGGAATTCCCCTTTAATGCAAACATGCATAGGCGTTAAGAACATGTGAAAATGTGCTGCATGAAGATCAGCCCATCAAAGCACTGTTCTAATCTTTTTTTCTCTTCATGCTCAAGCAGATATGCTGTACATGAAGCCTACCATTCTTGCTTTTATTATACTCTATGAACATATGATGGCTCATAGGCGCGTTAAGACTCGTATAATTAGGAGATAAGCAGTGCCGGGTCACTCTAATGAGCCTGCGCCAGTCTCTCTCTCAGTCAGGTCCAATCACATGTAGTTAATCAGCAGACGGGGTTAGTTACCACTAGGTTAATGACGCACATTAATATGTTGCTAATATACCCCGGGTCATGCGGTAATTAAAAATCTCATTTTCGACTCTATGAGCTTAGAAGGCGCTGGCTCTCCTTCATCTTAACTGTATATCATTTACTGCAGGGGAAGTAGGGGCGGTGGGTGGGGGGGAGAGTTGAAAGTGAGTCACTTTATCTCTTATTTGTTCTGCAATCTCTGAGGTTACTGAGATGATGCATTGCTGACGACCAGCTACGTGTGTGTGTGTGTGTGTGTGTGTGAGAGAGAGTGAGTACACCACATCGGGGCTGTTGCATCATGTATACAGTGTTAAACAAACACCTGTGCACAGGGAGCAGGCTCTCTCCTCAGGGTCAGCTGACGCAAAGTGCTGCTGCATTTACCTCACGGCCGTGTGTGTTGGAGGGTGGATGGGGGTGCTTAGCTTTAAGGGCTTCACAGTGTTAATTGTGACCATGTTGGCTTTTGCAGTACTGATCTCTCAGAAAAATGCTTATGTAGCCCTATAACCAGTCACAGTGTATTTTACTGTGTGCTGTGAGCATCTTAAAACAGTGCATAACAGTTTCAGATGCGTGTACGGCTAGACATTCTTTCACCGTGTCATTATCTATCTGCGTCTGTGTTTTTAAAGGGAACAGTTTCTCATTTTTTTAACTAAAATAAAAAAACCATTTATTTACTAGTTTAAATATTCTCTATATTAGAAATGTGGCTCCTTAAACGCCTGGCTGCCTGTCTGTTGCTGTTAAAACAAAACATTTATCACCCTTTCTTGGATTTTCAGAGCATGCTTATAAAGACTTTACAATAGTATATGTCTTAAACATATTCTGTTGTATTTAATTGTTGTGCACACCATCTTTTACAAGCCATCATGTGCACTGCCTTTGTAATACAACAGGGTTTATATACATGTCACTACTGATTGGGTAACACCTCTGACACAACCGTCAATTCCGAGAAAACATACGTCGAAGTCTGTTGCACACAGTTTTTGCGCCGTCAAAACATGTCATTCAATCAAGTAACCATAGCAAAAAGGTGCTGAACATTTTTTAAACGAGGCCCCAGTTGTTCTTTACAGTGTGAAAAAAAGAATAAATGAATACAAATGCTTCACAATGATTTGAAATAAAGTCTCTCGGCTAATAAATAAGAATGTAAAGAATATAAATGTCCTGTAAAGCCGCCATTTCAGAGATGGACATGTTTTTTTGGACTGTGATGATATCCGCCAGTTGAGCCTACAGCAGTTTAGCTCCACCCGTTCACATTAAAGTTGTAAGGGTTGTTTTGGCTCAGACTGGTTGAATGAGACATAACATAGGGAAGCCAGCCAGAAGAGTAATCATTTACAGAGTATAGGCACAGTAACAAAATCTGCTTCTTTAAGTCTGAGGCATAAAGAGGGAGTCTAGAAATATTTGTGAGAAAATGAGTTATGACTGTTTTTGGTATGTAACTTCATAACAAACTTTATAAGGTCATAAGAAAACCTCAGGGCAAAAAAAATGAAAAATGAGAAAAATGTAGGATATGGGTCCTTTAATATAGTGCAAGGTGTATCGCAAATGGAATATTTAGCAATATGTGGCTGATGGCAAGTATATAGCTGTCTTATTTGTTGCTTGTGAAATATTTATGAATGGTCTGCTGCAGTGAAGCTAGGTGCGGCCTCGTTTTACTGCTTACATTTGGCATATTTTTAGAGTTCTAAGAAGTAAGTATAGCGCATTCAGCCCTTCCCCCAGCCTTATCTCAGAAATAAAGCAAGAGAAGCAGACTCAAAGCTTTCTTCATCCGCTCTCCTCTCGGGGCCTGTTACCTTTAAACACCACACTGCAAAAAACCTGCCTTAAAAAAAACCCCACAGCATCCATGACCAAACACTTCAGAACCCATCAGTGCAGTTCCGTAAGCCCACATATCTGTGGATTATGACCATCAGTAGCTTGCTGGAAAGGAAAAAAAAAAAACTAAAGAACAGAAAGGAACATTTTAAGGGCCCGGAGAGAAACGAGGGGGGGAGAAGTGGAAAAAAAAGAAAAACAAAGGCAAACAAACTGTGACAGTGTGTGATTGGAGAGGCATTGCGGAGTTGTGAGGCTGGTGTTATCTGCAGATGAGAGAAAAGACATGAGTCTTATTTGTCCTTTGATCTTCAGCGTTGGGGTCTGAAGAAATGAAGAGGAACGTAGGATGGATAGTGGTAGAGCGATAGATGGAGAGAACGAGAGCGAAGAGCGAGTGAGAGGGGAGATGGAGAAAGGAGCGTAGAGAAGGCTTTGGTTCTCACGCGCTCCCTTTTCAGTCAAACGATAAAAATAGAGTTATGCCGACGGAGACATCAAAGCAGGACGGAATGCAATTAGCAATTCGTACAGCGTGCACAATGCCTTCTCACCAGCAGCTGACGAGAGCGAGAGTGGAGTCAGCAGTTTTGTTAGACGTACGTGTGCGTGTGTGTGTGGTGGTGGTGGTATGAGTGGGAGCTCGGTCTGCGCGGTACAGCTCATGCGTCAGCATCAGAACCCACGTTCATATTACAGGGTGCAAATGACCTTTTCCACTACATGTGGCACTAATCTGGCTATCACATACACATAATAATGATAACACACAAAAACTAACAATCAAGTTGTGATACATGGTATGATAAATGTCTAGCACATTGCCATGACCAATGAGATGAAGCTTAGGCATCCAGTCTTGATCCACCGGTTCGATCCCCTGGACCGACATGACTGAAGTGCCCTTAAGCAGGGCACCTAACTCCCAACTGCTCCCTGGGTGCTGTGGATAGGCACCCAGGTAAAATGACCTTGAACTTAAAACGCACATGCATGCTCCTAAAGCGACGGCGAGTCCTGTCAGGGCAGAGGTGTTGTGTCAGACATTGTTCACTTATGTGAAACACAAATGTGAACCAGATCAGGTTCTAATAATAAAACTTTCTGGTCTGAGTAGCAGTAAAGATATATGTGGGCTTGTTTTAGAATGAAGTTTACATTTTTATGCTAAGAGAAAAAGTCTGTGCAGAGATATAGACCTGAGTCTCTTAGCAGCCTGAAGCTGCTGTTTAAGATTAAAAATAATCATCTGTCATGACAACAAAGTTTTAATCAACCATTATATATCTTGCACTTTCTGCGTTCCAGTGTCAGATATCTTCACGTGGGAGTGACACAACTGATTTCTGCACCACATATTAACAATCTGATTGGTTGGCTCAGTTCATTTGCATATGATCGCTGTCCAATGAAAAACATCTCCATCTCCATTTTTGTCGATTTTGAGTTTTCTACATCATTTGAACACCCCAGTGGTCGTTTACATTGAGTGAAAATTTCATGATGAATGGACCAAAAGAAGTTCTCCAAAACAACTTAAAAAATATCTGGTTTCATCGACTTGAAAGTAACTTGTCTTTCACTGGACAGCGATGGTCCAGGATGAGCAAGTGATGAAATGCATCAGAGATTTGCTGTTAGATCTATACGTTGTCACCTTTTGCCTCTATATAGCACAGTATGACAGATTCTCGATATGAATTAGCAAAGAGTAATACATTTATAATAAATAAATAATCAAATGTAAAGAAGGCTGTGGTCATGCAACACGCGCTGCTTATCTGATGAGATATGAGCAGAATACCAAACTTTCTCAGGCTTTGTTGTAGTCCATGCAGCAGTGTTCACCATCACTCAATGCCATCCGCTGTGCATTTACGATGAAATGTCACCTTTTTTCTGCAATGCCATCCATGGCTGACCAATCAACATCGAGAAGCCAGCACACAAACATGGTCAAAATCGGAACATGAAAAAGTGTGTTTGCGCTCTGTCTAATTATTGTCACCGCTTATTTGAAGAAGCTGGTCTTGATTGAGCGAGAATAGCTGCCCTCCTTTAGGATGTTTCTGGCTTCTTTGCTCTTTTTATGCACAAAATTCAGGCTTCAACATGGCTGTCACCACCGATATACAATCAACTTTTGTTTATATTTGGATATAAATATATGGACAATAATGTGTCATACAATTTCAGAGACCACCAAAGCAAGTCAGTTTGAGAGGGGTGTGTGTGATGTTTTGGGCTTACAGTGGTGCAGTGCTAAATGGAGTCTTAAAAGCTTTCCTTACTTGTTAGCTGCATTCGTATGCAAAAGTTTGGGCACCCCTAAGGCAACAAATGACATGTGACAAATGACTTGCATCCTTTGAAGAGAACACACTTCTGCATTAATGCACAGATACTATTCATTTGCTGAGTTGCTGATAAAAACATAAAATGTTATGACATGTTAGACGGTATGCTTTACTCAGCTAATAAAACAATATGTCACATTCAAGTTAAGTTATTTTCACATATAATATTTTGACCTCAGGTGCACATACAACTGTATGATAGTATTTTTTTACAGTAGACTAAAGCAAAAAAAAAAGCTTAAGACACCAAATATAACTACTCCAATTTCCGGCACCTGAAGGAAGAGGAAAACTGTGTAAATTAGATTTCCTTCTGCACTATCTTTCTGTCTCTGAGCTAAAGAGAGAGCCCACATGCAGCAGTGGCTCACTGCAAGCTGAGCGCCGGGGTCATTCTTAGCAGCTTCAACATTAATGTGAAGGGTCCAGCCTCCACAGCCAGCGAGGACTCCCCTGAGACTGTACAGAGATCACCGCAGCCCCGAGAGTCACGGCCTCCATCTTCGTGTCCAGGGTTTCGGTGCTGACCTTGAGGCTCAGCTCATGTGCTGCCTCATTGTCTCAGCGCCCAGGAAGCTCCCTGTGCTTTTGTATGTCAAGCCATTCGTCAGCGGAACAGATTTTTTTATTTTTTTTTTCATCTATATGGGAAATGAAGACCATAGCAAGTGCGATCAAAGGTGAAATAGCAGCATTACTTTTTAATGCAGCCTTTAACAGCTTTTTCTTGCACTTTGCTTTAAACAAACAAGTGTAACGTAGCAGGGGGGTGTCAGAGGAGCTGCCAAGAAGCTTTTTTCAATGTTATGGTGTCGCGGGTCTCACGTTGGGAGTTGAGTGGCATGCCCTGGTGTGCTTTAGCGGTTTTTCAGGGAAATCATGCCCTGACTTCAAGGAGATATCCCATTTTTCTTCTTAAACATTGACACTAGAAACAAAACTGGCATCAGCAATAAAATGAAAGTGTGGCTCATATGTCTTTTTTGGTGGATCGAGTTTAAAGAAACAAAGAAAAAGAGCCTGTGTTTTCGCAGTTAGAGGACACAGCTGGTTGCCCCATTTAAGCAAGTTTTAAATGCTTTGTTTTAAACTCTTTCAGCGCAGTGAGGGGAAAAAAGAAACAACGTTGTAAACATTTTGCTAATAATATACGTGATGCAACATACCCCAGCTCGGGGTGAAATTGCAAGTTGCAAGCTGTTGCCGAGTACGAATCTGTGTCTACGATCTGGGTGAGACGGAGAGAGAGAGAGAGAGAGAGAGAGAGAGAGAGAGAGAGAGAGAGAGAGAGAGAGAGAGAGAGAGATTGTGGGTGAGTTAGGACATCAGCACCCAGCCTAACTTTGGCCTGCCGCGAGGATTTAATTCCTAAGTGAATGGATGTGTATCTCTCAGCTGTGAGGTGAGGTCAGGCCTTGATGGAAGCCATTTATTCCCATTCTATTCAATAAGAGAGACCGTGTGGAATCCATAACAATATCATCAATCCACAACAACAACACGGATGTAATTTATATGGTAATACAGCATGAGGAGCGGCCTGAGTCAGGGGGCTGAGCATAATTGACAATCAGCTGTGTGTGTATGTGTGCACATGTGAGTTTGTGTGTGTGTGTGTGTGTGTGTGTGTGTGTGTGTGTGTGTGTGCATTGGAATGCTAATCTCATCCTGAGCATACATGCTCATATCATCATAGGCTGTACGTGCAGAGACGTCTTGACATCAGCTGTTGGAGGATGAGACATTTTAATCAGAGAATAGAGACACAGGGCAGCCAGTGCAGTGCACTCAGCAGGACAACAGTAAATAAAGCTTAACAGTTAAATGATTCAAACGATTAAACAAGCTTTTTTGATACAATCTTCGTGTTTTAAAAATTGTAATTGTAATTAATTATTAGTAAATGTGGTAAACAACTTTTTTACTATGATGTGGGATTGCCATACAACTTAATGATTGCTTATTATTTATTTTTTTTAATAACTTTACTGCATTACTGTTGAGGTCAGTTGATATCTGTGGTACTATGTGTTTTGAATGTTGAGGATTATTTTATAATGCCTTTGAACATACCCCTCTACCAATTAGAATCATTTCTTAAAAGCTAATGTGTTGTATTTACTTGCTTCACATGCATTTTGTTAAAGCTCACATTGGTGTCATTTTTCAGTGGAAGTGCTGGCTTGAACCGCTATGCTAGTTTTAGTTTGGTGTTGATAGATCAACAGAGATTATATAATATTAATTAGATATAAACATCATATTTATAAATGCTTCCAAGTGCGTGAAATGGGACAGGGCCAGTGTTGCATTCATCTTCCTATCTTGCCTATGATTAGTCACTTGAAGAAATAAAACTAATTTCCAATTCTACTGACTCTGCTATACAGGCTGAGTATGAGAAAGGTGGGACAGGGTGAAACTGAGCGAAGGGTGGGAGACAGAAGGAGGAGAAAAATGGGCAGAGAGTTTGGAGAAAATCAAAGGCATTAAAAAATGGCCCCAGACTCACAAGTTGTAGGCTACATCAAAGTGTATTTATTACATTCAACCTTCAACCTGAACGTGAAAATCAGTTGAATGTCGGATTAATATTAAATTAAGGTGGGGTTAAATAAAAAACAAAATAATAAAAAATAAGTAAAATAATTAAAACAGTTTCCTGATTTTATCGCAGACATCAACTGAGCTCTATCATTGATATATACCAATACTTTACATCTTATTCTGAAGGGAAACTGTAGCTTTAACCCTTTACCGTTGCTGTTAGTTTGTTATATTTGTGTTATTACTGATGTTGATATTGTTATGCTTGTAAATCATACATCAGACTCAGCAGACTTTTGTGATGAGCAAATTCACAGCACTGCAGTGTTTAAATAAGAAAGAGTTGAGTCAAGTAGCAGCGTCAGGCTGTGACTGCTTCGAATGTGTTAATGGCTTTAAAAAATACATTCATGTAAATAGTTTATTGTGTTAATGTGTTATCAATTCATTAACCTTGATCTCACTAGTGGAACTATTTTAGGAAGCAGAGAATTGGACAAGTGCGCAGATTTTGGCAAGGCTGGAATGTTTCATTAACGGACAAAAAGACCTTCTTGGCAATGCCTCGATGTGTGTTCATCTCCAGAGATCTAAAGCTATATTTGGCCACCCAGTTACAAGAACATGGAATTATATGGTCGCTTCTCCTTGACCTGAGTGCTCCTGTTGCACGAGGCTTTGCCCAGATGTAATTTTCTATAGAAGTAATAGAAAGGATCGGAAGGGTTGTGATGGTCTTAAGGGATAGATTTGGGCTTTTGTGCCAAATCTCTGTTTATTATTGCACTGATGGTGTATTGTAGTGTCTTTCATCCAAGAGAATGCTTGGAATGTCTGTGTTACTACTGCTAAGACTCCACACACAGATAAAAATGTGGGTCTATGGGTAAATGTATACATGTGAAGAAGAACATTCCTACACAAATCTATTTTGAGAATCCAGTTCACCCAGTTAACTGCTAGTTGTCGGATGCTTCTGTGTGTTGTGGTTTATCCAGCACTGCTTTGAGAAAACAATGAGCGAGGGGTAAAATTAGCTTAGAAGGCATAATAAACATGGAAGAGTAGGTGTAGTGGAATGTGTGCAGCGCTGTGAGTTTAACATTGTTGTATATAATAATGTAACGTATAGCCTTTTGTGTAAGAATGAGTAATAATACTAGTATCTGAAGACATGCAAATGTGGTGTTAAGTCTTTAGCTTTTGCACGTCTGATAGGACTTATAAGGGGCAAGATTCAGAATTCTACATCCAGATACAGTGTAACCGTTCACCAGCCATAGTCGTGTGATCTGTGACAGTGCGGGAACTAATCTGTTCTGTATTTTTAAGATGTTCCTGAGCCCAAACTCTTGAGTTGTTTTGAAAGGATTATGCTGGAGTTGTAGGCTGGCGGCTCTGTATGCAGTGCAGCAAAATATCAAAGTGGCTTTTTTTGGGGGAAAAATGTAAATCGTTTGATAAAAAGTCTCTTTTAAGTAAATAAATTGCAACTTTTGCTTAATTAAAGCAAGCGGATGATTTCTGCTCATGCTTTGCTAATGACTACTGTGACCAACCTGATTAAAGCAAGTGTGGCTGTGTGTGTGTGTGTGTGAGAGAGAGAGAGAGAGCAGTATACTGTTCCAGCATTTGCACTGGCTTAGTGTGTGAAGTGGGTGTGTTTTGATAGGCCTGACTGCTCCGTATCCATAAATAGGTGTCAGTGTTGGCAGTCTGGCCCTACTAACACACTGTGGTGGCCATGCTGAGCCATGTAGACATAAGGAGCACAAATAGATTCCTCTACTTCCGCACTGCAGCCATCAAAGTCAACAGCAGTGGGTGTAAGTGGCCAGCAGTTGTGAATGAGGCTGAAAAGTGAAGAGTATTTGTAGGCCTGATAATGATGCGGTCATGTAGGCCCACACATTGAAAGAATAAAGAATGCTTGAGTTTCTAAATGAGAATTTAAGTTAACACCAGCCCCCACAGAAAATGCCCTCTCAGGGTGACGATTCAGTGGGTGCCACCGGACATTTCCACTTTCCTCATGCTGTTTAACCTACTTTTATTTTCTCTCTCTCTCTCTCTCTCTCTCTCTCTCTCTCTCTCTCTCTCTCTCTCTCTCTCTCTCTCTCTCTCTCTCTCTCTCTCTCTCTCTCTCTCTCCTCTCTCTCTCTCTCTCTCTCTCTCTCTCTCTCTCTCTCTCTCTCTCTCCTGGGCATCCATTTCAGCCATTAGAGGTGCTCTCCTTTTCCGGCCCTTGTTTTCTTTTCTCTCCTCCCGCTGGTCCCCTGCTGGCGTTTGTAGTAGAGGAGCTCAAGGTGCTGGTGCCATTCTGCTGGAGAATAGAGGAGAGGAGTGAGCGAGGGAGAGAGAAAGAGTGAGAGTAAGGGGAAGAGATGATGAATGGCACTCATTAAGGTAGTAATTTGTCACTTTCCGTGTGACTGGGCTCCAGCTGTCTCTCCTCGTGGTTTTTTGGCCTCTTTGGCTCTCCGTCTCGTCGCCGGACAGATGGGCGGAGAGAGGGAGCACCGCGCCCCCCTGCACTGGACCAGGATGCGCGAGTGTGTGTTTGAGTGAGAAAATTGCAATTAGAGACTCCGCGATAGCAGTTCTACCCCTATGCGATGTTTCCGAGGATCTGCTCTGTACAGTTTGTGTGAAATTGTGTGAGATAATCCGTATCTGCTTCAGCGGGCGGTTTATACAAACAGTCAGTTCAGTAGAAACCAGGAAAAATACGTCCTGTCTCTAAAACTGTTGCTAACAGAAGCCGGGAGTCAGTTGCGTCAGGATGACAAACACTGGAGTGTTGCGGTAAGCACTGAACAATGCTGTCAAGTAGCCTGACAGACGCGTAAAATCAACCTGCCTTCAAAATGGAGTCTAGCCAAAGCAATGGATGGATGAAATCTGTTGGCTGAAGAGTGATAGAGGGCAACGCGTGGCTGGCGACTCTATTTAGGGTACGAGAGGACAGCGGTGCAGTTATTTTCCAATCAGAAGCGTGAAATTCCTCAGAGCTCGGTGGCGTTTGTCACAGCATCATGGCAGCGATCCCGCCGCAGCACATCTATCTGCAGAGACATCCAAGGTCGTCACCACATCACAGCCTTCTATAACAGGAACAGCCCTGTCTTGATGGAGAGATGGAAGTAGGGAAGGACAGAAGAGAAAAAAGAATCATCTAGAGGAACATGCCCCCCTCCCCAGCTGAGCCTTTGTTCTAATAACACAAAGCAATTTACACTGACCTTTATAGAAATGTAGCAAAAGTAAATTACAATAGTTAAAAAATGCCCCTGAGCCTAATTGCAAAGGAGATTAAGTTTCCCATAATTGCTTTTGGCCATCTAATGCAATTTTTCCTTTTTTTGTAATTAAAGTGATTTAAAAATTTAATACCCCCGCCCTCAGTACACACGCACACACACACCCACACTCATAGACATACACAACTTCTCTTGTCCGACGCCACAAATGCTCTCATTACAGATTCGGTGACCCGTCAGAAATGGAAAAACATCGTTTGCATCGGATCAGACAAACAGATAAGAATCTGTCCCAGACTTCACTGTGTGCGCCAGCACTGACCACAGGTGGACGGCACATGCAACAGAAGGCATTGCTGTTTTTGCTGTGTTATATCTGTTCAGTTCTTCCGCAGAGGCTTATCTTTTCAATATGTTTCCATTCCGTCATTCCATTTTGTCGCGTCTTTTCCATAAATTGAACTGTTGGGAAAAACTTCAAAGAATAACAAGAGCCGATCTAATTGATCTCACTATAGGAAACTCATGCATGCTAAAATATTCAGCAGCTCCGTATGAATAATGATGCGAATTTCAGCGCTATAGGTCTGCGGGTGTATACGTCTATGAATAAACCTGTTCGACGCATTGAAATGTTGTCTCCAGGAGAGCAAAGGAGTCCTACCGGTTCAGAGTCTGTTGCATTTCCGAATCGGAACCAACGGGAGGTGGAAAAAAAAAATAATAATCACACTTCGCCCCACACACTATTCTCAGACATGCAGCGCATGCTGTTATGCCAAAAGGTGTTCACCTGGCAAAAGAGCACCTCTGTCTTGCATTTCATTAGCACTAAAAAATGATCATCATAGTAACACACTAACTAAGACACACACGCTGGTAATTGTGAACTTATGATGTATGGATGGTCACATGCATTTCTAGAAAAATTAAAAATAAATGTAATAAATACATTAATTCTAAATCATCATTAGGTTATTCCTCCTCTCCTTCTTTTTCTTCTTCTTCTTCTTAATATTATTATTATTATTATTATTATTATTATTATTATTATTATTATTATTATTATTATTATTATTATTATTATTATAAATAATAAGCAGCTGTATGGCCATGCATTTTTGGTCTGCCTCAAGAATGTTTTTATGTAGACTTTACATAAAGTTAACTCTCCAGCGTATTCATTTTGTACTGAACAGAAGTAAAAATACTTCTCTGGAGAATAACTGTGGTTTTGCTTGTTACACCATATAACTTGGAACAATGTGTTAAAAATAACATTTAATATCTGTTGAGCTACTTGGAAGAACTTGGTTCCAGGTGTCTTCTTGGTTCCACCAGCACACCTGATTTAAATTAGTAAAGCAGTGATTAAGCTTAATAACGCAGAACTTTCTTAGGGAGATGTTTAGAAATGGAGATATTTACATATATAATATTAAGAGTATGAATGTATGAATGTATGAATGTTATTTGTGATTTTCAGATGTAAATGTTTCTTAGCAAAAAGAACAAGCAGTTTAATTATTAATTATTTAGTAATAATTTATTTGTAAATGTAATTTGTTTTAGTATGTACGTAGATAGTGGGTTTTTTAGCTCTGCTGACTGAGGATTTGAATAAGGAGATGAATAGATGCTTTGTTGCACAGGTGGCTGTGATAGAATCATTCAGTGTTTTAATTTTAAGTATGTAACCTGATTGCCTTACACTGCTGAGTTCAAATAATGTGCTAATAGAGAATAAAGACTGCTGATTGTTCTCTTTATAACTGTGGAGTACAATGGACTCAACTCTGAAAGACGACCAGGTTAATAATCATTTCCTCTAAACTAACTAATGTAAAATGCCCTTTTCCTGACAAATTTCTAAATACTCTTTCTCTCTTTCTCACTTACTCACCCTTTCTCTCTCTCCCTCGCTCTCAGCTTACTTTTTTCTCTCTCTTTCTTTTTTATTTCACACTCTCTCTCTCTCCCTCTTATTGCCTCTCTTGCTCTGTGTCTCTGTTTTTCTTTTGCTCTCTTACCCTTTCTATCTCTTTCTTTGTAATGCTCTCTCTCTCCCTCTCTCTTTCTCTCACTGTCTCTCTTTCTTTCGCTCTCTCATTCTCTTTCGCTGTCTCTCTCTTTCTTTCACTCTCTCTTATTCTCTCTCTTTTTCTCCCTAGCTCTTTATATCACTCGTTCTCTCTCTTTCACTTTTTGTCACTCTTTTTTACTGTCTTGGTCTCTTACAGTCTCTATTTCTCTATTTTGTCTTTGCTCTCTCTTGCCCTCTGTTGCATTCTATCTTGCTAATTCTTTCTCGCTCTCTTTCTTTCTCTCTCTCTCTCTAGCTCTCTCTCACTTTCTCTCTAGCTCATTCTATCGCTTTCTCTCTCTTTCTACTCTCTCTCTCTCTCTCTCTCTCTCTCTCTCTCTCTCTCTCTCTCTCTCTCTCTCTCTCTCTCTCTCTCTCTCTCTCTCTCTCTCTCTCTCTCTCTCTCTCTCTCTCTCTCTCTCTCTCTCTCTCTCTCTCTTGGATATTGAATAGACGTGCTGAATTCCTTCCCAGATGCAGCAGGATCGAGTTGCTTTCATCTCTGTAATTGCATGCTGGCTGTAAACATAGACTCCTCTCCGGCTTTTCTCTCCTTTCACTATCTAGCAGGACGCAGGCCTGCATCCCTGGGGTCTGCTTAACACCACATATACATCCTTACACAGCAGGAATTCAGCATATACAATAGGAGGCATTCGTCTGGAGGCGTGTGAGGTCAGAGCTTGTCTTAAAGTGAGAGGAAAAGGAATGCACTCTATTTTCTCCATGTGTATGCATGTGGCCACGTGTGTATGGCAGAGAGGCCATCCCCCAGTGTGGCCTGGCATTGCTTTTGTGGTCTGGTCTGTGTATAGGGCAGTGGCTTTCCAAATAAACAGCAGAAGGACTGATTGCTGACAATCGTGCAGAGTATCTGCGGCTGACAGCGGCGCGCTGCTTTTGTATGCATTCAGCATCGCGAATACTGGCTCTATTACAGTGGAATTGCAAAGAGAGAGCAAGAGAGATGAGGAGAGACCGTGTGAAGTAGTCTCAATGTACTTCTACAGTCAAGGTCTTTTGACACAAGCACTCTTTCAAAGTTGCTCGCCGGTCCCTCGTCCCGAGCTTTGCGCTACATGAAAGTGTAGACACTCTTAAGGGCTGAAAGATGACATGAAAGTACGACACAGGCTGTTGTTTCTTAGAAATTCTCTGGGCGTATAAAAGCCATAGGAGCTTCTGAAGGGTTGCAATAAGGCCTCCACTTTTTAATTCCAGTTCTAATGCTGAAGGACACTATGCAGTTTTCTATTGACAGGAGTCTAAAACAAAGTTGACTGCACTCTTAACCCCTATTCAAAGCAATCGTAAAACACAATTTCCGCCTGTATTTAAAGTCTCACAGTTAATCAGTGTTTTTTTTTTCTTCTTTAGCCAATGGTGATGGAAATGGGCTATCTGTTTGATTTGGCAGTACTATTTTCACAGCAAGGAGTTCTCAACACTTGACTTCTTATTGCTCACTAGCAGCTTAACACAAAGTCAGTTCCCAGACCCTTAAAGAGCATGTAGAAGTGTAATATATAAATGTTCTTGGCTTCAGCGGTTGCACCATGTGGAGGTTCCTTAAACTTTAAAATAGTTCGCACATCTCGTTTGTCATACCATCTGCTAAAATGTTCTATACCAGAAGTTAAGATAGGGCCAAGTGTTCTCACATGTTAACAAGCATACATAACACCAACCACTAGTTTATCTGTCGTTGTTATTTTTTTCTCAGAGTAATTAAGAGAGACAATAGCCCCCCTAATTCATCACAGGACTCATTCTGCACCTTTACCTGGGGGGTGGGGCATGGAAAAAAAGGAGAAAAAGAAATTGTTTGCAGTTTTAGGTCCAACGTCAGTGCAATTATAGAAAAACCTGAAGACGCTTGTAATAGAAATGATGACTTGCCCCTCTTGTGGCTTTCAGCCCTTGAGAGAAAGTGCAGGCTTTGTGACGGCTTGCTCTTGTAGTCATACATTATGTAGGTGTGTTGCAGGATCCTTAGGGAAATCACATGCAGGGCATCTGTATTAGACTAATATAGAGCAAGAGAGTGTTTGTGTGTGTTTGAGTGCTCCCGCAGAGTGGAGCTGGGCAGGACAAAAGTGCTGTGAGCAGCGTTTCCATTCTCTACATACGGCTGTCCTGCAGTCTTCTCGTCAGCCCTGTCACATTATGTGGCCCAATAGCACCCCTCACTCTACTGCTTGGGGGCTCTGTGCACTGTCTATATATATAAAAAAGGGACCAAATAAATTTGACTGACTGACACATTTTACTTAGTTTGAATGTGCAATGTGTCTGTAGCGATGTAGGCCGTGCTTCCTGACGCCTTTTGAAATGTACTTTTTACTGCTGTTACTTTTCAATAATGTTTAATTGTTGAAAAAAAAAAGTTAAATGCAAATTTCCCTCCATTTAGTTTCCATAAACAGCCACTTACTAATACACTGGGTCTATACCACAACACTCATGTTACTTCAGGTGTCTTACTTTGTATAAATAGTAGCAGAATTTTGTTTTAACATAGTAATATAGAAACAGAATTTTATTAAACTTTTTCACATGATAGATTTATATATTGAATATTTTAATAAGCTAGCTGTTTTGTTTTTTTTTGCATTTTTAACCTTTCACAACATGTTGTGAATGATTGGAATAAAATCTAGCCCTGTTAAATAATGAACAGCCAACATACTAATTTTATTTTTATATTTAATCTCGGCCATGCTAAAATTGTGGTACATTTGCGGACAATATTGTCTCACAATGACATACCTTTATGTCCCTGCCATACATGAAAAAAAAATGCTTATCTTAAACCTATTATAAAACAAAGGTTTAGGCATGAGGCAGCATATTCATAACATTTTATGCTAAACCTTTCTGCAAGAAGGCATAAAATGCTTTGGAGGCTCTGAATCGGTGTGCAGGTTTCTTCAAGTTTCTGGCATTCCAATCTGAGTGATGTTTATTTGCAGGTCTCAACAACTTTACTGTGTAGAAATGTTGATTATTTTCCCTTAAAAACATTTATTTCTTATTGTTTATTTCTTATTTGTTTCAGTATATTACCTTATTGCACACCAGATAAGAAAACTTGCTAAATTCAATTAAGAACATACAGAAAAGCTCGGTGACCCCAAACTTTTGACAGACAATGCATATATACGTGTGTGGCATGTAACATATGTGTGAGCAGTAAAGCCGTGCCCCATGGGTCAAGTCACACATTAGTAACATATGTCTCCTTCTTCTATCTCCATCCTATAGGTCGCCCCCTCCCTCCCTCCGCTGCCTCATCCAGCCTGCTGCCCCCTGCCCCCTCTCCTCCTTCCGCCCCCCTCCACCCAGCCCCACCTACCATCAGGGAGTGCCAGGTGCCCCTGCTGGACAGCAGCTCCTCCCATACCATGCTGGAGCCCCACCCAGAGGACCAAATCTCCCCCAACTCATACCTGCTCCGGGCCCAGACCACCACAGGTAAGCTCCACCCCCTCATCTCTCATTGGACCGACACTCCCTGCATGTTCCACCGTTTCCTTTGTTCCATGCGGCGCTCTCTCTGGAAGTGATGCCTAATAAGCAGCTCTGTTTCCTTTCCGTGCCTTTTTCTTAGCAGACGGCTGCAAAGTGCGCTCGTTAAGACGTTGCTTACAAACGCACTCAAGAAAAATGATGCATTCCGTTTATTTGAAGTACATAATTTCCACATGAATAAAATATTGCATCAACACTTTCTTTACCTCTCAGTTCGCTTACTGTTGGTCGTAAGTTTGCTGATGTTAAATGTTGTACTCATGCTAAAATGATGCGCGCGTCTGAGTCGAGTAAAGTTTACGCATTACGCTTGTTTTTCTTTCCTTTTTTCGGGGTATTCGACTTAAACAGATGGCAAGCACATCACTAAATATTGCCCTGGCGCAATTGTTCTACTAATCAGTGAGTGAAATATTACAATCATTACAACATAAAGGTCTGTAGCGGTGTCTGAAGTTAGGTTTGGTTAATGCTCTGCTTTATTCTGCCTCTGCAGATGGAATAAGGCTATGAGTTGCCGTAGCGCAGCTGTGCTCATTTTGAGTAATTAATGCTCTCTCTCTGTGCTGCAGAGCCCTCCAAACTCTCACCCTGCATCGAAATCCGCAATCCAGGCGATATATTTAGCAAAGGGGATGGAGAAAAAAAATCTGTTAATGTAATTTCTGCTGGAATATAATCTATTGTTAATGGTATTAGCCTCTCCTTTGATCTACTATAAATCTTTATTACGTCTGATCAGGGGCCCAAGTTCAAGAGCAACGCGATTATAACCCTTTTAAAATGACATTACATCATGCCTCTAATTGGTTTACTGTTTGGTGGAGTAACATCAATCACTGGCAGCCTAAACCACGCTGTAAATAAATTCACCTCAGCATCAGCAACAGTTCTGGGGGGAAAAACGATGGAAAATGAAGTGCAGGAGGAAACTGCAGTCTTAGTCTTAGTGCGGAATTATTTTATTACTTTATCCTGCCCGTATAGGCAGTGTTTCCTGTGTAGTCATCTTATGTGTCATCTTAAAGTAAATGTGTAGTTTCTGCACAGTTAAAACAACAATAGTAATAATAATAATAATAATAATAATAATAATAAAAATAAGTATTATCATTTTTATTATTATATGCAGTAAACAACAATAATAACACTTGTAGCTTTTACATTAATCCTTTTGCTTTGAGTGACCCTATACCTTAATTATGTTTATTTCTATTAGAGCAATGACTGAGCATTCCATTTGCTTACTAATAAAACAATAATCATTTCTTTGTAACATTGCCGAATGTTTGGTAGTGACTGTTTTGGCGGTGGCAATTTTAGCAGAACTTAAAAATGCTAGCAAACACAGCTTTGAACAGCTTTACACACAAAAATCTTAATATTGTTCATTAAAACAACAAAAAGTTGACATAACTGCAGAAAATGTGTTTTGATTAGTGTCAATTTGCTAATCACACAGTAATCACACAACTACCCACCATTTGGCCATGAGGGACAGAGAGGAAGTTTCACTTCAAGCTCTGACATGCAGGAATGTAGCTAAAATAAGGCTTTACTTATGGACTAAAATTCTAAACTAAAACTGTTTTAGTGGTTATATGAAAACCTGGCCCAGCCTTTTTTGAAAGGAACATTGTAATTAAAAAAAGTAAATAAGATGTGTTATTATTTAATATTAATGTATTTTAATAAATATGTTTTTAAATTATTATTCATAATTAATGAAGAATTATTTAGGGGTTAGGGTTCAGCACAGCCACCACCCACTAATCCTGTAAATGAAAATTTTGCAGATATGTAGCTGTATGTAACTTTCTCAATAAATGCTTTTGGGTTTAAGAAGATTATAATAAGAGTTTTCAGTGTTAAGACACTGTGGTTCATTTTTGTACCTCAAAAAAAAATTATTATGAAAAACTACAAGTATGTACCTCTGGAAAATTGTGTTTGTAAAATAAAAAGGTACAAACAATGCAAACAAAATGTTCATTGTTTGTACCTTGTGCCTTTGCAAACATTTTTTTTTTATTTCAAAGTGATAAACTATATACTTCTTACCTAACCAAGTTTTGGTTATAATTATAGACTGGTTAGACTGAATCAGAGTGTGTGTATTTATGTATTTATTTTTTTTACTTTAGAAACACAGTTTGGACTAATTCTGTAGAATAATCCAGATACACACTTTATAGAAAAGCACTTTTATAGAGTTATTTATAGCTTTTTTAATTTAATTGTTCTGACTGTCTAATTCCAAACAAATTGAGGCTTGTCTTTCTAAACACTTCCTTTATAAATACCTTTGATTCTCTGTCTCAACACACCATTGATGTATGGAAGTAATTATTCTGAGTATTAGGATCATGAAAGCACAACAACTGAACTGCTTGCAAATGTAACAGATACTTAATAGCATTTATTGTTGAATTTGTCCCCATAATCATAACGTTCAATTAAATACACTTACAATTAGTTCAAGAACAGCTCAGACAATAATTGCCTTATTATCACGTAGCCTCAGCAAGTCTTTGTGTTTATGATTTCGAGAATGACAACTGTAGGTGTGTGTGTGTGTGTGTGTGAGAAAGAGAGAGAGAGAGAGAGAGAGAGAGAGAGAGATGTGTGTGGCTGAGCGAATGGGAGCAGAAGTGAGAGAGAGAGAGTGTGTGTGTGTATGTGTGTGTCCAAGTTCAATTAAATGTCCTGTGATCTTGTTGAGGGTGATCGCTGTGCAGGAAATGAGGTTTCTGCCCAATAACCCAGCCCACTGAGGCAGAAAGACAGCCACGATTACAAAGAGGAAGTGAGCTACGCAATGTGTGTGTGTGTGTGTGTGTGTGCACATATATCATTGCGCTGCTGTCGAAAAACAAATCCTCATATCTCCATTTTTGTTTTTCAGTTTTTGACATCATTTGAAAATGCCTGTTGACCTTTTCATTGTGTGTAAAGTTCAAGATGTATGGACCAAAAGAAACGGTCCACAGTGACCAGACAAAAAGTCCTGTTCCATTAACTGTGTTACTCCTTCTGCTGTGAAGTTATTAGTTATTATCTTCATTATGAAGTAGTACTACAAATAAAGTTAATTGTAATATATAATATACTGTAAATGCATATCATCGCTGTCCAAAGAAAAACTTACACTACCGCTTAAAAGTTTGGGATCACAGTGAAATGTTCTTGTTTTCAATGGAGTATCTTCCTTTCTTAACACAACAATGGACTGATGGGTCTCTAAAGAAAGTTGTTTCTTTCTGGTCATTTTGAATCGGTCAGCAAGCCATCAACTGCTCAGATACTAAACTAACCTAGAATGTTGTTCCCCCTTTTATACTCTTTTATTAGTAGAATGTTTTTCAGCTGTGCATCACAATTGAGCAAGTGTGTCCTAACAACCAATTAGTCCAATAACATCCTGAACTTGGATTGGCGGCCGTACCAGGAGATTTAGGCAGAGGACTGAGAATTGCTAATAATAGGACTGTATGCAAAATAAGCCTCTATACAAAAATAGGCTTTGATACAAACATTTTTATTCTTTAAAAATCATCTGATGCACTTACATTAATTGTGAAATTGACAATATTGTTTATGAATTGCATGAAAATTGCATGAAATGACATTCTAAAATAATCCTAAACTTTTGAGCGGTAGTGTATATCTCTATGTTTGTCTATATTTATTTTTTCTATATCATTTGAACACGACAGCTGCCGTTTACATTCTGGGAAAGTTTTATGATAAACAGACCAATAAAAAATCAGAAATAACTCTCTGTAAAGTTGCAATTTTGTAGATACCTGTTTTTCATTGGACAGTGATGAAATACTGGCCGTGTGCTTATGTGTTAATTAATTTAATTTATTTTAATCTGAAAACCTGTTTGACTTTCATTTTGAATTTTATATAAAAAAATCTCATATTTCATCTCATATATCTCATATATATCATATTTTTACACTAATTATTATTTTATTATCTTCCTGGTGAGTCAGTCAAGTTACTCTTTTTAAGTCTAACAGTGTGATGTAAGCAAAATTATTTTAAAGCTAGCGAGAAAACAAAAAAAAATATTTTAGACCTGATATAAGCATCTAATCTAAGACTATTAAACTTAATATTTAGATTAAGACATGAGAACCAGGCCTACGTACCAACCTACAGAACATCTCAATATTGTTTTAATGTTTATTCACACTAATAATACCAGCATGTAACGCTGTACTCAGCTTAAACCACTAAATTCAGTAATACAACCCATCTCAAAATCCTTAAAGTTAGACAACAACACAATAATCATGACTGTTTGTAAGATAAATGTCTTTAAAATAAATCTCTTTAAAATAAATGTCTTGAAATAATAGTAATCTTATCATAGAGGGAATAGGAAAATGCATTGATCTGATATCAGCACCCAGTAATCCACCACAAAACACATTCACTTATTAAGGCATTTGCAGTGTATATGGACAGGATGGATTGGGCATTGAGATAGTGACCACTGGACATGTTTATCTCCACTCATTTCTGTGTCCTCCAGTGAGCCGTAACATGCAGCTATGTGTCCTCCGCCTCGGTCTGGAGAGCGTGGGGTGCAGTCACCAGTGCAATACAGTCAGAGTTTATTAAAGCCATTATTTGTTAGCAGCTCTTAAGCCATCAGTCATGGGCTGAAAAGTTTTCTGTTCCATTTGATTAGTTTAACATTTCCAAGCCTACCTTCCCAGTTAGTCAACTAATTGTCTTTTTAATTTTGTGTATATTGGAATTGGAATTGGAATCAGACTTTATTGGCCAAGTATGCTAACACATACAAGGAATTTGTTTTTGGTTGCAGTTACTCACAGTGCATGCTAACTTACATTACAGAAGTAACAAAAGTAACACCAAACCTAGCCATCCTCCTACACACACACACACACACACACACACACACACACACACACACACACACACACACACACACACAAACAATGACATACACATACAGACACGCCTGTAAACGTAACATGTGCAGAGTTGTATATTTAAGTGCTAAGTGCAGCAGTGAAGGACAGTGCAGACTGAATTAAATAGATATAAATATGAAGAACAGAAAAGTCACTGGTTGAGACAGTGGTATAGAGTGTTCTGAGACTCTATCAGATAAATAAAAGTGCAGTACTGGAAAAGAAGAGTGAGAGAACGTCCTGGATATGGATGTATGTATGTAGTAGACTGTGTCCAGAATGTAGTGTTGTAATGTTTAGCTGTTCATGAGTGTGATGGCAGTGGGCATATAATTTGAGGTGAGTATATATATATATATATATATATATATATATATATATATATATATATATATATATATATATATATATATATATATCTTCTATAGTCTTCTATGAATTACTTGAGAGAGTCGCTGTGCCGCTGTGCCCAGCATGGAGAAGACTGCCTGCACTCTGGTGCACAGTGCTTCTCAAAAGTGTCCTGACAAGTGCTCCTGGAAAGCATAGTCAGAGAGAGAGAGAGAAAGCGAGAGAGAGAGAGAGAGGTAGAGAGATAGTGAGCTGGTGTGAGTGTCTCTGGCCATTCATTATAAATGGGGAGCATGGCCTATTTTTAGCTGCTGAAATGTAACACACGCCTGCCAGGGAAATCAAGCCTACTTAATAATACTACCGGTGTTTACACTGATTATCGTTTTTGTGGAATTGCACCCTCATCAGCAAGTTCCCTTCCTCACCGCCTCCCCCATTCGAAAACTAATCTTATTTTATTTCCGAGTGCAGGTGATGTAGATGTATGTATTCTAGCATCTCTTACAGGTAGCTATCTTCCCATACTGCAGATGTCTCACTGTGTGTGTGTGTGTGTTTGTTTATGTGTGTGGTTGTGAGTGGGCGGACTCTGGAGTGGTTGTTTGAAAAGGCTGTTTATTTTTAGGCTGATTTTGAGGACTCTCTCTCCCTCAGACAGGCTATTATTGCTCATTAGAGCAGATGAACAGGCCAGCCAGACGCTGGCTGTGTGGAATATTCAGTCCGGCCCAGCAGCCGTCCCGTTGTCGCTTTTCTTGCCGTCGTCGCTGCAGCAGCCGGGAGTTTTAATTAAATCTCACAGAGAAATAGAGAGATCAAGGGGACGTACCTTGCAAGCAGGCCTCTGTGTCCCTCAGCAATTTCAAATAGACTTCTTAGAGAGAGAGAGAAACTCTCACAGAGAGAGAGAGAAAGAGAGAGAGAGAGAGAGAGAGAGAGAGAGAGAGAGAGAGAGAGAGAGAGACAGAGAGAAGGGACAAAGGAAGGATGGAAAAGAGAGAAGATACAAAAAGAAGGACAGAGATGTAGTGGCTTGAGAGAGAGAGAGGATAGATAGATAGAGTGAGAAGGGGGGAAGAAAGAGAAAGAGCAAAAAAAGGAGAGAGAATTTTACAAACAGGGATATCAGAGAAAGGAGAAAAAGAAAGGTGAGAAATGATGGAGAGAGCTACAGTAAAGAAAAGAGAGATTTAAAAGAAAGAAAGAACAAAAGTAGAGAAAAAAGCAAGAATAAAGAGAAAATAGAGAGAGAGATAGGAAAGATGGAAAAGAGGAGAGGGAAAAAAACAACAGATACAGAGAAAGGTTTAAAAGATAGATAGATAGATAGATGGAGAGAAACAAACGAGAAATAGAGAGGGGAAAGAAAGAAAGGAGAGAAATCATTGAAAGAGCTAGAAAGAGACCAGAAAAGAGAGAGTGAGAAGGAAAAAGTAAAGGAGAAAAGGGGGATAGAAAGAGAGAAAGAAAGAGAAAGACCCTGCCGCTGGCTGCTGAGTGGGCATCTTTTCTAGTCCTGTGCCCGTGACGCTGGTGTTGAACCGCAGAAAATGTCAATAAACAGTTTAGTGAGCGCGGGCCCGGAGAGAACTCTCTGCTGCTGCCGCTGCCACGAGGCTTCCACAGCCTCACTGAGAGATTAATGCAGGGTGGTGAAAACTCAACAGCCTCACTCACACACACACACACACACACACTGCATATGTAACTGAGAGAGAGAGAGAGAGAGAGAGAGAGATAAAGAGAGCGAGAGCGAGTCATTATTGCTGTTGTTAAACTCAGTGACAGTGTTGTTTGTAGTTAATAGGAAGTTAAAATTAGCTGTGATTTGACAACATTGTACTTGATGTAATGATGGCACTAAAACTATCTTGGACTGACTTATCTGCGCTTCACCCACAAATTCTTTCATAGCTAATGCTGCACGATTGGAGCTTTACGGAATAATTGCAAAACTCCTATTAAACCAAATGAGAAATTGTAGAATACAGTTTTAGTTTTAGCTTAAACTTAAATATATGGAAATTCACCGTTAGGGCCTTTTTGGTTGTCAGTAAATTAACTTGAACTGACAATGCTCGCCAAATTGTTTTCAGAAGGCAAAAATGTAGCATTATTTCATTACCCTGTTTTTCCATCTGCTGTTTTTCCCATTGTCTTGTAAGTATGATGACAACCAACATGATGGATCAGCCGTGCCCCAGCAGCTAGAACCTTTTTCGCAAACAGCAAAAGGATCAGTTTGCCCTCTGTTTTGTCACTGATGTTGTAAGCACCCCCAAAGAGGCTCAAACTGGGTTACTGGCATCCTGAATGAGGGCCTGAAACTCTCTGCGTTCCTTCTGGAAAGCAGCCTGCTCGGTGTCGCTGTTTGATTGTATTGTGAGTAGCAAATGTTTTGCACTTGTAGGTGTTCTGCACCGCTGTTGAAATGACAAAAGTTATGTCTGGTGTATGTAGTTTTGATGCAGATTCAATCACGCTTTTGTTTTCTCTATGAACTTGCATCACGTTTTGTGTGCACATCGCCCACAATGGTCATTGAAACTGGTCAAGTACCTGTTCATGCTAACTACATTTTTAAAAAAGAACTGGAGCCAGTACCACCCAGCGCTTAGCCAGAATAGCCCATGTGTATTAGCTAACATTATATGACACAATAATATTTAGATATGATTAAATCAAACATAACAATATACAAAAATAATAATATCCCATTATATCCCATTATCCCAATATATAATATAATAATTCATAAAAATTCAGTCTCATTATTGTTTTATTTTATGATGAATGGACCAATGGAAACACTCCATATATACATGCAAACACTCCTTAACACAACAATGGACTGACGGGTCTCTAAAGAAAGTTGTTTTATTCTGGTCATTTTGAGTCTGTCAGCAAGCCATCAACTACTAATGCTTCAGATACTAAACTAACCTAGAATGATGTTCTCCCTTTTATGCTCACTTATTAGTAGAATGTTTTTCAGCTGTGCATCACAATTGAACAAGAGTGTCCTAACAACCAATTAACCCAATAACATCCTTAACTTGGATTGGCGGCCGTACCAGGAGATTTAGACAGAGGACTGAGAATTGCTGATAATAGCACTATATACAAAATAAGCCTCTATACAAAAATAGACTTTAATACAAACATTTTTATTCTTTAAAAATCATCTGATACACTTAAATTAACTGTGAAATGTACAATATTGTTGGTGAATTGCATGAAAATTGCATGAAATGAAATTCTAAAGTGATCCTAAACTAGTGCAGTTTATATATGTATATGTGTATATATATATATATGTGTGTGTATATAGTGTATATATATATATATATATATATATATATATATATATATATATATATATATATATATATAGAGAGAGAGAGAGAGAGAGAGAGAGAGAGAGAGAGAGAGAAAAGTATCATTATATATCTTGCACAATTTTCTTATATATATATATACACTACCGCTCAAAAGTTTAGGATCACTTTAGAATTTCATTTCATGCAATTTTCATGCAATTCACAAACAATATTGTCCATTTCACAATTAACTGAAGTGTATCAGATGTTTTTTAAAGAATAAAAATGTTTGTATTAAAGAGAGAGAGAGAGTGAGAGAGAGAGAGTATCCTTATCTATCTTTTCTTTTAATGTCAATGTAACCAGAATTTGTTGCTAGTAAATTTGGGTCATGTCCACTGGGGGCAGCCCAATACCATTACTATGCAATGCACATTAATGTGCTGAACGTTCGTATGACACATAGAAGGGGAAGAAGAAGGAAGTGAAAAAAAATTGTTGACCTTAGGCTGACCACCTGGATTGCTTGTTTCGAGACATTTCACATGGTCTAGATTCCTGTCAAACTTTGTGACTGCAAGTACTTCGCTTTGCTTTTATCCCTGTAGCTGCCACACACACACACACAGATGTGGCCGTAATGCACCCAGCAGGCTTTTAGTGGTCAACTCTCTGGATGGGGCCTGATCTCAGCACGCTGAGCAATGTGGTCATGTTAACACACTCTCCATCTCAGCATGAAGTCATGCAGTTTACATTACACGCTCTGAACATGGACGTGCAGTTGTGTGTTGGAAGACAAAAGCAAACCTTTTTTCTTTCAGCCGTATTACTGACGTGCTCATGCATACATGCATTAAGGATGCTGTGAAGTGGACGCACTACATCCAGCGTGCTTCCTCCAAACGGCATGCTTGGTGGCAGCAGTCTTCAAACTCAGTCATTGTTCTTTGATGCAGAAGCGAGTGATAAAGCTGGTACGGCTATTTCTTCACCTGTCACTTCCACTCATTGCGTGTGATGTTCCTGAACGGATGTACCTTTTGTGGAGGAGTGTGTTTCTTTCAGGTGGCTTTTAGGTGAATATGGGGAGCGTGAGCATTGTTTTTTTGAGCTTTGTTTTGTTTTGTTTTCAGGGTAAATGAGAGGGATGAGACTAAATTAAACTGAATTCTATAGGCCTTGTGCTGTTAGTTATATGGAGCCCAACTTTCACAGAGACGTATCCAGTAAAACGTTTTATCAGCATCTGTAATGTTTGGTGTAGTGTAATGATTTAGAGTTAAGTCTAGCAGTAATGGTGGGATGTTTATTAGACTTTCACCTGTAGCTTGGCAACGTGACAGTAGCTGCTTGATATAATATACAAGGAGTGCCATCTGTTTTATTTGTTTTGGCATTTATTATGTTCATAGACATAAAAAAAGGTGGTTCACCATATTCATAACCTTTTACTCTCAAAAGCTGACAGGGCTACTGGATAAAGTGTTGCTTAGAAAAGAGAAGAAAGTCCAACAGTCCCAAAGGGCCTACCTTAATCACTGAACTGAGCCAATTGATCTGATTCACTGAAAAGATGCAGAATTCAGATCATTACCATCAATCTATAGATCATACTGTGGTATACCATCATTGCAGTGTGTGGTGTAATCCACTACTACTCCGTTTTGCTGTGACGAGGGACCAAACCTGATCATCCCGTACTAGTCCTCTTCTTTCCATCACACAAAAAAAAAACCCACCTTGTTATCAGAGACGAAGAGAGTGGCGGAGCAGAGGATGTGCTCTCTATGGCTGTTTTCTAATTATGCTCTTTCATTTATGTGAAGCAGACGGAGGCCTGCTGGAATCGCAGTCTCTATTAGCGCCCGCTGTCGAGGGGCTTCTCCCCATTACCGTTAGATTGGATCCTTTATCATCCCAAATTGACATTTATGCTTTTACCCCTATTGTTTCTCCAGTTTTTTGGACGCTAACGCTCAGCGATTTGTTTTCATTTGTGTCGCTCGGCCAAGTGTCCCATGATGCCCCACGTCTCACTCATTCCGTCATCACCGTATGACCGCAGACGGATGAAGAGAATGAGAGTGAGAGAAAGAAACTCTCCTCACTAACAACTTTTTCTAACTATGAACTCAAACTACTGCTGCCTGCTGTTCAGGCTTATAGGAGCAGTATGTAAAGTTATCAGCAGAATGTGAGGAAATAGCAGTTTGGACAGAATGTTAAAGACGTCTGTGTATCGTGTCGCAGATTGATGTCTTTTAATATCACTTTTCACGTCAAGAGGCAGTAGTGACTCACTGCGGCGGCAAGTAGAACAAGTCCAACACGAGAGAATGAAGATGTAGCACTGCACTGATGGCTCTTGCCAATCATGTTAAAGGTCCTCTACTAGATCATTTAAGGACAAGTAGTCAATAAAATGAGGATTAAACACAACAGTGGCTGAAGCTCTTGGCCAGCGACCATTATAACAACCACCCAGCTGTCACTCTCAGCGAGAATCCACATTCATCAGCAAACAGAAGAAGTGATATATATATATATATATATATATATATATATATATATATATATATATATATATATATATATATAGAAGCTCAATATGATTTAACATTGGCATTACTGCCCACCACTGCAGACACTGTTAAAAGTGAAAGGAGGAGGGACTGTTTATTTTCTGCTGCTATGTTGTTATTGTTTGGAGAATGAAGGAGACAGTTTGCATTTTCTTGCAGAAGGCTCCCATTGGCTGTGGTCCCATTTAGACTATCACTTCACAAAACTAAACGATTACAGGTTGCCCTGATATGCTGTTTCTGAAGGAAATGTAGTCGTCACATTAACATCTACCATCACGTTGATAGCTACTTTGACATCCTTGGCATTCTTTGACATTCTATGTTAAGGAGCACTTCCGTTTTTGTTTTTTTTTTCTTTTCAGGAAGACAAGTTAAAAGTCCCCCTAGGTGATCTTGACACAAAGCAAAATCAACGCACCGTCCTTTCCCTTTCACGTAAACAGGCAAATTCCTTCTGACTGCGACAGCAGCCTGTACTTCTCAAGTATGTTTACAGTGTGATGGAGTTCATTGTTTGAATAAGTGGAAGATAAAATGCGGAAGGGCTTCATTGTGTTAGTGCATCAGGAAGAACGTCTTCTACAGCGAGAAAAAAAAAAACCCTAAAATTGCTGTGCAATTTCAACAGCAGCCTAATGTATTCTCACATTACAGTCGCATGGCATAAACAGTGGCTTGTCTAGGTCGTCGGCTTCTTTGCAGAGGCTAACAGCCCTCTTTGTGCAGTGCTTTGTGTCCTGCTCATCTCTTAGGAATAAAGGTGTTGTCATCAGTCAGCGATTGGAGCGGGTGGCATTTGGGATCAGATGCGGCTTATCGGTTAAGGGCTCCTCACATGGGGCACCGTCTCACTAACAGCTTCGTTCCCATGTGGGGATCGAGGATTTACCTCTCATATTGCGCCACTGTCAATATCCCTGTCTTACTATTGTGCTTCTGTCATATCTTTGAGCCGGTGGCCTTTTTTTTTTTTTTTTTTTTTGGTCTAGCCGGATAAAAAAAAAAAATAATAACAGAACTAAAAATCTATATTCTCAACACAGAACGTAGGAAAACGGCTGTTGAGCACAATGTCTTTGTGTTAATTTAACAGAATTGCCCTTGAAATCTACATCGCATGGACACAAATTAACCATCATGTAAATGAAAATGTGAGGCCGCGTGAGGTGGTCTTTCTTTCTGTCCGAGAGACAGGGGAGGTGAGGAAGGACAGAGAGTTATCTGTATGCTGCTGGTGTCAGACTTTACACACACACACACACACACACACACAGACACACTCAGAGTGACTACACAGCCATTTCACACTCAGCCACTTGCACAGTGAAAGCTGATGATGCGTGCAGAGATTGCATATGAAGAATGCTTCTTCATGAATATGAAAACAACTTTTTCAACAGTCTTGAAAGGGCTGATGGGATACAGTGAGGCCTCTCTCTCTCTCTCTTCCTCTTTGCTCTTTTTTTTTTGCCTGCGTTGCTCATTCTTCCCCTCTAGCTTAAGAAAACAGAAGATTTGTCTCTGCTGCTATCCCTGAAAGCATCGACTAGAGGTTCTGCGTGCGCGGCGGCGCGTTTCTGAAGAATCAGGAAAATAAATGCACTTCATCATTTTAACGATGTGTATTACACTCGCTGCTTGGGGCCGGTGATGTGAACGAGCCAGTGTGTGAGTTTAAATTAAGCAGCATATAATGGGTGTATTCGGAAAAGAAATCTCAGTGAAATTTAGAACGGCGAGAGTGCTAATTAGTCTGTGTCAGAACAAAAAAAAAAAAAAAAAAAGAGGAACAGCCATATTTTCCGAATGCGATCACGCCAGCAGTGGAGAAAGTAAAAACATCAACAACTACACCTTTAGTGAGTTAATGAAGGCTCTGCCGGCTCTGTCTGTGTGGGAGTTTGTGGGGTCGCTGTTTGAAGAGCCGCTGTGTTGAACTCTGCCCTCCTTCTACAAGCCAGGGAGGCGAGGGGGCATGTAGTGACTTGACATAAGCGGCTGTATATAGCAGGAGAGGTGTAGTGTTTGTCTATTAAGGGTTATTAAATGATTCATTTTTACTAGCTTACTGGTTATTAAAATAAGATGCTTCATTATATAGTATATGTGTTTTATTGAAGGAGTCTTGCAGTAGGTGCTATAAGAATAGATTAAGGATAGCTTTGTCTGTATATATCACAGGTTCCCTATCCCAGTCCTGAGGACTTCATGCTTAATACATTTTTAAGCTCTTCCCCATTTTAGTACACCTGATTCAACTCATTCACTGATTAGCATGCACCTCCTGTGTGTTTGGATTAGTTAAATCACAAAAATGTGCAGAGCGCTGGGTCACCAAGGCTCAATTTAGGAACAATTTAGGAATGTGTTGAGGATCATTCTATTGGTATAAGCCAAAGCATTACTTATAATGTGCCTTTTGGCAACTTCCCTGGTTGGTGTATCTTCAGGATTTGAGCGTATGATCTTCTGATGACAGTATGATGAAAGCTCGGTAAGCTGTTAATTGTCACCCACTACATCACAGCAAGTATATGTGAATAGACGTCACCATCTTATTAGCATGAACTTCTCAAAGAACATGTGCAGTCTTTCCAAACATGACCTGCAGCATGAGTATGTTTATTATGAATTATCAGTCTCAGGCCTGTCTTGGACTGAGGGTAAAGAAATTGTTAAGACCAGCCGAGTGGGGTATGTCCGTCTCAGATAACTGACTTAGCTCTGTCGTTATTGAATCAACAGAACCTTAATGTTTAAATAAAATATGTTTGCTGTCGGTTAAGAATCGGATTCCTTTCCTTTCTAAAACAGCTTAACTGGGTAACAGAATGTTATTATTAAAATGTTTATCATTTACTAATAATGATTTCCAAAAGTTACAATGCAAAGCCACACTAAACCTGTAATATAATCTAAACTGCTTATCCTCCTGGGTTGTGGCTGGAGACTATGCCAGCACTCATTGGGCTTGTTTATTTTGTTTTTAAATTAAAAATGTTAATTTAGTCTCTGTCTTGTCTCTTTTTTGCCACTCCTGGTCCCAGACTCGACCACTACAGTCTTAGTTTTTACTTGGACCTGCCTCTAATGGTCTTGGCTGCAACATCTAGCATACTACTGCTGTCAGAACACAAACCTAAATCTAATTCATGTTGGGTTTTTTTTTTGTTTTTTTTTGTACCAATTGCCTTAAAGTTGTAAGTGAATTTTTATGATGAATGGACCAAGAGAGTCTGCTTACCAGGGTTAAGATGGTTACTTAAAAATTGTGTTCTATTATAAATTACTGATGTTAGCGTAACCTAATCCAAAGGATTGTTAAAAAAAAGTTATCTGATTACTTTCTGTTACTTTTGGATTACTTGTGTTTAATCGAATATGTGTATGTAAACATAAACAAAAAAAAACAACTCTAAACCCACGAAAACTGGTGTCAGAAACAGTCGCTGGTCTCACATTTAGCAAAACCAACGTGAAACCATATGTGGAATATATTAAATATTATATTATTTTATATTTAAAAAATATTAAATATGACTCATTTATATAGCAGTCTCATTTAGGCATGCATACTGAAACTCAAAATGCTCCCCAGAAAAAAGGAAAGTGTTTAAAAAATCTGTATGCTGACACAAAAGGCTAGACTAAAACACAGAGTAGCAAGTAATCAGTGTAAAATAATAGCCCACATTACAGAGTTTTCATTAAGAGACCTCCTGGTTCCATATCCTGGTTTTCATCATTTAAGAGTTTCTGATGTTTAAAAAGTGTGACAATTGAAATCATATATGTCGATAAAGGAACTTAAACTATTGTAATATACATATTTTATCCAACATTTAAATATAATATAAAATAATATACTGCATCATATTATCATCTATGAGAATTTTAGAACATGAGAACATGTTTATAATAGTTGGGCCCTACTAATAAAGTGCATTTGGCATCGTGCATCCTATCACCAGCATATTTCATTACTGCAAACTGGGCACTGTCCCTGACTGCCAGCTGCCCCAGTCTAGTGGATGCTGGCACTGTCTAAACTTCATAACTGTATGTTTTTCAGTTTTTCTGTTGTGTTGACAGTGACACATAGACCAATACAAGCCATTTAAAATGACTTTCAATAAAATCCTGTCACATAGTTACCTTAAGTTTTAGATAGTGTAACAAGTTTAAAAGTGTAACTGTTGTAACAAAGTTTTGTTACAACAGTGAATATTTTATATATTGGATATCCTGCCAAGCCCTCATGTGTGTGCTTTGAGCAGGCACTGACAGATGTTGGGTCAGGCCTCATTCCTCGTCTCTCCTCTTATCTCCTTCCTGCTCCTTCTTCACGAGATGCAGCTGCACCTTGCTCTCCTTTCCCCTGCACCTGGCCCCCACAATCAGGCCACTTCCACCAGCTTCACCATTATAGAAGCGTGCTGACAAGCATTTCTACTACAACCCCACCACTGGGAACATGGCTTCAGCGGACAGGGTGCATTCGTCTTCCTCCCGGAGACAAGCCATACATAGACTTAAGCACAGACTAGCGGGCCGCGTACACACGTTAATGATGTCTGGCCCTATTTCTGGTGCAGCCTGCTGACGAAACGCGCTCACTGTTAGACACCTTCACAAGGACATCTAATAACAGCCCTAAGAGTGTGTGTGTGCGTGTATGTGAGTGAGAGAGATCCTGTGTGTGTGTGTATACTGTACGGATTTGCCTAAAGGCCTTGTTTGAGTTTGTGTGTTTGTGCTTCATGCGGGATTTCTCTGTGTATGAACCTATTAGAGCTGTGCTGGACTGAGCTGGACAAGGCTGAGAGGCATGCGGTCATGGCTGTCTGCTCCACTGGCCAGACTTTTCCCCTCCGCTCACCGAGTGCATATCACCGAGTAGAGGCCAAACCACTGGAGCACATTAACAATCCCACAGCACTCGAAACAAATCATTTCAGCCCCTGCACAGTCCCAGTCCCGAAAAAAGACGGTTCTTTATGGGTTCCTTAGGCAAGACTGTGGTTCTTTGCAGAACCAATGAAGACTCAAAGAGCCATCTGTTTGCTTTAATGGTTCTTTGCATGGTGACATGGTTCTTCAGGCCGATTGAGATTTTGTTGTTTTAAAAAGGTTTTGTGTAAAAGCATATGTATTCTCCATCAGGGTTCTTTTTGATGTTCATGAAAGAACCTTCAGGGAATCATGCTTTTTAAGAGTGTACCATTGTAAAACCTCACCTCTATCCCTCGTGTACACTACACTGCAAAAATTTCTTCTTATATTGTATATAACATTTGTACAATAATGACCTGTCGGTGTAGATTTAACTACTAAATAACAGACAGTTTTAGACATTATGGGAACTTTAAGAAGTTGTAACAGCTAAATAATATTCTGTAAATATATGTCTATAGTAAGTTCTTAATAATTTCCTGCCTCAAGGTTTAATCATTTCTTTTTTAATATATGGCATTCTGGATAATGATTTTATAACTTCATTTTTTAATGTTTTACATTTTTTTTATTTTAGAACCTTCACAGAAACCTAGAAAATCACAGAGAACTCATATCAGAATAATCTGAGTCTGATGTATCTAAATTTTATCATACATTGTTGTAAACAGTATAAAACAAATAAAATACTGAAAAAATACTGAAATTTTGGTCACCAAATCATTTTAATTAAAAAAAAGAGAAGCAAAGAACCCTGGAAGGATTACAACAAAGTGTGAAAATCTAACATTTAACAAATCGCTTGAATGTTTATTAAACGAGAAATGGTGATAAAAAAAATCTAATGTGTTTCTTTCACTCTCTTGTTCAAACAGTTAGAGTGGAGAAAAAGTCGTCTGTGTGGATCTTTTTCACTAATTGTAGACAAGTAAACAACAGCAAACAACAGAAGCAGTAAGGAAAAGTCCCTGCCTGCATAACAACAAAATTCACCAAAGACAGCACCAAAATACGTAAGCATAACTAAAAATAATGGAATGTATAGGTTAGGATGACCAACAGTTCTGTGTCATTGTTGATGTTAAATTTTGTGGAATACTGTAGGCGACATGCAGTACAAATTTTAGTAGCTTTTGTTTATGTATCGTCAGCTAAGATTTTTCCTGTTGAAAGCAGACTTTAGCAATAATAAAATTACGTATTATTAATTTCCTAGTTTTTATTTTATTGGGTTTATTCAAATACATCAATAAAATGACAAATAGTGCCCCTTTCTTTCAGTTTTCTGTCTTCAGCATTTCAGTTTTCTCTTCTGTGCAGCTTCAGAAAACAGTGATTCCAGACTTTTTGACTGCTAGTGTATGTTCTTAGTATGACTGTATTGTCCTGCCCATACTTTTGCATGAAAAGAGAGATGTTTAAATTTACCCTGAAGTCAAATCAGAATTTAAAGACAACATATTCACCTGTCAGAAATCAAAATGCTCTCCTTGCTCAGAAACCCTCCCCCATACTTTAGTAAGAAGAACGTCTCAGTGCAGAAGAAAAATGTGTTATGATTATTAATGTATGTTGACGTTAAAGGGAATGTAAAGCCCACCTGGATCTACCTGCATGCCAATCAATGTGCTATAAATACACATTTAACTCTGTTCGCCCTCTGGCACCTTACAATATGGTCCAGATCTGCTCACCTTATTCATGCAGAGAAAGAGTGCTGGTGTCTTGGTGCCTCAGGGGTCCGGATGGCTCTGAGCTGCCAGTCTATGTAACTAAATGGGCTTTGTGCTAATTCAGAGTCTGATCCTGCTCTACCACACCTTTACGAATGCAGCTCTCAGAAGCATGTTACAAACCCTGACCAGTTTGATTTAACACTGATCCGCTGCGCTCGCACACACGCTCACACACACTCTCGCCTTCTTTTTGGTCGCAGTTAGACCTTGTCATGCTTGTTTCTGAGTCTTTTTGGGATTTATTATTATTTGTTGTCTGTGGTTGGCTTTTTCTTAAGAGTATAATTCCCTTTTTCTTTACTCTCTCTTTCTATCTCATACTCTCACACAAACACGTTCATTGTCTCGCATTAAAAAGAAGAGAGAGGAGGAGAGGCCTCTTTCTTTAAAGTCTCTTTAGTGATATGGATTTAGACCCTTAGAGAGAAAAGAAACATGGAACAATTGAATGAAAGAAAACTCTAAAAACTCTATAAATAAAAACTGGCACTTTTTTTTTCCGGAGCAAACAGGAAATTGATGTCATTGCATCGCCAAAGGCCAGTCTATTTAGGTTCTGGAGTACGCAATTATGTGTATTAATTATGTTGTTCAAAATTAAACCCATAATCTCATTTTCCGAAGTAGACTTTCTGCGAAAAGGGTGGTAGTGCGTTTCTTAGGTCCACTCATAATTGTCTGCTCATTTCACATCCACGCTCATTTCAAGGTTTAAGGACTTCCCTGTAGTGCTTCAACATTTCTGATGCTCCAGCTGAACTGCAACATCAAATAAAACATCAGTGTTAAAGAAGAGAACATGCATAGCATAGTTTCTAAACACTGCTTTTCAGAACATTCATCCTCAGAAGCGTTTAGGTTTTTGACGCTGATGTTTATTTGATATTACACTCAAACTTTCCCCAATTTGTTCTCAAAAGTGTTACAGGCGGGTGTTTGAAACCTGAAGAACTGTGTGTAACTGCAGAAAGGCAGTGCTTTTCAGGGCGTATTGGCATGCGCGGTGCTGTAGTGAGGTGTGAGGATGTATAAGGACTTGAATCATTCTCACTTTTCTTGCGTCTCCACCTGCTCAGATTGTGGGTGCTGAAAAGAATGTGCCTGCGACGCTCAGGATCAGTCAGCAGAGACCACCCTGTGTGAGCTACTGTCACACATCAACAAGCTGCAGATAAGGAGAGAGAGAAAAATAAGGAATTGGAGAGAGAGAGAGAGAGGAAGAGATACAGAGAAAGTGAGCGATGGAGAGGGGGGGAAAGAGAGATGGGAAGAGAGAGAGAAATTAAAAGACTGAGTGAGCGATCAAGAGACAGAGAAAGAGAGATATATAGGGAGCAATTGAGGGAGGGATGGGGAGAGTACGAAGAGATAGTGAGGGAGAGGGGGAAAGAAAGATAGAGTGAAAGAGACAGGCCGAACAAGATACGGAAAAAGAAAATGGGAGAGAGAGAGAGAAAGATTGATGAAAAGGTGAGAAGGGCAGAGAACAAGAGGACAAGTGAGCAAAAGAGAATAAAATGGAGAGAGAGAGAGAGAGAGAGAGAGAGAGAGAGAGAAAGGTGGGGAGAGAGGAAAGGAAAAAGTTGGAGGGTGTAAGTGAAGCGAGCAAGAAAGATAACGAGAGCAGGAGACAGAAAAGTTGAAAGAGAGAACAAGCAAACGAGAGAGAGTGAGGGAAAGCATAGGCAGCAAGTGAAGGAGTAAGAGTGATGGAGTGAGAGAAAAGAAAAGGGGGGAGAGAAAGAAAAAGCGATAGTGACAGGTAGTGAGGGGGAGAGACAGAAAAAATGAAAGACAGCGCAAGCAAACAGAGAGATGGAGCAATAGAGCGGGAGGGATGGAGAAAGAGAGAGATAGACAGAGCAATAGAGAGGGAGGGATAGAGAAAAGGAGAGGGACAGAGAGACAGCAACAGAGGGGGAGGGATAGAGAATGAGAAAGAGACAGAGGGAGAGAAAATGTGAAAAACAGCAAGTAAGCAAGAGACAGAAGAAGAGAGCTATACAAAGAGAGAGAGAGAGAGAGAGAGAGAGAGAGAGAGAGAGAGAGAGAGAGATGGTGACTGCTGTAATGTGTGTTTGTAAGTAGAACAGATATGGACTATGAGGTTCATCTTTATTGCATTGTGTTGTGTTCCGGGGGAAATGTCCATCATTACAGCAAAGCATATCTCTCTCTCTCTCTCTCTCTCGCTCTTCTCTCTCTCTCTCTCTTTCTCTCTCCCTCTCTCCCTGTCTCTCGCTGTCTCTCTCTCTCTACCCCATCTTTGTTTTTGTTTTTTTTTCCTCTCAACGGCCAGAGGAAATAAATGTAACATGAGAACGAGTTTGCTTGTTTTCTCTGCGGCCTGAAATTACATTCTCCACAATTCCCTGCCACTGTGGAGTGCCACTCACATTGACACCCTGAAGAGGGGAACCGACCCACAGCTACATTCTGCCACTGCACAGAGGATTGCGGTGTTGTAATATCACCGTTAAGAGGAGCTTTTACCTGCACACACACACACACACAGACACACACACACGAAGACACAGTCCCATTGCTAGGCACATTAAGGCTTACACCCAAGCAAACAATCATGTCAATTAGTGATGGCTCATAAAGTATGCATAAGCTGCATCCAGCAACATTAGCACAGCTTAAGAGCAGGAAAAACGTCTTTCCTCTCTAATGAGTGTCTTAACAGGCCTAGTGTCACACCGTTTTCGGAAGAACACCAGAGACAGAGGGTGCATCTTGGCAGATGCTAAACCGCAAACCAACAACACCACCAACAGCAGCATCCTATCTGCACTGATTCCCCTCCCTGATTCTGCCGCGCTTTTCTGATTGCATTTTATCCTCCCTGTGATGCCTCAAGCTGAGGGGGAAAAACAGTTCTGAATATTCCCTCTATCAATCATGGCAAATGCCGGTGCTATTTTTACCCCCTTGCGCTAACTCGATAAAGCACAAGGGAGCCACGTACGCCGAGGCGTCTCTGTTTTAGAGCTTTAATCGGGAGGACCAGACACGAATATCAAATGAGAAGATTATGGCAGAGTCTGACCTGACCTGCCCCACAGCACTAAGTTTTGAATTCAAATCACAGTGCAGCCCCCCGAAATTCTGTATGAATGCAACCACTCCCAGCTGAAACTCCTCATTTCTGGTGGTGTTGCCTATTAAGATACCTTGAACTCTAGGCTTATTACTCGGTTGTGAATCTTGAAACTTATTATTCAATAATCTCCATGAATTATTCAGCAACTTCTATGAAACTAATATGTGATTTGTAATGTTGTTATGTTAGTAAGGAACTATAGCATGGACCTTGCATGGATCTTGCAGCCAAAAAAAATAAAAAACATAGATGAACAAAGACGTACTTAACAGCCTTTAATATTTAATATTAGCCCCCAAAATAAATTTTCAATTTCACAAAATATTCTTTTTTTGGAACGTTAAAAAACATGTCCAGCCAAAATGTCCAGGATTTGTCTTTGCTTTCATATTAACATTTACTTTTTACACTCTCGTGCTGTCCTCCTGCCCCCATTGTCCTTCTTCTTTTTTTTTAACTATTATATGGTCACCATACCCAACATGAATATCTGGTTTCCATAGAGATAGGACAAATATTTAAAACTGTCCTCTGTTTCTGTGTTGTCACGCAGGAGCTCCGAACCACCATAGCCAGTCGACCCTGCGTCCACCGCTGCCTCCGCCCCACAATTCCCAGACGCTCTCCCACCACCAGTCCTCGGCCAACTCTCTTAACCGCAACACCCTGAGCGGCCGCCGCAACCCCATCCATGCCCCGCCCGTCGTACCGGGAGACGGCCCCACCACGCCCGAGTCAGTGCAGCTGCAGGACAGCTGGGTGCTCAACAGCAACGTGCCTCTGGAGACCAGGTCAGAGTCCAGCCCCACACCAGCACACATAGTAATAGCCTCTGGCACTGTTTCTCAACTCCTCATAAAGTATGTCTGCACATCTTATTGTCCTCCCTGCCCTAACATGCCCACTTCGAGGAACAGAGGTGGGTAGCTCAGGTTCAGAAATCCTCCCCAGGATTTTGTTCCAGCTGCCTCAAACCAACAGCAGAGGATTTTTACCTTCGGGACCTGAATTTCCCATCTGTACCAGGAACAGGAAAAACATGGAAGTATGCAGGATGCTAGTCTTTTAAAACTAGGGTTGGAAACCACTTTCACATATTCATTGTTTAGCGTGTGGACCAATCAAACTTTCTGTAGTGCCGTCTGGTTTGATGTGTGAACACTCACGAACACTCCCCACACGCGGCTGTATGCCAAACAATAGAACCGTAGGTCCTGGGCCTCTGCCAAGTGAACAGTGGTTCGCTTCGGTGCTGATGAGAACCCATTTTTATGATGTTCCACACCAAACGAGGAAATTCAATGCCAGAGCAGTCTGCCTAGTTTAACGTGTAACTCTTGGCGAAGACGTGAATCGTTCTGCTGCTAATGACAGCAGTGAAACAATTTGAAAACATTTGATTTTGCATTAAATTGCACAAGTAGTTTTTCATAGGTTGGGCCAGACCTGGCAACCTGATTCAAAGCTGAATTCAAGCAGACATCTAATTAAACCAATCGATCATAAAGAACTAGAGATTGAGTAAAGTTTTTTAAATGAGTCTTATTGTGTAGACATTCGGTGTATATTATAATCCAACATAATGGTGTGATTATACATTTACGGAGAATACAAGAAGTTATCATTTTTTAAAATTGGGTCTTTTGAGATAAATGTCCGCACTGGGACCTGCAAGTGATCAGATCGGATTTGTGTGTCCGAACACTACCAACCTACTTGTATTGGCTGCTGTCATAAGGACGTAGACATCAGTAACTATGCAGCACTTCCATCACTCTGGATTTTACATCACTGTTGTTTGTCATATTGTGAGTGATGTCAAAGTAACTGACTGACTGAGAAGCATCAGTAAAAATCTGATCAGTATCGTATTTCAAATCACCTGTAATTTTGCTGCCAAGACTATGAACACAATCTGTATATGCCAAAATTAGTTTTTTGGACAAGCAGACGAAACAAGGCCTTAGTGTGGCCCAGAGTTACTCAGGGTTTCCATGAGTCAAAGAATTCCTGGAATTACTGTAATAGAAAAACAGGATATTTTGTTTTTAACATATTCAAATTTATGGTTCATCGAAATATTACATTTTCATGCTTTGACTGTGTTATGTGAGAGGTTGTTATGGTTACTTGATTCTTCCATGCCTGTTTATCCCCTTCCAACTAGTCAACAACTAGCAATCATTGTCTAGTCAAGATATACCTCCCCTGTTCCTGCTAGCAGAGGCAAACATGCCAGAATGCGCGTTTCAATAATAATTGTACACTAATAAATAAAACTCATGAGTTTAGAATAAAGTGGCTGGTTGGTCTGCCATTTGACTGATATGATTAATCACAGTTTGTTTTGCACAATGTAGAGAAACAGGCTGCTTTCAGTATGCTTCTACAAGAAAAACAGACCTACTGAAAACTAAGTGGCATGTCTGGCAGCAATACCTCATGTACCATGTAAATATCAGATGCTCTGCGTAGCTGAATGTTTTATGAAGAGCTGATATCTGATACATAGTGAAAATATTCAAACAGGTATGTACAGTCAGTGGTAATAACTGGCATGTGTGTGTCATAAGGCTGATTACTGGGGGATATAAAGTTTTATTTCTAGTTAGTTTTGATAGCCCCATGACTCCTGTGGTACTAAAGATGTAACCTTGATGTAGTGGAGATGTCCTGTTTGATCAGCTATATTTGGTGTAAGAGGAAAACCAGGTACATTAGATTTTCACCACACTATCACCTTAAAACAATTTCCTTTTTTTTGGATGGTTAAAATGAGCATCAGCTTTCAATTTATGTGGAAAATATCAGACCAGTCAGAATGAGTAATGGCTTTCTCTGGCTATACAGACGACAATATTTGCAGTGTGATACTTTATGAATGTCCTAATACTGTCAGATGCCTCTACCCAGAGAGGCAGATTAATGATAGATATGAAAAGACTGACAAAAGTTCTCATTCAGAAACAATACATACTCGACCCAGATCTGATATAACTGTCGTCTCACCGATGTTTATCCTTGTTTATGTTGAGATTTATAACACAAATATTTCTTCTGGACGGAATCCTGTGTTTTGTATATTGTTTGCTCATATGGTGAGTGGAGGGTTTGAACACTCACAGGGCTGATTACTCTCCTTCTGTACACATACACAAATTCCCATCTGCAGTCTGTGTTCAGATCATATAACTGATCTACATATTATACACAAACCTCAAACACGCACCACACATATCACACACCTACACAATCCAATGGTGCTCTGCTCTCTCTCTCTCTCTCTCTCTCTCTCTCTCACTCACTCTCTCTCTCTCTTTTTACTACTCTTATTCTCTTTCTCCCTTTTTTTCTCCTTCTTTCACTCTTTACACATCTCTTTCTTTACCATCCTGCCCCCTTCTCTCCCCTCCCTTTCTTTTATTCTCTTTCTCCCCTTTCCCACAACCCCTCTCTCTTACTATGAACTTCTCTTTCTACTTGTCTCTCTCACACTTTCTTTTTCTTTGTCTCACTCTCCCTCTCATTATGTCTCTCCTAAACTTCTCACATTTCATTCTCTCTCTTCCTCTCTCTCTTTCTCATTCTCTGTACTACTCTTGCTCTCTTTCTTTTCCCCTGTCTCTCTGTCCTCCTGTCTCTTTCTCTTTTTCTCCCTTTCTCTCATTCTTTCTCTCTCTCTCTGTCTTACTGTGAGCATCTTTTACTCTTTTACTTTTTATCTCTCTCTTTTTTCCTATCTTTATCTCTCTTGTTTTTCTCTTTATCTCAGTTTCTCCTTGCCTCAATCCCCCCTTTCTTGCTTGTACTTTCTCTTTGTGTACCTCTTTCTCTCCCTCCTTTTTTATTCTCTCTCTCTCTCTCTCTCTCTCTCTCTCTCTCTCTCTCTCTCTCTCTCTCTCTCTCTCTCTCTCTCTCTCCCCCCCCCCCTCTCTCTCTCACATACCTTTGTTATGGTTCTCTTGCTGTGGAGAGGGTCACCTCCTCTGGTTGTGGATCAGAGAAGTGCACGCGTGCTGCATGCAGTATTCATGAGGCAGGGACGGCATGTTTAATTCAGCAGGACAGGTCTCAGGCCTGTAGAAGCTGCAGGTGCCTGACTGGCGGCTAATTAAAGCAGGCCTGCTAGGCTGTACTGTATGTCACCAGCGCCAGCCACAGCTCAGACATGAATACAGTGGGACTGCCTGGCTCTCTCTGTGTACGGCTGTGGATAGTGTCAGAGCTGTGAACAGCGTAGGGACACTCACAGTGGTGTGTGTACAGACACACACACAGTCTCACGCTGCTTGCCAGTAGCCTCCGCTGGATCTCTAGCTCTCTAGCCTTAACTATCCGTTCAGTTTGAGTGACGCTTACTTTAACCCTGTCATTATTTGCAGAGATATAGCCAGAGTTGTCATTGGGCTTGACTCGGAGTCCTTTCCCCTTATAACAGCCTAGCCTCTGAAACATGTCTCAGAAATAAAATACCTTTAGATGTGATATCCAGAGAAAGTATCTAATGTAGAGTAAGAATAACCCCCCAATTAATCACATTATAGACTGGCCACTTCATTAAGTGCACCTCCTTGTAACGCCATAGATGTGCAAATCTTTTTTTTGCTTACTTTACTCTGTTATGTAGGGATCTGGCCCCCTGCAGGACCCCCCTGAGCAGGCTTCATTTAAGTTGTTGAGCCCTTCTCAGCACATCAGTGACACTGACGTGTTTGTGGTGTGTTAGTACGTGCTGGTGTAAGTGAATCAAACACAGCGGATCTGCTGCTGGAGTGTTTAAAGACCCCAGTTTCCCTGCTGGACTGAGAACAGTCCACCAACCAGAAACATCCAGCCAACAGCGCCCTATGGACAGCTTCTACTGAACACTGACGAAGGACTAGAGGATGACCAGCACAAACTGTGCAACTCCAGATGAGCTACAGTCTTTATGAATACAGGTGCACTAATAAGGTAAGAGTAACTAATAGAGTGGACAGTGAGTGGACACATTATTTCAAAGTTTCAGCAGCACTGCTTTGTCTGATCCACGAACAGCAGTGTTACTGCTGAATGTTTCTGGTTGGTGGACTATTCTCCAGCAGCACCGCTGTGTCAGATCCACTCATACCAGTACAACACATGCTTACACACCACCTACCACAGCAGTGTCACTATAATACCTGCTCTGTGGAGGTCCTGTGGGGATCCTGACCATTAATTAATTGCACTGTGGATGGTACTTTAAAGGTCATTTTTGTCCAGGCTTGCTTTGAGTGTGCAAGCAAAAGTTATATTTTGGACCTTCAGCGTCTTAAAAACAAAACTTTAAATTTGATTAGAACAATCCAGCAACTGAGAAACAGCAGTACCATTCCGCGTTGGTGTTTTCAGGAACTCGGCTGGCTTTGTGCTGCGACTGGGGATTAAATCTCAGTTTAACTTATAAAGTAATCAATGATGCTGCCCTGCATTACATGCTTCATTGTCTAGGAGATGCGAGAGCTGTTCCAGAGCACAATGCAAAAGCCTGCGCTGCTCATTTATATTTGCAGGCCAGTGCGGCAGTGCACATCGCTGTTCTCTGGATGTAACAGCTCAGGTGGACAGCTGTCAGTTGTTTGAGATGTAAAAGAAGAGTTAAAAGATGCTCTTAAGATGGATTACCCATTTAAAGCTGTAAATGCCCAGTGCAGCTTTCTTTCTACCTTCCTTTGGAATTGTGTCTATGGCTTTACTATATCCTCTTCAAGAAAAATCAATATATCAGCTCTCTGGGCTTTCTAACATTGTCAGACTAAACTGAACTAAATGAAACCCCCTAGGTTCTCCATGACTTATATAACCTATTTTTATTTTTATTGAAGTGGCTCATTGAAACCAGCACAGAAATTGTACCACATTTGAAAGTAATGTACGAATTCAGTATTCCAGCAGCACAAAAAACCTAGGACAGGGTCAAGTTTATGGAATAAAAACACATTTTTCAAACTTTCCCAAGTTAAACAGGTAAGAGATGATGCTATGAAGATGGGCATTTATTCATGAAGGGCTCAAGTGTTTTTGAACAAGGTTGACTAAAGTGTTCCCACTTTGTTTAAAAAAACATTGTGTGAGCAAATTATCCAGTAGTTTAAGAACATTTCTCACTGCATGATTGCTGTAGGTTAAAGGGGTTTCACATCAAGAAAGAATCACTGGAAGAATCTCTGTGCTTAAAGGGCAAGGCCAAAAATCTAGGCCCATGACCTTGGATCCCTGAGATGGCACTGCATTAAGAACCATTGTGTTGCTGTAATGAACGTAACTGCATGGGCTCAAGAACACCTTGGAAAACCCAGTCAGTAAACAGAATTCTTCACTGCATCTACATGAGAAGACTCTGCAATGCAAGGCATAAGCCATATCTCAGCAACATCCAGAAACGCTGCCAACTTGGACTGATGCAGAGTGGAAACACGCTGTAGGTCTAAGGACTACACCTTTTAAAATGTTTCTTTAAAAATAACAAAGAGGTTCTTTGGGCCAAAGGGGAAAAAGCATCTGTCATGATCAGTGTTGCCAACTTAGTGACTTTTCAGACCCTCTAGTGCCTTTTTTTTAAAGCGACAAGCCACAAATCAAGCCACTTTTTGTGTTATTGAAGACTTTTGGAGACTCTGAGGTGAACACACATGATCTTCAAATAATGTCCTCAGCGAGCAGCGGGGGCTGCCGTGAGCCCCGTCCCACAACACCCACCCGCTCCAGGACCCACTACGCTCACAGTGCTCAGTTTCACGGTCAGAGCAGACCCACACCACTCCACGACACACTACACTCACTGCGCATGCCCAAAGTCGCCACTGACCCCGCCCCCTATCTACAGTGCAGGATGTAAATATAAATGCGTCTTAGATAGATAGATACTTTATTGAGCCCAGAGGGAAATTTTTCAGTGTGAAAAAAGAATACACAGAATAATTTCATTTATTCAGAGTTCATTTGTAGTTATAACTGATTTAGGGTGTTTTTACTCACTTTTTGTCTCTCCCACAATGTTATTCCAAATGCACGCAATAGACCAATTATGCAAATTAGACAATTACATTTAGCAACTTTTAGGACAGCCAACAGCGACTTTCCTTACTGAGAAGTTGGCAACAGTGGTCATGATATGGGGTGCGTTAGTGTCAAAAGCATAGGTAACTTTCATGTCTGTAAAGATACCATTAATGCATTTTGCAGTAGGCCAATGTGTGCTGCCATCTAGATGATGTCTTTTTCAAGGATGTTGCTGCTTGTTTTATCAATATATAATGCAAAGGTATATTCTGCACTTTACAACAGCATAGCTGCAGATGCTAGACTCAAAGTGTTGTGCATGATGAAGCTCCCAGAGACCCCAGTGTGTGGATCAGGTACTGTTATATCAAGCCAAAACGGGAAAAACTACTTTTACTGTGTCTAAGTAACACTAAATGGAAAACAACTACAATACGTCTAGTTTTTACAGGTTAAACAGCATCAAACCTACATCCTAAATAAAAAGAATTTTAAACTTTGCATAGTTGGGATGCATTCAGGTGTGTTCCAAAGCACGTTCCCATTTAAGGCCTTGCGAGGGAGCAAACTCGCTAAGCTTTAGCCGCCATCTGCTGAGGCACAACTCCATTGCCCATAACGCCCCATTCGAGCTCACTGTGCCAGCGAACAGCCCCAAACTCTGGCCCTTCTCCCCGCTCCCCCGCCAGCAAGCGCCACCTCTCTCTCAGCAGCTTTTTAATTGGGGTTCTGTCAATGCAGATGGACCACCTGTCACACACACACACATGCGCACACACAGCCTCCCACCCATAATTCACAATCTCATTTCCACTATATTCAAATTCATTAGCTGCATTACTCATTACGTTGGTGGAAGTGCCGAGGTGCGAGTAGCCATGCATGGATGATGCAGTGGACCAATCAGTGCTGCTCAGTGCACCGGCCAGCCCACCCAGCCTCTCTCCTGGCCCGTGAACTCACATCCTCCAGGAGGTCCTCAGATTTCATTTCCACAAGATATAGTACTGTCTAGAAATCCTAACCCACCTGAGAAGACTATACTTTCAGCCATTTGTCAGTGCCATGAGACTTTATAAAAACTGAGAACATAAGAATAAAAACAAACAAAGCAATAGTTTAATACATTGTGATTGTATGTGTGTCAATATGTTGGCTTAACCATTTCTAGACCTCTGCAACAGCACAGCATTTGTAGTTAATGTCCAGTGCCGGGGTTGGCTAATCAATACTTCATTAAGTTAAATCAGGTGTGCTGGTTAAATCAGGAGGCCTTTAAATGCAAGCAGTGATTCACTGTCTGGGCAGTTATAAAAGATATAAGTAATCTCACAGTATTAGTAACTTTCTGAAATCAAAATATTCATGTTACTTTTATTGTTTATTGTTATTTGTTGTAATGCTGTATGGCAGAGGTCACTAATAGGCGGACCACGGTCCAGGTCCGGACCCAGACGTTGTTCAATGCGTACCCAAACTGATTTAAATAAAAAAAAACTGATTTATATTTAAAGCGGTGGAGCTTTTCTTATCTTTACGGTATGCAGGCGGCGCAGTAAACTCACAGACCAATCGCATGCGCAGTGCAATCAACAAAAAGGCGAGTCAGACAGCGTGCTCTAAAAAATGAAAAGTCGACTGCGAAAAACGACTTTCCAACCAGGAGTGGACCGAGACAGATGTACGCTCCACACAGTACAACTCGAATATCTCATTAGTGTGTGAGAATGGTCCTAACACAGTTTCAGCCCAGATTTAAAGTCCTGGTTGGACAACCAAGAGTTCACTTCTCTCACTAAACAAGAGAATGTATAGAGGAATACAAGAGGGAGATAAACTGTTACGATGTAAAATTCAGTTAACAAGACTAAATGTTTTATTTCCCTTTTTTATTATAAATAAACGATTTTTGTGTTGGTGTTTCAGTTGCTGATGGTATAAGATGCTGATACTAGGCTACTTCAGTATACAGAATACGGTCTGGACCTTGGCCTGAGGAAATCTCCTCTAGGTGGACTGTACTGAATTCTAATTAAACACCCCTGCTATCTGGTGTCTTATTAGCCTAAAACCTACATACTACACCCAAACACAGTTTTCTTGGGTAGCCTAAGTTTTGCACGGCGTAGTACATGACAAGCAGCGAGTCGAAAGACGACGAAAGATATTTAAATGAAATCATAGACGCCTCTAATGAAACGCCGCTTCCAGGGCCTCTTAAAGCGGTGTAATAATAGCGTCTTAAACGGCTGAATGCACTCGAGGTGATTAAGGCCATTAATTGTAGCCTAATTTGACTCAGTCAAATAAGAGTGCTTTTGCTGAGGAGGCTTTGGCTCTAGCACTGGCTGGCAAAGGCAGGGTGTTTAATGTAGCCAAAGAGAGAAAGCTTCCTCTTTGTCTGTTGCCTGCTAATCTTCAAATTAACCTGTTAGTCTAAAAGTTTAGCTCTCTAGTATTGGAGCAGCTCACTAGTCTCCAGGAATTCCCACTGTTCTCTAAATTACCCTGCTGGTCTCCAGGTTAATCTACTAATCTCAAGGTTAGTCTTCAAGTTAATCTAGTGTAGGATCCAGGTTAGCCTCTCTGTCTTCAGGTCAGCCTGCTAGTCTCCAGGTTAAGCCGTGTAGAATCCAGGTTGGCCTATTGGTATCCTGGTGGGCCTGCTATATTCTCCAGGTTTGCGCACTGTAGTAAGTAAGTAAGAATTTATTTATAAAGCACTCTAAACACAACCGGAGTTGACCAAAGTGCTGTACATAAAATCAATCCTCAGGACACGCAGGGAAAAAACAATAAACAAATAAAATACGTAACGACAGTAACACATAAAAGGAGTTTAAAAGAAAAACAAAAGAAAGAAAACTAGCAGCACCTCACATCACTACAGTCTCCTGTTATTCAAAAGCAAGTTTGTAAAAGTATGTTTTTAGACCTGACTTAAACACAGAGACAGGAGAGGCTTGGCGAATATCGGGTGGAAGACTGTTCCAAAGTCTCTGAGCATAAACCGCAAATGCACGATCACCTTTAAGTTTTAGCCGAGCCCTGGGAACAGTCAGCAAGTTCTGTGAAGATGATCTAAGAGACGGTTGAGAGGTTAAGGGTGTTAGCAGGTCTGTAATATAAGAGGGGGCGATCTTATTTAGTGCCTTAAAAACAAATAACAGCACTTTAAACTGTATTCTATTCTGGACAGGTAGCCAATGTAGAGAAGCGAGCACTGGAGTGATGTGATCTCTTTTCTTAGTGCTAGTCAATAATCTGGAAGCAGAATTCTGGACTAGTTGTAGACGTTGCAATCGAGACTGATTAATCCCTATATATAACGAATTACAATAATCAAGTCTGGAAGAAAGGAAGGCATGAATAACTTTCTCCAGGTCAGAAAAAAACAGAGGAAAGGCTTTAGCTTTGCAATGTTTCTCAGCTGGAAGAAACTATTCCTTACCACAGAGTTGATTTGTTTATCAAATCTGAGATCTGAGTCAAAAACAACACCAAGATTTGCAGGTAAACCTGTTAGTCTCCAAATGAGCAAGTTAATGCTTTGTTCAATGGAAGCTCATAACTCAGAAAGTCCTTCTAGGAAAGTGTGTTCACTCTGCAGCGATCTTTGCAGTGCCACTGGGCAGTTCCTGACCATACTGCATACTTATAGACCACACTCCTACCTCTTTTATTGAGGAGAGACCAAAATATGTAATCTGAAGGTCAAGTCATTGTTTAAAAACATGTTTAAAATCGCTGGTAAAAGCTAAAGAAACCTTCTAAATAGTGTTTAGTGTTTGGCCATGACCTTTTGGCTTGTTCTGGCTACTGTGCAGAGGTCCACAAGAAGTGGTGGGCTCTACCTGCAGGCTGATTAAAGGGTGGGACTCTCTCCGTAAAGCGGCATTACAACTTTTCCTGTTGTTATTTAAACTAGTGACTATTCACTGTTGTCCAACTAAGAATATAAGAGATATTGTCCTCTCAAGGGACTTTCTATTCGGAAACTGTTTTTCACAACTCTGAGCTTACGCCATCAATATTAATAAAAAAATGCATCAGCCAACATCAAAACAGTTGATTAAACAGTTGATTAAACTATAAGACCGACCAAAAAGTTTGGAAAAGGAAAATACACCATGAACTTTAAAGCTACCATGACATTAAGCATGTTACCAACATAGCTGGCCAGCTTAGGCTGAACATGATGCAACCCTGACTCTCCACCTGTGAGCCGAACGCAGCATTATTCTCCAGGCTAGTCCACTAGTTCCTCTTCCCCTGTCCCCTGTGGGTCAGACTCTGTGAAGGCACTAAAGCTAATGCTAACAGGTCTATTTTTATTTCTGTATCGCCAGCAGCCGCAGTGATGAGGGGCATTCTCACTGGTGGCCTGGTTCTGGCTCTACAGGAAAGGGACATTTATCAAATCTTTCCCACATCTTCTATAAAAGAAGAGAGAAGGCCAGGAGGATCTCCATTAAGGCGAACTGGGCGGCCAATAGAAAGCTGAGGGGTAGGAACGGGAAAGCTCTTAAGGGCCATGAGCCTCCCTGTAGGCCTACTAATGAAAAGTCTCTCTCTCCTTCTCTCCATCCCTCTCTTTCTCTCTCTCTCCAATTGATCGCTGTCTTTAGTCGATATCTGCTCAGAGACTTTGAAATGAAATGAATCTCGGAGGGAAGAATGAGGAAGGAGTCACTGGACCGGTGTGAATAGAGGAAAGTGGAGGAAAGAGAAAGAGAGCGAGGGTTAGGTGCCCCCTCTCTCCATTCACGCTGGTGCTTTGTATAAGCAGTTAGGCATAACACGGTAGGGCAGGGGCTGTGTGTACACTGGGCTGCGCTCTCTCCAGCCATTTTATTTGGTGTGAGGGAAAAACGTGACATTTAAAGGAGGAGGTTTTATTTGGAACTGGAGGTCAGGGCCTTTTTTTCATAAGGCAAAGATGAGGTTTAAAAGGGGCTCAGATTAATTGAAAAGGTCACTCAATCACAATGAGCTGATATGCCGAGAATTTGTGTGTGCATGAGGGTGTGTGTTACCAGAATGTGAACGGGTGCATTCTCGTGCTTTCTCTCTCTCTCTCTCTCTCTCTCTCTCTCTCTCTCTCTCTCTCTCTCTCTCTCTCTCTCTTTCTCCCTTTATTGCGCATGCTTCGTGCTTCTCTATTAGGACTGTCACAAACATTAAATTTTCGCTGATGATTAGTTGCCATATAAATAAATGAGATTCACAGTTTGATAGTGTTTGTTTGCCACCAATCAATCTTTACTTGGTAGCCCACAAACAGTGACAGACAGCTTCACACTCAACTAGCCCGCTGCCCTATACTCCACACAAGTGGTCAGCATATAGAACACAGCGGCGATGCTCTTATCAGTTGTCACAAGTGGCTGGTGACTAGAAATGATTGACCCTGATCAAGGGTCTGATCTTGGTGCATGGCTTTTTGAAGGTTGCTTTCGACATTCTGAAAAATGCTTAGCCTAAAGTGAGTTTGAAAAATTGCTCTAGCACAGAGTATGCCCCCACACCCCCACCTCCGCGGTGATTGTTCGGTGCGTTTGTCTTCCCTATTGCAAGGTGGACATCATAGCGGTAGAATGGAAATAGCTCGTCCTGCTCCAAGTCTCTGAACTGCGGTCAACGTGGCTATAAAAAGATGGCGAATGCCTGTAAAGGTAATTGTACTTTGAGCAAAAAACGAGTTAAATCTCTCCATCTTTCTCGTTTCATTGCATTAACTTCATTTGAAGTTTTTTTACAGAACTGTGGTGGAGAAAAGCAATGAATTCACAATTATTTTGCTGCTGAAATTCCATAAACGTGCAAACCCAGCTTCTGATTGTAGCCTTGCGCTCACACAGCTTGTGGATTCCTATAACAGTAGAGGCTCTCGTGGTGAACTGTAGCTTTTCACTGCTTGTGCTTATTGCTAGTTTGCTGCTCCTTGATTTGTCTATTGGTTTCCTGCAAGCACTATCCAGCGTAGGCTGCTGAAGGCTCTGATCGTATTGCTTTAAAATCCATGTAAAAGCTGTATTTGAGAGAGAGGGCTACAATCACTGACGCTACTCTAGCAACACACAACGTGCTGCAGCTGGGTCTCGATCTGCACTGCTTCAGATTCTTTGAACCGGCAGATTAGGAAATTGTGTGGAGGGCAAAAAAAATGAGTGACATTAAAACAACCTGTTTACACATTATTAACATGTTGCCCTTGACAGCCCTCATTTTCTTGCTTAGCGTTCTGAGTAAATGCTGTGCTTTGATACTGTTTTATAGATCGGTGAATCATGTGGAAGTGAAAAAGAGAGAAGGGAGATTGTTTGAGCTGGAGATGAGAGAGAGAGGAGGAGGGAAAGGGGTGGAATCAGTTTGCAATGGCATAAATGACTAAAGATGGCTGAGGCCATGCAGGGCGGCAAAGGCTGATTTCCAATCGCCGAGTGAAGCCTCTTCACCAGCTGATGCCAGTTTCAATTCCACTCTCATCTCCGCACTCGCCGCGCTACGCTATCCTCCCTCCTACCACACACACACGCATGCACAAACATGCACACACACACAGATATAAGATTCCTGGGAGGGTCATGCTATTGCAATTTAGCCTGTGCAGAAAAATGCTTTCACTTGCATGGCATAGGAGTTGCTTTTCAGAGATGTGTGCAGTGCTTACAGTCTGACTGGCGTGTGTGTGTGTGTGTGTGTGTGTATGTTGTGGAGTATAAATATAGGAACCTTTTCCCATTTTCACATACTGTATGTCTCATACTCAGTCTCTGTGTGTCAGGTACATGTTTTGCTAGCTCTTTCAGTCACTTTCTGGTCACTATTGTTCCAGAATCTCTTTAAATGGTAACTAATGGTAAATGTAAACTTTTAATAAGGTAAAATAAAAAAACAAAGCATAAGTTAATTTGTATCTAGTGGTTTTGAAATCTAGACTTTTCAAAAAATGAAAAATATAAAGTTTTGACATAATGATATATTTGATGGATTGTTTAATCAATAATTGTCCAAAGAAATATATTTTGACAATGAAACAGACAGACCTTTTGTAATTATTAAGTTATTATGTCATGTTAATTACCTGTACTGCTTTTTTCACTTTTTCAATGAGATTTTGTTGCATTATAAACTAGTATTTTGTACATAATAATAACTCATACAGTGTTTTTAATATTTCACTCATTATGTGAACGAGAACTTATTCAGTAATACACTGTAATGATTACTTTCCTTTGATGTTGTTGTTAAATTAACTTGAGATTCACTGTTTTACTCTGAATGTTGTGCAGATGTCTCACGTTTTAGGATCTTTTACATCATTTAAAATATAAACATCTAACATTTTTACTAGTAAGACCTGTAAAGCTGAACTGGATATAGATATTTTATGCATTTATCTGTAATCTGTTTTTTATATACAATTGAAAACATTGATTCCAAACTATTGGCTAACGATTCAGAGGTTATAAACAGATGTGCACATGGATAGAATATAGTAATAGTATTAAACATGTAGTAAGCTGTAAAAAAAGGCATTTTAATTGATTCTAAAACAAAAAGTGACAAGAAGCTATAAATATATGTGTATAGATTCCAGAATGTTTTTCATAATTTATAATATTTCCAATCTGCACTTTTATTTTTTTAAGTGTTTATTAAATAACAATAGAATATACAGTAGTTATAATCAGCCCTACACATCCTCTAAAGCAGGGGTCAGCAAAATATGACTGTGCAGTCACATGCTGCTCTTTTAACCACCCTTTGAAGTTCCACAGCAGAATTAGATTTTTAGATACAATAAGATAATCCCCCTTTGCAGTAAAATAAAGATTTGCTGAGTGTTTTACAATCACAACAAATGATCTGAAATACTAGAATCAGTGCTGCTAATTCACTGGCCATTAACCCTGAACGTTGGTGCCAGAGAATATCTATTGAAGTGCAGACTGCTGGTCACATAGCAACACAGACAGTAATTTTGCATAGCTAGTAGCCAAAGAAATGGCAAAGAAGAGAAAGATTCAAGATAAACTGAGAATTTTGAGATAAATGCACAGACTCATTTGCATTTATATGCACTCCAGCGGGTTTTCCTGATATATTTAATCTGCAACCAGAAACTGTCAACCACTAAAAAGTAGGACGTGGAGAGACTTTTTACCATCTAGTCCTGTGGAAGAGTGTCCTCCAGGACCTGCCAGAGGAGCAGGAAGAATGGCTACAGCTGAGCTGAAAATATAAAGCAGGTATTACGTTATATTGTTTAAACAGTACAAGGAATGGCCTCTGCTGTTAAGTGTGTGTTCCACTCACAGTCATGCCATAATATGCAGTTATTATAAAGCTGTTGATGAGGATTATGATGTGTGAGTTAATCCGGGTGCAGTTACAGTTATGCCTCTGATCCACATATTTGTAATTGAATAGGTCTTTGTAATAGAGGAGAGGCACAGATAGAGAGAAAGTGAGAAAGCGAGAGAGATGTTGAATAAATGCACTTTGCACTTTGCCACCCCTTCTGGTAATTATCTGAAGCCCTTCTTTAGCATCATAACTGTTCAGGTTTCCTCAGCATTGGCTGGAGAGGGAAAATCTTTCTAGTGCTCTCTCTCTCTCTTTCTCTTTTTTTCCTCTTTTTTTTTTTGCTCGTTCTCTCTTGCTTGGTCTCAGACTTCATCAGTGGTTGCCAAGGTATCTGTGTGGGGCACATTTACATTCTCAGCTGCACACCAAGGCCAATTTGTTATCCTAACGGGAGCCAATCAGAACGCAGGAGCCCGCAGCTCAGCAAAGATTTATGGGCCGTCTCCCTCCCTACCCGGCGCACAGATTGAATTCTGGGTACGGTGTACAAACCGCAGCCGTCGTAATTAGAAAACATTTCGGAGACCTTTGTTTGGGTATTTAGAGACGCCGCGGCTGTGGATTGTGGATTGGTTTGGCTCTGGGCAGCCGCCGCTTTGCCGAAAGAGGGCATTGAACGGAAAAGTGCTGCGTGTGATAAGGCAGAATTGGGAGTTGTGCAGGATGTGAGATGAGCTAGGGGAGCAGATGTTCTCCTGTTAGACCCCTGCGGTCCTCACAACAGCTCGCAACATCAGCTCTGTGTATATATACAGTAACAGTCAAAAGTTTGGCAGTAATAATATGTATGTTAAAGACATGTAGATCTGAAAGCTTGTGCTTAAAGATCACGTCACTTAAAGATCTCGAGTTAAAACATAGCTCACTTTTGGAAGTGTAGTGTAGTGTGTAAACACTGTTAAAATCTCAAATGTGTTCACCTCTCAGCGCATACAGTCCTTTTAAAGCAGCTGAAGTTATAGGAACATTTCAGCCTGGACTGCTTTTTAAATGAGGCATGATCCAGCTCAGCCAATCAGAACAGAGAATCAGAATCAGTATTAGAATCTTTATTGGCCAAGTATGCTCACACATACAAGGAATTTGTTTTTGGTTACAGTAGCTCACAGTGCACGATATCTGACATTACAGAAGTAACAAACACACCCAACCTACACACACACACACACAGACACACACACACACACACTCACACACACACACACAGTGACATACATGCATAGACACACCTGTAAACTTAACATGTGCAGAGTTGTATATTTAAGTAAAGTGCTGAGTGCAGCAGTAAAGGACAGTGCAGACTGAATTAAATAGATATAAATAAAGAGTCACTGGTGGAGACGGTGGTACAGAGTGTTCTGAGAAGAAGAGTGAGAGAACATCTGGATAGGATGTATGTATGTAGTAGGCTGTATTCAGAAAGTAGTATTGTAATGTTCAGCTGTTCATGAGTGTGATGGTGTGTGGGAAGAAGCTGTAATGTTATGTATTACATATGATCAGGTTTAAAGGAACAGCAAGAAAAAAACAGCTTGTGTAATTGTGTTGAATAAAGGGAGGCTTGAAAATGATGAGGTTAAATTGGATTAAATAAAGCAGTAGAAATGATATGCGTAGAGAAGGAATAAAAAGAATACAACACCATGTGGGCCCTTAAATGCCCATTACAAAGTCTAATGTTAAACATAAAATTGAAAGCTATTCACAAAAAATAAAAAAAATTATTACAGTATATGGACAAAAGTATTGGGACACCTACACATTTTATCCCAGGAGCTTTTATGACATCCCATTCTAAATCCATAAGTTTTAGCACATATGTAACGCTAAAACTTCTCTCTTTGGGAAGACTTTCAACAACTTTTTTTGAGAGCATTTGTAAAGTCAGCCACTGCTGTTGGATGAAAGGGCCTGGCTTACAATCTCCAGTCTAGTTTGTCCCAAAGTTGGTTAATGGTCAGGGTTCTGTGCGGACTAGTCAAGTTCTTCCCCACCAAACTCGCCCACCCAGTCTTTATGGAGCCTGCTTTGCTCTTCCCCAAACTGTTCCTACAGAATTGTCTTGGTTTGTTGATGCAATAAGGTTTCTCTTCCCTGGAACTAAGGGGCCAAGGCCAATCTCTGAAAAAAAACCCATTGTCCCTCCACCAAACCCTCGGCACAATGTAGCCAGAGTCCAGTGGCAACGCTTTACACCACTTCCTCTGACGCCAGGCATTGTGCTTGGTGATATAAGGCTTGTGTGCAGTTGCTTGGCTTCTCAGACATATTCCCTAAAAAAAGATCACACAGCGCTGGTATTCCTTATTTAAGGGGGAGACGGTGAGGCACTGGTTTTCTTTTAAGTCATTTTGTGAGATAAGGGTGAGAGAAAGCGAGAGAAGACGTGTGTAAATAGAACCTGAAGGGGGAAATAAGTAAATAAGCACACAGGCCAACGTTTGACACTAAGTGGATGCTTGGCAATGAGGGATTTGCTGCATGTGTCACAACTAATGAGTGGCAAGAGGCGTTTGGAAATCTGCATTATTTAACAGGGTCAGGTGACTGTGTCTTACACACACTCACACACACACACACAGAAAACACACACTTGTCCAGCTCAGACAGGTCATTAATCAGCCTGCTCAGTGGACAGACAGGCTGACCTCACCTATGCGTCCGTCAGGGTATGCAGAGAGAATCAGAGACGGAGAGAGTGAAAGAGAAACCTGTCAAACCAGTCCTCCTTCTCTCTCCCTACATTTAGCACTCCCCTGTAAAGTCTTCCCTCCAGCATTATTCCTTATTTTGCGATTCCCTGCGGCTTTTAAAAAAAGTGCAAAACTGCCAGTGTCTCGCCGCTGACCTCTACTTCAACCCGTGGCATCAGCTATCCTTTTTTTGGCTTAACCTGTCCTTCCCTCCTGCTTTTTCACTACTTCTCCTAACTCTTACTGAATTTATTTCCGTGTCCACCCCCAGTCTGGTTTCCATCTCCATCTCTCTCTGTATTTCTCTCTTTCTCACTGTCTCGCTCCCTCCATCTCCTGCCCCAGCTGGTTGTGATACGTCCTCCCACACACCTCCCAATAGCGTTCGACATAAATCACTGTCACTTAGCCGGAGCGGCGAAAATCAAGCTCGCTAATTTCATTTCACAATTAACAATTACAGCAGCTCATCAAAACCTGCGCTCTTCCCTCCACAAATAGGAATTAAATGGACTTCACAGACAGACACTGAACTAATGGGACAAGTGTCGTGCGGCAGTCGCGCAGGAAACACACACAGACATGCACGCACCTCTGGTGTCCCGTGCCACCCCTCAATCACCTTAATTAATTTCCCCCACCTCACCCCTGTCAGCGGCTAAACGTGCGGCCACATCTCTGGCATTTCAGGATGGTTTGTAAATGACCTTGTGAACGATGGCAGAGAGTCGACTGAAGTCACGGTGACAGGCAGAGGGTGCCTGGAGGAAGCAGCGCTGTATTTTTGGACAGGCACCTTTACGGCCTGTCCATCACACTGCCCTCCAGCACAACACTCCAGCCTTCACTCTCCCTTCAGAGAGATGCCTCACTCCCTGACTAACAGAGCTACTGACAAAGAGAGAGAGAGAGAGAGAGAGAGAGAGAGAGAGAGAGAGAGAGAGAGAGAGAGAGAGAGAGAGAGAGAGAGAGAGAGAGATTAATAGAAAAATAAGAGAGAGATGCACAAAAAGAGAGAGACCTGAAGCAAGACAGACAGAGAAAAAACAGATACAGATAAAAGAGAAAAGGAGAAGTGAGAGATTGAAAGAGAGAAGGACAATGAAGATACTACTGAAGGAAGTTAACAAAAGAGAGGCAAAAGAAAGACAGATAAACAGAGAGACAACAGAAAGAGACAAAGAGATTAATTGAGAGAGAGACAGAGACAGAGAGAGAGGAAGAAACAAACAAGAGTGAGAGAGAATTAGAAGTGAACAAATGAGAAAGACGGAGAAAACCAGTGAGAAGAAGAAGTGACCCTTAGTTTAACACACTTTGAGCTCCTGTATCTTTAAGCTCGCCTTAGGATGAGCCCGGTGTGCTCTGATTGGTCAGCTTGACCACTGGGTTCTGACTCTGAACAGCCAGAGTTGTATCCCATTACCAACCCCCACAGCACTTTAGCTTTTCTTACAATGGCATCACCTCTCCCTTATCAGTTTGAGCCAGAGTCTGATCCTGTTGTAGACTAGCTGTAGGCTAGGTCCACTAGCTGTAGACTAGATCCACTCTCGAAAGCTAGACTGGAGCAGGGCGTTTCAAAGGTTTCACTGTTTTAGCGCTCTGTGTGTTGTGGGCATGCAAGACTTTCCAGTAGGTGGATGATAAGAATTACTTTGAGCTTTGCAGATGATTTGCATGCACAAAATTCTACATTTCCTCAGCTGTAAACCCTGTTACCAGTCCAACTGGCCAGCTGGATCTGAGACTAAGATCCAGCTGGTTCAACTATGTAGAACTTTACTACCTCACTGGACTCTATTTATTACACATTGCACAATTTGCACACAACCAGCAATTATTTATTATTCTCTGTCTGTACTGTGTTGTGTTGTCTGTCCGTACTTGTTTGTTTGTGTTGCACTTGTGTCTGTATGCACTGTCTATGTTGCACCATGGTCCTGGAGGAACGTTGTTTCGTTTCACTGTGTACTCTGTATGTAGTTGAAATGACAATAAAAACCCACTTGACTTGACTTGACTTGACTAAGCCTCTGACCCCTAAGAACAGCAGCCTCAGCCCAGCACTGCAGACCAAAGTCATATCAGATTCTTCTTCTTCTTATTATTATTACTATATTTCTAAATACAGTCATGCCAGAAAGCCCTATTGTATTGAACTGAACTGAGGGAAGGAGGGGGAGGTAAAGGTAAACGAGAGAGAGGAGTGAGGGAGGAAGGAGATGGGTCTGTAGCACACCATCAATTGGAGAAGAAAAGAGGAAAAAGAAAAGAGGAAGAAAAGAGCGAGTGAGATGAGTGGCAATGGAGAGCGTGCTCTAGCGTTTTCCATCAGTGACCCAGACTCAAGGCTCGGCTCACGACGGTGACTCAAACACACGATTATCATCCTCCCTCAGATGTGTGTGAGAGAGAGAAGGCGACTGTGTGTGTGAGAGTGCATGCATGCTCAATAACGCCAGAGGCAGCGGAGATTTCAGACGCAGCGGTGAGAAACAGCTTTGTTATGTAAAGCCACCATGTGGAATCCTCCGCCGCCTCGCCTTCATTATTCCTACTGCATTATTATCATTTATTATCATTCATTAGCACGGATTCATTCCCTCTCTTTCTCCCGCGGTGGCTAGGATGAAGGACAAAATCTCCCTGCCCCTTTCTTTTTTCGCTTTGTGCTTTTATTGAGTTCCGTTTTCCCAGAAGCCCCGGGTTTGAGTCCGTGTGTGTGTTTGTGTGACTGCAGGTGGGCAGGTGCAGCCAGAAACAGAAGATAATGGGTAAGAATCCCAGATTGATCCGTTGTTGCAGCTCTGACCCCAACGGGGCATCCAGAGCAGGCAGCACTTTTTAAACCCCACACTTCAGGTCTTCACGCTCATAGTGACATTTTTTAAATAATCAATAGTCAAAAGATTATTTTGCTTTTTTTGCTTGTAAATGGCCTTTTTATCCAAAACAACACAATAACATAATGGTGTTTTCCAGTAGTGCCTCTGTGGGATTACTCATGTTAGCGGCAAGCAGGTGGTGATGAATTAAGCTCTTAAATGCGGATTTAGAACTTACAACAGGCATTCTGGTAACATATTCTGAAATTTGTAAGTTGCAATGAATTTTCAGTAAAGACTAAATATTAAATCCTGTCTGGGAATATTACTGGAGTAGTCTGTTATTTGCCAAGCTGTTCAGCCTTCTCTAATGAGGGCAGAACGCACTTCAAGCCTAACAAAATTGTGTCCAGACTTGACTCAACAAATTCCGTCCTAGCCAGAATGTTGCCTAAGAACATATTTTAAGTGGCTGTTGTTAAACTCAATTATGTCAGGTGGCTACTGTGCAAATGCAGGCAGACTATACTCTGTCCTAGCTTGACTGTGGCCCAGTAAAACCTTGATCCAACCCAAATGTAACCTGGCAAAAGTCTTTCCAAACTCGACTGCAGCCAAAGCAATTCCATTCAACCCACCTCTAGTTCAACAGAATCCTGTCCCTACCAACCGTAGCCTGTCCAAAAACCACTACAGTCTATCAATATTCTGCCCAAACATACCAAACACACAATCTTTAGGACTGCAGCACCACAAAATTCTGTCAAAGCCTGACTGTAGCCCAAGTCTGTTTAAACACAACTGTAATCAAATAAAACTTGTGTGACCTGATGATTTTTTTAGGAAAGCAGCTGTGATAAAACAGCATTTTAATATATAAAGGCTGTCCAAACATCTGTTCTAGCTTGACTGTGGCCCAGTAACACTGATAAAATTCTGTCCAAGCCTAAGAAAAATTGTAGTTCAACAAAATTCTGTCCAAGCCAACTCTATCTTAATGAAATTCTGTCCAAACAAAAGACTACAGTAGCCTGATCAGTCAAACTCAACACAACGTTTCACAACTACACAGTTCTGCCCCAACATGACTGTGACTCGACACAACTGTCAACACATCACATTCCTAACGAGAGCTTGTTATGTTGTAGTGATAACAGCAGCCATCAGAATACAAAATGAAATGTATTAAGCTCGTATCAGCTCCACAGTTTTCACTTAAACTCCACTTTAACCAAAACACATGGAAACATTGAGCAAAATGGATTTGGAGATGTGAAATTTAAAGCCAAACCTCAAAAATACCCGAGAAATGATGTCTGAACCCACGTGAAATACAACTTTTAAGCCTGGACAAACATTTCAAGCTCTAGTTCATCCTTCCTGCTCACAGAGTAGTATAACAGTCATGGGGGTCCAAGAGGTGCAAGGTGGGGTAATGGAGGGGCTTGAGCAAAACGCACCACAGCTCAGCTTTGGAAATGGAATCTGTTACTGGATCGTGTCGGGAAATATTGGAAGCCGTCTCATGGAAAGATGTTATTAACAACATAGCCTGTATTCTTTACCCCCCCACCCCCCCATGTGTTAAGGGCCCGGGGATCCATGTGTCTGGGCCTTTGAGGCCAGCCTGGGACGCACCTTTCAGACAGGCACTCACAGCCCAGAAAAGCTTTCAGCCTCTCCCTCTTTAGCTCCCATCAGAGTCTTAATGGAGGCCGGGGCCTAATGAAACAGGCGCACCCGCTGACCCCGCTCTCGTTGATCGCCACAGATAATATATTTAGTCTGGCCTTCTTCTCCGCAGTTTTCCCCAAGCCGCCGGGGTCAGAGCTTGCGTGAGAGAGCTTTCATTTGCTGGAGACACAGAGCGCTGCTCGGGGTGCTGTAATTAATGGCTAAATGATTTTTTTTTTCGGCACAAAGCTGAAAAGCGCAAGTTTCGTCAATAATGTAATGTACCGTGCAGCCGGCATGGGAGTGGGTGGTAATGAGCCCATAGTGCTCCGGTGGGTGGGGCAGAAGGAGCAGGAGAGGAGCAGCATGGATAGCATTCGCCAAGACATTCTATCATTCTAACAGCACGTGCATGAAATATTAAAAACATAAGACGTGTTAAAGAGGCACTCCAGTATAAAACTTGTGTGTAATGTTATTTGTCAGACTATGCAGTGCAGCATTATATTCCTCATGACAGAATTTATGGAGCTATGTCATTGTCATGTTTTGATTCATCAATGCTCTTAGACCACATTACTCAGCAGCAGGGCCTGTGCGGGACTTGTTCTCAGACTGGGAGTTATATGATGTAGACCAGCCCTCCTTAAACTCTAACAGTATTTCTCCTGCTGTACACGTACAGCATTGCCTTCAAGCAATATAACTTTTTCCAGATTGAATATCTCCTGGAATATCACCTGCTTGAACATCTCCCTCATCCTCCTTAACTAGCTTTTTCATACCTTGGTTTTCTGCAGTTCTGGTAAAGAACACAATTCTTAATTTTTTGTGTTATTTTTTATTTTTTTAATTCATGTAGAGACAAAAGAGACACTGGATTGAAGGGGCCTTTGTGTTGTGACACATATAAACGTCCCAATAACTTATAGCTCCACGCTCCCCTGGGTGCAGGTGTCATTGAAGATCTTTCTGCCTGTATAAGCTATACCGTCTAGAACCCTGCATTTCAAGCTTTTTGAATATTTACATTGCTTTGATATGTAAAGAGCGATCATTGGAGTTGTGTGTGAAAAAGCCTGTTGCACTGCCATACATCTGCAGAGAGACTTGAATGTGCTTTACAGAGAGTTGGTGTGGTGTACAGAAACATCGTCCTTGCAAAGAACTTGATTTTTATCATGGCGATGGAACACTAATAAGTATCATTTAGAAAGGAATTTTACTACACAGCGAGTATTCTTGCAGACATTGCTCTGGTTGGCAAAATGCGTTCACTGGAGGCCTTCAAAGTATTTAGTACTGATATAAGTGCTCTTGACCTCCAGTGTTTTTGCCGCTAAATTCGTTTAGGACTAATTGCAGACTTTCCCACGTGAGTAATGAGCTCAGATCCTTGAGGAAATTGTTTAGAGAGTGCTTTAGTGTCAGTAAGTGTTCTGTGGCTTACTTGTTCACTGCATATAGTACTGTGCATGAGTCAAAGACCGCCCTTCATTTTGTTTCAGTGGCAGTCTGCTGTTAAATTCAAGCTATTCATTATAACATTAGGAAAGAAAACAGAAAACTCACAATACCGTTAACACGTGGTCACTGCATGTACCTAGTATCTGGATGAGATTTTAGCTACATGCATTTGCACTTGATAGTCAAACTAATTGGACTTATATCAAAAACGCTAGATGGAATATGCAAATCCACTCATTACGCTTCAACCAATTACCAACTGTTTATCCGTTCAGCCTCGTTTGCAGTCATTTGCAGTTCGTTGAACATAGTAGTGTCTGTCCATATTGCTTTCAAGCGTTTTGCTTTTTGTACAGTCTCCAACCATGTGCATCCTCCATGATTATCTTCCTAACTACATGGCTCACATGCCCAGTGACATACAGGGGCAGGAGTTTTGGGAGTAGTGTGCTTACGTTGCTATAACCTGTGTCTCAAATGAATATCAGATGAATGTCCTGAAGTGGTTTGAGTGATCAGATTTATGAAGTGATCAGGTGTAAACAGGCTCCTACACACATTGTCTTAAACCATTAACCTTGTGTTTTGCTTGTAGTTCTGTCATCATTAGAATTTATGTGAATACACCTAAATACAGTAAATGTTAACAAGAATTTTCAAAGTAGTTGAGTTCTTGTAAGCTGGTTAGACAACCAGAGCTGGATTGCAGATTTCTCCTGAATGGCCACAGGCATGGTTTAAAATAACGGCATCAAAACCATTAATTAGCCATCTGTAATCTGAAATAAAATGTAAACACATAGTAATGTACACTCACTCAGCACTTTGTTAGGTGTAGCTACCTTGTATCTACACTCATTGTCCATTTTACCATCTTTACTATACAGGTGCACTGTAGTCTGTCTGTTTCTCTGCATACTTGTCCCAGCTGTAGGCTTTTCTTTACTGGTCAGAATCAACACAGAACAGATGGCATTGGCTGGTAATTCATTCTGAGCACTGCAGTGACACTGGTGTGGGCCTGTAAGTGTGTGTTGTGCAGGTCTGAGTGGATCAGACACAGCAGTGCTCACACATCACCACTGAGTCAGTGTTACTAAAATGCTGAGAATGATCCACCACTTAAATAATACCTGCTCTGTGGTGGTCCTGTTGGGGTCCTGACCACTGAAGAACAGGGTAAAACGGGACTAACAAAGTACACAGAGAAACAGATGGACTGTAGTCTGTAAGTGCTCCTGTATGGTAAGTGGAGCTGATAAAATGGACAATGAGTGTAACTACAAGGTAGGTGTTCAGTGAGTGTACTGAACAGAAAATTATTCTCAACAACTATATAGATAGATAGATAGATAGATAGATAGATAGATAGATAGATAGATAGATAGATAGATAGATAGATAGATAGATAGATAGATAGATAGATAGATAGATAGATAGATAGATATTAAACAATTCTCAGCTTCCATCGTTTTTTGGGACTTCCTGATTTTAGTCTTAGAAATTGGTTGCACTCAATCCAAGTAATCCCAGATACATTCAGTGATATGTACTGTACATCAGGAGCAAACAAACAAAATGTATTTATCGCCCCCTCTCTCTGTCTCTCTCTCTCTCTCTCTTCTGTGGACCACTTCATTGTGAGCAACACCCTCATCAAAGTCTTTTCCTGACTGCTTTGCCTGTAAAAAGGCAGAGTGTGTGTGTGTTTAAGTAGGGTGATAATGTGTGTGTGTGTATGTGTGTGTGCTGTACCTGGAGCCTCCTGAATTATTGAGTACTTGTGTTGTGTAAGTGTCCCTCGGTGGGCCAGCAGCAGGCCTGCAGCGCTGTATGTCCGTGTGCCATATGTCCACTGAGTCACGTTGGACACGGTGTCCTTCACCCCGCTGCCCCCTGCGGCACTCTGCAGTCTCCACTGAGTATTAGGGGGGGCAACTCCAGAGAGACAATCACTACACTTCTGAACCTCAGGATTGATTTGACCTCAGACTTTCACTCTCACTATATCCTCGATCCCCTCCACCTTTATTGTCTCTTCAATAAGAACAGAGATTTTTTCTTACGTTAAATCTCTCTCACGCAGCGTTTCTTCCATGTACTTACCTCCAACAGGCTTTCCAGTTCATTATCTTAATGCTTAGAGAGTTATATACATTTTAAATGTGTATATTGTTTGGGATGTACTCAGAATGGTATGGGCAGATTATTACTTAAAAAAATGGTATTTAAATCATTTAATTTGATGATGATTGCAGAATATTTAGGTGATGTTGAGATGCTGTGCTAGAATGACCACATTTCATTTCACTGCATTTCTAACCCTGTATAAATAAATGTTGCACTGCAGAAATGGCATTTGGCAAGTAAAACTTTATTAAATCTGGTCAATACGTCTAATAAGATTTTATTAGGTTAAATCATCTCACTGTATTGGCCGATCATTTCTGGTATTTCCTGCAACAAGCACATCGGCTAACATCGTGAGATAATTCTGTAAAATGTCAACATCAATATCGGCATCGACAGATATGTATATGAAAAACGTTGGATATGGGCATCAGCTTATAATTCCCATATCAAAGCATCCCTAGTAATTATGTAATTGCATAATTTAATCAGGCAATAATTTGCACAACTAATTGCATTTACATTTGATTTACATTCTGTATGGACAGGTTTAATTCTGCACTTCTGTTTGTTTCAGTGCCATGACACAAGAGAAACTTGTCAAAAATGTAAATGATGTTAACTGTCCATCAAATTTAAATCACATTACAATGTCTTGGGATTAAAATTCTGTTGATTGAAATCATAGAGAATGTATTTAAATATGAATTCATATTAAAAAGCTATGAATTACAGGTATATAGAGAATAAGAAAGTCTGCTAATGGGTTGTCCTACATGGGTGTACTGGTGCTGTTATGTTGATTCTTTACTCACTAAAAGATTTACTATATCTCCTTTTCTCTTCCCCAGGCACTTCCTGTTTAAGACGTCATCGGGGACCACGCCCCTCTTCAGCAGCTCATCGCCGGGTTACCCTCTGACTTCTGGCACGGTGTACTCGCCCCCACCACGACTTCTGCCCAGAAACACTTTTTCCCGAAGCGCCTTCAAGCTGAAGAAGCCTTCCAAGTACTGCAGCTGGAAATGTGCAGCTGTGACGGCCATCGCTGCTGCCGCCCTGCTGGCCATCCTGCTCTCTTACTTCATCGGTAAACTCCTGTTTCCTATTTTTCTGTCTTTGAGACAGATTGCGTTAAAAAAGCATACCCACATTTAAGGGGGTTCACTCTGAAGACCAGATATGGTGTCCCATTCTAAAGGCAGGAGCAATGAACCCCCAAAAGTTGAAATGAAACCTGTACAACTCAACATACTGGTTTTGAGCTGGAAGAAAGCTTTTATTTGGTGTCTTACATTTACTTTTATTTGGCTATTGGGTGATTCCTCACGTTCACAGGTCTGATTTACGAAAAAAGGATCCGTTGAATTGTTCTCTAGGGAACCAAAGATAGTTCTTCTTTGACGTTGATGCAAGGATCGTTTTTGATGCTGTTATTGTTAAGTGTAGCTGTAGTTGGACAGTAAAGTGCAGTAGAATGCTTGTAGATGTGGCAGTTGTTTGATCCACTGGTCGCAATCATGACGTTTGATATGTCTGGATATGCGAGTAGTTCCCTTGTTGCTTCCATCCTTACGTGGGCACGCGTGCTAGCGCATGTGTGTACGTTCCCATGGCTGTACTGATTAATCCAGATGCTTCCGCTCATTATTGGATATGCCTGAGGAAGAATGTTCTCCAGCTGATTCCTCCCGATCTGCCTCTGCTAGAAGCCTCTGATTACAGTTCTCTGATGGGCTGCATTATTCATTGGGCCACTCGTAGCTACTCCATACTTCATTACTGCTCCATACCAAAGCAAAGGGCAGCTCTTTGCCTCCGAACTAGGGCTGTGAAGGACATCGCTGAGAGGGTTATTATTTTCTCAGCAGTCTCTTTGACCTCTCTGACATGGCTTTGTGTTTGAACTTAGCAGATGGTTACAAGGCGGTGAAAAAGAGGCCTGTACCTTCATAACTCCCTTGCTGCATTTCATTGTGCAGCGATACAGTAAAGGAGTTAAATCCTCACTCTTCTCAGGTCAGGAAGCCCATTCTGAAGATATGAATGGGGGTCAATGGGTGTGAGGACAACAAAAGTATTGCTAAAAGTAATAATAACAGATAAGGTTACAGGGATACCTTTTTTTGGGCTGCTATGATAGTGCCTGACATTCTTTGGCTCAGTGTGCTCTGGAAGGCCATGGAATCCTTTTCAAACATGTTTCACCAACAATGTTGAAGGTTTGGTAGTCAAATGCTATGAATTCCATCCATTCCTATTGCCTTTCTGCTGGAGGATGCATGTTTTTCATATCTTGCACATGTCTGTTCCAGATTCAGCTAAGTGACTGTCTTAGCAGTCCCCTCAGTCTCCTCGGCTATTATATATTTGCCTAGGCAAATACATATTTATTATTGTACTGAAGTCCTTGGAAGGGGCAGATCGACCTAATATGTTCTACTGCACAGTTCTCATTTAATGTAATGCAAAAATAAATCTATACTGTAAATATGTCTTCTGCTGTAGCCATTCTATCAACATTTGCTAGCTGGCACATGTTTCTGCTGGTTGCCATTGCATGCATGAGTGCCTTCATATCTACTAGGTATTAGTATTATAGCAGTGTTTGCTGTGTAAACTTTCAGATACTTTAGAACTTCCTATGTTTTCTATGTAAGGCAGTCATTGTTCAGGTATATGTAGTGATTTATATTAGTGTTTCAGGTATGTGTACTTACCATTTCACTCAATGTTAAGCCATGTCTCTTAAGTAAACTGCTTGTGTTCTGACATTCTGTGCAGTTCTATGTTTGTGGTCACATGTGTTTACAACTGACAGCCGACTTTATGATCATTTGGCCATCTTTTTGGGCATTATTTTAAACCCAACGCACATTTTTGGCGAACATTTTTTGTTTGCCCAAGTTCCGACATAGATATTATTATTTGCTCCTTAACAAGCCAAACTGGCAATGAAAAATGAGTTGCCTAATTAAATTAAATGAAATGAAGGGCTTCATCTAAAAGCAACTGGCTGTTAAACACGGTGAATCGTGCATAATTATTTTGGTATAAACATAACAGAAGCATTCAAATACGGCGTGAGTGCACATTATCTGCGTCAAAACTGTGAAAGCGATTGGCCAAAATAAAAATAATAAATTGACTGGTTGCTGATTGCATGCGCAGAGCCAAAATGGTCCATTTCCATTCTTGGCCGATTCCGTTCTTGGCTAGTTCCGTTCTTGGCTGGTTCTGTTCTTGGCTGATTCTGATTGAGCATCTCTAGTATCAACTGTGAAATCCAAACATCTGAGAAGGCACTGAAAATCTGTTTTTTGCTTTTATCTTGAAATAAACAACGGAAACTTTTAGAATCTTTAGAGAAAAAGACATGGCAGTTAAAATGAAGAAGAAATATTTCTTCACTTTTTCCAAGTCACTATTTAATGTGAAACTGACCATGTTAAGTACTTTGCACAAAAAGGTCAAACTGTATGAAAAACTGTATAGATTTCTATTAATCAGAGGCTTTTCTACAAACATTAAAAGTCAATGTCATCAATAAAGCAAGGAGGCCCAAATACCAAATACTAAGAAATTGAGGAATTTGAAAATTGTACTTTTTACTCATATGCTGATAATATAATTTCTATAGAAAACTATAGAAACGCATTTTCACCAATGGTCTTAGACGTTTGGACCCCACTGTATACCTAAATAACAATACTATTGGTACAACTGCACCAACAGATAGATAGATAGATAGATAGATAGATAGATAGATAGATAGATAGATAGATAGATAGATAGATAGATAGATAGATAGAGCAAGATGAAGCAGGAGAGAGGGAGATAGAGCTAAAGAAGGAGGAACATGACCCTTATTAGAAGCCTCCACCTGAACCACAAAGCTCAGCTCCAGCTACGCTCCTCTGTCCCCTTCGTGTCCCCTTTGTGTCCCCCTCTAAAATCCCTGAGCTGAGGGCAGATGTGTCATCCAGCCCTGCCCACCAGTTCCCCTGAGACCACGCTCAACAGATGGGACAGTCAGCAAGTGCAGGAATCAGCACAAGCACCCTCGCTCTGCCCCCTCTGTCTCCGCTCCTGTATTCAAATATCCACATGCCTTTTCTGCGTCCTTGAGTGCTCCGTGTGCCTTTGTGCTGGATCAGCCTGTAGCCCCTCAGGCACCATCGGCCCCCCTCCGCTCTGCACAGCCGTCTATCCAGCTGAATGGAACGGCGGCTTAGCTTACAAGCCCAGCGAGCATCACACAAATACCGATGCTTGAGATTTCTGTCCACAATAGCCAGAGGCAAACAGGTGGCATCTTCATATTGTGACCAATAAAAAGGCTTGTAGTAGCAGCCGAGACAAAAACAAGTCTTTTGCGTCGTCAGTTATTATAGAGAAGCGCCTTTGGCCAAACTAATAGGCCTTTGACAAAACTTTCTTGCAGTGTAGGTCAGATTTTGTCCGTAGAAGCCATGGTTGTCCTTTGGGGTAGCAACGATTTTGGAGGCATTTGTGTTTGGAAGTAGAAGAGAAAGGGGTTTTATTATGATTTTAACTGGATGAACGATTAGGACGTTTTACATTGTTGCTATATTTTGACATTAAAACGAGAAAAGTTACAAGTGCAGGTGTGAGCATGTCCATACAGAATGTAAATCAAATCTAATTACGCAGTTCTGTTTAAATAGGGTTTCAAATAAATAAATAATAAACAATAATAACTCTGGAATTCTAAGTTAGGTCTCTGATGAGAAGAATAGCTCATTTATGTTTGTAAAAAGGACAAGAAAAATTGGTAATGCTTTGTAATTGCATTTATAGGACATCATATTGCATGCATAATACCTTGCAAAACCTGGCATAATTGGCAAAAGTAGTTATAGTTACTTATTGGCCTTAATATTGAGTGTAAATTTCAAAACATTAAAAGTAAAGAGTTTTTTTTCCAATTTCTGTCATCATTAGTTGATTAAGAGAAGATTGTGTTCCGACAACAGCAAAATAGTCTTGCTTGCTAAGAATGTTATGCATGTAATTATAACTACTTAAGAGCAATTATACTTGCTTATGCCTATTATTATAAGGGATGGCATGCATTGTATAAGGTAGATATAACATTATATTACAGTTGCATTTATAAAGGATTTTATACAGAATTTATAGGAAGTGTTTCTGAGATGTTTTTATGATGATTTAAGTTGATATGAAAATATATGGAAAGTTTAAAATTTGCATCTGTTGAGTTTGAACGTAATGTAAATGTAATTCCTTATTAAATGAATTATGTAATTAATCAAAAGTGTAAATGTCATTTGTAACAAGAATGTAACAAAATGACTAGCATTACTAATTGTTAGTACAACTTGCTATATATATTTAATGGTTAGGAGAAAGTTATGCTGTGAATCATTTGCTGCATTCACTTTGTAAACAGTTTTAATATTCGTGGTATGCGGGTTTGGAGCCCTTCAGATGTCTCTGTCTTCTTGAACCTCCTTCACTACTTCGCTAAAGTCAAACACTTTAATTGTGAGGCGACCGAGGCGAGCTGACACTCTCTCCCTCCGGCCTCTATTGTGCATGTGTGTGCATGTATGTGTGTGTCTTAACACAGTGAAATGTGCAGCCGCAGCACTTTCACTAATGCAGACAGTGACTGCAGCTCCGGTGAGACCCACTCAACTGTCCTGGGACCAGCGGGGTGAGAGAAGGCAGAGGAGGAGAGAGAGAGAAGAGTTATTTTTGTTTTCCTTGTCCTTTACGGCTGCTTTAAAGACTCCGCTTTGCCTCGTCTCCCCTGCAGGGATGAATTACAGCCCCAGGTACTGCAGCGGGAATACTCCAAAACCACACAGTCAGGAGAGAGAGAGAGAGAGAGAGAGAGAGAGAGAGAGAGAGAAAGAGGGAAAGAGGGAGAGAAAGAGAGAAATGTACACTCTGGCCTATGACCACACACCTGAATCGTAACTCAGACTTAGGTCACACTGGAATCACAAGTTGACTCATGATTTGACCTCGAATCGATGCATAAGAAACAAAGCAAACAAGATAGATTAAATTAGCAGCGTCAACATTAATGTGGTAAATAAATGAGACCTTTTGTTTCCATGGTTACCTGTGTGTCTAAAAAAGAATTGAAAAGAAAAAATAAATAGGATAAGGAGAGAAAAGAAGAGAAATTAAAGAAGTGTATCAAGGAGGAGAAAAGAAAATAGAAGTGAAGAAAAAGAAGAAAAAGAAGTGAAGAAAAAGCGAGAAGAGAGCAGAGCAAATTAAGAAACAAATAAAAAAGTAAAAAAGAAGAAATTAAAGAAGACAAGAAATTTTAATTATAAAAAGAGAAAACAAAAGAGGAGAGAGAAAAATTAAAAGAGGTAATGAAAAGGACAAGAAGAAAAGAGAAAAAATATAATTAAAAAACAGAAATGACAGAAAACAAGAAATAAAAAGAAAAAAGAAGAGAACAAGAATGAATGGAAAACAGGAAAAGAGAATAAATGGAAAATAAGAAAAAGGAAAAGAAAAATAGAAAGGAAGGGATGGAGAAGAGAATGGAGATGTGATGAGAAAAAGAAAGAAAGAAAAGAGAAATTATCATTCCATGCACTCCTGATCTCTCACTCATCACTGTGTGGAGAGGCTGCCACAGCAGGGAGGCGGTTGCTAGGATACAGGTGAGCGGTCCTGATGCAAAAGAGGAGCAGGTCTGTCATCATGCGTTGTGGAGACAAAACGCCACGCGGCTCCCCTGAGCTCCGTCTGCTCTAAAGACCGCCTGATTCCCGGGGATCAGCCATGATCAAACAGAGAGAGAGACAGAGAGAGCGGGGAAAAGGACAGGGACAGATGGAATGTGTAATAGCGATAACGAGGTTTAGGCCCCTCCAGGCTTCCATCCTGATTCCACGGCCTCTGGTCTAGACAGCAGACGGACGAGTGGCGAGGCAGGGATCGGATCACTACGAGCTAGCAGAGCACTTCTGGATCCACTGGACAGAAGGAGGCTGCTCTCACATGCATAGGGCTTATACTGCATCCGTGGCTAAGTCAGGACTGCAAAGTTTCTGACTTCCTTGGAAAAATCCACTCGGAGGGCCGTCCAGGTTGTAATTCGCATTTGCCCTGGCTTCTTAGAGTTGCAGTTCCATGACATAACCTTAACATGGTTGCGCGTAAGATAATGCAAAACAAAAACCAAAAGCTTGTTAAGCGAACTTTTCCTAAACTCTGTGAAGCTGCGTTGTGAGTAAAAAAGTGATTGATTCTTTTTTTAATTGTATTACATGCTTTAGGATCACTAAATGTAGAGAGATACTCAGGTAATTGGAAGAATTAGTCATTCTGTGTACGATTTTGTAGATTTCTGATCAAACAATGTGCTTTCATATACTTACTGAGAAATAGCATCTACTAATTTTAAAATAAGGAAGCACTAACCACACTCATAAATTCAGACTCGGAGTGAATGAAATATTTCAAAACTTTGTTATATTTCAAAACAGTGTTTCCATACTACAGTTTTTAAGTGAAAGTAAGCTAATTCTGTTTTCCTATAAATTGGCCCTCTCCAATTCCATATCTACTTTTTCATTGTTACTCTCATCTTTTGTTTCATAGCTCCTTTTTACCTGGTTCATTTTAAAAACATTCTTTCCTATGTTAGGACTAAAGAGCAAAGGCCAATAAAGATTCTTCTAACTGCTCATTTTCAAACATATTCATTACAAGCAAGATATTTCTGAATGCTTGTGTATGTGGTATGTTTATTTAGGTAATATGTTTTTATCTTTATCTTTAGACTGTAGAAAATTCCAAGTCAGGAAATTCTGATGTGCTAGATGTTGCGAAGGTTGCTTAATTTGAGGGAGGAAGGAAAGGCCAGAGCAGGCTTCCATTAGGAATGCATATAAGTGAGGCAGCTCATACAAAATCTTGGCACCATGCTTAATAACTTAACACATCCTCTACAGAGAATAAACCTCTGCACATTGTAATGCTCGACTCCTGCTTATTTACTGACATTGATTTTCTCTATCAGTTTCTATGAAAATCATATCTGTTAAGAGACATTAAACATGGCTAAAATATGTATTAAATACATTATTATAATACATTATGCATTATGTGTTGTCAAAGTTATAAATGTTGTTCATAATACTAAGGAACGCCATCCCAGCTTCCATAATTCATTATCAGTAAGAATCCACTGACTAACTTTTCATTAAATCACCCTAAATATATTTAAACTATATTTCTAGTCTAAATATAGCTCACAAGCTCATGTCAGGTATGTTCGGTCACTTCGGTTGATGCTTGTGAAAACATGGAACAATACATTTTAATTGCTTTCCAGAAATAGAAGTAATTCATATGCTGTTAAAAGAAATCATGATATGTGCATATAATAAGGCAGGCTTGTGTCTTTAGCACAGGCAATGTAACTTGTTATACTTACTACTTATGCAATCTATAACACATTATTAACATAGCTGTAGTGCAGAGTGTATTCTAATACATATTTATATCTTATCGTAATGACTTATGGAGGCATTATGCGAAACAGATTCCTACAGGCATGGTATTCATACTGAATTCATTACCGCATTCAAAAATCATATGTAAGTTTGTTCAATGTAGAGGATGTGTTAACTTTTTTAATCCGCATAATATGTAACTTGATTGGAGGTGTTCAATCATTTGCATGTGCAGATTTGTTCCTCCTTTAAAACTTTAAAAAACCCTGACTTTCCTAATACTATTGTGGAGATATAATAATATAAGTTTGATATAAGATTGTATTAATATAAGAAGATCATATCTGCATGTATCTCAGGGTATGCAAAACGGGATAGGGTTGGTGTTGCATTTGTCTTTACATCTTCGTCTTTTTTTTAATACATGAACTAAATTAAAAATCAGCTCCTGTAGACTCTCTACAGACTAAATACTAGAGGTGTGGGTAGAGGGTCAAACGGAACAGAGGGTGGGAGAGAGGCGGAGAAGAGAAACGGACAGAGATATAATGTGCTTGAGGAGTTTTGTGGAGTTACTGTTTTTTTTAATATGGAATATAACACAAAATGGTCAAAGTAGGCCAGGACCCATAAGGGTTAAAGAAGAGTCAATAGAAGAGCAGAGACAAAAAGATCTTCCGCAAGTACTGGGTCTGTAATGGAACTTAAACTTCTTTTGGTCAGTTCACCATGACATATGTCCATACATAATGTAAAGAGCAGCTGGCATTTCTGGAAAAGAAAAAAAAAGAAAAAAAAGTTACGAGCACTTTTTTCTTATGACAGCGAAGGTAAACAAGTGCATAATAAATAGCCCACCCTTTCCACTGGCTGTGTTAGCGCCCTTGAGCTGAGAGGAGGTGGCTTGTATATATGTGTGCGTGTGTGTGTGTGTGTGGTGTGTGTGCCGTGTCACCTCTGTATACACTGGGACTCTGAGGTTGCTCATACATCAATAGAGACAGGCAGTGTGGCGAGTGTCATAGCGATTCTCTCTCTCTTTCTCTCTTTTCTCCCATTGACCGCCAATGCCTTCCACTGTCCTTAGCATGAGTCACTGACCTTCTCCCCAGTGTACCTCTGCTTCTCTGTAATGCCTCACGTCTGCTACGGGCGTGTTATTGAGCCGTTTACCCTCTCCGCCCGCTGCTGACCGCGGTCCAGACACTTTCAAGGCCGGAATATTCCAAGTTTGTGAAAGACGCTCTGTCGTCTTTTCCGCTTTCGGTAGGAGAGGTCCCCCAGGCTACAAGAAGAGTGTGGAAAGTTTAAATGTGTCCAGTTTGTGTTGGAGCACAGCTGCTTCCCAAGTTGTCCTGTTGACCCCAAGGTGACCTTAGCATATCACTTCACAGAAGGCCAGTGAGAAAGCAAAGGAAAGAAAGAGAGAGAGAGTGAGAAAGAGATGTAGCCTGGTCAGACGGCATTAGCATATGGCACATATGGAACAGGAAGCATATGGTGTGTACAGTGCGTCTGTTTCGGTATCAGCGGGGTCTATCGTTGCAAAGCTGGCCGCTCTTAACAGACTGCACTGGGCCGAGAGGAGTCAGAACAAGGGCGAAGGGACAGAAGTTCAGGGAGGAACAAGAGAGCTCTTAAATTACATCCCCATTTCCCTTCAGGGGACTAACTCGGATGCAGAAGTGTTCTGTTCAGTTCAGTAAGTTTCTACACTTGATCATATTTAAGTGTTTCACAAGCTTAAAAAAACAAGAACAGACTTCAATAGATTGCAGAATATTCCTGTTTACAAACATAATACATGTGAAATGATCAAAGACTATAAGATTGCTATCAAAACAAAGATATTTCAAATGGTAACTTCATAGTAAAAGAAAAAAAACAGTTCTAGGCTTTAATATGTGCTAATATGTGGTCAAACCAGTTCTGTTCATTTCAGTTCAGTTCATTTCAGTATTCATTTCAGTTCAGTTAAATCCAGTTCAGTATACTTAATTTCATTTGACTTTAGTTCATTTCAGTTCAGAACCATTCTGTATAGTCCAGTTCAGTATGGTTCAGTTTAGTTTATTTCAGTTCAGAACCATTCTGTATAGTCCAGTTCAGTTTGGTTCAGTTTAGTTTAGTTCAGAACCATTCTGTACAGTTCAGTACGATTTAGTTCAGTTTAGTTCATTTCAGTTCAGAACCATTCTGTATAGTCCAGTTCAGTTTAGTTCAGTTCATTTCAGTTCAGAACCATTCTGTATAGTCCATTACAATTTAGTTCAATTTAGTTCATTTCAGTTCAGAACCATTCTGTATAGTCCAGTACAGTTTGGTTCAGTTTAGTTTAGTTCAGAACTATTCTGTATAGGCTTTAATATGTGTTAAAATAATGAGAAAATAATAAGAAGTTGTGTTCTTGTATTGTTTTCACACAGTAAAGAACAGTCTGTTATCACAATACGTCACCAGTTTATCTGTATTGTATTGTTTTAATTAAAATATACTTAAAATAATAAATACAGTTCATAAATAGCTATTTCACATTGTTCCCAAATGTGCATGTCTGTCTCTACAGCACTGTTTTCCTATATTTCTCTCGTTCTATCCTATACTTTTTCTCTAATTGGGTTCCATTTAATTCTCTCAAGTCCAGATCTGTTCATTTTGATTCAGTGCCACTCAGTTCATTTCAACTCAATTGAGTTATTTCAGTGCAGTTAAGTTAGGTTCAGTTGAACTCATTTCAGTCGAATTCTAATTCTAATTTTCAGTCTAATTCTGGTCAAAACAGTTCTGTTCATTTCAGTTCAATTCAATTCAGTATTCATTTCAGTTCAGTTTGGTTCAGTTTAGTTCATTTCAGTTCAGAACCATTCTGTATAGTCCAGTACAGTTTGGTTCAGTTTAGTTTAGTTTAGTTCAGAACCATTCTGTATAGTCCAGTACAGTTTGGTTCAGTTTAGTTCATTTCAGTTCAGAACCTTTCTGTATAGTCCAGTACAGTTTGGTTCAGTTTAGTTCATTTCAGTTCAGAACCATTCTGTATAGTCCAGTACAGTTTGGTTCAGTTTAGTTCATTTCAGTTCAGAACCTTTCTGTATAGTCCAGTACAGTTTGGTTCAGTTTAGTTCATTTCAGTTCAGAACCATTCTGTATAGTCCAGTACAGTTTGGTTCAGTTTAGTTCATTTTAGTTCAGAACCATTCTGTATAGTCCAGTACAGTTTGGTTCAGTTTAGTTTAGTTTAGTTCAGAACCATTCTGTATAGTCCAGTACAGTTTGGTTCAGTTCAGTTTAGTTTAGTTCAGAACCATTCTGTATAGTCCAGTACAGTTTGGTTCAGTTTAGTTCATTTTAGTTCAGAACCATTCTGTATAGTCTGTATAGTATTTCAGTTTAGTTCAGTGGTGAGCTCAGTTGAATTAATTTTAATTCAAATCAGTTCAGCTCAGTTCAGTTTAGTTCAATTTAGTTCAGTTCAAATCAGTTCTAATCATTTTATTTGAATACAGTTCAATTTAATGTAGTTCATTTCAGCCCTTTCTCTTTCTCTCCTTTATTCATTCTGTCCATCCCCCTCTCCCTACCCTTGATATGTCTCATGGTTCTCTCAGCGATCAGAAGAGTGCAGGTACATGAGCTCTCTGTCCGACGCTGCTGTGAGCAGTCACAGTCTGTCAGTATGAGCCGTGATGTTGTGGCTGACCCTGCCTGCGGCGAGCCAGACAGCGACCGGCCCCGGTTCCCTCTTTTTCACATCTTTCTCTCTCATGTGCATCACTTCCTTTTAAACAAAGGCTGAACGTGCCAGCTCTGAAGTGAAGCTCTTTCATCCAACTCCATCGCTCCCCCTTTTTCTCTCTCACTCTCTGTCTGTCATTGACTGACTGGTGGCTTCCTTTAGATCAAGGGCCTGTACAAAAACGACAACCACCCGTTCCAAAGGCCTCACTAAAGATTACCTCAGCAGAGCACTGTAAAGAATTAATGACTCTTTTTGAGGGCGTTACATTGATTCCAGCTCTTCCTGCCATTTAGTTAATAATCTGCTGTGAGAATTAAACCCGTCTGCTTCTGTGATGTCTCCAATCAATCGGGCCTGGAGCACACAGCAGTGGTGTTTTGTGGGTATATGTGTCTGTCTTTTTGTTTTGTCAGACTGGGTGTCTGTCTGTGTCCACGTGAATTTTCTTGTACGTTGCAGGATCTTGCATAAATAGATAGGGGTTCTACGATAGTTATTTTGGAAATGTTTCTATGGATCATTAAATCTCACATTTTATCACAACAGCTTAGTTGACAATGATGTTTGATGTGCCTTTCAGACAATCACAACAGTTTCTAAGCACTACTTCCTCTATCAAGCAAAGTGAAATTTCTCGAAACAAACCCGTAACAAACAGCAGTGGCAGTAAATTAGAATTATCAGGCTGAGAGGGTTGAAATGGTGTTAATCTGGAGGGTTGTGCTGTTTTAACAAGTTGTTTTTTTCCTTTCCTTTAGTGTGTTATTTTGCTTTTTGTGCCTGTAAATGGTCTGCAAAGTTAAAAAGCCCAACATACATGCCAGAAAGAGAAACAGAAAACCACAGAAAGAACTTTTATCTGCTGTATAAACATCTCATTGGAATTTCAGCCCTTTTCTCTGTTACAAGATGACATCATCTCATAAATGTCCTTATTGGCCACCTGAAGCAAGGGAAGTAAATGGCTCAGTGGCTATGTCGGTTGACCTACCAGACCAGAGCTGTCAAAATATTGTGTTTTTGGAACACTGAAGCATGTAAATCTCCTCTAGTAGACCCACAAATAAAACCATAAACTTTGAAATTAAAAGTATGTTCACAGCTCAGTTGCACAAGTAAAGTAAGCTAAAGTAAGCTAAACTTTATTTAGGTTAGTATCATGGCTAGTAGGGTTAGTTTTAACATTTTTTATACTCAAGTTCAGTTGAATTGATCAACATTTGGTTAAATGTTAATTGAAGACAAGTTTAGCATCTACAAAGCAACTACAGTGGACTAGCGAATGAAAGATGTTACAAGAAAATGCATTTCTGAGCCAGATGGGGAAAACAACATGCTAAAGTAAAGTGTGCATATACGCTGCTGTGAGTCACCCTGTAATTCTGAATCCTGAAATAGTGATTTAGAAATCAGAAGTGTTGGGATGGATATCGGTACAGAAGTGCTCTTTACTGAGCAGAAAAGCAGAAAGGCACGTACAAAGCACTGAACTAACCACAGGCTTCACACTAGCACACACAAAACACTCTGACAACCCATGTCCTCCACACAGAATAACACACTAAAAATACACCAGATTTAACAATCAACAACATAACCAACACAAATAATCCCATTTTCAGAGGGTGTGCGCCTCCTATGATCCCACTGATGCTCAACCCACGGGCTTCTAGAGGTCAGTGCCCGCCAGTAGCAGTTGAATGGTAGCAGTAGGCTGGTATGGTGTAGTGGGTTACACTGATGCTCTCTCACTGTAGACATAAGTTTAATTTCCCATTTAGGCAACCACTCTACACCATATCCATAAGATCTCTTGGGCAAGACTCCTAACACTACCTTCACCCACGTAAAAAAAAGTAGACTGTGAGACACTCTGGATAAGAGCTTCTCCTAATTATGTAAATGTAGCAGATCACTATATATTCTAAAGTTGCAGGTGACAAAAAGCAGGTTCAGCTTGATGTTTAGGTCCCAAAAGGAAAATCAACACTAGACTGATAAACATATTATGACATTAGTAGATAATTCTCTCACACCCTCAGAAAACATATTCCTCTGTACATTGCATGTAATTACACATTTCCAGAGAGGTCTCCAAATCACCAAAGCTTATATAGTGTGGCTTTAGGTGAGTTTTTTATTACATTATCTAAGTTTACAGTTATAGGTGTGATGCAAAACAGACTGATCTGAGATTAATCCATAAACAGCTCAAAGGTTATCAATAACTTTTCACATAAATACAGAACTGAGATATTTTTTTATTCTGATTTAATTTTAGAAATGGAACTGTTTTATAATTCGATTGCAAAACAAAGCAGCACAGCATGTTCCTCCTGTGCGTGAACCCAAGAGTACCTAGTGAGGGACACATATGTGCTTTCACACAGCGGAGATAGTGCCTTAATATTTCGTAACTATCTCTTAATGCATGTTATCTTAGACAAAATGTCAATTCATACATACATGCATGTTTGCTGATGTGTAAGGAGCGAGTAGGAGCACTAACTACTGCCCCAGTGCACACGGAACCAGTACAACACTAATTACACCACTCATTCATTATACACTTACTCTACTGCTCTTAGTTCCACTCTATTATATTTTGAATCAAACAGTATTACGCCTGTAATAAGCTTTTGGTTGAGAGAGAGAAAGAGAGAGAGAGAGAGATGCAGAGAGTGATGCAGAGAGTGATGAGTTAGGGACTCGTAATAAAGGCAGACAGTGTGTGTGTGTGCTGCTGTCTCACTGTAGCATTGATCTGGCTCAGGATTTCAGCTGCCTCTCATTTCCTGTCACTAATGTGAATAGATGAGCCGCAAGGCAGACGTGCACACACACACTCACACACACACTCACACACACACACACGAGCACACTGTAATATAGACCTTACTCACTGTCTCTCAATCTAAGCAGGAAATAAGGTGTGTGTGCCCAGTCACCACTCACTCCCTATGTTGAGCGGAGGACAGCATGCAATCAGCTCTGCTAACAAAGCACACTCTCTCTACCTGCATGTACGAGTTTGTGTGTGTGTGTGTGTGTGAATGGGAGGTGGATGGAGGGATAAGGATAGCCTAAAATGCCAGGAGAAGCAAAATGATCCTGACTATTTTTTCAGATTCTCCTCCCAATTTAGTCTATTTTGTCAATTCCACCTGCTAGCCAGGTTGCCCCTGATTCACACCGAGCTGCCAGGCTGGAAGGGTGAAGGCTAGTATGACCTCTCTCCATGACACATGAAGTAAGCCACAGCATGGTTTTCAAACTGCTGCAACATCATCAGACAACTTATTGCACTTGGAGGAGAGTGCTAACTGCCAAGTCTCTTCCGTTAGCTAACAAACGCCTGCACTGGCTAGCCTTGCGTGTGGCCATGGTTGTGGTATCAACAGGCAGCGAACTTGCAATCTCCCAGTGATAGAACAACTCAGGAGCCTCATAACATACTTTTAATTTGTACATTATTAGCTAAATAATTAGAACATTCAGTAGCCCTTCCTGTGAATCCTGTATTGATGTTTAATGCTTGAAATAGTTCATAATGATTGGCATAAGTCTGTATAATTATGTGCATAACACTTTTTTTTCTTTGGTGTTTAGTTTATTAAACTGTAAGCACTGTTTGACCAGAGGAGGATGGGTCTCCCCTTGTGAGTCCTGGTTCCTCCCAAAGTTTCTTCCTCCACTCTGAGGTTTTTTTCCTCGCCACTGTTGCCTCTGGCTTGCTCACAGGGGGATATATGTTGTAACTGTCTGTTTTTAAAACATCTGTAAAGCTTCAACATCATTGTACAAAGTGCTATACAAATAAACTTGTATTGAACTTTACAAAGCAAGGATATAACTTTACAAACATAGACGTTATACACATTATAATATCTTTTCATATTAACACTGGATATATCAATGTCATACAGCACTATATCTATTTATAACATGTAATACAACATTTTGCCTATAACTAGGGGTCCATTAGGAAACACAAGCATGAGACCCCATACCCCAAGCATGACAGCACACTGTGCTAATTGGGAAGTTCTGTAAAGTATAATGTTAAATGTATGAATTAGAACTTTTCACAAAACTAAGAAGTTTGAGCTCTTCAGTTGTCTAAATTCAAAAAGGCTGTGAAGTTAATTGTCTTAATAGTTTTGAGTTGAGTTGACTTTTTAGATGGTGTCAAAATAAAAATACTAATATTTGAATAAATATAAACAACACTAAAACAAGTATGTCAAGTAGGTCAAACATCTCCTTAAGGAGGTTGGATATTGTTTGTAGTTGTGATCTTCTACCTGGTTTGGCTTAATTAATCAATCCTTTATTAAATTTAATGAAATGAGTTGTGCTGTTGGTGGATTTCAACAAATCAACGCAATTGATTGGGGGCATTGATGCCTCTGTTTCTCTGACTAGCTCATAAGACATAACAAGAAAACAAGATTAATTACACATTTCCAGAGAGGTCTCCAAATCACCAAAACTTATATAGTGTAGCTTTAAGTGAGTTTTTTATTACATTATCTAAGTTTCCAGTTATAGATATCATGCCTCTGTTCCTCTGACTAGCTCATAAGACATAACAAGAAAACAAGAAAGTCTTTTTTTCTGAACTGTATTGTCTTCTATATTGTCTTCTTGCAAAAGGGCACCGCTGAGATGAATGGTTGTAAACGTCAAGCTTTGGTGCTCAAGACTTTTGCCTAGTGCTGCGCTTTTGCACATAACCACACACCCTAGCAATGTATGAAAATAAATATATTTGATTGTGAGCGTGTGTGGGTTTTGTCATGTTTGAAGAAATGAATTGAGCGAATAGTTTTTCAAGTGAGCACGAGCAAGCGAGGCATGTAACATTCAGCTCCAATCATGCACGAGTGTGTGTGTTGCTAACGGAGTGAAAGCGACTAAAGGACAATTGCTCTAACCTTTGAATTACAGTCAATGAGGTTTTGGTTTCATCATTAGACTGCGCCGCTCCCCGGAGGCAGAGGGGGAGAGTGTGTTGCTGCTGGAACACTCTGATGGGCTAGGATGCTACTGATTGCTTCTCTCATTAACTGTGCATTTGAAGCTACTCCTCTCCCTAGAGGCGCTGGCCAGGACTCGCGCACGCTCGCACAAACACACACACACATGCAGGGCCCTTGGGTCTTTCCCAAGCTTTGTAGTTGAACTTCAAAGCCCTTTGACCAGGCTCCTCATTTGCTGTGACTTTGCCCTCCAGTGTTGCCCTCTCTCCACACACACACACACACACACACACACACACACACACATCGAAACCCTACTCCAGTGCTGCTTGTCCAGGCTTTATGGTCAGGGATCTGTCTCCATTCACGCTCATTCAGCTGTCAAAAGCCTGACTCGCGCAGAGACCACCCCTCATTTATTTCATTTGTAGTCAAAATGACCATTCAATAAAAGTTATTTAGTTTCTTAGGGGTTACTTCAGACGAGATTAGACAAGACACTCTCTTAAAGAATGGAAAAAGTCAAAGGTTAAATAAATAAAGGCCCTTCCAAAACTGGATATAAAAAGACTCCTAACAAGTATGTGACCCCCAGTAGACCACTCAACTGTTACATAACAAACAGCTCTCATCTTTGAGAGAGGAAATGAGGCTCCACACATATTTCTGTTCATCCTTCCACTGTGAGATGACAACTCAACACTGCGGCTCTGAAAGCATGCAGAGGTCTCAGGACGCCCTAACTAAGAAAGGAATTAGCTGCAAAATAAATAAACAATGCAAAACGAAGAAGCTGCAGGTGTTTTCAGAGCTGACCGCCTCAGAGTAAAGACCCCCACTTCACTGAACACGTCTGACGTCACTTGGATCATGAGAAGCGGAAAATCCAACCAACTTCAAACAACTAAAACTGAAGTTTGGAGGTGTGGAAAACTAAAAAAGCAAGAAAAACTAAAAGCAAGTCTACTGGAAGGAAAGCATCACTTTTCAAAATGACAAACCTTGTAGTCTTTGTGTTATTCAGTCTGCAACACACTGTCATCTCCAGAACGTCTTGTTCCGTATTTTCCACAGTACATATACTTGTGATGTTGTTCTCAAGGCATTTAACATCAATTTTTATGATGTATTACTGGCTCAGCATGAGCTGCTGTGCTCATCTGTTTTTGACCTCATGTGGACGTTTTTTATTACTTAAAAATGCTGCCGTTGTGGACAGGACAGTTTTTTAAATGGACTGGAGGGACAAACAGCTTGGATGTGTGTGGCCTCAGAGGCATTTAAATGTTGATTTTCTGGTTGATGGTTTGGGAGATGCTAATGGAAGCAGAAGCCGAAGCAAGACGGTGTATGTTGTTGTTTTTTTTGCCAAGTGAAAGCACCTCTTTGGCAGAGAAAGAGAACGGGAGAAAGCGAGTGATTAAACATAAAGCCATTACATGAAGGCATCGGTGAGAACGAGGGATCTTGTTCCTGTGCACCAGGATTCGTAAACCAATTACAAGCGCCATCCAGGAGAGGCTGAGCTTACAATTAGTGTCCTAATTGAGGTCAGTCTTGTTAATTTAGTGGTAAATTAGAACAGTTAATATGCATATATTAGGAAGGCCAAGGGAGATTGTAAAAATAAGGTACGAGAAAATTACCTTTAAAGTAATACCACAGTCCCTCTCTTACTCCAATTACTCTACTGTAACAGGCCGACGGGCTCAGTGAGAAATGGAGGAGAGGGATAGAGGGATGTCCTGGATTTCTGCAGTGATGAGGACGAGTGACCCAACATTGTCCTTCATTTCAGGGATTCACACACACACACACACACACCCTCACACACAAATTATATCTCAAACCTAATTTGGGACATGAGTGATTTATAAACCTACTCTGACCTGTAAACCTAAACAAATTTTCACTTTAAAATGTAAACAAATACAGAACAAAGTTGCAATATGTAATGTGTTACCTTGACAACTTTAATTTTTAGATGTATATACAGTCATTTTAAAATTAATGTCTGCAGCACTGGCAAAAAATATTGGGACATGGAAATTTCAGAATAAACTAATGGACTGATGCCCATTAGAAACAGGTGTTGATGAATCAAACTTTCAGATTATTTCTGAAAAGAATTGACATTGTGGATCAAAAAGAAAAGGACAATTCAGATTGTTACCAGCATAAAGTTTATAAGCGAGTGTGTTAGTGGGTGACCTGCACATCTGTAGTAGCGTCTTCAACACTGAATACATTTTCTAAGAACAGAAGAATACGCTGCTTTCAAAGTAAGACACTGTCTTTTTCAGAGACACTTATCCTTAGACATGACAACAGCAACACATATCCTGCATGCCTTCTGATAGCATAACTGTGTGACCAGAGAGCGCAAATGCTAGACTGACCTGCGTGCAGTTCAGAGCTGTTAGCTGTTGAAAACATCAACGTCTTATTAAGCTCAAAATACATCACCAGAGGCCCTGATACAGTTACAGAGCTAAATATTATAACAGAGGAGTGGCATTCGGAGTAAAATCTGCTGTCAAAGCTGAATTAGTTTGTGTCTTTAGTCCCTAAGAAAGTAATAAATACTGTTAAATAGAAAGTTAATGTAACACAGAGGTAAACATGCTCCGGTTCTATCTTTTTTGTTTTTTTTTGCAGGCATCATATTTGGAATGAAGGTGTATTTACATAAAACAATGAAACATTTTAATATAGGTCAACACAAGTATGACTGCTTGCTGTTTTAATTAGCATTAGCATCATTTTTTTGTAATTGGATTCGTATAAACATATGCACATACACACCATACACACACAATACTATGAAAAAGCAGTCAGAGACCAGACTTTTAATTTTAAATTAGTTACACAATTTTAGAAACAAGACAAGAACATCTTCTGACACTAAGTATAATATAATCTATATAATCTATTCTATTCTCACTTTTACTCTGCCATCACTTCCAGTCCTAAAAGCGATGAGTTACAACTGTGTAACCCCCAAAAGATGTTCCCAGAGCAGACTTTGATACACTTATATGTACACACACTTACAAACAGTACTAAACACTGACACTGGTGGGGTGATGAAGCATAAAATATAACCAAGTCAGCACTTTGTAGGTGTGAGAAATTGTTCTAGCAGGTTTCTTTGAAAAGCCTAAAGCAAGTGAAAGAGTGAACACTCTAAAAACTATGTCATAATTAGATGTTGAGACCTCTGTGTATTTCTGTTTCCTGCCTTCATCCAGATGCTAAAAACAACATGAACCGTTGCATTTGCACTCAAACACAAACATCACAAATATTTTTCATCTGGTTGTGAATGGACGACTGGGTAAACATTGTTTAGGCGATGCCTGTGCGATGATGCTTGTTAAGTTGTGGTTTTATTTAAGGCTAAAAATGTTTCTGAGATTCTGGGACTACATGCTCAGTTCATGGCTGTAGTTCACAGCCAGGCAAAGCTAAATCAGCAGATTCAGAACGTTTAGAATGTTCAGTGACCCACCCAATCCTAATGGTGCAGACTCCTCAGGCTCCGGCCAGGCTCAGTGTCTGCTTTAAGTAAACATATTTGTCTGCTTTCTTGAATAGAAACTGTCTGACCCTATTGCTGTGACGGTATTGCTATGCCTTCAAGCTTTTCAGGTTATTTATAACCTCTCGCTTGCTTGCTAATGATTCAAGAAAACATGTAAAAAGACTTCCATTAGTCCCTTTTGGCCACTTCTTCATATCATCCTTCCACCATTCCACGGTAGAAGGATGAGGTGGAACAAAATCATCTTGGTTTGTTGGTATATTCATTTTTTTTTTTTTAGTTTGTGAGTCTTGTATTTAGAGAATCTGTTTACAGATAACCAGAGGTTCTGTACATGTTCCAAACAAGGCACTACGGGATTTGAGAATATCTTGGATATCGTCGCATTTTTGTCAAATTTTATTTAAATGTCCTGATGAATTGACCAATCGAAATGCTCCAAAATAGCTTGGAATAGCTGGGTTCCTTTCCGTTGCACTGAAAGTAAAGACTCTCTCCTGTAAAGATGCCATTTTTGAGATATTTGTTTTTCATTGGACATTGACGATATACACAAAATCATATATGATACGCATATTGATGGAATATGCAAACACTCAAAAACTCATATACCACACACTCGCTGACGCCCGTACTCACACTGCCCAGTCAGATGGATATTTTTCTTCTCCTTCGCTCGCGCACCTGCACCATATAGACAAATTGTTTGCTGCACAGAAAGCTTACTTACAGAAATGGAGACACATAAAACAGCAAACACAAGATTGAACCTGCAGCGCTCAATATGTGTGCGCACACAGAAAGAAGCAATTACACTCTCTCTCCCTCTCGCACACATACACACGCACTCGCGCACACGCTAGAACTCACGGCGGCATGCTGAGTGTACCACAGGTGTGGAAGTGAAAACCTGTTAGTGTGTGCTCTGTGTGAGACAGCTTGAGAGAGAGAAGGAGAAAGAGAGAGAGAGAGAGAGAGAGAAAGATGCAGTCTTTTATGAATAATGGATATGTATGCCTATAGACAAATGCTTGCCAAAATTCATATCCCCATCTGATCTCTCCAGGGAAGTGAGGCCACTTTTTTCCTGGTGAGAGGAAATGTCTCCTCATATTCAACACACCCATCAGGGGGCTAAATCTACCACCCGCACAAGTGTGTGTGTGTGCGTGTATGTGTTTCATGACCACACATAGCCGAGCATCGCTGTACACAAAAAACATCTTTACAAGAAAAAAGATCTTACATGTATGCAGTGCCACTTTTATTTTTTATTACTACCTTTATATTTTTATATATATATATATATATATATATATATATATATATATATATATATATATATATATATATATATATATATAGAGAGAGAGAGAGAGAGAGAGAGAGAGAGAAAGAAAGAGAGAGACAGAGAGAGAAAGAGAGAGAGACAGAGAGAGAGACAAAGAGACAGAGAGAGAGAGAGAGAGAAAGAAAGAGAGAGACAGAGAGAGAGAGAGAGAGAGAAAGAGAGAGAGAAAGAGAGACAGAGAGAGAGAAAGAGAGAGAGAAAGAGAGAGACAGAGAGAAAGAAAGAGAGAGACAAAGAGAGACAGAGAGAGACAAAGAGAGAGAGAGACAGAGAGAGACAAAGAGAGAGAGAGAGAAAGAAAGAGAGACAGAGAGAGAAATAGAGAGAGAGACAGAGAGAGACCGAGAGAAAGAAAGAGAAAGAAAGAGACAGAGAGAGACCGAGAGAAAGAAAGAGAGAGAGACAGAGAGAGACAAAGAGAGAGAGAGAGAAAGAAAGAGAGACAGAGAGAGAAAGAGAGAGAGACAGAGAGAGAGAGAGAACGAGAGACAGAGAGAGAGAAAGAGAGAGAGACAGAGAGAGAGGCAGAGAGAGAGACAGAGAGAGAGAAAGAGAGAGAGATTTTCAAATTATATATATAATTGTCCTACATGTAATCCTACACTATGACCATTTGGGGACTTTGGGGACCTCTCAGGTGGAAAAGTGTAACTGCACATAACATGAGGACAAACATTTTGTAACGTCGGATGTGTGGGATACTTTTCCAAAGCAGATGAATCTGATTATTGCAAGCAAGAGTTTCCAAACAGAACACAGTCAAAACTTGGTAAGGGATGTATCTTCTAAGAATGTAGTGAATTATCTCTCATATCTTTATCAGTATAGTGATGACATCATGCCCAAACTTCTCTCTGAGCCTGTGACGTTAATACATAAAGACGTGTGACATGATCTAAAAAACTGCAATACATTTGAAACCTCTGGTCTTAACTATTTAAGTGAGTAAAAGGTGACTCACAGTGGCACATACACATCAGCATTTATTTATTTATTCATTTAGTTTTAGTTTTAGTCTTTTCAACTGACATAACCCTACATAAATGTTTATTATGTTTATTCCAATAAGCATCACGTCACTTTAATTAACTTGGATCAAATTGGAAAATGTAACCATTATAACATCTTTATGACTGAATGAAGCATTTATGTAGGGTACTGTCTGTTGTTTTAACAAGCTTATTTAGAGGTTATGTAGCTTTATAAACAGTAAAGCATTGCCAAAATATATCACTTGCATCTTTAATCGCTATTCTGGTGAAAGAATCATTAATAAGCCTTTAACGATGTGAATTCTGTTTCAAATATGTACCAGAAACTAACACTGCGCACCCAACAGTTACAGTTTACGCAGTGATAGACTGCAGCACTGGAGCAAATGTAAAACTCTGGTTTCACAAGCTGATACAGTTTACTGTGATCAACAGAACATTTGTGGCCAGTAAACTATGTATCTCCAAATATTGGAATGTGTAAAAAAAAGTAAATTACACTGTGGACACATTCACCATTACAATCCACCTGGTGGACCTAACTAAAATTTTAAGTGAGTGAGTGTGTGAGAGAGTGTAAGGCCAGGGTTGGCTCCGAGTGTTAGTATTTTTAGCTCTGTCTCAGTGTGGAGCTGGACCCGGGGACCCTCTACTGCACATGAATTCTGAAACAGCTCGCCAGCATCAGCAGTGGACACAGGGCATATGGGCCTGCCCACCAGCAGAAACTCACCACCTGAGTGTGTTTGTGTTTCCCTGACTAAGTGTGACTGTGTGTGTGTGTGTGTGTGTGAGTGAGAGAGAGAGAGAGAGAGAGAGAGAGACAGAGAGAGAGAGAAAGAGAGCGATGCGAAATCTGGACCTAGAGGTCTGACCCGTGATGACAGGTGCGGTTGAGTCATAGATGGACTCTCTGCCAGCACTCAATAGGTACACACACACACACACACACACAAACCCAGCTACAGCCAGCAGCTTCCTCTGGACCATCTGAAGAACCACTCCACTTCAATGTTTTTTTCTCCTTCTATCTCTCTCTCTCTCTCTCTCTCTCTTACTTATCAGTCTCATTTCTTTCTTATTCTGTCTTCTTTTTTTCTTTGTCTTTGTCATTCATATTTTTTGTCATTCATGTTTTTTCCTCTTTCTCTTTTCCTCTTCTTATTCCTTTTTTTCTTTCTGCTGTTTTTCTCTCTTTTTTATTACCTCTGTCTTATTCTCTCTTTTGTCATTTCTCTTTTCTTTCTCTTGCTCATTCTCATCCTTGTCTGCCCTTTTTCATTCTCCAACTCATTATTTGTTCGACCTTTTTTAATTCTCTCTCGTATACTTCCTTTTGCCCTTCCCTCTTGTGCATTGTACTATCTAGTACCACATTCCAGAGTTCCTTAATTTCTCTCTCTCTCTCTCTCTTTCTCTCTCTCTAGTTTCTCTAGTTTTCTCATTATCTCCCCGTTACTCGTTCTCATTTTCTTGCTCTTTATCAGTTGGTCTCTTCATCATGGTGTCTTATGGCCAAGGTAACCTTGTGGAGACTCTGCTGGAATGTCATCCATAAACAGCCTTTGTCTTTCTGGAACACTCCGGATGAAAACATCTGCCATGGCGTTGGCATCCGGCTCAGTGGCCAAGACACCCACACACACACACACACATACACACATACACACAAACTGACACACGTTCTCACACATGACATATCTGTTTTCCTCTTGCATCCGTGATGGAGCGAGCGCTTGGTAAACCGCAGGAATCGGCTCGCAGTCAACACTGGTAAAGTCTCCCATCTGCTGCTGTAGCATCTCCCCCCCCCACACACACACACACACATATGCACATGCACACTCTCGGCTTTGGGCACTTCAATACTTCAAGGTGATACCTCACACCACTTTATGCATGTGAATTATATATTAGGACTGCATCAAATGCACCAACAGATTCATTTTTAATCAGATACATTTTCTAGTTACACTGGCCTCACAATGAATTTTTATTGATATGGGTTTAGGGTGAATTGATGTCAGTGTGTGTGTGTGTTTGTGTGCGTGAGTGACCATACAGCAGCACAAAGGTGACTTAAACCATCATTTTTCCTTGCTTGTCCTCTCTCTCTTAATCTTTGTTCACTTCTTTTTCCACTGATCGCCTGTTGCGTTCGACGCAGTTTGTTTTAACTCAACACTGCCATCTACTGGCACACACAGTAAGTGAACATGAGTTGCTCTGAAAGTTCTGTTGGTTGTAGTGTGCATACAGCACACACACACCTTAGAGCCAAGAGGCTGAGTGTGTGAGATGCAGTTAATGTGTCTGAGCTTGCTGCTGTAGCTGTTTCACTGATTCATTTACTAATTGTTCCATCGATTGTAAAATTAGCATTTAGCCTGTATCTGCAGTATTCATCAGGACAGAGGACAGATGGAGCGATAAAGCAATGAAAAAGGAGGTGGGGAGAGAGGGCGAAGAAAGCAGAGAAGGAATATGCAGAATGAAAGACAGAGAGAGAGAGAGAGAGAGAGAGAGAGAGAGAGAGAGAGAGAGAGAGAGAGAGAGGATGATTAGAGGGACAGAATAAAGAAGCCGAAGAGGAGCAAGAAGAAAAAGAAGAAAACGAAGAAGAAGAAAGGGAAGCGGGAGAATGATAGACAATGACAGCAAGGGAGACACAGGAGACACATGATAAAAGGGAGAAAGACAGGGAGGAAAGAAAGAAAAAAGACAAACAAGCAGACAAAAGAAAAAGTGAAGACAGGAAGAAAGAACAAAAGAAAGGTAGAGGAACAGAAGATGAGAGAGAATTCAGGAAAAAGAATAGAAAAGACAAAAAGAGTGTGATAGGTAAAAAGAACGTGGATGAGATGGAAAAAGACAAAAAAGACAAAGAAAGGGACATAAGAAAGAGGGAAAAAGGGAGACAGGATGGTAGAGGAGAGAGCGAGTGGGAGGTGAGATGAGAAGGAGGAAGAGATAGAGAAGATGATAGGAACTATGAAGTAGATACTGAGAAAGCAAAGACAAGGAAACCTATAAAACATTGAGAGAAAGCTGGTGAGATGGAGAAAGAAAGAGAAAGAAAGAAGGAAAGTCAGAGCGGGAGAGGATGAGAGAGAAAGGGAGAAAAGAGTGCAGGTGGAGATGGAGAAAAAGTAAGAAGGTGAGATAAAATTTAAGAGATAGGGATGGAGAAAGAGAGAAAGAGGGACGGGGTAGAGGGCAAGGAATAAGGGCTGAAGGTAGTAGAGAAAAGCTAGTGTTGTGTATCTCTTCTCCTCTATATGTGACATGTAAAAAAGCTGACAGAGTCTGGAGCAACTCCCAGAGTGTCAGCGCTTTCCTTTTACCGAGAAAGAGAGAGAGAGAGAAAGAGGGAGGAAGGAGAAACGGGGGGCCCTCTCTCCTCCCCCCCTCTCTCTGAGGCGCAGGCGGAGGGGAGATGGAATTTGACAAGAGAGAAAATTGATTTTCTGGGATGAGATTTAGGTGTGATAGGCAAGCAGAATGAAGGTGAGCGAAGGGGCGGGAGTCATTAACACACGGCCTGCCATCCTGCCATCACGGCGCTGAGGACTGGGGCGGTGCATGTATGCCTGCATGTGTGTGCGCGTATCAAACAGATTGAGTGATTGAGCAAATAAGGAGAGAAACACACAAAAGAGAAGAATTTCACTAATTCTACTCCCGGCAGTAACCCGGTCACCAGCGACGTGTGGCTAGCTGCTCTGTGGAGATCGTCCAGTCTAAATGTCACACATGAGTCACGTCCTGTGTTTCCCTCTCAGCTAACGTCAGCTTGAGCTTTATTCGAAAGATTAGTTCAGTACAGAAATACACGCTGGAGCTACGCGGCTAATGTAGCTAACAGTCTTACCAATCAACACTGAGTAAATTGCCCACTTAAATCATCACACTTTTCTGTCAAACCATGTCAAGTTGTTAAATAATCTCAGATAAGCTTACTTACACAAAGGATCCCACACAGACTTACTTATGACATACTGTTATCTATGAAAATAGACAAAAATGACAGTGCAGACAAATTTCAGGCTTCAAAATAGCTGCTATTACTGTTCTTAGCGAGTATAATACTTTTGTCATTTTTATAGCTCCGGTGTGACACAGTGTCATAAACCACAACAAGCAGCCCTGTTTGAGATTACACAACAGATCGAAAGTATTTGAGGCAAGCATGTGATGAAGTAGAGGATAGATATTTAGATTTAAGCTGCAGTTGCTTTTTAGCTCCATTAGCTCTATAGTTAAATAAGCAAACTCCATATAACACAGTGAAGCCCCTATACAGAAATGATGACTTCCAGTAAATAAGAATTGACATCATTTGCTTGTGTACTTGCTATTGTTGTGTCTCGTACTGTTAATGCTCTACAACCTTAACCTAAATCCTTACATTAGACCGTCTATTTGGATGCAATGATTATCATCATGTCATAGTAGGCCTTCTAACATAGGCCCGTAGTCAGGCTTTAGCCCATCAGTCAGTTGTCCACTGTTTCGTACATTGTGGCAAGCAATAAAAAAGCATTGTGAAGCTAAACTTGGTGCATGTCACTGCACTGCTTACCCTGCACACCCAAAATAAAGGGCTACAGCACTTAACATAGAAAACCTCACATGCATCACTTTATATTGGCGGCAAGTTGCAGGGAGGACGAATAGTTAGAAGGTTTTCGCAAATTTGGACCAGTTTTTTTTGTGGCTCTCATCCCATATTTAACGTAGCTGCTTTTGGATACTACAATTTAAGAAAACTGTCCCACCCAGCCCCTCCAGGGTTTTCGGATGCCCCACTAATGATTTTGTTCTGGCATTGGGCCTGCATTGATCAATGTTACACAGATTCCTGAAATCATTGCTGTGCAATAAACATATTTTAATAAAATACACATTTGATATATTATTTGAATGGACTCATTTTGATCTTAAAATTATTAAAAATAATAAATAGTGAATATCACGTTGCAGGTTGAAAAGAGTTACCATGGAAGAGCCACATTATGAATTGGCATATGTGTAAATGTCAGGGCTGTCTGTGTTGAGTTGACGGAAGGTATCTTTCTGTGAGTCATGGCTGTAGAATTGTGTTGCTGTCTGTATGAAGGGTCCCAGAAACAAATTTAGGGGGCCCGGGGCCCCAGAGCAATTATCTCCCAACATCCAATAAACCCCTGCTCCCCCGAAGTAGAGATACGCCACAGATGCCTTGACTCATCGCCTACATTTGTTGTAAATTTGAAATAGTTTACATTAGATTTTTCGCCCAACAATTTCTTTCACGCTGAACAAGTTCAGCAGTGTATGAGCTGTGGATGCAGAGCAGCGTCATCTCTGAGTGTCTTTCTCATCGGCCCGTAGATGACTCACAAACCAAAATTGTCTATATAGATGCTGAGGGGAAAGGAAAAAGGCAGGAGAGGCAATGAGAAGAAGAGAAAAGTGAGTACAACAGAGACACATAACAAAGGCCCACGGTGCTGTGTGCGTCGCACTGTAACTCTTCCTCTTCTTCATTTTCCTTTGGCTGCTTCTTTCGGCCGTTTAGTGAAGTGGCTGTATTTTTTTGCGTCTCTCTCTTTGTGCTAAAGTTGCCTGGCAGCGGTTGAAAAAGAAGAGATGGGTTTTGGGGAGATGGAGCTGCTGTGACTGACTGAAGCTACCTGAGCCTACGCTGAACCCGAGGAACGAGGGAGGGAGGGATGAAGCAGCGCTCCCCGGGAAAGAATGGGAAGAAAGAGATGCTGTCTGCTTTTTTGTCTGCTGCTTGCTGCACCGCCGAATGCCATCAACTCTTTAAAATAATGTTGTGAGGTTTCTTAAAGTTTCTGGCTGTGGGAGAAGCCTTTCTTTTTTTACCTGTTAGCTTTTAACTATGGCTGTGGGGATTGAACATTTCCCCTCTTTGTTTCTCTGTCTGTGTTTTTCTCTGTCTGGCTCTGTCTTTTTCCCACTCTAGCTTATTTGTGTCTTTTTCTCAGTCTCTCTCTCTCACTCTCTCTTTCTCTTCACTTTCTCCTTCACTCCCTCCTACTGTTCCTCTGATTTTACCTTAGGTTTTTTCCACCCTTCCCAATGGCTTCAGCTGTAGACACAAAAAAAAAACGCAACTGAGTGCTGTGGCATTTTGTTAAAGTGCCAATTACTGGCTATTTCCCAACGTCTGCGCGCGGAAAATAATACAGAGCAGAGAGTTGTAATTGTCGCTCTTTGCAAAGTCAAATTTGCAAGGATTGCGAACAGCATGAGGAATACATGCCTCTGGACTGTAACTCTGGATCTGAAAGCTGGATCTGTACTTGCATGTCCCTGGGCTGACAGTCAGTGTATCAGCGTCAGTCAACATCCATCAGTCACGCAGGCCTTTACATGACCGTTCGTTTGTCATCCGGTTTCTGGTGGGATTTGATGGACGTCCTTAAGGACGCGCACTGCATTTGTTCTGCCTTTCCACTTTACCATCCACTTCCATGCCTGAGAATGAGTGTTTTCATACACAGCCTCGTAATCTGCATTTCTTTCAGACCGCATCTTCAACATATGGTTCCAGTCAGGAGCATGAATTGGATCTGACCCAGTGCAAAATAGTAGGCCCCACGTTGTTTCTAAATCAATGAGTCATGGGTGTAAAAAAAAATGTTTAGGGGTCCCAAATACAGGCCCCAGTACAACTGCCTTACCTGCTCCACTGTAAGGTAAACCATTGTTTGTAGTAGGCCATGAGGAAATGTTGTATGAGTGTAGGAGGAGAGGACACTCTAAAGGGCAGAGCACACCAACTAAACCTTCTGCAACAAATACCAAGCCTGTAATGCCTGTAACTGTTTTTAGAAATAAGAATATACAAAGCATATGGACCAGAGAGGATGGCGAGAGAACATTCTAGAACAGCGCTGCTCAAATTGTGGCCCCGAGCCAAAGTTGGCCCTTAAGGCACAACAGAATGTTATCCTAACCCATATTCTTTCACCCAGTAAGAGAATACATTTGTCTTTATACTACAAATAACATTACGCTCTGTTTTTTTAGATTTTTAGCAAAACATAGTTAAAAGGACATATATTGTTTAAAACCTACTTTCTTTCCCTTTTGTATGCTGTTTTGTTGTCTTGGTCTTTGGCTCTCAATGATCATTGCACTTCGACCCCAAGACAAAAAGTTTTGCCACCCCTGTTCTATAATCTCTCAATGAGTGTGGTGCACCAACATCTCTGTTTTTCATGTTTGTTGGTGTTGTTTTGGTGTTCTCTGGAAGTGATAGGAGTGATAGGCTGGACTAAAGTGTGGGCACAAAATGCAAGTGGTTGCCAAAATTTGTCACAGGAAACAGAAACAGGTGCTGTAAAATTGGTAGTTTCTGCAGAGTTTCTGCAACAGGGTTTCTTTTCCTCTTTATAGTCTGGCTCTTTTCATTGTCCATATTTTTGGCAGAATGTAGCTCCCTGACATTTTCCCTTTCTTTTTCTTTTTTTTTTCTCCAGCTATGAACTTGTTGGGGCTGAACTGGCAGCTGAAGCCTGTGGATGGTCCAATGCTGAACCACGGTCTGGGCACTGGCCTGCCTGGCAGCACAGAGGAGGCAGCAGTGCCCTCTGGAGGCAGAGGTAGGCTGTGCAGCTCCTGAACTTGGAACAAACAGTTTTTATATCTGCTAAACTTATTCATCAGGCACAAAGCAAGGATTTTACGGGTATCGATAAAGTAGTGCAGGCGCATATAGAATGAAAGGACGTGACTCTAATAAGATTCTAGTGTTCTGACATGGAGCTGGACTTTGACTTAAGCTGACAAAGCTGCACATTTATGGCACTTCATATTTTATTTGAAAATGCAAGAAGCCCATTATATGGTACGAACATTTTATGACCTGGGGACCAATAGAAATAGTCTAAAAAACCTCTTGTACATCAAAGTAAGAACATTTTTTGAGATCCTGTTACAACAGATACGATATTCTGCTCAAGCTAGTGAGGAGCCCCACATGGTTTCATCTGCTCGGTGGTTAAAGTAAGAGATGTTTTTCAGTAGATATTTAATTCTTTCAGCTCTAGCTACAGTACTTGTTCAGGCCGAGTGAGAAGAACAGCAGTGTGTAATATTGCATTATTGCAGTATACTGTGGACACAGCACACATGTAATAATCCTGCTCTATTAATACCAGTTCACAATCTCTTATATATCTTTGGTGAGATTTTTAGAGCCACATCTTAAGCTCCAGCATGCTAACCAAAGGTGCGTCAACTTTTACATTCAAATACAGGTATGTTTACTTAAAAATAATACACTAGATGTACTATTCATGTCATCTAAATAATTACTTGAGCAAAAGAAATTCAGCATCTAGTGAAAGGCTATTCAAAAGGAATCATTAAAAACCACAACCATATAACCATAACAGTATAACTGGCCATTAAGCCGTAGCAAACAATATACTGTAACTAACAGATCCATGTAAACATCAGAGGGGGAAGAGCTAACGTGTTCCTGCCTTCACGCAGATGAAATACACCACAGGACAGAAATGGATATGCTCATGCACCTTAATCATTTGTTCAGTCGCACATTCCTCTTTTGTGTTAAAGAAGCAACACCTGCACTCAGTTGGATTTGTATTAAAATAAGATACAGGTTAATTTTTAGATAGAGTTCAGATAGACTTGTTCTTAATGGGGACAGAAAGCTATTCCTGCCTGCAGGTTTTTATTTTACAGGTATATGTTGTCCCAGTCATGCACCTCAAGATAATTGTGATTGGACTAACACGTTCCACAGGGTAATGTTACACAGGAGGGAGTGCTGACCTCTGCTGTGGACCATGTTTCAGTGTTTTTGCATTGTTGTTTCATTGCGCTCAAACTCTTTGTGCACTGACCAGCAGAGTAAAAAAAACAAACAGCATCTTTAAACCCTGCTTCTCATTTTCATTACCCATGAAACAGTTCGTCAAAGTGTTCAGTGGCTCCTCTTTGTGGACCTGTGTAAGCTTTGTTTCTGTTTTTGCCCACATCTGAAACCGAAAGTCCCACTTTCTTTCTGTGGCAGCAATTTCAGTGCATCCCTATTTACGACCCATCTCTGGTGCTAACCCACACATACACACACACTCACACTGTACTCTTTAGTTGCCTCTCTAGTTTGTCACCAGTCTTTCTTTCCCTCTCACTCTCTCTCCTGTTCACTGTGTCTGCCTCCCGGGTCTCACAGTCTCACTCTCACTCTATCACGCACTCACATACACTCACAGCCGGCAGCTGTCCTTGGCTGCGACACGTCCACCCCCCCCAAACCTGAAGGACAACTCAATCAGTTCCCTCCAAACCTACAGCACAGACCAGCCACCTGTCCTGCCAGCGTACCTCAACATCTCTCTCCCTCCCTCTCTTTCTCTCCTCCTCTCCCTCTTCTCTTTCGCTCTCACCCTCTGTGAAGGGTAACAGTTTACACGCTGCATGAGGAATGAGTGTCTAATGAGTTTGAAGTGTTCTCCTCTTAAAATGTGAGCTGGAAAAAAGCTCTCCATGTGAAGAGCTTGTAATCTTCACCCGTGAACGTGGCGACATCTCTCTACTCTCCTGTTAACATATGCACTGTGTTCATATGCATTATATGCGTATACTGCTCCGAGCTCTTGCTTCTGCTGCATTAGTTGATCTGTAGTACAATGCAGTGTAGCTATGTTAATCTCACACTTGCTTGCTTTGCCTAATCTGCTATTTGTTGCCTTGTTCTCCAGGATTGTGACCATATGTTCTGTGTTGTGTCTGTGCTCAGGATCGGTTTCCCTGCTGTTCTGTGCTGTTCTAGATACTATGAGTATTTACTATGTTTGTTTTGGTGCTTTTCTTTCAATTCTTCAATTTATGCTACATGACTTTATTCTGTGTGACCTTTGTTGTCCTGTACATTCTGCTTCTCTGTGCTCAGGTTAATCCTAGCTGTATTGCTGTACGCTACGCTAAATACTTTGTGTTTCTATGCTACTTTTCTGTAAACTGTAGCTAATCCGAGCAGTATGTCTCTATTCTCTGGTACGTGTATGGTTCTGCGTGTGTTATAGTTCTTTTACGGTGTTTGATTGTGCTCTAACTAATGAACGCTTCCCAGGGAGATAGTTTCTATTGTTTCAGGAGCAGAGCCACCCAGCTTTCCCCGAGGAGCATCATTTTCTCCTCTCCGTCGCTCCATTTCTCGGCCCCACTCCGTGCTCCTGTGTGTTAATGAGCGGGGTGGGGGGGCTGCGGAGGGGAGGAGGCTGCGCTCCTCTCCTGTGACGACCACTTCCTCCTGATTGTGTTTTCATTGTTCTTCATTTCCTCACCATTTTTCACGGCTTTCCTCTGTCAGGGCAGTGGTCTCCAGCGTCGAGCTGACCTAATTACAGGAGGACCGTGGGTTGTGTGAGGATGTGTGTATGTTTGTGTGTACGCACATGTGTCTGCGCCGCACAAAAAGCAAAAAAAGAGAGAAAGAGAAAGAAAAAGAGGCCGCCGCGCGCTGCATCCACTGACGCCCAGCCGTTGCCGCCGGCAGCAACAAAAAAAAGAGTGACAGAGGAATGGAGAGAGAGAGAGAGAGAGAGAGAGAAAGAGAGAGAGAGGGAGGGAGAGACGGGGTAAAAAAGAAAGAGAGGGGGGTTTCCATTAAATCAGAAGTGGATAACAGCACGTGTGATTAGGAGGGTAAACAGGGCCTGCGTTCTGTGGACATGCACAGGCTACAGGCTAGAGGCTGGAGGATACGCATGCCCACCCTGTACCAGAGCTCTCTTTAAAGCTTTTATGAGACTCAGAGGAGAAAGAAGAACAGAGAGTAAAGAGAGTGAGAGAAAGAAACAGAGAGAGAGAAAGATAGCTGCCACCGTGAGTTATTGACATGATTTTCCCCTGCTTTTCCCAGCTGGGACTGCTAGCAGAGGCCCAGTTCCCTGTGGGTACATCAATGAGTCAAGCTCTGCTGCAGTTCCGTGCTTTCTTTGCTTGTATTATTCCTCTATTCATCTCTGAGCTGTGAGTTATACAGCCATGCAGATATTCCATCAAAAGAGACCTACCACAGTACCACAGTAGCTGTTATACCATACTAGTTACTGTTGCTGATGTGCTGTACAGTTTTGTAAATATGTATTTACATTGTTAAATAATGAGTTACATTTACATTTAGTTTACACTCTTTTTTCTGAGACAGAGACAGGGCAAAAGGCTTGTCTCTTTCAGCAAAACAAGACAACAAAAGGCTTCATTACAGTGATAATAATAAATCAATATTTATAAAGCCCTTTTTCATTTTAGTTTCACACTCTCAAAGTGCTATACTTGGGAATATAATGAAAACACTGTATACAGTAGTATAAATGAAAATAACAGCACAGCTATAAACTGGAGAATAGAAATGACTTCATAGCACTTCTTTGCATATTGCATATTTTTTACTTTTCTCCACAATTCAATTGTTGAGCTGTAAGTGAAGATATTCAGAGTGGTTTGAGGTGAGCTAATACACTGTAGAGAAATCTAATGACTGAGATTTTACAGTGGTTGTGGTAGGAATCAGGAACCATATGAGAGAAACTTAAGATCTGACTGCTCAGATTTTTCACAAGTCTAGATTGCAGAATCCTATCTTACAGCAATTTATCTCAAGTTTGGAAATCTTAAACTCCTTGATTGAAGTCAGAAATTAACTGTCATGTCTGTGTTCAAGCAAGCAACCATATCCCCACACGCAAACATGTAATAACATATGTAACATATTGTCGCTGTCCAATAACTAACAAGTGTCTTCAAAATGGTAACTTTACAGGAGAGAACAAAAACTTCACTTTCCAAACGTTTTCCAAAGTGATTTTGAAGCATTTTGATTTCATCATGAAATGTTTACGCAATGTAAACAGCAGCTTTTGTGTTCAGATGGTGTAGAAAACTAAAAATCAACAAAAATGGAGATATATGTTTTTCTTTGGACAGCGACGATATGTAAGTTGGTAAGCCAGACAGCTACCATTACCAATGAAGGACATCCAAAATTAAAGGAAAGTTACTAAAAGTTAAAATGTAAAAACTACAAAATGTTCCTCTTAAAAAACAGACACATGATCAACTCTTCTTCTCATTCCTCACTAAGATCACTCAGTAATACTTTATCTGAGGAGTTTTTATTAACATTAACACATGAAGATAATAAAAGGGAGTGGTGGAGATTTTGTCCACAGTGTCTAGAAATAAAATAGTTTAAAATTCTGGCAGGAAAAACCTCAAGTAAAAGCTTTACAATGTATGTAAATCTAATGTCACTGAGTAAACCAATAGAACCAAATGGTTAAAAGTCAGGACGTCTTTGCGGTTGTTATAAAGTTAGGACAGTATTTTGAACATTCTGACTAGTTAGAGTGTTTCTGTAATGCTGTTTTTTATCTGGGTTTATTGGAGAAGAACTGTTATTCTGAATTAGCTTTTGTCCTCAATGCAGCCTTTAATAAATTTGGCATTACAAAAATCAGATAAAAAGAAATTAAAGAAGAAGATTTCAGACTTATGTTCCTGTAATACTAGAGGTCACGGTGTGTACAAGAGAAAAATAGCTCTTCAGAGATGTTTTTCTTATATTTAATGTTGATGTTGATTGTAAAAAAGTTTTCTCTAGTTACTGTTTTTCTATACAAATCCCTTCATATAACTCTCCATCATAATTGTATTTATACTGTATATATTTATATTGTATATCTACAGTAGTTTGTAAAGATTTTAGGCTGGGACAAAAGCTATTCTGAATGCAGGAAATTGTTATTTGCAAAACACTTTATTTTTTAAATATTCAGATAGTTGTGTTTATTTAACACTTTTTTAAGCTTTTTCTTGAGGCAAACCATTATCATTTGCAAATATCATCTAATACCTGTTTCAACTTCCAGTATTTAAACTAAATCAAGGTGGACTAAATTCATGCTATATCTGGAGCATCCAGGATAAATAAGATCTGCTCTAATACAATAAATTAATAAAATCTGGTGTATATATATATATATATATATATATATATATATATATATATATATATATATATATAAAATGCCAGAACCTTCGTTCATCATGAAAAGACAAAACTAGACACAAAGCAGTGTCTTTAGGCAATCTCTAGAACCTCTGGAATTTCCCCTTTAATGAGCTATATAAGAAAACCTTCCACTGATCCAAGGAGTTCGCTGTAAGCCTGCCTCAGCTGAATGAAGTGGTCTGTGTGGACTATAACACTTCAGCAGATCAGCAAGATATGCCAGTGCTAGGCCATTAAGAGCTTTAAATGTCAAAAGCAAAAGACCTTGTAGTCAGTGTGGAACTTTACAGGAAGCTGGTGTAAAGTGAATAAGACTGCAGTAATATGCTTATCACATTTCATTACATTCAAATCGCAATGAAATATCTCCTCTCCTGCTTAAAACACAAATATGCTATCAGATGAAAGTTTATAATCTGCGCTTTATGATTATCTCAATGGGCTACAAGTGAGAAATAGGTCATATGAAATTACACCATGTTTTTATTAGTGCTGACTTCTCCATATTAACACATAACAGATTTACCTTGCAGATACCTGCCAATGCCCATGAGGGAACACCATATATCTCCTCTGAGATATGACTCTCTGCTTCTACACTTCAAACTGGGATCCACATGGAGTCCTTACTGCCATGTGTAATACTGGAACTTTGTTTGTTGCACTTTCTAGCCTCTCACTTCAGCTTTGACAGTTGACACTCTTTTTGCTTTGTCTGTGGCGTGTGGAGTGGTAGCAGCTATGGGAAGAAGCATTTTCTCCATCTTGAATCAGATCATTCAGATGGTTTTGTTTCTGAGCAACAAAGAGAACGCTCACTCTGTGTTTCTGTTTGCTCTTTGACAGGTCTACATGTTCTAAACCCTGTTCAACAACACAGGAGACAGTTAAGAAGTTTGACTTTCTCTCTGCCCTCCCGCTCTTAGGTCCGTGGGCATTTCGGAACAGCAGCATAGATACAGGCGACCTGGAGGTGGGACGGCGGGTCACTCAAGAGGTTCCACCAGGGGTATTCTGGAGGTCCCTTCTCCATCTCAGCCAACCACAGTTTCTCAAATTCAACATCACACTGGGCAAAGATGCTCTTTTTGGCGTATACATACGCAAAGGCCTGCCCCCATCCCATGCACAGGTACAATGCTTTGCAACCCTGCTCGTGTAGTACCCTGTCCTGCGTATGCAGGTGTTCTCTCTACTCTACACACCTGATTGACCTAGCTAAGTAAAAAGTCCTTTCTGAGTTGAAGTGGGTGTGTAAGAGCAGGGAGAAGATGTGAAATGTGAAGGGCAGGGGTGTCTCTGGTATAAAAGAGAGATTTACTAAGCTTGTAAGTTTTTTATGTTCATGTGCCATATACATAAAAAATTCTAAATACATTTTCATTCATACTTTAATGCTAAATTTTAACTGGCTTCAAAAGTTATGAAAAATTTAGGGGTACAGTATCTATACAAGCATTTTGTGCAGTCCTCACGTTTCCTTTATTCTTTTTATCTTTTTTTATCTTTTTTGCACATAAGCTGAGCATTTAGGGCCATGCACCAGTTCCTTTGAAATAAATGAAAAGAAAGTGAGGTCAGACTCTGAGGTCCTAGAACTACTCTAAATCTATAATCTATATGAATACTTCTAGAATGCTGCTGATGAGCTATAACACAGCTGAGGAGCTACAATACATCTAGAGTAGTGAAGGTTTAAAATACAGCTGAGGATCTGAAGCCTTCATTCAGTTGACATGAAACCTTAAAATTATTCTAATTATAAAGTTATCTTTAATTAATTAAATGAAGAAGTGAGTCTTGTAGTAGTGTAAAGCACAGCTGACCTTATAGATATTTTTCTGCTGATCAGTTCCATTTCTACTTGAGTCCTCAACTTGTTATAATTGATATTTCATATATCATGCAGGTGTTTGTGTGGGTTTTTGTGGTTAGTCAAAGCCTATATTTAATAAAACATTAATGTCAGAATTCAGGTTGTAACTTAATTCGTCTTCTGACCTCTGGCCTTTAGGTTCTGAAACTAGAGTTAACAGTAAAATCATAAATTTGATTAACTTAAATCTGTCATTACTCATTCCATACTGGTGTCACTCATAGATCCAGAACCAAGAACAATGTTTAATAATTCTGTCTTTTTCCTTCTCTCTCTCTTTCTCTCTCTCTCTCTCTCTTTCTTTCTCTCTCTCTCTCGCTCTCTGTCACTGCAGTATGACTATATGGAGCGCTTGGATGGCAAAGAGAAATGGAGTGTGGTGGAGTCTCCTCGAGAGAGACGTAGTATTCAGACAGTGGTGCTGAACGAGGCTGTGTTTGTGCAGTATCTGGATCCGGGCACGTGGCATCTGGCCTTTTACAATGATGGCAAGGAGAAAGAGTCTGTGTCCTTCAGTACGGCAATACTGGGTCAGTCAGTTTCTCTCGCATTCACCCACTCACTCACTCACTCAAACACTCACTCATTCACTCAGTTGCTCACTCGCTTGCTCTCAGCGCCTCATCTCTCCCCAGCTCTTTCATTAATGCACCCCCCACTGGTCTGCAAATTCACTTGAAGTTGTTTTCCACTTGTATTTGGAGGGTGCGGAGAGGATTGAAGAGTAGCAGAAAAGAGTGGAGAGGAGTAAGGTTGAGTCAGAGGAGAGTGAATCATTTGCTCCTCCATCTACTCCTGCTTCCTGTCTCTGTTCACCCCCTGAGTGAGGTGAAAGAATGCGAGGGATAGAAGTGGTCTAAAGTCTAGAACGCAGCTGAGGATCTAGGACACTGAGAATCTACACTCACCGAAAAACATTACCTCCTGGTGTCCTGGTTCAGTTTTATTAGCTCCACATACTAGTACTTCTTCAATTACAGACTGTAGTTCATCTGTCTCTCTGTATACTTCATTAGCCCCCATTCACTGTTCCTTATCCACAGGACCACCATGGAGCAGGTATTATTTGGGTGGGGGATTATTCCCAGCACTGCAGTGACATGGTGGTGGTGTGTGGTATGAGTTGATCAGACACAGCAGTGCTGCAGGAGTTTTTAAACGCTGTGTCTACTCGCTGTCCACTCGATGAGACACTCATCTTGTAAAATCGGAGATGACAGCTTATGTGTTGATGCATAGTTTGTAGAGGTCATCCTCCCTATAGTCCTTCAACAGTGGTCACAGGATGCTGTTGGCTGGATGTTGCTGGTTGGTGAACTGTTCTCAGTCCAGCAGCAGGTGTATAAAAACTCCAGCAGCACTGCCGTGTCAGAGCCGCTTATATGGTGCCACCACCATATTAGTGCCACTGCAGTGCTGAGAATGATTCACCACCCAAATAATACCTTCTTTGTGGTGGACCTGTGGGGATCCTGACCCTGAAAGAGGGATAACAAAGTACGCAGAGAAACAGGCCGACTACAGTCTGTAACTGCAGAACTACAAGTGCTCATATATGGAAAATAGAGTGGACAATGGATAATACAGGAGGTATTAAGGGAGGTGTTTCTAATAGTGCTCAGTGATTGTATATAGAGTATACACTACCGCTCAAAAGTTTGGGATCACAGTGAAATTTTCTTGTTTTCAATGGAGTATCTTCTTCCTTAACACAACAATGGACTGACGGGTCTCTAAAGAAAGTTGTTTCTTTCTGGTCATTTTAAGTCAGTCAGCAAGCCATCAACTGCTGATGCTTCAGATACTAAACTAACCTAGAATGTTGTTCTCCCTTTTATGCTCACTTATTAGTAAAATATTTTTCAGCTGTGCATCACAATTGAGCAAGAGTGTCCTAACAACCAATTAACCCAATAACATCCTTAACTTGGATTGGCGGTCGTACCAGGAGATTTAGACAGAGGACTGAGAATTGCTGATAATAGGACTGTATGCAAAATAAGCCTCTATACAAAAATAGGCTTTAATACAAACATTTTTATTCTTTAAAAATCATCTAATACACTTCAATTAATTGTGACATGGACAATATTATGTGAATTGCATGAAAATTGCATGAAAATTGCATGAAATAAAATTCTAAAGTGATCCTAAACTTTTGAGCGGTAGTGTTTATCTGACATACCTGAAAATCTGCCACTCTGAGGGTCTAGATCACAACTAAGAGCCTGGGATATTGAAAGTCTGAAACGCAGCTGCGGATCCAGGAATTTAGAGCACAGCAGTTAATCATTCAGAGCACAGCTGAGGATCTAGACTGTTTGGAAGTCTAGAAGCCATCTGATGATCTAGAACACAATTGAGTAGCTACAACACAAAGTCTTGAACACAGTTGATGATTTACAATATAGTCATGAATTTAGAACACTAAGGATCTGGAAGAACTCAGCGAAGAATCCAGAACACAGCTTTCGAATGTCAGAAGTTGGGTATTTGGCTTTTTTCAACACAAACTGCGGCACATTGAAATGTCCCAGTGCTTTTATGCTTGTTACCATGGCTATGATTTAGAGATTCATAGCTACCGCAACACATAGCTGTCATTATATATCTATTCAGTCACTCACCAGTGAGTCATTAATAACCACTCATATCTGGGTATGGGTGGAACTGCAGGAAAGCCAATAAAAGAAACAGATGCTGGGACGAAATGCAGTTTCAGACAGAATGGTTCAGCGAGACAGATAGGTTGGAGGCCGGGGGGGTTGTTGCGAGGTGAGCTGAGGAGAACAGAAATTGTGTACATTATGTTTTATCATGCTGCCAATAAAGTACATAGCACAAAACTCTCGTCCTCTTTTAGATGTGAAGTGTCTTACGAAAAAAACTCACATACACAAACTCATGTTTATCAAGTTATGCACACACATTCTGTAGAGTGCTAACTGGTTGCTCTGTTGAACTGGTACAAAAAGCAAAAAGCCTCCTAAGCCGGTGCATAAAGCCTCCTACGAACATGAATATGGGCTGAAAAACAGACTATATTTTACAATGTTAACATTAAGCGTTCAGTAAGGACCTGTAAATAACCTGTAGGGTTAGCTAATGGAATGAAAATGTCTTGGCTAATGGATTGAAAAAACAGGCTAGCTTGCTCTGGCAGAGCACCAGTTTTGCTCTGGAAGAATGGAGTCTGACATCATGGCCTTGTTTTTCCATCGGTCTCGGGAACGAAAGCGAAGAACACTTTACAGCTGTTTAACTTTAAATGAGATGAGCACCTTGCACATACAGAAATATTATGAATATTCAAACACGATGAGGTAACTGTAATAAGTGATATCACACCAATTAACTTCATGCACATCAACTGTGCTAATGTTCATGGCTAATTAAATGCTTTGTAGTTGCTTGAATTGGTTGTATCAATAATGATGCAGAGCCCTAGAGGGAAAAAAGAGATGAAAAGAGAGAGAAAAAAAAGATGAGGTGAGAGGCTGAATGCTGTTTCCTTTGTTTATTTGGCCCTTGGGAGGGAAGACCATGGACACACACACAAAGGGCACAATTCAAAATGACATTTTGGACACATCAGCCCTCAAATCATCTTCACAATAAAGTGTGGGCAGCCTGAAGGTGCTGCATTAGGTGCATTATAGCATTGTATGTTATAAATGCACCTAATGGTTTTTCCTCTTATTCGTTTTGTTGGTCTGTTGAATATTGTTCACATTTGGAAGAGTAAGAGTAAAGCTTACACCTCCTTGTATCAACATTCATTTTCCATGTTATCAGCTTCACTTACCATATAGGTGCACTTTGTAGTTCTATAAGTCGTCCTTCTGTTTCTCTGTATACTTTGTTATCCCCTGTTCTTCTTCAGTAGTCAGGGTCCCCACATGACCACCACAGAGCAGATATTATTTGGGTGGTGGCTCATTCTCAGCACAGCAAGAACACTGACATGGTGGTGATGTATTAGAGTGTGTTGCACTGGTATGAGCGGATCAGACACAGTAATACTGTTGGACTGAGAATAGTCTACCAACCAAAAAACATTCTGTGGGCAGCGTCATATGACCACTGATGAAGGATTAGAGCATTGCCTACACAAACCCCAACAGATGAGAGTAATGCACACCTACTGTTTAGGTACTATACTGAACATATTGTAAAACAAAATATGGCCTGTGCCAAAGCTTGAGTAGTGCTAGAAAATAACATGGTGGACAGATATTAGCTATATTAGGTAGAATTAGATGATGCCACCTGCCAAGAAAGCAGCATGATGGGCAGATTATCACATTACAGTTTGTAAAACATGACGCATCTCTTGTGTATTTTTTTAGTTTCATCAGGCTTATGCATCTAAGAACAAACTACCCACAGTCTGAAAATGACATAAGAATGAAAGTAACAAAAATAACAGTAGTCATTTTGTAGCAGTTAGTTTTTTAGTTATTTTGTTAGTGCATTTTGTGATATGATTCATTAAGAGGATTTGGGATTATAGGAATTTGGAATTTTTGCCCTATTGCCATGCAGCTTCCCTTAAGTCCACATGACAGGTTTTTGGAAAAGTATTCTGCTTGTATTAAGCTATAATTAACAGCTGTTGTTTAATGATTATTTTCACATAGCATGTTTGCTTAAATACCGCTTACAACATTACCATGCCTGGTACATCTACTCCAGTCTGTTATGATTCACTAGAATTTGATGAATCATCTTCCCTGCCATGAATTTGTAAGGATGTCTAGGTAATACCCATGTAAAGCGCATTTACAAGGAGCGGTCTGTTAAAGGTTTATAGGAGGTACACTTTAAGTACCCCTGATAAACAGAACTAGAAGTGGGTTTCCCTCCCCAGCAGTTCCCTGCAGGCATACACAGATGAAGGCCACAAGAAATGGGACAGGGCCTGAGGGGGAAGGGCAGTATAGATGAACGACAAGAGGATGAGTGTAATAGCCTGTTCCCTTTATGCAGCTATTCCGCTTTCAGTTGTCGTTTTCGTCAGTTGCCACCGTTTTTCTCACACGGGGTGTCCTCCCTTTCACAGACTCGGTGCAAGAGTGCCCGCGGAATTGCCATGGCAACGGTGAGTGCGTGTCAGGAGTGTGTCACTGTTTCCCCGGCTTCCATGGCATGGACTGCTCGAAAGGTAGGTGACCCTCCAATTACACGCTGACCCCTGTCCCACACATATATACAGAAAGATGGAAGAGCGCTTACTCTTACATGAAATAATCGGAGTGAGAGAAGAGTGAAGAAAAAGTGTCCGGCAGTTTAGTTAGAGACTCAGATAATGAAGTAAGTAGTAGCCTAAGAAAAAAGGAGGGACATACAGAAGAACTCAACATTTTTTCACAGTAATGCTGCAGTATGGGCTAAATATCACAGCTACATAATGGGCCTTGAATCAGCATTATCAGTGATTGGGCTCAAGCTTGGCTTTCACTTAACCACATGACTTAAACAAAACCAAAAAAGCGTTTTCAGAATTAAACAAAATGAATGAAAGGAAAGATGTAGGATATGTGAGGCTAAAGCCAAGTTTGTTGACAGGATCAGTGAATCTATTTACATCTTGCATTAACAAGTCTGGACTGTATCTTTAGATAAACTTGGGCTAGATTTCATTAACACTTTTTATTAAAATGTATCTCCAGTTTGGCCAGATGAGATCTAATGTGTTTAAATTGGATACTTTCTCATGATATGTTGACAAGCTTGGCTTGGACACTTTTATTGGTCCAATTAATGTAAGATGTAAACCCATAGAGGTGGCTCAGTACCACTTTTCATGTCCCAGTATCCATACAACTGCTAAAGCCTTACACTTGTATATACTTATAGTGAAGACTAAAGTATAGGCTGATACTAATACTGATGTTATTATAATATTATTATAATATAACCATTATAACATTTTACAGCATTGTTCTAAAATATTTTAGGACACATTCGTAATAGAACTGGATTTTTTTTTCTTTGCTACAATTTCCCCGCTGGCATTTTCAGCTTGATACTTCCATCAGATTGGTACCAAATCTAGATATTCTATAAAAACTGTGCAAATGTATAAGAAAGATATGTTTTGTTTGTTTTTCAGTTTTAGCCCCACCCATTCACAGTAAAGTTATATGGAGTGTTTCAGACAGTACTGTTTTTTGAATGAGGCACAATAGAAGGCAGCAAATTAGAAGAGAGTTATTTTACATATATTAGTGTCAAAAGAACAGTAACAAAATCAGCCTGTTTATTTCTAGGGCATGCTGAGAGATGTTCAAAATGAATTACAACTGTCTTTGGTACATAAAACAACACAGTTGTTTTAAACACAAGCAAACACAAAGCACACACCCGGGGTTATAAGCACAATATGAACTAACAGGAAGCACCACCAAGGTAAGACAGATGAATAGCAGAGACCAAAAACACCAATAGCACATGACAAGACACATGAAGGATGCTAAAAAAGACAAAAACAGACAGAACCAAAGAAACAGGGACAGGGCTAGACATGATGTTACAACATTGCTCTTCAGGGCCCCACAGATGGTCCACATGTTTCCTTAATCCTTATGTATTACAAGTTGGGTGAAACAAAAATATGCACTGTCTGAGAAGCCCCAAGGACCAGTATAACAACGGGGTTAGAGTGCTTATTTGCATATTGCAGCCGTGTGTGATATCACTACTGCAGTACTGATCAAAAACAATGAAGTGTATGATTCTAGTCCAGAAGCATGCAGGGAAAAGTGCAGTAACGGAGTTTTGCGGTAGGGGGTCAGTTCATTTTGGTATAACAAAGACTGAGACCTTGTTGAAAGCTTTCCTGTATTTGAGCTCCTTAGGGACCTAAGAACCTGTACATATTAGAAATGGCTGTTAGCCTCAGGGTCCCACTGCTGTGAATGGAACAATAGGCTGCACTGGCCCATGAGTGCATACCCTGTTATGGGGGCTTTTGGGCTTATGTGTGTAAGTGAGAGGGAGAATGAGAAAGAGAGATAGGGCTCTTAACATCTCTCTGCTGTGCGTGCTGTGCACAGACATGAAACTGAAAGCCAAATCCAGACCCGAACCCAAACCAACCCAACAGTTTGAAGCTTGGTCATTCCCTCTTACAAGCGCTAACGTCAACAGACATGAGTTTACAGCGCTCTGCTTTGTTTCTTAGAGCCTGAGATGAGAAAAGAAAATGTCATCCTGAGATAAACTGGTAAAGAGATGAACAGAGACACAAGTGAGAGAATGAGCGCATGACAGATGAGAGAATGAACATGAGAGAGATACAGAGCATTAGAGAGTGAAAACACAAGAGGGATAGAAAAGAGAAAGAAAGAGTGAGAATGAGCACAGGAGAGAGAGCACATGGGAGAGAGAGCATGTGCGCGCAACAGAAAGAGAGTGAGCACTAGAGAACACAAGAGAGAAAGAGAGAGAGAGCTGAGCACACTAGAGCACATACCCGAAAGAGAGCAAAAGAATGCAAGAAAGAATGCATGCATGAGGGAGAGAAAATACCAGGATTCTGTTCGCCAGTTTTTAAAATGCCCCAAAAAAAACTTAACAGGAAAGCCTGAAACAAAATCCACCCAGATATCACAAAAACTGTTTCTCCGCCAGGACCAGGTGAAGAAATTAGAATATTGCTAAAGTCTAAATGTGAAAAATAACAAATAAACAATAAGGTATCAAGCTGTAAGTCACACAGAAGCATGCCATTGCATCACACTAGGCAAAACATAAATAACTATGGCAGCTTTATGACACTTTGAAACACATCACTTGTAAAGTCGGCTGAAGTAAAGTAGCTTTTGATGGTCTTAATAAAAGGTTTTGGGTGTAAACTTGCAAAAAGATGTGTTTAAAAAACATTGCCAAGCTAGTTTGTGTTTAATGGCAAGACAAAAACATATCCTCTAGAGTTTTGGCTCAGACTAGAACTAAACAATCGATAAAAATCATAGAACTGTTTTTGCCCAGCAGTGTTTATCTTAGCAACACATATTGTGACCAGGTTTGGTTCTGCAAGATTTCCAAACTAATTTACACAAGCAAAGCTTCAGCATAGTTTTGAGCGATTGAGTGCACATGCCTAGTTCCAGTTATTAGTCTTAGTGCTGGAGTGAGAGGCAGTCTGAGCAGTCACTGACTCTTTCTATAGCTACTGACGGAGAGCTTAGACAATACTGTGATCAGGTTCCTCGTAGCTGACAGAATAATTTGGTACATTTTGCTGCCCTTGCTCAAGTGCTGCTCTAGGCGATTGCGCCGACCCTGGTTCCACCATCTTATTACTTTGTATACAGTGGAGTGTATACACAACGGTAAACAGTTGTCATGCTTACACCAAACGTTTCACCCACTACCCCATGCTCTGCACAAGTGCACAGCTTGTAAAACGCAATATCAAGTCTCAGATCAGTTGGGACGGGTGGCTGGAAATTATTGACCCTACACACCCTGATCATGGTGTATAGCTGTTTAAAGTTTTCTTTTTTTACATTCTGAAATGCTGAATCCAAAGCTTGTTTAAAAATGTCTCTGCACATGTGTTTTTAGGATTGTCTGATATGATGCAAGGCGGACGTCGTCAGGGTTGCACAAAGATTGCAGCCCTCATTAGTTGGGTCACTGCTCGTCCTGCCCGGCCTCTCTGAGCTGTAAACAACACGGCCATAAATAGAAAGCAAATTGCTCTAAAGATAATTCTATCTGAAACAAAAAACATGTTAAATCTCTGCATCTTGCTTATCTTTATGCAGCGTCTAATCATGTCATCTAAAGTACCTGAAGGAACACAGCTCTGATTTTGTGCCGAAATATTGTAAATGCGCATACCATTTATGAAACACTTGAATTGGAAACCTGGCTACGGAGTGTACGAACTCTACGACTTGAATCACTCATTAGAAAACATCCAAGCACTACCCAAGCCCAAATACTCATCTATAAACCCGATATCTTGTTGGGCCCCATCTGTCTAGGGGAGCAGATCTCTACAGTGCTTATCCACACCTTGCATGGTAGCACAAGCTAGTCCAACTAATACACATGTTTAGTTGCAGTAAGTGTTTAAAAAAAGACTGGAAATAAGGTATTGTGTTCAGGGACGTGTGTCTGTTGGTGTGTGTGTGTGTATGTGCGTGTGTGTGCAGGGCCGGGGGCCATTAGACGTCTCAGAGGCATTTGGATGATGGATGTGGGTTCATGCAAGCCAATATCTTCCATTGTTCACCTGGGAGGCTTGTGATTAATAGTTTAGTTACCTCAGTGTTAGATTACATTTTGTTTCATTAGAGTTTTCTTCAACTTAGCCCTGCTGCCTTCTACACCTCCATACTAACTCTGACCTTATTTCTCTATCCGTCCATCCTTATTTCTATCTCTGTCACGTTAGCCCGTTCCCTTTACGCATTTATTTGCATGCAAGCGTGTGCCGTTAGCATTGAACGTTATTGAATGCTTCTTTCACCCTGAGGAATCCTTAGAAAAAAAATTTGTAGATACACCAGCAAGGGACTCAAAGCTATTGCCTGTCGCTCAGGCCGCAGGGAGGGTTAAGGGTAATGTAGACCAGGGGGACCGCTCTGATTGGGCCTTGACGCCTGAGGTGAATCCGCCACAGTCAGCTGTTGTCAGATTGAGCGGAGGGACTTGTTTAAGCAGCATTTCTTAAAGTAAATTGCAAATGCTGGTTGCTGGCGGCAACCGTCTCAGCAACAGCCTGGTGGACCGCTGAGTGTTGTTGTGTTCCTGTATGTATGTGTGTCATGGGGGGTGTTTGTTAAGAAGGGGTTTACTCATCACACTTAAAAATTTGAGCACATCATGCATCCCTCCACTCATTTATCAGTAATTATTAATGAGCACTTACCCATTCACTCTCATACATACAGGCTTCTCAACCATTTATAAACCCTGCACGTATGAAAGAACAAGAATCAGAACTACGATGCATTACACATGGCTGCACATAAATAAGAAACAATAATAAAATATTATGTAACAAATGGACAGAAATGGTTTGAATATGGAACAGGTAGCAGTATATACACTACTGCTCCAATGTTTGGGATCATCATTTGTCTTCCGCTTTTTCCCACATGTGTAGTATCCCACATGCAAACTCCGCACAAAACAGCCCAGACAGGGAATCGAATCTGGCTCATCTTGCTGTGAGGCAACAGTGCTAACCATTACACCATTGTGCTGCCCACTCTGGGATCATAGCTAAAATAAATGTTTATGAATACCCTTTGGTTATAAATAAATGTGTGAATTTTGTGCACCTATACATGTTCCTAATCATTTGTATGAAACTGAGAAAAAAAAATGTAGTTAATCTTGGGTAATGAACAGAGCCATAGATGATTCCAAAGTAATATAAAATTAAGGTATAAATATCCCATATGAAATCTCAAAGCTAAAACTTGGCAGAAACTGATTCTAAATACAATAATTACATTATATTGCAATTTGTTTATACACTGGAAATATTGAGTAACCTATTTTGAAAACCTATTTCGAAAAAACATTTGAGGGTTCACTCCCCAGTCCATATATGATAAACTAAGATACAAAAACAACCAGTTTTTAATTATTTTTTGCCATGGCACGAAAGCTGGCCAATTTACATATATACATATATATGCATTGGCCTGAATGAGGTTTAGTACAGGACAGTCAGTTAGAACATATGCATATGTCTAACAGCCTGTTTAATCCTAAGGGATAAAGAGAGGTTGGAAAACGGTCATGTAAAAATGAAACAATTCCTTTAATACATATGCCATATGACATTAATAGATCTCAAGGGGACCAATAAAACACAAGAATGTAGGATAAGCGTCCTTTAATTAAAAGAGATTTTATTTAGGAGTCAGAAATTTAGCTACTGCATAGTTATTCAAACTGTGAGTTGTTTTTTTTTTTCAAAATGTGCCACTTAATTTTCAGTTTAATCTGTTTTCCTATACATATATACTCTGCAGTAGTTTGCATATTGTATTGCAGCCTTGTTTTTTTAGAGGGGGGTGGGGGGATGTTAAAGTAAAAAAAAACTGGAAAATGGCCTCAGGCGAAAATATTTAAATAAAAATAGTGTGTGATTGTGTACCAACAATCAGGGCCCTTTACGTACTGTTCACTTTCTGTTCTCTGTTTGTATTATATTTTTAAAAACAGGCACATCTGTCTACTTTTTGGTGTATTTTTAGTGTCATCAGTGCTCGCTATAATCTTTATCTGAGTTCACAGCACAAACTCAAAACAAATCAGTTTTTATTGTGACCTTTATTGTGCCTCAGCAAACCTGCTGTTCCCACAGTTTGCATTTGTCATCCTTTCACAGGCTCTGAGCACAGGTTTCTGGGGGAAAACTAAAATCTTTCATGTGTCAACAACTCACATGTACTACTCTAATCATCTCTCTCTCTCTCTCTCTCTCTCTCTTTCTCTCTCTCACTCTCTCTCTTTCTATCTCTCTCTCAGCTGCGTGCCCGGTGCTGTGCAGTGGTAATGGGCAGTATGATAAAGGCTCATGTATCTGCTACAGTGGCTGGAAGGGACCGGAGTGTGACGTTCCAGTCAGCCAGTGCATTGACCCCCAGTGTGGTGGGCATGGAACCTGCACGGAGGGCACCTGCGTCTGCTCACTGGGCTATAAGGGAGAGAACTGTGCTGAAGGTGTGTTCGTATAAAAAAATTATAAGGGGCTTATTAATTAGTGGATTAGTGGTGTGTTTTTTATGAAATATTGACCGGGTGGACCACCAACACTGCCAGATAAAGAGATAAAAAGTTCCTAAAACTTTCATCTTTGTGAGAGAGGAGAAAATTATGATCTAGTCTTGATGCAGATCTGAAAACATCCATAGGTGTTTCTGTCCATCTATCCACTCAGTGCTATACAGGACTGTACATGCATGAAATTAGTGTGTTCTATAATCTTATGGGTTTTAAATATTTTGCAGGAAGCTGTAAATGTGTAAATGTGTTCAGATTCAGAACCCGAACTGTAGATGGTTCAGTTGTTTTTGTTTTTTTTTTCATTTAGCTTTGTTTATTTGCTTATGGCTGCTCCTCAGAATGTTGGAAATATTGAATGAATCATTCCGCTGATAACGTTTAAATCTACACTTTGTAAGTTATTTTTAAACAAAATAAGAACAGATGCACTTCACAGGCTTTTAAATAGTAGTGTCCTGTTTACACAGTGTCTTAATTTCTGAATAGGTCGTCTATTTTCACCATGTTTCTGTTCCTGCACTGCAGCAAAAAAAGACATCCGAGATTTGATTAAAGGATCAAAATCTATTTTATTGATCGGGCTGCTGAGAAAAATAGCCCTGGGCCTGTGACATGTTCAGTGTTTGCTGGAGTTTGCCTGCTTTGAGGCAAGAAAGTGATAGACAGAGAGAGACTGGAAGGAAAGTGTGAGAGCCATTTCACGAAACCCTTAGAGAGGGAAAACCAGTTCTGACTGAAGAAAGTGAAGGACAGAGATGGGAGGAGGCATGGAGAGGTGAGAGACAAGTGAGAGAGGAGGAGAGTGTTTTTGACTAGGAGAGAGAGCAGACTGAAGGAGAGTGAGAAAAGGCTACATATGAAGGTGAAGCAAGGGTAAGAGGAAAGAGGTTGAGAACAAAACAAGAGAGAGAAAGGAAGGAAGTAACGGGGAGTCTAAAATAGGTTTGTTGGATCAAAGCCTCACTCTTCATGTAGGGTTGATTGTAAAAATGTTGGGCTTTGGTCAGGTTCAGGTTCTATGTTCAATTTTCTCAAAGCTCGTACACAGTCGAGTCACATTATTATGACTACTTTCCTACTTTAGACGGCAGCAGCGTGTAGATGGCAGTGATATACAAATGTTTTCATGGCATTCTTTGACCCACTCACCCATGTGGAAGACACTCTCAACCAATTTGAGTATGAATCAATCCTTGCAGATCACGTACACCCATAAAGATTGTTTGTCTTTCCTGGGGCAGATGGAAGCTTCCAGCAAGATAATGTAGCACGTCACATGGCTAGAAATGTCCAACACTGGCTGGAAGAGTTTGACCAAGGTTTTGGGCCCCCAACTGACCCCAAATTTCCATGACTTAAACCCAGTTGAGCATCTATGGGACCATCTCAATCATGGTGTTCATTCTATGAGATCAGATAATAATCAGATCCCTCAAATCACATTTGGAGGTGTACATGTGAAAAAGTATAAATGGAATCTGGAATTTTTCCACATTTGAAACATGTTAGTGTGAGAACTGTCAAACCTTTGCTAGGTACCTTAACCTTCCCACCAAACTTCTAGCATTGGGTATTCCGAGTTTTACTCAGTGTGTGGATGGTTGTTGTCAAGTCAAGTTCAGATATTTAGTCAGGCTCCAGTCAGGCTCAGATATTTAGGAAGGCTAAGGTCAGGCTCGGGTTAAAACTCGGATCAGGTTCGGACAAAATGTTCTTGAGTTCAGACTAAAGTTTCAGGCCTATTTGCAGCTTAAGAATACATCATTAAGGGGAAAGAGCAAGAGTTTTCTCAGACCACAAGGTCAGCACTTTTCCCTTTTTCCTTCTATCTTCCGGGACCTTTTTCATCCCTCCATCGCTTCCCTCAAATTTGATATTCATCACGATATAGTCGCTCAAACAATTTGCCTGAAGTGGATGGGACACATAAATCGATACTTGTGATGCTGCATTTCTGCAGCCTAAACAGAATGGCCTTCCGTGGACGACTTTGTGGTGTGAAAGTGAGGGTGAGAGATACGCCCACGCTCGACCAAGGGGCGGCTAATTTGTCAAATGGCTTTCACTCCGTCTGAGCAGCCTGATCTCCTTGGCAGCTCGGCAGTCAATGTCAATTTCTCCGGAACATCCGAAGCCAGCATGTAAACAGGGGTGGGAGAAGAGTCAGGAAAAGAAGGAGGATGTGGGAAAGAAAGAAAGAAAGAGAGAGAGAGAGATGTGAGTATGAAAGGCACTAGAGGGGAAACACTCACTCACAGACCTACTGTGTGGACGACATTGATTTTTCATGCTCAGAAAAAGGACATGTGGTGTGAGTGTGTGTGTCTTCTGTCACAACCCTTCCAAACCTTCCAAGCTCACTGGCCTAGCTTTTCTCACCTGTGCTTTAGGATTTTACACTTGTGTGCTCAAGTGAATTCCTGTATTTCCCCCTGAGACATACTGTGCCTCAGTTAGGAGACATACCTGTTTATTCTGGATATTTCTTTCTTCTGGATATTTCTGGATATTTCAGGTTTTTTTGTAACTCTAACAAGTGGTCTGAAAAAAAAGTTGCATTTGAAGTGTTATTATATTAAAATTAGTAGTAATATTATTAGTACTATTTTTGTTGTATCTGAGAGTAAATGTTTTATTATCATTTAGAAAAAAATATATTGTACCAACAATGTCGCATCACATCAGTGAAGCCCTCTAAATGTCTGAATGCTGTGTCCTGTGTGTGTTTGCTGTCCTCAGTGGACTGTCTGGACCCGACCTGCTCCAATAATGGCATCTGTGTGAGCGGTGAGTGCCACTGTAAGCCGGGCTGGGGCGGAGCACACTGTGAGCTTCCCAGAGCCCAGTGCCCTGACCAGTGCCACGGCCACGGAGCCTTCATTCCAGACACAGGCCTCTGCAGCTGCGACCCCAACTGGATGGGTCCCGACTGCTCCGTGGGTCAGTACCAGTGTATTCACTGAAAAATATGTGTGTTTTTAGTTTTTAGGAAGTCACAGTTACAATAAAACATAGTGTAATTCTACTCTACTGTGCAAAAGTCCTTTAAAGTTAGTCTGTTTAAAAGTCTTGTTCATAGATGTAAGTATATCTTCACCATGTTTCATTAGCACAGATGTAAATAAGCATAAATACAATACAATGTAATAAGAATATCTTATTTTGTGCACCAGTTTGAAGAACAAAATTTAGTTCCAAATTTTTGCTGGACTTGCCGGACTCCAGATGTTGTATAAATTTGTTCAATTGCTTCATCAGCAAACTTGATTTAGCTTAGATACCAGGTAAGAGATGATAACTACCAATAATTCTGGGTTGCCAAAAGGAAAAGCTTGCAAATGGTTATCTTATATCTTATATTATATATATATATATATATTTATACGGTATAGCAAAAGGACATATTATATTAGTCTAATATTATGTATATCTTCTCTAAATATCATCAAGTATTAAAGTGAACCATTTTTCATTGAAGCACTTCATTTAAAAAATACTCCACAACCCACAGGAAGAAATGCATACAACATCACATCACACAGTCCAAGATTTGGTACATGTTTGTATCAAAGTCAGTCTTTTTCAGTCCTGTACAGACACCTAGTAGTAGTTGTAGTCTTCTGCAGCCTTCTGAAGTTTAATTGTCTGATCTGTCTAACACAGCCCTCACTGCCTGTTTGTTTAGAGTTAAATCTCCTGCCATGGTTTAGAAATGTGACCTTGTTGCTCCTCTTTTGTGTATACCTGCTCAGAGGTGTGCTCGGTGGACTGCGGCACTCACGGCGTGTGTATGGGTGGCTCATGCCGATGTGAGGAGGGCTGGACGGGCGAGGCGTGCGACCAGCGCGTGTGTAACCCGCTGTGTGTGAAGCATGGCACCTGCAAGGACGGCAAGTGCGAGTGTCAGCAGGGCTGGAACGGAGAGCACTGCACTATCGGTAGGCACCTCACCAACTCATCTAATCCCCCAATACCTCTCTGTCCCTTTCACACACACGCAGAGGACACACTCGGCCTGCTCTGCCTCATTCAGTCAGTACAGCACACCACAGAGACAGATGATGCAGCTCTTCTTTAGTTGATCTGACATGCAGTGATTGCTTATAACCCTTTATAAAACAGAGCCAACTCTAGTGTTTTCCCCAAACTATCATTTAACAGATACTGTATTGAACCACAGGTGCTATAACCATCAAAAGTGGATAAAATCACACAGCAAGGCTACTTACAGGTTGCTGTTGCATGAGCTATTTACAGGACGGTCTCTTTAGCCTCCACTGTGTCAAACACTGTGCGAAGTCTCCTCGATATTGTTTAGGGTTTGAGAAACTCTCCCAAAGCTGTCCCTGAAACGCCCAGAGCAAATGAACAACTTTGAATTAAAGTTGTCCGGGACCTTGGCAAAGATGTGGGAGCTAAGGTTATTTTTTCCCTTTTGCTGTCATCATTTAAGAAATACATGGTTTTGTTCTGACAGCAACAATATATTCAACCAACACCAGTTTAGCTGTGCCCAGTGACATTATAAAGAATGTTTTTTGACTGAGAGCAGCCAATCAGAGCAGAGATCATTTACATTTTAGAGTCTTATGACATAGTAATATGATCAGCCAGATTATATCTTTAGTTAAAGGCAGATTACAAAGTGGTCACTGAAAAAATGAAGTATGAATAAACTCACACCAACCTCAGAAGTTTAAAAAAACTGGAATTGTAACATTTACATTGACATTTACTGTCACTTGTGTAATGCATACACATACATGAGCCCTCCAGAAGTATATACACCTGCACTTAACTTCTGAGTACTCATACTCAAGTTGAGTATTTCTCTGATCCAGTCTGATTGACGTTTCTACTGTACTCATAGTCTTATCTCATGGTCAGGTTTGGAAACGTTGGCTGTTTATCAAGTTCATCGTGTTCTGGAGCAGGTGCGTTTGATCCAGGATGATATAAAAATGTGTAGTCCTCAGGGCTTGTGCTGGGTACCACTGTTATAAGCTGACTTCTTTAGGTTGTTGTGTGTTTTCTGACTGAATCATCTACATTAAGCAGGACTGGAAGAGATTACTTTGTGTCTCTTTCTGTCTCTCTCGTATTTACTGAGAGTTGAAGTAGAGGCATGCAGGCAGAGTGTGTCACTCCAAGGATTCTAATGAAACAAAAACTCTGGTGATGCAAGTTTGGAGCTAAAAGGAATAATACATTAAACAAGTCCCCATCACATCTGAGGCCCACACAGAAGGCTTAGCTAATAAGAGCAGAGAGATTGAGTTTTAAAAGGGGATTTACTGAAAGAGAGACGCGGGGATGAGTTTGATTTGCGGGGTTTCGTTGTCAAAAAGGGGGACAGGTTCCATGCCAGCGGGGTTAAGAAGAGTATTAGAGAAGACTACAGAGGGGTAGCAGAAGGAATGAGAGAATAGAAGGGTTGCAGCAGGTCAGACGTTGAGGAATTGAGGAACATTAGCGCTTTTCCTGGGTCCTGTGTTCGACTGAGAGAAGGCTGGTGTTTGATCACACGCCAGACGGTGCAGACAGGTGAGTGGGCTCACGTAATGAAAAGTCTCCTTCGTAGAAGAGCAGATGAAAGCTGCAGATGTCTTCACCTGATAAGTCACACTTTCAACTCGCTCCTGACTTCTCTCTCTTAAAAATAGACTTTTAAAGCATGAGCATGTCGTTCTGTCACTGTCTGGGAGTGTTTGCGGGAGTGTGTATGTGCGTGCGTGCCTGCCTGTGTGAAAGAAAAAGAGTGTGTCACTCTCAAGATGACACAGGTGACACAAATGAAGTATATACCAACCTGAACAACCTCTTGCCTTCAGTTTCGTCCCCCCTGCTGTTTACTGAAAGGCCGTCTGGCTATTGTCATCCTGACTCAACACAGAAAGCCAAAAGCCAGCCATCACTTTCCATTTATAGACCTCTAAGCTCGTTTTAAAAGTCAAGCTGCATCCTTTTTAGAGTGTTCTAAGACGCACTGCCCAGAAAAAGTTTAGAGACATCTAGCTTTTTTAAAAAGTGTTTTTTATTTAGAAGGATGTTCCCCTTGAATTTTATTAGAGGTGCAGTGTGCTAGATTTAGGGGATATATTAGCAGAAGTGGAATATTATATGCAAAGCTATGTTTTTAGTAGTATAATCACCTGTAACTGTGAACTGTTGTCTTTTCTTTATCTTAGAATGAGCTATTCATATCTTCATAGGGAGCTGGTTCTCTTCCAACACATGGTGGAACCACTATGTTTCTAAAGTACTCCAGAACAGACATTCACTGAGAGTACTATTTACAGTTTTAATTTTCTGGCAGCAGCTTGAATTTGGTGGTACTATAGGACACATTGGAAGATGGAGGAAGAAGAAGAATCAGTGCTTGTTGCTGGTGCTGGTCTGTTTTGTGTCATAAGAAGATAAAGTGAGGATTGTACATATTAAAAGCAAGGAGGGTGATTCCTCATCGTCAAAGAAGCAAAAACATAGGTTACACTCTACACTTGGAAACGGAGGGGTGAGGGTGGGGTATTCATTTCACGTCACTGCCAGATGCTATTAAATTTAACACACTGCACCTTTAAAGGCTATCCTGATTCAATTTGAGGAAACATTATGACATGTACTCAATAGTGACAATAACAGCAAAGCTAAAAAAGAAATATGTGCTTATCAAACTCATCAAACAACCTTCAGCCGCAGAACTGATTATGCCCACTTTCTTCATAAAGTCTTATGTTATTGTCTGAACATTTGTTGTATCTAGCTGCACAGATTTCTGACTTACTCAAAAGCTCTACCTCAAATTTTAGTATGTTTTAGTACTTAGTAGTCCCTTCCATACAGTTGATAATTCTTACGCACAGGCTACAAACCAATCCTTCCTTCCCCCTTAGCGACATAACAGTGAAACTGCCTGATCATCAAGAGATCAGGAGTCCATATCACAGTGATATCACAGCTTATCAACTTTCATGACAGGTGTCTAAAAGAGGGAAGCACTAAGCCATCACCCTCCCAGTCTGGAGGGGGGGTCTTCCTGCAATGTATTTGCATATGAATGGCATTAGCAGTGAGGGAATTGAGGGGAAAACTAAGTAGACCTCTCTTGCTGACCTTAATGAGATAGAACACTAAAAATGTGAGAAGAACTTCCAAGTAAACTAAATTTGCGTCAAGTAAACAACTGCACCGCTTGTTGCCTTCTGTCTTTTCATTTTTTACAGTGTAATCGTGCTATATCTGTTATGTAGCATGTTGTATTCCACTGCTAGCCAAGTAACAACAGTGATTGCTTTACTCAAAGTTGTTGCTAACCATCACCCACACTTTGCAAAAAATTAGAAGATTTGACTTCTTCTGACCCAAACTTGTCATGCTTGTCATACTTGTCATACTAAACCTGTCACAATCCATCTAAATACTCTTAATCCATCAATAGTGGGACTTACTGTAATTTGTAATAGCGGAAACATATTTTATCTGTTTTTGAAAAACAGATCATGTATAATGGAAGAGTTCTCTTATAAAGGTGATAATAATCATAATATAGCACTCATATTTCTCGTATGTGTAAAGCCCACTCTTAACACCATATATCATGCATTTTGGACATATATATTTGAATATGTATATATGTATTCACATAAATTTGAAGCACAGGGCTTCTTTGCTTTACATATTTCTTTACTTTGCAAACCTACTGTATAGAAACACCATAATGCTGGAGCTCAAGCATTGGTAGGTACACAGCTGTGATGTTATCTGTGATAACACAGTTCCTGCATTGTGTTTTGTTGCTTTAGAAGTTATTGGCACAAATCACTACATGTGTGATATTTTCCTCAAAATAAACCGGGCTAGTCCTTAATGTAACTTACATGTTAATATAAGGCAAACCGAGTTATGGTAACTTGTCAATTATGTCAATTTATTGAGAACATGTGCTTATTTATCACTAATATTTAAAAAAAGACTAGATGTCTCCAACCCTTTGACCAGCAGTGTATCTCTAAAAGCTGCATGTGTGCATGTCTCCTGCCTCTCATCTCGCCCTCTTGTTCCCCCTCTTTGCGTGCTCTCTCTATTGCAGACTATTGGGATGAGACTATTGAAGGTATTGTACCTCGTCCGTACTGTGTCATAGCGCTAGCTGCACCGTAGCACTGGCCACTAGCACTTCTCTCGATAGCTTGGCTGTGTAGAGACTGTGTGCTTCCGACCGTGTGTCCTGTAGAGTAGATTTGGTGGTGTACTCTGGAGCGCCTAGCCATGTAGAGCGGGTCTGTAATGCAAGTGTGTGTTTTTCCACGTCCCGTGTTTCCTTGTGCCGGTTTGTTATAACCGTAATGGTTATAAAGCCTTGGGTCATTGTCTGATCTCTCTCTGTGATGTGTGGGGGTTTAACCCTTAGAAGTCCAGAGTTATTCCTGTCTTTTGCTATGCATTATATTTGTAATATTTAAACATTTTGAATATAACAGTTATTTAAATATACGTACATAGTAAATCTCACAGTTATATACATGGTGAATTAAGTTCCACTCTTCATAGACAAATTCAAGTTTGCACTTAAGAATATTTTCCAGTGAGCTTTGTCATCAATTGTATCTAAATGAAATACCTTCTTCTCAACTTAGGAACGCAAATACGGCATCAGTTAAAGGTAAAATCTGTACTCTTTTCCACGTTTCAGTGACCTATAAGTAAGAACTAATTTAACAAAGTGTAGGAAGAGTGTCTCCTTGCTAATGAGAACTTGCTAATAGAGATTTCCCAAATAGCTCTTAAAAAAGCAAGACAGTATGTCCTATAGATGATGACTTGCTGGTGGTTCCCAACCACTAATAAGGTCATCCCCATGACACGATGCTGCCAAACCTTTCGGACCACCACTAACGCAATGTTACGGGACATCTGAATGTGCTTGGAGGTGAATGCTAACTGCCTAATCCGTTACGTCAGCTAACAGATGCCCATGTTGCCTAGTAATGTGCTGAATAAGGTCTGGGGCCAACAATACGCTCTTGGACGCCTGTCCACAGATCTCCAGAAATAAACTTCCGATCTCTTTCAGACGGTTCCACCATTCTGCAGTGTAGCCAGTTCTAATCAGTCACATATTTTTAGGGTTTATTTATTTATTTATTTAGCTACTTAATTATTTCTTTTGCGACCAAAATAATGCAGATGTCATCCAGTCTTTAACAACGTGACATCAGGGATGCAGCAGTGCACTGCAGTATTATTGCAATCTTTGTCTATGCCATGCAGGCTTACTGTAAATGATCAAGTATTCGATGAAAAAACAGCACAGTGGCTCATCCCTGCAGCGTTTTCTTCTCTGCACTCACTCCTGTGGAAGTCTCTCTTTCTTCCTCTTGAACACAGGTTTAAAAGATCCCCTGCATGTTTTGGAGAGAGGCTGCGTCCCGCAGGGGCTTACTTAAATCGTGGCAGGACGCCTGCATTGGTGTTAATAGGCTGCAGACTCAGCTGTAGCAGAATATCCGAAGTTGAACTTGATCTGTCTTGATGTTAGAGGCCTGCTATTTTACTCTCACAGAAGAGGTTGTGAGTTAATAGGCTATCTATTCCCCTTTTTTCCACATGCCAAGGATCTCAAACAAAGAGCTAATGACAGAGGACAAAGTTTCAGTAGATTTGCTTAGCCTGGGAGTGGTGAGCTAAAGTTGGGGCTCAAGTTGGTGCCTGGGAGGATGTGGATCCTGTGGTGATTGTTAAATTTCATGAGCCATTGGTGCAGGGTTTTTTTTGGGGGGGGGGCGGGGGGCGGGGGGATTAGGAGGTGGGGGTTTGAACGGGGCAGGGCCGCCACATTTTACTGCACATATTTTGTCTCTCGGGGCAAAGGGCCAGAGGGAGGCATCATAATGACTTTGTCCCAACGTCTGCGTGCTTTCCCCCTCACCGAATGCATACTAATGGGGGGATCGGAGAGGGAGAATATGTGAGAGAGCAGGCGGCGGGTATGCAGCGGCAGGGAGAGCAGGGATAATGAGGGCTATAAGTGGTGGGCCTTCAGTGATCACTCCAGTAGGATGTATCAGCAGGGCTCCAGTGTGAGATAGCGGAAAGAGAAAGCCCCCTGCTGCATTCCACCTGCTGCATTCTTACTCAGAATCATGCATTCTAATTATATTGTAATATATTTACACTAGGGGGCTATGATATGCATAGTAATGTCATTTTCACACAGGAGATGACATATGAGACGACACATGCTGTGAGAAAAAAACAAAAAAAAGAATTCACCGGTACATTAATTAAATGTATTTGAAATGTCACCAGGTGCCACGGGTTGCTGTGGGTTTTTCTTATAAGTCTGACTTTGACCATCTGACTTTATATCTGTATCGTAAGTCTCATATCACGGGACAAAAATCACTGCACAAATATTGTATCATCTGTTTGTGCATTGTTACACCGCTGATTTAAATTAAATTTCTTTTGAATGTATTCTAAATACACTGGTTAAATAATAGAAACAACCCGATCAGCTTTAAGCACAATATCTTCAGCACGTAAATTGACTTTACATGCTAGTGCACTCTCGATGGACATGGTTTACACACTATCAAATGCATGATCAGTTCACAAGTGCAAACCTTGCTCACTTGGAGTGAAGTGGCATGCAAGACTAGTGTGCATTTAAGAATTTTCTTGATTTTCTAAACTCAGTCAATCATCAGTGAGCAGGATTAGTTCAGCAATGCTTCATCTCGTAAAGTGATTAAACAAGAGAGTTAACAACCCGTTCCAGAGGAGTCTCACATCCACGTCCTTGGATCAGATAGTGTTCAGATTTTCCTCTTCTGTCTGATGTACTAACGCTCCCTATATCCTCTCTCAGTCCGCAGCCGCCGCGCTGTTCGAAAGCGCTCCTCTAACCTCTCCCTAGTTTCCAGTGAGAGGAAGGGATTTGACTTTGTAGACGTACAACTATCAAACTGAAGCGCGTCCAGATGGAGTCTGTTTTATAGGCTCTCTCACTGTTTGATTTTATCCGTCCCGTCCGAAGGATAGTTTTGAGGATTTATGAATCTAACCTTTATTTTTATGACCTTTAAAGGCGAAAGAGCTGCACACCAGCAGACTGGAGAATGTGCTGGAGTTCAGACTTCCTTTTTCCCCTTTTCTTTCATCTATCTATGCTTTTACATTTCTGTCATCCATTCATTGCCTGTTTTCTTCCTCTTCTTCTTCTTCTTCTTTTTCTTCTTTTATCATTCTTTCTTTCTGTCTCTTTCCTCCCTTTTCTTTCTTTCTTTTTTAAGGTTATCTACGCACTCATTTCTTTCATTCATTCTTTCTATTTCAAGGTTTTTTTTTTTCCATTCTTTTTCCACTATTCCATCCGCTCTTTATTTATTTCATCCATTTCCTTTTTCTTTCTTTCTTTCTTTCTTTCTTTCTTTCTTTCTTTCTTTCTTACTTTCTTTCTTTCCTTTGTGTATTTTTTAATTTTCTTCCATCCATTCTTTATTTATTCCATCCATTTTCTTTCTTTCTTTCTTTCTTTCTTTCTTTCTTTCTTTTGTGTATTTTTCCATTTTCTTCGATCCATTCTTTATTTGTTCCATCCATTCCCTTTCTTTCTTTCTTTCTTTCTTTCTTTCTTTCTTTCTTTCTTTCTTTCTTTCTTTCGTTTGTCTATTTTTCCATTTTCCTCTATCCATTATTTATTTATTCCATCCATTCCCTTTCTTTCTTTCTTTCTTTCTTTCTTTCTTTCTTTCTTTCTTTCTTTCTTTCTTTCTTTCTTTCTTTCTTTTTCCTTTCATCCTTTTTATCCTTCTATCTATGTGCATCAGATTGCCTTTCTGTTTTCCCACTGTAACTGATTCTGTGCAGGTGACTGTGACTCTTTCCTTGTACCTCTATCCTCTCCCTTCTCTCTCTCTCTCTCTCTCTCGGCGTGTGTGGCGACCCATAACCCAAAGCAATCTTGCCTCCTTTTTAAAGGGATTACTATGGACTCCAACCACATCACTTTAGCCAGGTGTCTTAATACTTTCTGAAGCCCCACTTTATTCTAGTTAGTGTGCGGGGAATCGACTGGCCTTTGGCATAAAAGAGGGGCCGTGCTCAGTCCTGCCCAACGAAAGAGATCAATGGCCACTATAGATTCTGCTGTCTTGGTGCTTCATAAGAATTTGGCTCCTTAAAATGGCAACTCAATTTAAAAAGCAATCATTGCTAAGTGACTTTTCTCTCGGCTCAATATTGTGTGGCAATCAATGCATAGCGGGCTGTTAATGTGGCATCTCAAGGACCCCAGACGTCGAAAATTATATTAATTAAAGTGACGTAGCGTTTGATTTGCGGCGGCTGAATGAGCTTTGGTGCATTGAAGGTTCTTCACGCTCCTTTGACTTTGGCCGTGGCGTCCTCCCCCGACCACAAATCCATTGAAATGTCACCTGTGCCGGATCGTCTGGCACTAATGCCACAGCTGCATGATAAAAGATGCTGGCCCACTGAAAAAGGCCATGTCTCTGTGGTGACCAACAGACAAAACCACTGACACGCTGACAAATGTGTTAACTGAGGTTAAGCTTTTGGACTGAGGATGACTGAAGTGTAGTCACAGCGAACTGTGGCCCTTGGTTTCTGAGAAAAACACTGATCTGTATCCTCACTCATGTAATTGTGGCCTTCAGTACAATATAAAGGCCAAAAACTGATCTTAGATCAGCAAATACACAACCAATCCAAATCAGCTTTGGACTCATCGCTCCTGAGTAAACATTGGCTGTTTTATTTATAAAAGTGTGAGATAAGTCAGGAAATGTCAGGTCTCAACTCCAGGGTGCTTAATTATGTCCTAGTGAAGCTGCAGGAATATGGAGTTTGCCCTTTTCACGGTTCCGTGCACTCGGCCGTCCGTCACAGACACTGCCTCTCCCCGGGACGCCCATGAATCCATGCTGTGATGCCAAAGCAAATGGCTGTGACAAGTTTGTTTCCGTTTTTTTTTTTTTTTTTTCTTTTCTAAGCATGTTTCACTAGTGGTGAAAAAATACACTAAGGCATTGTGATGCGCTGTGAAGCTGCGAATCAGGCTGCATTAATGTGGAACATTATAACACCTTGCGTGTTTGTTTTAAAGTTATACATAGTAGATGTTTTGCTAGTAAATACAGACTTATTCTTGAAGTGCTTGTGGAAAGATACCCCCACCACAGAAAGCCAAACAAGGAGCAACAGACAAGACAAAATAAGGAAGTGTGGTTACAGAAATGAATAGCACATGAACTCTCTTCATCTGAACTGATAAATGTGCTTAATGTAAACATCTGTCAGGCGTCCACAGTGGTAGGCTTTGCTTAGACGAGTTCACGGTTTTAAGTACATTTGATATCCAGACTGATTGCATTTATTTATGGGTTTAATGCAGTTAAAGTCAGCATATAACAATGTACTTTGTATTAACTTTAAACCAAGATTTAAACTGAATTATAGATTTGTTTTCATTATTTATATTCCAGTGCTGTGTAAATGGTTGCTGTAGTCACATTCGTCCAGTCAGCGTAATGTCGGAGGCGAGGGGGCAGGATGCATTTACAAGTTTGTTTTGTTTAAGTTCAGCTTACAGAGTCCAAGGCTGGGACATCCACCAAATGCACATAAACAGTATGGCGGAGGAGAGGCTGAGTAGCCACTTTCCATGCCAGTATGTACTGGATGCTCTTCCCTAGATGTCAGAAAGTTACAGCTTGTGTGGGTGGGGCCCCAACAACATATAGACTTTTTTTCTGTTCCTGGCGTGAGAGAGAGGGAGGGATGCTGACCTCACGGCCACACATAAGGAAGTAGAGAGAACCATAAAAAATTAGGTGGCATTGGTGTTTTTGGATTATTTTACCTTTAATGTGTAAATAAGGCCCGTTGGCTGACTTGCACTGGTGCACACCCTTTCCTAGACCAGCACCACAATAAAAAAAAAACAACACAACATAAACAACAACAAAGCCAAAACACTAAAATCTACCCTGGAGCAGTCAGGTGGGCCGCATAGCATTACAGTCATTTAAAAAGCTCATTTCTCCATTTTTGTCACTTTAAAATAAGTTTTTTTTTTGTGTTTAAATTTCATAATGAATAAAACAGACAGTCAAAAGTAGTTATATATTTTTATACTAGCTTCTATAATGAGCTCTATTCTGAGTTTTTTCACTTCTTCTTTAAAATGACCATCTTAGAGATACACGGTTTTGTTCTGAATGTGACTATAAGTTACCACGGACTAAATCACCTTAAGCTTAAAGTATACTGGCTAGGCTGTTTCATGAGACAAAGTATCAGACAAAGAAAAACCGGGGAAACTAATAGTTTACTTCTGATTATTAGCTAAATATTTGAAGTCATAGAGAAGCATAATTTCATTATGTATTTCTAAAAACTCATAATCCAACTGTTTTGTTATGAAAAAGCTGTGTCCTCAATACCTAATAACAATACTGTGTTTAATTTGCTCAGATGACCGTTCACTAACTTCTGTGTTAACAGGAACTAAGTGTAATATTAGTGTAATGCATGTCTCGGACGTTACCTTTGATACAATCTCCATCTTCCATTCACCACTCCTAACGTATATCTCATCCCATAGACGCTCACCTGCTCTCTCACCTCGCTCTCCCTCAGCTCTCTTGCTAAATGTTTCCACTATCTCGAATTCCCTCATACACACACTCTCTCACCTAGGCGCACGGAGGGCTTCTAATCTGATCTGTAGTCTCGAGCTTAGCTCCTAATCACATTCGCACATGAGAGAGCAGCGTGCTCGGGCCAGGAGAATCGAATCATCTCCACCAAATTAACCTGCTGGGAGCTCCTATACATGTTCTTATCGAATATTCCCAACTCGACGAAGAACTCGAGGGACTTCTGATAAAGCTGTTTACCTCCAGTAATGCCCTCAGCTCTCTGTAGAGAGCATGAAATCAAAATGCTGTTTTGTTGTGATTTCGACTTAGCAGTGGTCAGCTTCGCTTCTGATTTGTTTTCAGAGCGCTTTGTCTCACGAGTCCAGAGGTGTCGGTGTGTTAGGAGGGTGCCTGCGAGCGAGCTTGTGTCTGTGTTGTGCGTATGCGAGTGTGCATGTTAATGCATGCCTTTACAGACTGAAGTACATGTCAGCTTGCGGCTGAACTTATAACCCTCCCATTCTCTCTTCGCCCCCCTCTCTCTCCATTCCTCCTCTGTGTCACTCTTTACCCTTTCCTTCAGACGGCTGTCCCAACCTGTGTAACGGCAATGGTCAGTGCACCATGGGCCAGAACAGCTGGCACTGCGAGTGCAAGACGGGCTGGAGGGGCACCGGCTGCAGCGTCGCCATGGAGACGTCCTGCGCAGACAACAAAGACAACGAAGGAGGTCAGAGAACATCGTTGACCCTCACCTGCAGCTGGTCAAAAATAGCTGCATGTGAAAAGTCCTACACATTCATTAGCAACTCTTTCACATCAAAGGAGTACGCCAACGGTTTTCAGTCTGATCTTTGTCCATCTCATCTGTAGCATTCGGTCGATTACCACGGACAGTAACTTCTTTATACAACAAATCAGCACATGTTTTATTGTCCACTCTTGGGAACAACAAATGAGTCTTGCTATAGACCGTAATGTAAAATACAAAACAAAGTACAAAACAAAAGCCATAGAGGACCAACAGAACTGAATTAGTGTTTTTGGGTCATTTATAAACTGTGTCAGGTGAATATGTGTCCACTCTGCCAGCCGTAGAACACAAAACGATTTTCCTTCAACTAGAGTCATGTCCCTTCAGTCTCTCAGCATCCAGCTGATGCAGTAACCCCACTGAATGGTCAGAAGTGTCTTACCTGGACATCCATTTTAAGCTTACTGAGTCTCCAGGTGAGCAAATTACCAGTGAAATATTTGAAAGTAAAAATATTTTGCTTAAAATATTTGTTAATATTGCATAAAATATTTTCAGCTAGCATAATATGCTAGCTAGACTTAGCACTGTGCTCTGATAGTTGACCTAACTCTTAGACAGGTCCTCTGGCCTGAGCCCCAAACAAAATATGGCAGGGGAACAAATCCGATATCAGCATTTTTAAATTTGCTGTTAGTACAACCAACACAGCATAGCATTACTAATTTTTACAAATTAACTACAAATTAGAATTAGATTCCAATATGATGTTTCAACTTCCCCAATTTCGTTATTGCTGTATAGCTGGGACATGGGATTGTTCTCCCCCAAAACGGGGTGTGATGATGAGAGGTCACTCTGAATGACATTCTGCAGGTCTAGTGTATGCTCAGTATAACACGCTTCAAAATCTGCCCCAAGACTTCTATCATAGGAGCGTTTTGAGTCAAAAACTCAAGTATGAGTCAAGTATAGGAAGGTAAACAACAATATTCTACAGATTCAAATCTACATAGGAGGTCTTTTGGATTTGCTTATTTATTATGTTCTTTTTGAAGACAGCAGCAAGTATTCAGCACAATTTAAACTAAACTGATACATGATACACACTCAGTGACCATTTATATACAAAAACATTAAGTAAAATCATGACAATGAAAGACCACCAAGTATGAAAGTAAGCGGTCCATATTAATAAACTGGGGTTTTGCATAAAAATGTCTCTCCTGGAATTCAAAAGCAGAAAAGCTTTAGAGACCATATGAAATTTGTCTTGCAGGCAGGTGGTCTGATAAGGTTAAGGAGACACTGCATGATGCTGAAGGTCTAGCACAGTGTTGGGTAGATGCTCTATCCCATGGCTTTAAAAGTCTCTCCCCACTCGAGGGTCAAAGTGACTTTCAGTGGACAGCTCATCTCGGTGGGATGTAGTTTAGGAGATAAATGCTTTCACTGACCTGAGGTGCCTTTTTCTGGGCTCACCTTATTTATTCACCTCTCTCTTTTTGGCTTTTTCACTTTGACTTTCAGCTACAGCAACATAAAGCAATCTGACCTTACTAAAAGACTACTGGCACGGTTAATGGCTTTGTATGTCTATAAGCAGGTGGTGGGCTTCTTCTTAAGACATGCATTGTTTTAGATATCTTTCAGTGATCTTGATTCTTCTGAGCAGGACAAAGAGAAAAGATCCAGCTAAACTGGGGGAAAATAAAAGTCTGGAAACTGAGCAGCAGAAAATGGAAAAAAAACTGTTCTAATATTTTTTGCATTTGATATATAAAAGCAGTACAAAGAGAGAGCTTCCTGCTCAGCAGGGGAGAGAATGAAACATCATATTTCAAAAGACAGAACAAGAGAGAAGGAAGCACATCTTGTGCTTCACTGTCTGGGAGCGTTTGAACGGCTTTTGACTGATTGTGCAGCATAGAATTATACAGAAAGTTCACAAAGCCAACGTCTCCCTTTCCTGTTCCTCTTCTGCAGATGGACTGACCGACTGCATGGACCCAGACTGCTGCATCCAGAGCCCGTGCCAAAACAGCCCACTGTGCCGTGGCTCTAGAGACCCCCTGCAGGTCATCCAGCAGAGCCAGTTGCCTGTTCAGAAGGTCCGATCCTTCTATGAGCGGGTCAAGATGCTGGTGGGCCGTGACAGCACACACATCATTCCAGCAGAAAACCCCTTTAATGCCAGGTAGAATGCAACCAGCTGCTTAATAACGTCTGCACTGTCCGTTTAACTCTTTATTTCTATTGTTTTACTTTTTGCGATGCTAAAGTCACTATACATTCTTTGAAGATTTTGTGATGAATGAACCAACAGAAATTTTTAAAAAGTTACATTTTTAAAGCATAAATATAATATTTTAAGGGTTTTCTTACATTTGTACATAAATATTTGTTGATGTTCTAAGGCATTCAGTAAGCTGGAGTTGAGGGATTCATCATTTTGTTGTGTAATTATGACAGTATTAAAGTATCCTTCAGTTTTTCAAGCTTAAGCTCACCTTGATAGCTTGAGGCCAACCTATTACACACATTGCCTTATGTTTTACAGTAATAGTGGAGGGATGTTCTTGTGAGCTTATTGGTTATTGATCACTTGATCTTCTGCTATTTGTTTTGTCTTTCTCAGTTTGGCATCCCTGATCAGAGGCCAGGTGCTGACCACAGATGGAACCCCCCTGGTGGGGGTCAACGTGTCCTTTGTCAAATATCCCCACTATGGGTACACCCTCACACGGCAAGATGGAACGTGAGTAACTTAGAGTGTTCATTTAATAAAAGCAAAGGTCATACATGAGTGTATAAGAGTTGAAATGCTGCATATCTCTTTATAATCATTTTGGACATAAAGAGGTTTAAAAAAACAGCTGTTATGTGTAATGTTATATAATACACTTTCTTAAAAAACATTATTTTATTTCTGTAACAAAAAAATAATGTACAGCTGTATAAAAAATGCTTGCCGTGTCAAATTACATGTTTTATTGATTTCAAATTCATTCACTATGGAGAACAAACAGAATTATCCCTCCTGTCGGAACAAAACCTTGGGTTTTTGACATAATCTGAAAATGCTCAACTAGTGCTAAACTACATGATTAAGATACCAAAAGAAAAAGGCCCAATGACTCAGAAAGAAATCTGGTTACATTGGTTACATTAAAGTATTTTTTTTTCTGTCTCCTGTAAAGTTATCATTTTGGTGATAACAGCAAGTTTTGGTGCACAATGTTCTATATTTATGTGTTTTTATGATTCACATACTAGAATATATCTGATAAGTGTACTTCAAACCTTTGCTTATGACTGTATATAAAAAAGGAAAGTTTTTTTTGTAATGCAACTCTTTATATAGAGCCATAACAAGAAATGTTTTTTGCATGGTTGGATGGTTCTTCTCTTTGAAGAAGAACCTGTTGTATATGATTCTTTAATAAACAGTTATAAAAATGGCTTTGTGTAGCACCAACAAAAAGGTAATTACCAAAAAGTCACAGAACCTTTTTGGTCCTATATAGATTTTTTTGTTTAGCCAATCAGCAGCTGACTTCAATACCTTCCTTCCATCATCTTAATATTAGGAATTATCTTATTTGCTTCGCTGATAAGCTCTACAACTTCTTACCATAATAATCATAGTTTTTCAGCTTCCATTGCTGGTGATGTATACCACTGCGCAAAAACATTACAGAACAAATCTTTATTACATTCATTTACGGTCATGTAAACTCAGAGCTTTTCCGCTGAAATAGCTGCGATCTATCAATGGAATTAATTATTCCCTCCAGAAAAATGGCATTCTGAATGGTAAAATCATTCAGAATGTAATAGTGCCATCAATAATGGGTACAGCACAAGTAATTATTTGTTTTTCTGCTCTCCTCTCGCTTTCCTCCCTCCCCTCTACTCTTTCTCGCAGTTTCGACCTCATCGCTAACGGAGGCGCCTCTCTCACGCTTCATTTCGAGCGCGCCCCGTTCCTAAGCCAAGAGCGCACGGTGTGGCTCCCGTGGAACAGTTTTTACGCCATGGACACGCTAATGCTGAAGACGGAGGAGAACACCATACCAGGATGTGACCTGAGTGGCTTTGTTCGGCCTGACCCGGTGGTGGTGGCCTCACCCCTATCCTCTTTCTTCAGCTCCAGGCCTGGAGAGAGGTCCATCATTCCAGAGACTCAGGTTAGATCCAAGCCTTTAAGAGCACTCTAGATCACACTGACCTTCAACCCTGCCTTCATTATACTGCTGCTCCTGCAGAAAGACTGCTTTTCTTTTGAAACTATGCTGCCCTTTTAGCCATTCATTACTTTTTCACCCTGTTCAACTAGGGGTTCATGACATTTGCGAAGCCCCCTGGTACAGTTATTTCACTAGGTTATTTTTTCCATTAATGAACTCCCACTGAACCTGGTTGAACCACTTTCGAGTTGACGCTTAAGAACTCTTTCTTCCCATTTTTGTTCCGTCTCTGCCGTCTTGTTTTCTTGTGCCGTCCTGTTCCATCTTCTTTCTCTGCCAAGCGTAATCTCATTTTTTCTCATTATACACATCTGTCCTTATCCATCACCTCAGCTGCTCTGCAAAGTCTGTAGGACTTCTCTTTCTAATCGAAGTGTTTAATCTACTCTTGTTCTTCATGCTCTCCAGGTTCTTCATGAGCAGATTGAGATTCCGGGCACCACTTTGAAGTTGTGTCACCTGAGCTCGCGGACGGCAGGCTACCGTTCCCTATTAAAGATCACCATGACCCAGGCAGTGGTGCCCCTCAGCTTGGTCAAGGTTCACCTGATGGTGGCAGTGGAGGGTCATCTCTTCCAGAAGTGGTTCCACGCTTCACCCAACCTGGCATATACCTACATCTGGGACAAGACTGATGCCTACGGCCAGCGAGTCTACGGCCTGTCTGAGGCAGTGGGTGAGTGAACAGTCAGGCCTGAATACTGCGGGAGGATCCTGTAGGCAAGCTATAGACTGATCTGATGCCCTTATAGGAATGTTTTTACTCCACTGTATGAAGTAACTCCTATGTCCTATCTTGGCTCACTAATCTAGCATCGTCTGGCTGCTCTGTTGCCATAACAGTGCTGATGCTGGTTTCAGTGGTAACGAAATGTCTGGTTTAGCTCTTTCTTTTTGTGGTTTGGTAATGGTTAGGGTTTGCGTTAGGGTGTGTTTCACACTTTGTTTGAAATCTCTTCATGCGTCTGAAAACCGGGCAAGTTTTGAGTGTGATAGCGCCCCCCCTTTAAAGAAAATCTTGTCTAGCCCTGCAGCTGCAGTTCGCACCATAGCAACGCAGTGGGTTAATGTCATTTGCTAACAACCTATTAAGGGGTGTCAGACCCCTTTAGGACACCCTCTATTTTGCACCTGGGTGTACTCCAATTATAGTGTATTAGCCAAGACATGTTTGGTGTCCAGAGCTTGTTGCTTTAGTTTTACATTGGAGCCACAAAGCAAATGAAGCAAATAAATAATAAAAACTTATATTGTGCCAGTTAGCAACGTGCACACTTGCCTTAAACTACATTGAGTTGTTATTTAATCTCTGACTTGTTTCTGTGGCTTCTGATACTGCAGGGTAAACAGTTAACTGTTATAACCTTTGCAACAACAATACTTATAAACAGTAACTAAAATCCTTTTTTCAAATCTATTTTGCCTGCATTTTTGTGTATTTTTATAAATGACAATGTCAAAAATGTCAATCTTTTTAGCTTCAGTAGCTCCAGTACAAAACTTCAAATGCTAACGTCACTAGATTGAGTCTCACATGGATATAGCACTGCAAGGCTGCATTGACTTTAACTGAAACAATAAAAACTACTGGATAGCTAATCTGACAGAGTGCAGATCAGTTAAAAGAGCATGGTTAAAAGCACTTTGCAAGCTGTGTAATATGGAGCCGCTCATCAGGGATCGCAGAGAGTTTATTACGCGTCAAAGGGGATTAGCACTCAGCCGTGTGAATGCAGGACCCAGGGAGCCAGCACAGTATTAGAGAGCGTTCTGCCTCATAGCCCCTGTCAGCGCAGGCTTTGGAGAGTGGCTCCAGGTAGCTAACACTGCACTCCCTACTGATGCTTGGGAGGTTCCTGGTTGGGGGGGGGTGGGGGTAGCGGGTTTGGCTGAGGATCGCTCTCTCTAGTGCTCACCAACAGCACCATCTCTCCATCTGATTGCACCTACAAGTAGTGATTCTTTTATAGTTTTATAGTATTACACAAAAATTTTATCAACAACCAGCTCAACATTTGCTGACATTTAATAAGAAGTAGAAACATGTTTTTCTAGAATATTCAGTCATGTTCTCATCAACTTCACTTAATAACAAGCCCTTACATATTAAATTGTTCACATGGCTCATTCAATTTTTTTTTTTCTGAAATACTTTGTAACTTCAGCAGAGCTAAACTGCTGTTGGCTGAATAGTAGGATATATGTACATTTCCATAAACAAACTGGAGAGTGTGGTAGATTTTAAAGCTCTACATACTGCATTGAACTCTCTTATTTAATAGTCCAGAAACCATATTTTCTCAATGATACAGTCTCTTTAATTATGTGCACATTAATATCTATTTTTATCCCACCTGATATAGTTGGTCAAGGTTTTAGGAGCAACTGAATGTGAGAATGAGGCAGATATGATTAGTGCCATAGAGGTTTTTCAATTCCTCGTTCACATTTTGTCCGTCACACATGCTGATTCTCTAATTTAAAACTCTCCAGTAGGTGTAATTTATCTAATTTATCCAGCTGGATTACAGCAGCTGTGGCTCAGGCCTCAGTATATGGCGAGTACATGTCCGCATGGGTCTGCCCTGCAGAATGCATGCAGTTGGCCATGACTCTGTTACAACCACAAATCATGAAGGCCTGCACGGAGAAGGAAGAGAGCAAGTCATGTCCAATTACGGAGTGTTTGAGGAGATCATCTGTTCACACTTCCCTGCGGTTTCTGAAGATGTGAGAAGGCTCCCTGCCCTGCCCTATTAGAGAGCAGCTAGTCTAGCACCTACTGCAATTCTTGCCATGAGGAGTTTTTTTGCCAGTCACAGTAATCTGCTGTTGACTATCACTGATCTAAAGCTTTGTAGTTTGTTGTGCTGACTAATAGCAATTACTTGAGAATTTAAAACTTTAAAAAATACTCATTAATTATTTTTATTTATTCATTCATTTGTTCCATTTAAATAGTAATTTGTGAACTTTTCAAATACTTTGCAAATACTTTACATTTACAGACATTATATATAGTCAAAAGTTTTGCAGGTGTCAGAGAAATTACATTTAAATGCATCGCTGTTTACTGAATGTAACAAAAATAATAACATGACCTATGCAAAGCCTAAGTCACATTGTGCATATATTTTTATTTATTTTTTGCCCAGTATGTGTTAAATGGGACCTATTATTCTACTTTTTAGAGTTCATCATTTATTTTTGGGGTCTACTAGAACAGATTTACATGTTTAAATTTTTCATACTGTATATATCCGTATTCACCCTCAGTCTGAAGCACTGTAAAAGCTCCTGTGTCTTTAAGCCCTACCCTCTGACGAGCTCAATGTGCTCTGATTGGTCAGCTTGCCCACTCTGTTTTGATGGGTCAAGATTGAAAGTGTTAGCACTGTGTGAGGGCATGCCAAGCTTGCCGCTAGGTGGGCAGTAAGGATTGTGTTACAAGCTGGCATCACTTTGTAAGAGAGAAAAGGGCCAACAAGACAGTCCAGGTAGCTGTGAAAAAGTGCTTTCTGTAGGAGTTTTTTTTTTTCCCTACTGTGTATTTTTGGCTCCATGAGTTTGCAGACTGTTTACAATAAGGGAAATAAAAAGCCGGAAAACCGTAATGAAGTTGTCACCTTTAACTAAGGTTAAATAGCAAAAAATATAATTTGCTAAAAAATTACAAAAAAAATGGTCTATTTTATGGTCTATATCTATTTTATTTATTTATTTATTTTTGCAACCATCCATGGGGCCCTGAATCCAATGAGAAGCACCACCTTTAATAAGATATGAAAAATATAAGCAATTTTTGGAAACTATATAAATATGGTAGAAAATTCAGTCTTTTATTCTTCTTGATTTTTGCTCATTCCTGTATAAAGTTATTCTACAGCTGAAGAACCACAAAACAAACCACAAAAAATGTCCAGTTCAAAGAATGTTTAAGGACATGCCAGTAAATGCATGTGCATATAGTGATGGAATGTTTGTGTAAGCACATGCACAATACAGTGAAACCTTGATATTGTTTGTTTAGGTTATCATACAGTTCAAAATATGAAACGTCATCTGTAATTTGGACCCTTTAACGATTAAGTTCAGATTAAATGTTGTTTCAATGTCTTTTGTGTAACACGTCCTGTCTCTGTTTCTCTTTTTCACTCTTTCTCTCCCCGCAGTCTCTGTGGGCTATGAGTATGAGACTTGTCCGAGCCTGGTGTTGTGGGAAAAGAGGACAGCGGTGCTGCAGGGATATGAACTGGAGCCCTCTAACCTCGGTGGATGGTCTCTAGACAAACACCACATCCTTAACCTGCGCAGTGGTACGACCTTCTTTCTACCTTCCTTCCACAACATGCGCACGTACAGCAGAGAGCGTTCGTACAAAATTTAATAAAGTCTTTTGTTCATTCTGTGCTGTTGCCAGTACCTCAGGTAGTACTTGACAAGAACCTGTGAATGAAGCTTCTAAACATGAGCATGTGTTTTGATTTAGCTCAGTATAAATGTAGCTTTATCATTGACACTGAGTGACATTGCTTAATTTCTGACTGCTGTTAGAGTCGAGCAGTGGAAGGTCATTCACCTCGCGTACCATGGGAGTGGTCTGCAGTGTATCGAGTTGATGTAATGTGAAGCCTGGATGCTTTTTGTGGAGAGGCAATCAATAACATAACATAATAGCCCCTCTGTGCGGCTGCAGCGGTCGAAAACACAAAGCTTATAAATGAGTCTTATAAACTGCTTTTACTGAGAATGACTTTTTGAAAGGCCTCTTTCTCTTTTTACGTTTGGAAGTTTACGGTTTCTGTTTTCCACGCACGCCAGGCATCCTCCATAAAGGCAGCGGGGAGAACGTGTTTGTGTCCCAGCAGCCCCCAGTCATCACAAGCATTATGGGTAATGGGCGTCGGCGGAGTATCTCGTGCCCGAGCTGTAACGGGTTGGCAGACGGGAATAAGCTGTTGGCTCCAGTGGCGCTAGCGGCGGGCATTGATGGCAGCCTATATGTGGGTGACCTAAATTTTGTGCGGAGGGTTTATCCATCCCTGAACACCACTCGTGTACTAGAGCTCAGGTATGGTTTTCTTACAACAAGGAACCACTGTTGCTTATAAATACCACTACCTGTATGCCTTATTGGCAAAATGCCAAAATAACACTTTGTTTTCCTTCTTTTGTGCCCCAAAGAAATAAGGATTTTCGACACAGGTGAGCCTTGACTTTTTCCCTGTGATTGCTTCGTAGGTCACGTTATCTATTGAGCGATCGTAATGGGTTGTTTTACTTTCTTTGCTTTTTGGAAATAAAATGGTCTGATGCATTACATAAGCATGGCTTGATGCACCGTGTAAACAAGCTGCCAAAACAGCCCGTTTTGAATTGATCATTGCTTCGATGGCATAACCAAGAGATTTATATATTTACAAAACGAGGGGAGAAATGATTAAAAGTTTAAATGTGCTGCTTAATGTGCCATTGCAGCCTTCTAAAGGATCCAGACATCCAAAATTAGTGGCTTAATGCTGCTTCCAAATGTGGCAGAGGGGCGGTAGTTTTCTTCAAGGAGGAACTCGTTCATCCATCATGGGCCTTCATGTAGTTTATGTGAGAGATAAACAGAACAGGTTGTGAAATGGGTGGTGTAGTTTATTAGCTAGCTTCCATCTAATTTACTGGCACTTTGAAGTCATCCAGAAAAACAACGTAGGTTATCTTTACATTTTACCATCAGGTATGTGGGAAGGTGGGTGTTTTTTGCTTGGGCTGTTGATGTCATGCCAAGTGATTTCTCTTTCTTTCCACTTCAGATCCTTCCATAACCTACATCAAACAGAATGTGCAAAACATATGATAAGAAGGCAAAAAATTACAACTGAAATAAACTGAGCGCCATCTGATCGGATGGCACATGGCCTGGTAACCGTTTGTGTCACGGTCATAGTCACACAGTGAGATTAACACTGCAGTGCTCACTGAACTGTAGATATAACAGTTGATAAAAGTATCATTATGTTGTTAGATTCCAGTTTTAAAGTCTAAAAAAGCTGGTTTTGTTGCTCAGAACTGCCATATAAGTCTACAGTGCCTACAGTGCCCAATAGTGGGTGAAGGAAGTGATTCTGCTTGCTGTAATGAAAATGCAGTGGTGCGTGGCTACTGCACGCTTCTGAAAACATATAAATAACGTAGAGAGATATAAACTCCAAAACAAGCATTCATGGGTCTTTAAGACTATCATAACGATTTCTTTAATATTGTTGTTATTTTTAGAAGTAGCTATCTTGAATTTGGAGTGCTGCAGCACACCCAGCATCTCTATGTCCTGTGTCCCTGATGACCATTTATCATATTTGGACAGTGTATCTGTTAGTTTTCCATTGTTTGACTGCTTGCCTATTTTTCCACCGTAATTAAACTAGCATCTCAGCCAAATCGTACTGGCTCAGGCTGCCCTACATCATCTTCTGACCTTAAAGGGTGTTCATGTGGTGCCTCTAGACATCTTAATAGCAGATATATACATATATAATAATAATAATAATAATAATAATAATAATAATAATAATAATAATAATAATCAGATAAACATTTTTTTCCCTGTGTTTTATCCCAGACTGCTTATAGGACAGCCAATCAGAAAAGAGCGCATTTGCATATATCAGTGTAAAAGGCACAGTAGTCTGTTTAATTCTAAGAGAGAAAAAGATATTTTCACATTGTTAACAAAGAGCATTAATAACAGTGTGTGGACTTCAAGGAATAAAGGAGGACTCCCTCTTTACATTGTTTCTTGCAGCAACAATCCAACACATAAATACTTCCTGGCAGTGGACCCGGTGACAGGGGCTCTGTTCATTTCGGACACAAACTCGCGGAGGATCTACCGAGTGCGTTCGCTCACTGGGGGCCGGCTGCTGGCTGACAACGCGGAGGTGGTGGCAGGAACAGGAGAGCAGTGTCTGCCCTTTGACGAGCGCTGTGGGGATGGAGGAAAAGCTGTAGAGGCCACTCTTATGAGCCCCAAAGGTAAAAAGGAAAGAAACGTACAGAGGAAAAGAAATGGAAAAAAAGGAAGAAAAAGAAAAATTCAGTGGATGCCAGGCTAGGATATCAAAAGCTATGATCTCACTCATTAGTCGGCACGTGCTTAAGCTTCACAGCTCTCTCTCGCACTTATAGAGTGCTGGAGAAGCCTGGCAGAGGTGATAATACATTTCTCCTGCCTGTCTTTACATCTCTCTCCTTTGTAGCAGTGACACCTAACATGGATAAAAAGAGCCTTATCCTCCAGCTGCTTCCACAATCAAAGAGAACATTCAACCTTAAGCTATTAATTAATTTCTAGGCATACTGTTGGGAATCAAAGTCTCCGGCCTCTGTCAATGGAGCCTTGTGATACTTTTTTTCTCTCTCTATTATGAGCTAATGTGAAAGGAGGCATTGACTTCAGATTGTACAGTGTGGAGTAACATGCTAACACTGTGAGTTGCATAAAAATGTTTTGAAGAAGATTTGAGCTCTGACCTAACAGGACACCTTGACAAGGTTAATCATTTTCGCTTCATTTTAATTTCAGTTGAACTAACTTTCCATTGCTCTCCATTGTTTATGACTAAAATAATTATACACTGGTACGACACGTACTTGTTCAAACAAACCATCAGAGCATAAAGTGTAAGAAGTACTAAAATTGTAAAGATATGAATCCTACAATAAACAGATAAACATATAAACACTATAAACAGGGAAATCTTGCGATAGATAAAAAAAGGAACTTGACACCAAACTGTCAAGAATGTCACACTTTCTGTCACTGACATGGAATCAGTGCTGGTGGAGAGAATATAGCGGGTGGCAGACTACAGAGGCCTGATTCCCAACTCCCAGATGACTATGTGCAGCGAGGCATCAGCGGAGACACTCTAGTGTCGAGTGCCCTGTGCCTTCTCACTCTCTGTCTGTCTCCCAGCCTCTCAGCTCACACGCTGAGCTGCAGAAAAGCAGCTTTCACCTCCATGCGTCAAACGCCTACACAGGTCCATCTATTTGTTTACATCCTGCTGTCTCTTGTCTCTATTCTGGTGCGCTTCATCTTCTGCCCCAAATGCGAACTGATGTGCTTAGATGGAGATGACATTTGATGGACGTGTACTATTTGCTACAGAGGAATTGGGAGTACAAGTTCCTGGGTCTTCAAGTAGTGTTCGAGATACAGACCCAGCAAAGGCATTTAAATGGACCATACCAAGCACTTGGAGGGGGGTGGGGGGAGTAGACTGCAGTACTGATGATCCCCAGATCTAGAAATGATCTGTATGCAGATCTGTGCATTTAGTTACTCCTGATTATTGTACTTATCAAATCACCTTTGTTTCTGTAGCGTTCTACCAAATTGGCTCCAAGCCAGAATTCAAACCACATTTCAGACAAATTTGTTTTAGTGACGTATGAATTAGGTTTATTTTAATTGACCATTCCATTTTGTCACTATTAACACAAGCTTTATCAAATGTTTCAGTAGAGACTGTTTTAGTAGTGAAAATTTTAGCTAATCTTTCAGTTCACTTTTTCAGTTGTGCACACGTAACTTCATTTTTTTTAATTGTTCTTATTTCCACAAGTTAAAATGTAGGAGCTAATGGTTGGGACAGTGACCTTTTAATAGAAGATAACGTCTAAATGATGATTTAGTATAGATTAATTCAGTAAATATATACATTAATATCTCAGTTAATGCCTTTGGTTTAAGTAGACTAGCCTTGTAAATATCAAAGGTCTAAATACTTTTTTCAACAGTTCTTTTTTCACTGTGCATCCACAGTTTGAAACAGTTCACCAGAATAGTGCATATCCAACAACCGAAGTGTTACTGATATTCTTTTATTAACAAACGACAGTCTTACATTTCTTACATAAATGCCCCAAACAGCTTACTGAAATGTAATTTCTCTCATTTTATGTCATTAGTAGCTATGGAGTGGCCCCTAACGAGTAATCCCACTGAGTCATGTTTGCTTAATTATCCAGCCCTTCACAAATGAAAGCTCAATACTCCTAACAAATAAAAACTTCTCACTCTCTCGTTCTCAGGTATTGCCGTGGACAAAAATGGGCTGATGTACTTTGTGGATGCCACCATGATCAGGAAAGTGGACCAGAATGGCATCATCTCCACGCTGCTAGGGGCTAACGACCTCACTGCAGTGCGGCCACTCAGCTGTGACACCAGCATGGATGTCAGCCAGGTGAGCACAGGAGATGTCCACCATGAAGCCACATTTCCATAACAAAAAAAGTAAAAAAATGCAAGTGGCTCTTATAAGCCTCTCAGTAATTAACGTTTTGTCTGTTGAGGTCTGAGCTAAAAAAGCAATCCCTCCGCTGAAAGAAACATTAATTCCTCAGGGTAGACACTTACACCAGACGTTTTGAAAGAATATTTGAGAACACTTGCGTGCCTGGCAGGGCTTTAAAAAAATTCAACCTGGTAGAAAGGGTCATAAATTGTGCATATTTGAAAACTGGTTACTCTCATATTGCTTCTGAAATTATATGTACATTTATAGTTTGTGTAGCTTGAACTTCAGTGTGATGGCTGGTGTGCCATTGGAGGTCACTCAGTCAATTTATTAGCTCTGTGTATGGCACTGATAGAGCCATGTTTGAGATAGATTAGATTTACATAAAGAGGCTTTTAACTGAGGCAAATTGACCTCACAGTAATGTAATAACAAAACTTATATTAAACAACAAGACAAGATATACAACATCCACTAGAAATTAAATCAATATTAGAAAAAAATCTTATTGACCTTTTTCATTTTTATTTACTTTTTTATGTATTTTCATGTTATTTTCATTGCTTAAAGCGAATGCTTTTCTGCTTTAGGTACGTCTGGAGTGGCCTACTGACCTGGCTGTGAACCCTATGGATAACTCACTCTACGTGCTTGAAAACAACGTCATTCTGCGCATCACTGAGAACCACCAGGTGAGCATTGTAGCCGGGCGGCCCATGCACTGCCAGGTGCCAGGCATTGACTACTCTCTCAGCAAACTGGCCATTCACTCAGCACTAGAAAGCGCCACGGCCATTGCCATTTCACACACTGGGGTGCTCTACATCGCTGAGACGGACGAAAAGAAGATCAATCGCGTGCGGCAGGTCAGCGCCAACGGTGAGATCTCGCTGCTGGCCGGCGCTGCCTCTGAGTGCGACTGCAAGAACGACGTCAACTGCAACTGCTTCGCAGGTGATGAGGGCTACGCCACGGACGCCAGCCTCAACTCGCCCACCTCACTGGCCGTCTCACCTGACGGCACATTATTCATCGCCGACCTCAACAATATTCGCATCCGTGCCGTCCGCAGCAACCGTCCAGCCATGAATGCCGTCGGACGCTTCGAGGTGGCATCTCCACGGGAACAGGAGCTGTACGTGTTTAGTGAGGAGGGACTCCACCTACAGACCATCAGCTTGGTCACCGGGATGCCCCTCTACAATTTCAGCTATGGGCCTGATGGGGAGCTGGCCTCGGCAGTGGATAACTGCAACAACACTGTGAGGGTGAGGAGAGAGGGCACAGGGCAGGGTGGATCTGGGCTGCTCAGGCTGCTTCTGCTGCCTGAAAACCAGGTGGTCACTCTGGGGCTAGACCCAGCTGGCAGCTTGCGCTCCGTTTCTGCTCTCAGTCGGGAGATTGTGCAACTCGGCTACAGCGGAGGCACAGGCCTGCTGGCCAGCAAGGCGGACGAGACGGGCTGGACCACGTTTTACGAGTGAGTGCTTGCATGTGTTTAATGACCAAATACATACACTACTGTGTAAATGTCTTAGGCATCAAAGCTCACTGTTTAAAAGCCTTTATCTCAGCAATAAGTGTATTTTCACCAGTATGAACACCAGATATCATTAGAACAGATGTAAATAAGTATGCGTACAATACAAAGTAGCATAAATATCTTATTTTTATCATATTAGTAGATAATATCTTGCAAGCCAGTTTGAAGAGCGAGTTTAGTTTCAGGTTCCTCCTGGACCCACAGACTTTCCTTCACCAGCAATCTTAAAGCAGGTATTATTTTCAGCTTACAACATGGTCATCCCTACCTCTGCATATATAAACCTGGTCCTAGACTAGTTTTATTACTAGTTTTTTTTTCTAGATTTTTGCTAGGTTTGCATGCCTTTATGTTTTTGTTCCTTTATTTATTTGGAGATTTATTATCACACGCAACACATGATGATGTTCACTGGTAACATTACGTTATCCCACCTCCCCACGTCAACCTTTTACCTTACAAGTAGTAGTGTAAAATTCATCCTAACAAAAACATATGTATTAATGTCTCCATCTGCAGTCAGCTTGTGGTATTGCACCCTATTCAAAGCTCCACAGGGAGACATGTTCTCTCCGCTGGCACAGACATCAGTCAGATCTGACAGGCTCTAAACATGGTCCCTAATGGAATGCGACAGAGAGGGGAAGAGAGAGAGAGAGAGAGAGAGAGAGAGAGAAAGAGAATATGCCAGGGACTCCACTGAGCCAATATGGAGACACTCGCCATAGGATATGTCTGCTGATCTTTTGATCTTTGTTATTATCCGTGAAGTGCACATTATGACCACACACTAGCAACAGACGCCTCCTCTTATCTGCCAGAATACTCCCTCGCTGAGCCTGTTGAGCTTTTGAAGTTGAAATCACTCAGGCAGCAGTTTGAAATAAGTCGTTTAAATCAACCACAGCCTCTTGATCTAAGGTTACGGTGTATGAAATATCACTCAATTGTGGTCCTGAGCCTTGTCGATGTCATAAATGTACAAGTTAATCGACAAAATGATAACTGGCTGTCGCGCCCGCAGGTATGACAGCGAAGGACGACTCACAAATGTGACTTATCCGACCGGAATGGTGACCAGCCTACACAGAGAAATTGAGAAGTCCATTAACATAGACATCGAGAGCTCCAACAGAGATGACGACGTCACTGTCATCACCAATCTTTCATCTGTGGAGGCCTCATATACTGTGGTGCAAGGTATGTGAGCTAAGTATAAGGGTGACTACACATCTAACGCTGAGTTGTAAGTCAAAGACCTCAGATACTTGGAATTTTGTCATGTCACATAAACTACCCACTCACTTCACTTCTTCTTTGTGCTAGGTCTTACATTTACACCCTGACATTTGAGAGTTTTTTCAAAGCACTCACTGTTTACTGTGTATGCAGATTTACTAACATTTCACACCATTACAGAATCTTTTTTTGCTTTCAGAAGTAGCTGTTGTGATTTACCGAATAGGTGCAATCACCCCTTTGTGGCGTCACTAACTGCATATGTATTTATAGTTTCGCTCAAAGTGCAAAACACTTGGGGGGGATTTTTCTTGTGTTCAGACACAAAGTAAAACATTGACAAACACATTTATATTCAGTGTAGGAAAAACACTCCTAATGTCACATTATTCTTAACTTGAAGAAAATAAAAAGCTGAAAAATGATTTCCTTACATTCTCGGTACATTTAAACACTCATTAAACACAAAGTTTGACCTTGAAATAGTTTTTGCTGTGCAGTCACTGCATTATTAAAGCTACTTGTTTCATCATTAATTTGGGAGCACTGCATCTGTGTGTCACAGAAATATCACAGTCATGCACCGCATGGAGCTAAGTGGATACGCTCACGAGTTAAGAATCATACATCATATACTTCCAAGCAAGCTGGATGCAAACAGTGATATTAAACGAGGATTTTACGAAAGATTTGGGAATCATTTTTATACCATATGCGCTCGGCATGGAATTGAACTCGTTCCTCCAGCTGAAAATGAACGTGTATTAAAACAGATTTAAAATTAAAATTAAAATGTTTTATGTTAAAAAATAATAACATACTTTCTTGATGAGTACAAATCTTTTATAAATATGTCATTATTTTGACCTTATCATTTACCTTACCTTATTATTTACCTTACCTTATCAATTTGAGCCAGAAACGGCGGAAGACACTTGTCTAACTAGAACTTCCAGTCGAACTTCTATTGGTCTGTTTATAAAGAAACACAATGCAAAAAGTTACTGTTTTTTAGTCCATGTCAATATAAAGGATATTTGTCCGTCAGCAAAGATACGTTGTTGACAGATGTGATCGATTGCATGGATGTTCTTAGTAGACAAGCTGCTAAACTGGCCACACACACTGCTGCAAAGTGTCAGTAGACCAGGAGTATTGGTCCTGAAGAGTTTAGCTCCACCCCTAATCTAACACATCTGATCCAGGTGAGGAAGGCCTTCACAAGCCTTCAAATGTTAGAGCTATGTCTGTTGGATCTGCACTCTTTAGTGTGGTAGAGGTCTAGGATTGACACTATATTGACAATTAATATAATTGAAATAGAAAAGAAATAGAAGTGGTCCATACATACTACATACAAACATACAAAAAATTAAGAATGTGTTTAACTTATCATATACACAATTCCACACAGTTCTTTAGTGCTTTTATTATAGCTTGCTTAGCAGTGTTTGACATGTTATTTTGTATATATTAATTATTTATTAATATTATTTATAATATTTCCCTCAACGACTTACTCAGCAAGCTGCTGACACAACTCCTTTCTGTCTTCCATGGATGAGGAGAAATGCGAATGTACAGTGTATTCTCAGCTGCAGACACAGCAGTCTGTCTGCTGTCCCCAAATGCCCCATGCTCAGTCTGGGCCTTGCTACGGTGAATATGATTGGAGTAAAATTCATTGCCTTGCCGCTAGTAAATCCCCACCGTCTCCCCAACTCCCAAAGCCAGTAGCCCCATGCTCCCTGAGCTTATTTCACCTGTTTAGGAAGAAGTGTGGTGAGTGGAGGCAAATGTAAAAGAGAATAGAGTAGTGACTGGCGGACAGTCAGGCATACCGACAAAGAGAGAGTCTACGTCTGATTGGGCCTTCTCCCTTGACCCCTACAGCAGATGAGACAAAAAAGGCTGCCAGCACACATCGCATGAGCCTAGAGAGGAAAAAGTCTGAAAGTTTAATTAAGGATGTAGCCCTGGAGTGCTATAAATGTGGAAAACTTTCAGCGATCTGCAGCTAGGAGTCATTTAAATCTCCGGACTATACTTGCTCAGCTCCTGTTCAATCAGATCACCCTTAAAACTTTCACTTTTCTCCTTCACATTACTGTGTTACACACTAAAGGAGATAGAAGACCACCACAATGCTTCCCTAAAAGCATTCGCTCTATTGGTTCATATAATTTACCATGTCCACTTGGAGTGCAGTCGAGAATTTCTGACAGCCAACATGAATCTCTTTTATAGATAGTAACTCTTTTATGGTTCCTGGGTGTTCTACCAGACTGTATGCTCTGGTATCACTATGAATCAAGAGGTTTTAGATGCAGCATAGAATATCTCTTGAACCAAAGTGGTTCTGATGTTATTTTCTGTCATAAGACTGATGACAACCCACATTTGTTTTGAGCTGAGTCATCTATGAAGATAAAAACAAATAGTGTTTTTTGTAGCATTTAGTTTGTTCAGAAAAAGAAAGGCTGTACTGCATAGTTGATTGATAAATATTTGGCACTTTGTCGCCCTCTGCAGACCAAGTACGGAACAGCTATCAGCTGTGTAACAATGGCACGCTGAGAGTGATGTACGCCAATGGGATGGGCATCAGCTACCACACAGAGCCTCATATTCTGGCTGGGTCAGTGAGCCCCACAATCGGCCGCAGAAACATTACCCTGCCCACCGATAATGGCCTCAACTCCATAGAGTGGCGACTACGCAAGGAACTTACCAAGGGCAAGGTCACAGTGTTCGGCAGGAAACTAAGGGTGAGTGAAGTATACTTTGTTCAGCTTTTAAATAAAGCGGTATCAATTATATTAAGTGTTTAGCTTGAGAATTAAACATTTATTTTGAGAGACACTACTTAAATATATAGAATGATCTAACATGACCTGTAAAAAAAGAAAAATATAACGCCTTAGAATCCTCATGGAGTAAAACCATGCCTCTAACTTTACTGTCTTTTTCAGGCCCATGGACGCAACCTCCTTTCCATCGACTTTGACAGGAACACACGCACAGAGAAGATCTATGATGACCATAGAAAATTCACCTTAAGGATCACATATGATGCACAGGGCAGGCCTGCCATCTGGCAGCCCAGTAGCAGCCTGGCTGTGGTCAACGTATCATACTCCACCACAGGCCAGCTGGTGGGTTTGCACCGTGGCAGCATGAGCGAAAGGACCGAGTTTGACCTGCAGGGCCGCATCCTTTCCCGCTCCTTTGTGGATGGCAAGGTGTGGAGCTACAGCTACTTAGACAAGGTGAGTTTTGATTTTGCCTTGGGTGCCCTGTAGAGTGGCGTCCACACTGGTTGTCATCAGTTTCTGAGCCTTTTGAGGCTCTTGAGATATTTTAGGGTTGTTATTTTAAGTTTGAAAAGGTATTTACACTTCATTGGGCTCTTTTTATGTTATGCTGTTGCAGAGGTGACGTTATCCACACACTGTGACAAAACAAAGAAGCTGTTAATATCTCCACTGTGAAACTACTCTAAATTGGAAATGGAAAACAATCCAACTGCAGATATCTGCCATTGATACTAAAGCTAAAATTTGAGCCTAATACATACTGAGGTGATTAAATCTCTTAAAAGTCGAGGGAATGCAGTGTTTTGCTCATTAGTACAACATGAAACACCTATGTTCTCCAAAAGAGTACACCGACCGGCTGCATTATCAAACACACCTTGTTGCATCTGCACTCATTACCTATTTTATCAGCTCCACTAACCGTATAGGTGCACTTTGTAGATCTACAATTAAAACTGTACTCTATCTGTTACTTCTTGTGCTTTGTTATCCCCCCTGTTCTTCAGTGGCCAGCATCCCCACAGGACCACCACAGAGCAGATATTATTTGAGTGGTGGATTAATCTCAACACTACAATGACACTGATGTAGTGGTGGTGTATTAGTGTGTGTTGCATTGGTAGAAGTGGATCAGACACAGGAGTGCTGCTCAAATCTCCACTCACTGTCCAATCTATTAAACAGCCCTACCTTGCTGGCCTACCTTTTATATGTAAAGTCAGAGATCATAGCTCATCTGTTGCTGTACAGTTAGTGTCGGTCATCCTCTAGTCTTTCATCAGTGGTCACAGGACTATTCTCAGTCCAGCAAAGTGACTGAGGTGTCTCAAAACTCCAGCAGCACTGCTGTGTCTGATCCACATGTACCAGCACTACACACACTAACACAACACCACCATATTAGTGTCACTGCAGTGCTGACAATTATATCCTATGAGGATTGTGGGGGTCCTGATCACTAGAGAACATGCAGATCATGCAGAGAAACAGATGGACTACAGTTTGTAATTGAAGAACCACAAAGTGCATCTATATGATAAGTGGAGCTGTGAAATGGATAGTGTAGATACAAGGCGGTTTACCTAATGAAGTAGCCAATCACTGTGTAAGTGCATTACACTATACACACTATGCACATATCAAATTTGAAGTGATTTTGCTTCATCATTTTGAAATACATGGAATTGTACATGGAAAAGCATATTGTACCAAAAGTAGGTTGGTTTTATTAATGTTAATATGCTTGACGAGTGACATTCCGTTTATTTTTTCTGTTTGTTTGCTACAACAAACAGATGCCTTGCACACTTTCAAAAATAACAATTACAGAAGCTTGATTTGTAAATGACAGCCTACAGCTTGTTAGAGTAAATCAATTAAATTATAATGGAAGTGCAATCTTGAACTTATTATACATGCATTATTATTGATGTGTGATAAAATCTCCCCTGGGAAATAAAGGAATCAATATTTCAGAACACATTCTATGCACACACTGATGTCTGTAATTTTCAGTGGACATATTTTTACACCTACAAAATGTATCTAAATCCTTCAGGTTAAATATTATATAAATTTATATTCCATACCAAAAAGGACAATGGTTAAAAAGAAATAATACTGATAATTAGTCATTATAATTACAGTTTTTGTCCTCTCTTTGCAGTCTATGGTGCTGCTGCTGCAGAGTCAGAGACAGTACATCTTTGAGTTCGATTCATCTGATCGTATCACTGCGGTCACAATGCCCAGTGTGGCCCGACACACCATGTTTACTCACGTCTCCATTGGCTACATTCGAAACACCTACAACCCTCCTGAAAGCAATGCCTCCATCATCTACGACTTTAGTGAAGACGGCCGCCCACAGGCCACGTACTTTCTTGGTACAGGGCGTCGCGTTCTCTACAAGTATGGCAAGCTAGCCAAGCTTTCTGAGATACTGTATGACAGCACAGCCGTCACCTTTGGCTATGATGAGACCACTGGTGTACTTAAGATGGTCAATCTGCAGAGTGGTGGCTTCTCTTGTACAATAAGATATCGTAAGATGGGCCCCCTAGTGGACAAACAGATCTATCGCTTTTCCGAGGAAGGAATGGTGAATGCCCGTTTTGACTACACCTACCATGACAACAGTTTCCGCATAGCCAGCATGAAGCCGGTAATCAGTGAGACACCTTTGCCCGTGGATCTGTACCGCTACGACGAAATCTCCGGCAAGGTAGAGCACTTCGGAAAGTTCGGCGTCATCTATTACGATATCAATCAGATCATCACTACAGCTGTGATGACGCTCAGCAAGCATTTTGATGCACATGGCCGCATCAAGGAGGTGCAGTACGAGATCTTCCGCTCACTTATGTACTGGATGACGGTACAGTATGATAACATGGGTCGGGTCATTAAACGGGAGCTGAAGATTGGGCCATATGCCAACACCACTCAGTATCGTTATGAGTATGATGGTGATGGGCAACTCAGTGGTGTCAAAGTGAATGACTGGTCCACTTGGCGGTACAGCTATGACCTGAATGGCAACCTGCACCTGCTGAACCCTGGCAACAGTGCCCGGCTCATGCCACTGCGCTACGACCTGCGTGACCGGATCACACGGCTTGGTGACGTGCAGTACCGGCTGGACGAGGATGGCTTCCTCAGCCAGAGGGGCTCAGACATCTTTGACTACAACTCCAAAGGCCAGCTGGTGCGGGCGTACAGCCGAGCAGCCGGAGGTTGGAGCGTGCAGTACCGCTATGATGGACTGGGCCGGAGGGTCTCCACCAAGAACAGCCTGGGCCAGCACCTGCAATTCTTCTATGCTGACCTGAACAACCCAGTGCGGGTCACGCATGTGTTCAACCACTCCAGCTCGGAGATCACCTCGCTGTACTACGACCTGCAAGGCCATCTGTTCGCTATGGAGGTGAGCAGTGGGGAGGAGTATTACATCGCCTCGGACAACACGGGCACTCCACTGGCCGTCTTTAGCAGCAATGGGCAGATGATTAAGCAGGTGCAATACACGGCGTACGGTGAGGTGTACCACGATTCCAACCCTGAGTTCCAGCTGGTCATCGGCTTCCATGGCGGGCTGTATGATTTGCTGACCAAGCTAGTGCACTTCACGCAGAGGGACTATGATGTATTAGCTGCCAGATGGACATCGCCGGACTACACTATGTGGCAGAAGATTGGCAAGGACCTGGCACCATTTAACTTGTACATGTTCAAGAACAATAATCCTCTCAGCGATATGTTGGATGTGAAAAATTATGTTACAGGTACATTATTTGCCTTAGATTCCTAAACTAATAAATACAACAAAATGAAAACATTTGCACTCTATGAATGTGCTAAAATTATGTTTTTATTTGTTTTCCAGATGTAAAGAGTTGGCTGGTAATGTTTGGCTTCCAGCTAAGTAACATAATCCCTGGGTTCCCTAAACACACACTGTACTTTGTGGATCCACCCTATGAGCTACTTTCCATCCAGGAGTGTGAGAATGGCCAGGTGAGTTCCCACATCAGAGTATAGTAAATCCTGATTTCCATACCCTAAGGGTATATATATATATATATATATATATATATATATATATATATATATATATATATATATATATATATATATATATATGACATTAATATGTGTCTTCTCTTTGCAGCTAATGACTGGAGTTCAGCAGGAGGCTGAGAGGCACAATCAGGCCTTCATGGCCTTAGAAGGCCAGCTGCTCAACAAGGAGCGACGGGGTAAGCGTGACAAACCTGGCCACTGGTTTGGTACAAGCACTCCAATCATTGGACGTGGCGTGATGTTCGCTGTGAAAGAAGGCCGTGTGGTAACAGGTGTCTCAAGCATGGCTAGCGACGACAGCAGAAAGGTGGCACTGGTGCTCAACGGTGCGATCTACCTGGAGGGAACGCACTACATACAAGATGGCCGTGACTGTCACTTCTTTGTGAAGATCGGCTCGGCTGATGGTGACCTGCTGGCGTTAGGCCTCACAAATGGACGCAAAGCGCTAGAGAGTGGCATCAATGTGACGGTGAGCGGGCGCTCCCGGCGCGGTGTCACAGTGGAGTTCCGAGCACCGGCACTGGCCCTGAGCATTCGATATGGGCTTGCTGCGGATGTTCTGGATGAGGAGCGTGGTCGCTTGCTTGAGCTGGCCAGACAGCGGGCATTGGCAGGAGCCTGGCTTAGAGAGCAACAGAGGGCACGGGACGGGAAAGAAGGCAGCCGCTTGTGGACTGAGGGCGAGAAGCAGCAGCTGCTCTCCACAGGGAAAGTGCAGGGCTATGACGGGTACTATGTTCTACCCGTGGAGCAATATCCCGAACTGGCAGACAGCAGCACCAACATCCAGTTTCTGAGACAGAATGAAATGGGAAAGAGGTAACAGAACAAAGGTCCCTTTCTTTTGATCTCTATTTTTTTCTCCTTTTCCTCAAACTTTTCTGTCCTCCGCTGTACCCCACTTTCTTTCTCTCTCTCTCTCTCTTACTGTTCTTCTCTTTCCTGTGTCTCCTTTACCCACGGAGAATAAATGAACTTCTAAGGGTAACTCTCTGAACGCTGCAGGGACTTTTAAAAAGAACATTATTAATACTGCCACTGGCAAAAAATAACAATTTCAAAGAACTTGTCTTTGTTTTTGAACAATGGACTTCAAAAAAGCACTGATAAACTGCAAACAGAACAGCTATTGCTAAAGTATGAAAAATCCCCTTTTTAAAAAAGAATAGCTATTTTTTGCCCATATTTTTTGGGTTCTGAGAGGATGTTGGTGCCAGATGGTACTTCATGTTCCTGTGTGATCCACACTGAAAAGGAGAGAGCTCTCGCAAATCCCTAAAGAGGCCTAGTCAACCATCAACACTGCGCAACAATGTCTGCAAAGTGAAATATCAGTCTCAGGCCTCACACTCTCGACAAAAGGACTGTCAACTGCTGCTGTGGCAAGTCCCATCCACCACAAACTGCTTTCAACTCCTTAAAGGAACCAGAACTCCAAGAAAATAAGTCATTTTTAAAAAAAAAAACTACAAAAAAATATGACTATATTTGCGTAAAATCAGTGTCAATGACATAGTTTTGTTTTATCACTGAATATTAGAATAATATCTACGTTGTGTCAGATTACACTGAAGTTCAGGGTGGGCTTAGATGCGATAGTTTTGTATGTCTCCGCTGCAGTAGAATTGTGAGACTCTCACCAGGGCACTTCTGTACAGAAACATCGGGGAAAAAAGGAAACAATAACTCATCTATCAAGTTTAAAGGTCACTAGTATCAGAAACTATTTATTTTTATTTCATGCTTGTTTTTTATTTATTTATTGTTATTATTATTATTATCATTATTATTATTAGTACTCTATGACAATCATGAAGGAGTCACCATTTTAGCTAAGAAAACCAACACTGGTGGAGTATTTTCTTTTGTAAAATATGTAAGAAATGTTCATTAAGTTTTTATATTAATTTTGATTTGCTTAAGCAAATTATAGTCATAGACAAAAATAATTTATGTAAAGTGTTTTAAAATGGTTTATACTTTAAATAAAGTTTAAAACTGTGAAACTTGTTTTTCGAAATATATCTGTATGTACAGTGTATAGATTTACCTTTATGCAGCACAGTAGAATATTGTTCATAATCAAGTTTTATATTTCTAACAAAAGGTGGCTTGTAATGTGCAGACCTATAGCTGGTATAACGACGCTAGGGTTTTGTGACACTCAAATATCCCAGATAAACAATATTGATCCCCAGTTTGATGTTTTGTTTGTTTAGTTTTGTTTTTATGCAGAAAAATTGCTGTACTAGAACCCAAAACCGTAGAAATGGATTCTATCCACTGTGAAGAGACTCATTATGGATGTCATTATGTACCAAATCAGTATTGAGGGATTCTTACACTTAAGCAAGACTCTTCTGAGACCTTATCAATAAAAAGTTTACTTCAAGTGACTTTCATTTGTCTGTTGCATTTATGAAATGAAGTGACAGTTACTGAAAGTACACTGACTACAATCTCTGTATATACTGTATAATCTGCAGTGTCATATGGAGGTGTCCACAAGGATCACAGAAAACCTGTCTGAGGAAGTTCAACTGAATGTAGCCTAAGTAGGTGTAGGTACTGACAAAAAAAAAGATATGATCAGAAATCACAAGAATGTAGAACAAGGTCATAAGAGTTAACATGATTGAAATCACTTTGGGTGAGAGGTAAGTGCATAACACAATATTGCAGACTTCTTATTGCTGCTGTTGGAACAAAATCTCCATCTGCTTTAATATCAACACATCGACCCTCAACTCCGGCGTTTGCGCTTTCAACAGATTTAAGCCCAAAAACAAATCGGTAATCATTCTAGCACTTTTCCTGTGGCCACAAAGAGAAAATGGAATGGCCACGGTTGATGAGTTACAATTTTGAAATAAAATGAAGAAAAACAAGGTTTGGTGGCAGTGTGCTCACAGGTTAGTTAACTAGCTACTGTTAGCGCCCACTAGAAAGGCCGGTGTTCTATCATTTCGTCCTACCCATCAATCGGTCCTACCAAGGCTTATTGCGCATGCGCGTATGACGTCTACGTCAAGATTTTGATGATTGGTGCGTACGTGCATAATTTTATCCTTGTTGTTTATAATGTTTTAACATCTTTTTAATGTTAGTTGTTTTCATTTAGCTTGTTATCTAATTTAGCCTAATGTTACTGTCTGCTTGAGTGTTCCAAAAGTGTTCGTGGCAGCTCATAATCGTTGACAAAATATCAGGGGGTACTGTTTTATGACCATATTTACACTATCAAATAATCCTACCTGTGGTTTTAATGCACGACAGATCTGCGCTGTGGTAGGACGTTTCGACAAGGTAGGACAAATCGACAGAACACCGGACTTGCCTGTGCAGATACCGTTTATATAGTTTTATATTGCGCTATGAAGCCACAGCCAGTGTTGCCAACTTAATGACTTTGTCGCTATATTTAGCGACTTTTTTCGACCCTCTAGCGACTTTTTTTTAAAGCAACTAGCAACAAACCTAGTGACTTTTTCTGGTGTTATTGCAGACTTTTGGAGAATCTGAGGTAAACACACATGGCCTTCAGTTACTGTCCTCAGCGAGCAGCGGGGGCTGCCGTGAACCCCCGTCCCACAACACTCACAGTGCTCAGTCTCACAGTCAGAGCAGACCCTCACCACTCCCTGTCCCACTACACTCCCAGTGCTCAGTCTCACAGTCAGAGCAGACCCTCACCGCTCCACGACCCACTACACTTCCAGTGCTCAAACTCACAGTCAGAGCAGACCCTCACCACTCCACCACCCACTACACTCACAGTGCTCATTCTCACAGTCAGAGCAGACCCTCACCGCTCCACAACCCACTACACTTCCAGTGCTCAGACTCACAGTCAGAGCAGACCCTCACCACTCCACGACCCACTACACTCCCAGTGCTCAGTCTCACAGTCAGAGCAGACCCTCACTGCTCCACAACCCACTACACTTCCAGTGCTCAGACTCACAGTCAGAGCAGACCCTCACCGCTCCACAACCCACTACACTTCCAGTGCTCAGACTCACAGTCAGAGCAGACCCTCACCGCTCCACAACCCACTACACTTCCAGTGCTCAGACTCACAGTCAGAGCAGACCCTCTCCACTCCACGACCCACTACACTTCCAGTGCTCAGACTCACAGTCAGAGCAGACCCTCACCACTCCACGACCCACTACACTCCCAGTGCTCAGTCTCACAGTCAGAGCAGACCCTCACCACTCCACGACCCACTACACTCCCAGTGCTCAGTCTCACAGTCAGAGCAGACCCACACTGCAATGGGCCGGTTTGGTTTTGCCAGTGGGTGTCAATGTTAGCTAGATTAGCTAGCTAGTGAACATAAGAGACCACTGGAATACAACATTGTTTTTCTACATTTTCTAAAAATTGTAACTCAAACTCCTCCTCTCTTTCTCATCACATTTCTCATTGCATTTTTTATAGTTTGGACCTGTATTTGTTAACAAGAGGACTGCAGAGAACCCAGAGGTGTCTGCATAAACAAAGACACTAGTGTAAAAAAGTTCTGTGATTATCATTTGATTTTAGGATGTATTTTGGCACAGAAATTGCTGTTTATGTCAGACTTAGCACAAGATTAATTTAAAAATACACATCGCTCTTTACATTGAGTGTTATTTTACAATAAATGAGCCAAAAGAATGATCTAGTCTGGTTCCATAGACTTACATTCAAAGTGAAGTTATAAATGTTAATTTTGGAAGTATGAGGTTTTCTTACAGCAGAATTATAACTGACACTGCGTTAACTGACACAGGCTCACAAAAATATATGAACGGTACCAAGACAGTTGTTACGTTGATCCATTGCTCTGGGGAGCTGCTTCTTTTTCTTACAGCCTTATGGGACTTTTATTTTCAATATCACTTGGGGAGGAGGGAATAAGTTTCGATTTAAAATAGCATTTAAGTATTCTTAATTTCATACAACGATCACTGTGGAACAACAAGAAGCAGCTGTCAGAGTTTATGAAGCATGAATGGACTACAGTGTAATCTCAGTAAGACTCAAACCACCCTGCTAAACACAGTTACGTTATGACAGTTGTGACAACTTACTGTTTTGGTGCCCACAACGTTGATATGCAATTGCTCAGAAAGTTGTGAAAATGTTATCTGACAACGTTGTGACAAGGCAGTGGTAACGTTGTCGGTACGTTGTCACAACCTGCTAGAATCCGTCACGCGTTCATTATATCTGCAAAGATCTCGATAGAACTGCTATCAACAGATAATCATAATACATTAAAACAACGTTATTTAATAGTGACGTTCTGACAACTTTGTTTAGACAACGGGAAAAGCACCACCTTCTGACAACGTTGTAGCAACACAGTTAGAAAGTAGACACTGTTGTGTGTTTGCTCGACAGGAACAAACAAACACACACACACACACGCGAGCGCGCGCACAGGGCGGGTCCGCGCAGCGCTGTCCCCGAGAACCGTGCACATAGGCCGCACTGCGAGGGCTGACGTCGTCATACAGTAGCGTCTGTTATTGGGTGTCTGAGTAAGCCACGCCCACATACGGAAAGAGAATATATTAGTTCTCACCGGCGGTTGTGTTGCTGGAAGTGAGAGTTACAAACAACATTACGATGGCAAATACAAGTAAGTGTGTTTTAATAACCTCGAAAATATGGTTTTATCTGCACCTGATAATCCTGGAGTCTTCCGGAAATAGTCGCACCGAGCAGCATTTTATTTGCTTTACTTTAGGAAGCAGCTAAAGTTACTATCGTGAGTTATGGGAAGATAATGAGACAAAGATCCAAGGTCGTATCACTGGGTGGATGTGTTTTACATTGTTTTTTTGTGCTGTAACCGTTTCAGCTCATTCATTATGAGCCACAGGCGTTTCGGTTAAACTATATGAAATGGCTTTCGTGGTGATTCTATTATCCTACCACCTAAACGTTTGTTATCCTTTATATGCTGAAGTGGTCCCTGGGGTCTTGTGTGCCACGGCGTAATCATGACTTGCATTTCTTGCCAGCGCCCTAAATCACAAGGCTGTACATTTCAGTGTTCACACCTTTTGCGGTATTATAATGCTGCTCAAACTAGACTTCATTTTATGTAACAGTAATAGCTCTTGTTTTTTTACACATAGGCTGGAGTCAAATAAAATTGAACACTTTGCTAAATTACTTGTAAGAGCTTCAGATGAACCAATAAGGTATAATGATATTTTATACGTTTCCATATATTAATTTATGTTACAGTATCAGCAGGTTCCCTCGTGGACTATGACACAAGGTAAAACGGCTCAGGTAAAACGGGCCAGTATATGGAGAACAACACAGGGATTTAATCAGAATTTGTTTTACAGTAAATTGAGTCTTTGGTAGTGTATTTGGTGTTTCATAGTAAAGACATCATACATACATGAACAAATAGAATTCTATCTGTGTGTGTGTGTGTGTGTGTGTGTGTGTGTTGGGGGGTGGGTGGGTTTGGCAGGTTTAAGGCACATTGGCGGGACCTGTTCAAAACCTGTTCATATACTCACTCTGTGGGAATCATTACATTTTAAGGTCAGGTTAAGGTTAGTAGTAGTTGTGATTAAGGTAAGTAAGACAACAAATGGAAGTCTGTTCAATGTCTCAGTGTCCCCACAAATTACAGAAGGTACAGAATTAAAAAAAGGACCTAAAATGACTACTTTCATAAAATATTTTTATTCTTTTTAGAAAGAGTTTATCAAAACATCATTAAAAATTTTTTTGTTAGCAAACTTAATTGCTTTACCGACTATATTACTACTCTGCTCGGCCCACTTTTGCAACCCCAAACCAATCAAAACTATTGTTTAATACTGTTGTATCAACAATACAGTTAAGAACAGTTATTGTGATTGGCTGTAATATTTTAAAGCTACTCAAACATTATTTGGCTTATTTTAGCTGACTCCATTCCTGCTGTGTATTTATTAATTGATTTGTTTACTTGTTCGTTCTCTATGTTCCTGTTGTAAACAGGAGCTACATAATCTGGAATTAAGTGTGATGTACAATTACTGCATAGTCATTGTTGTACCACATTGTCTAATGAGCAACTCGCAAAAAAGCTGCCTTTCCAGTTCCTCTGGTTCTTGCATGCTTGTTAGTGTATGTATGGAGGCTGACTCTATAGCTAAGCAGTCTACCTGATTCTATGAATCCATGTCTTGTAACACTTGTACTATCCTTCTAGATAAGGATATCTCCTACAGCGATCTTAAGGCCCTCATTCAGAAGGGTGAAGGGCTTGTGCTTGTGGATGTGCGCACTAAAGCTGAAGTGGACAACGGGTTTATCCCAGGGTCCATCCATATTCCAGGTCAGTTACAGAGCCCACAAACAGCTGCTGTTTACTTCAGACCGTTGTTGTCCTTTGTTTCATTTGTACAAGCTGTTCATTTTCATGCCAGTTTCTAACTGATTACTTATTTTTTTGTTTTAGTGGCGGATGTAGAAAGTGATTTGTCTCTGGATCCAGATGCATTTAAAGAGAAATTTGGGGTGCCCAAACCCCCCTTTGACGCTCCGCATCTGGTCTTCCACTGCCAGTTGGGTCGGCGCGGAGCAGCTGCCACAGAGAAGGCCATAAGTCTCGGCTTCCAAAAGTAAACACATATAAATTGCTTATAATTATGCTATATGTCCAAAGGTTTGCAGACATTTGATTATTAAACCGTCCTACATGAAAGGCATTATACAGTGGTTGCTCTCCCATCCTGTCTTTAATGAACTGCCTTTACACATCTGTCAATGCCTTGTATTAGATTAACACTGCCTTAAGGATTTGATTGCATTCAGCCACAAGAGTATTAGTGAGATTGCCTACTAATGTTGGATGAAATACCAAAGCTATTCAGTGCTGTGCCATCACTCCAGAGAATGCAGTTCCAGTTCTCCATAGCCTAATACTGAGGGGCTTTATACGCCTCTAGCTGACGCTTTGCATTGGGCATGGTGACCTCGGACGCATGCACAGCTGTTCCAGAGCTTCCTGTTCTTTTAGCAGGTCTATGAAAATTTACGGTGTGATGCTAATAAAGTTCAAACTTCTCCTCTTTTCATTCTCTTTAATATTGAACGCTGAATGAAGCTACTTGATATTGTCCTGTTTGGTGTAAAATGTTCAGAACCAACAAACAACTTGAATTAAAGTTATTTAGGATTTTGTTAAAGATGTTGGAGCGCACGTTGGTTTCTTATTTAGCAGCTTGTTTTCTGTTCTTCTTTAAGTAGTGTCATAGTACAAACTGTACTATTTAAGGTGGCCAACAGTTTGTTTCCTTTAAAATGGCATGAAAAGTGCCCTCATCGCTTTCACAGGTGGCAATGGCAGATATTTGTTGCTGTTGCTTCGTCGGCCTACTTAACTGCCCTGTCGTGCAAATCTCTTTTGAATTTGGAGGAGGACACAGCAGTGTTTGTGTTCGCTGTACCTCCTTTTTATGTGCCAATTCTAATTCACCTATGCCAATGTTAGTTTTTCATGATTATGGCACGTTTAAACAAGATAAATTCACTGATTAATAGGGTTGTCCGAATATTATATTAGTGTATTTAGAACTATGATAACAGAAACCACGTGGTCTGAATTAATTGCTTATCTGTAGGTCTTTGATCTAATATTAATCCAAGATTTCTTTCTTTTTCTTTTTCACTCTCAAGTGCTCGTAACTACACTGGAGGTTACAAGGAATGGTCAGAGAAGGAGCGCAAATGACCCTGCAGCTCCAGCACGTCCAGCACACTCCAGATCTTCAGTTAGAATCATTTTTGTAGCTCTGAGGCCTCAAAAGTGCCTTTGACTGCTCGGCCTGTGTGTGTACAACGGTGTGAAATCTATTTAAATGGAAGTACCTCAGGGTTATACTACACTATTTTACTACTAATCTTTATTACCTCGACCCCAGGTTTTCAATTTACACAACAGGGTTTAAATATGATAAACCATATTAAGAATATGTGGCAATATATTAATAACGTTTTTACCAGAGTTTTTTTTATTTGTATTTTTCGCACAAGAGAACCAAGACTTGAGTTAGCAGCGAGTTCATACGAGTGAGATAAATCATAACGCTCGAGGAGCCCTAAAGGATGGACATTTACACTGACCTTTGTTGTTCTTTCAGGTAATGTGCTCTGATCTTGTGCTAGTAGTGGAACTAAATGAAATGTTAGAACTTGCTTGTTTAAAATGCCAATTTGACCAAAAAGGTTTTTAATGTTTTCGGCGACAGTTCAATTGCACATACGGGTATGGATGTCGAAATGTAGCAGCTATTTTTTCACTTGTTAATTGTTGTCGTGTCATTTGAAACGATTAAAATGCTCCAGTAAAACGCAATTTTGTGTCCTGTAATGTTTCTTGGTTTCGCTGTCAATACTCAGTGTGCCACTCTGGGTGGCGCCATTACTTCGTGCTGCGTCCAGACTGAGGACTGACCAGGCCAGGCGCAGAAAGGTCTACCGCCTAATCCAGCGCCACTTAGTAAGAACAGTCACACCACTGAGACCAGACACACAAACAGTATATCTATCTTCTAATGACAGACAAAGCCGCAACATGTACATTTACAGGGTATTTGTATTTACTCCACTGCCAGATGCATCACAGGGTTGGCTGCGGCAGGACTGATAAGCCCACCTACGTCTACCCGGTGGAGCTCAAGCAGATGATCCGCACGGCCTTCCCGGGGGAAGTCTGTGATTACCAAGACCCGTGTCATGAAAATGTAGGTTTGTAAATGGGGCGGATTAAGGCCTAAATTTGTTGCGTTTCATTCACTGCTTGTTTCTTCTTTCAGGTGTTTACTGTCACTATGGATGACCTGAACAGACTGAGCTCGACTGATTTGGTCTGAAGTATCCAGCGTTAAAACCATGCAACACTGTCAATGCTCAGTGTCTTTACCGCAATGTTCGTTTAGACCATGTGTTAAATTTGTAGTCGAATAAATAAAGGTTTATAAAAAAAGAGGGCTTAATTTGTGAATCATGCGGTGTTCTTTAACGACGTAAGAATGTAATTACTAATTTACCCTCAAGTACAATTTATGGTACTTTTTCTGATTTTGTTGAACTTTCTGTCTTATTCATCATGGAACTGTTCATTACAATGTAATTTCTCTATCACGGCCTCTGTGGTAGGTGTGACAACTACAATTCCCACAATTCCGTAGTAATTAAAAAATAGTTACAGCTAATGAGTGATCCAATAATATCAATAATCCTGAACTGAAAATAAGAACTGCTGAGGAAATGCTAACCTAAGACGTGTTTGCAGCACTAATTCAATTTGAACTGGAGGCGGTGTTTGATCGGACAGTAGATCCACCGACCTGACAAGCTATTGGTTACTTTGGGTTCCAAGGAGACCAGCGTACACAAATGTGGCAGCAAGCAGTGGCTGTGTTGACTTCGTACTAACTGTAGGAAACTGGTGAACTAAACACGAGTGAACAATAAAGGTATGTATGAACGCTATCTATGGTATAGTAACAGTAGTGAAGGGCATATTTCTGTTATAAGAAAAAAAGGAGAGTGAGAGAGAGGGAGTGTAATTTGTACACTCAAAGGCGTAGGAGCACAATTACAGACCTAGCTGGTGTCATGCACCAGTCCCTCTTTCCCTTATTTATTATACATCATTATACATCAGGGCCACTGTTGACCAGATGTTATTTAGGTAGGCATGTTGTAATTTAGTTTTGGTATTATGTATGTGTTATTTACAAAGTTGTTGCTTAAAAAAATGTCACTGCCAGAGAGAATGTCATCTTTAGCAATAAGAAAGAAACTGTCTATTGCTAAAGAGCTGGAGTACGGGTTCCAAACCCCAGTCCTGGAGTGCCCTCCGCACTGCACATTATAATGTTTTCCTGGTTCCCAACACACCCACTTCAAGTCCAGAAGAGTTTGTTAATAAGCTGATTAGTTGCATACTCAATATTACAGCAGGTAAAATGCGAAAATGTGCAGGGCAGTTTGGGCTACGCCAGGATCAGGGTGGAAACCACTGCTGTAGTAAAGTGGGCCTACACTGTATACGTTTCTAATAAAATGTGTACAGGTTCTAGCCACTTCTTGTTGTAGGTTTGCAAAATGCCGACTGAGGGAAAATCCGACATGGAACGTGTGGGCCTTTTCAAGGAGATGGGCTACATCTCCATAGGGGACAAATACACACCCTTTATTTATCGTAAGTATAAGGAACATTTTGGAAGATCAGTAAAGTATAATTTTTTAAATTGGTAATCAATGTAAGATGCCTTTCACTCTTTTTTCAAGGTCCATTTAATGAATCTGCGCAGAAGAATAAGCAGATATTGTGTGGCGGACCAAAGACGAAATCCGCCCTGCAGGCTGGTTACTTTGACACTCAGTTCAAGAGAATTTTTGAGAAAGAGGCGTTGACGGACCTCGTCAGAATCCAAAGACAGTATCGGCTTGAGCAGGCAAAGAAGAACTTAGCGAAGACCTTTCTGCCCAGCAGTGGGGAGAAGAAAGCGTTAGTTAAACACCCTGTATTCCACTGTTTTTCTCATCAGGGCTTATGTAACCCAGCTTTTAAAGTAGTTAATTTATTATAATGTATTATTACATAATACATATAATTAATTCATGGGAAAAAAATAAGTAAATAGTTAAAAATAAGTAAATAGATAACATTAGATCAAAAACACTATTCTCTATAAGGTAACTTAATAATAGAAAATAATTATAAGAAATGAAAATCCATATTATTTATTAGTAATAGTATTTGAACTGCAAGCAGACTAGATTGCAGAACCCTTGGGACCACCCACTTCGCAAAATACTGTCCAATCAGCAGCCTAGCCTGCAGACCCATGTGACCACCCACTGTGCAAAATAATATTTTCTGGTTGGTAGCTGAGCCGGCAGGACCTCCCTGCGGCTATGCACTAAAGATTTCAGTTTTTAAAAAGTGTGTGAGTAAATACTGCAAGCTAAGCACTATCTGAAAATAAGAAGACAACAGTTATTACAATAACTAAGCACTAATTATAAATACCTACTAATACCTAAGTATTAAATATAGGAAGCCAAACCTAAAATAACAATTACTAGCATCAAATAAGTATACTTATTTAGTATAATTAGTATAACTTTAATAAACCCAAGCGAGGGAAACCAAATAATACATACCTACATACCTCTGATATTTTTGTTGTACTGAATTGATTGTTTTAGTGGTTTTATTTGTTTTATTTGGGAAATATCTCACTTCACTCATTGTTTACCTTGGTTTACATTACCATATTTATTTTATTTTATTTTATGAAACCCACTTTATACATGTTAAACACTACAGTTTTCATACACCCGGTCTACATGGCTAGAGACTCCTTCAGCGCAAAGTGGATAACATGACAATGGAGGCTCCAGTAATTCTAGGGATGCCGCTCAGTAAAAGTAAAATCTTTGTAATTAGGACATGTCTCATGAGTGGAAAACATCACCTGCACAACAGCAATGATTTAACGGAACACAGTTGATTCATTTCAGAGATAATTCTGTTAAATTGAATTCATGGTGTGGCACACACTGGTCTTCATTTTGTTTTGTGACATGCTCATTAAAAGTTTATTCTAAAAAAAGGATTTAGAAAGCTCTGCACTTTTAAAGGCAGCGTTATTAACGTGAGTCTATGAATGACAATGTGGTGCAATGGTCCTTTTCACAGAGAACACATGAAAAGAACCACCAGCACTCAGAGTTTCCATTCCATCATGTTCCTCTCGGCTCTGTTGAGCCAAAGAGAGGACTCCAGCCAATATATCATTATGATCTTAATGAGTCCAAGACTAGGAAAAGTCCACACTGGCCATGTTCTTAGGCCGTGACACACTGTGTCGTTTTTCATGTAATTAAGAGTGTGGAAAGTACAGGCTAAGGAAGAACAAGACATAGACATTAGGCTTCTTAGTTTAACATTTGGGTCAAAATAAATGTCAGGTGTATTATTATCCAAGACAGTGTGAAGCAAATGTAATTATTCTTCCACTGCATGCCCAGAGTGTCGTTCCTTTTCTCATAAGTCAGCTATGTTCTGTTTCTGTTCTGGTCTGCAGCTCAGGAATTGGCAGTTACTATGGAACACTAGGGGGTCCAGTCCAGGCTTTGAGTCCCCTGCAGATTCCCAAAAAGCCATACAAATCACCAGGCAAGAACATGTACACCAGCCCACCCAAGAAAGGAAGTGGATATAGGTCAGTATGTTTTTGTAATGCCTCTTGCATGATTTTCTTGTGTATGTGTGAATATATATTAAAACATTAAGATATTAAGCACTTTGATCTCATTGTCTTCTAGCCCGTTTAGAGCAAGTTAATATTCTTTCTTTTATATACACCACTGTGCAAAAGTCTGCGCTCATTGTTCAAAAGCCTTTATATTAGCGAGAAGTGTATTTTCACCAGTAAGGGTGCCAAATATCATTAGAACAGATGTAAATAAGTATAAATACAACACAAAGTAGTATAAATATCTTGTTTTTAAAGAAGTAGATAATATCTTGTGATCAAGTTTGAAGAACAAAATGTAGTTCCAGATTTCTCCTGGACGCCCCAGACATTATATGAATTTATTCAATTCCTTCATCAACAGCAAGCTTGATTTAGTTTACTGCTGTACTGAGGAGTTAAACCAACTATTAGATGACAAAAGCAAATAATTCTGGGTTTATACAATTAAAAGCTTGGAAAGTGTTAAATAAACACACTGACATATGTAAAATCACTACTTACTATTTGAATTTAAAAAATAAATTGTTTTGTTGAGCCAAATATGCTTCTTGTCTGGAGAAATTGATTTTTAAATATAATGTTCCCAAGTGCCTAAAACTAAGTTACAGTACTGTGCATGATATAGTAATTTTGCTTGAAACAGTCTCATAATTCCATGGACTTGTTCTGGATCACTGAAATTCCACTTTACACTAATTGTTAACCAAAGTGCTCACTATTTAAACATAATCAATACCTTCAAAACATTGTGCACACATGCTTATTCAGCACATCTTCCAAAATCTGGCGGATTAATGTGGAACTGCACCTGTTTCTCAAAATTTCTATATTTATATTTAAAACAGAGCCATTCATTCAGCCGGAATTGTTCACAGTGGTAGGAACCAGACACCTGAGATGTTTAAAGCCTCTAAAAGCTGCCTCACAGAAAGGCGTTACTTAAATGACTGCACATATGTTGCCTGATGGGTGCTGCTGTCGGTAGTGCTGCATTAAGAGACTGTGTTAGATTCCTGGCCGGTCTGGAGTTCTTTTTCTGTGGAGTTTGCCTGTTCTCCTCTTGTCTCGATGGGTTTCTGCTCTTCTTCAGCCAGGTGAATTGGAGATGTAGAATTGTGTGTGTGTGTCTGTGTTACTGCCCTGTGATGGTCTGGCGGCCTGTCCAGGTTGTTTACTGCTTTCCGTGCAGTGTGCACTGGGACAGGCTTCTGCACGCCCTGCGAATAGGAGGCTTTAAAGATGAATGAATGTTGCCTGATGCCTGCAACATTGCTTTTACAAAAGCTTTCAAAAGATTTTTTTTAAATGCATTGATGGTGTAAAAGTATTTGTATGTGTACCCAAATAAGGTACACCCAAATAACATACATAGATCTGTAAAGTTTCACTGTTTGTTTTGCATAGAAAACCAAAAAGCTATACTTGGATTGTAGACATTGCAATCTCTGGATACTCCAGATCTCTATATTATTCTTAATTTCACATCAAACCACTCATTCACATGTTGGTGGATTATGTAGAAATTACCTTTTTCATCATGACTTTGAAAAGCCTGTACTCTTGCTGGAACATTGCTGTAAATATTTATTTTTTCTTTTAGTACTGATGTTGGATGATTAGTTCTGGATGATTCCAAATCATCCCAAAGGTATTGCATAGTGCTCCACCACTACAGAAAATGTAGTTTTACTGCTCCACAGCATAATACCAGAAGTCTTTACACCCCTCCTTTATGACACTGGGTTTTTAACATGGTGATCCTACAGTATTGGTACTGCTGTTCTATGCAGGTTATGGCTGCCAAATTCACAAAGTAAGTACTTTGGAAATGTAGCGTAATTGTATTGGTGGATTTTTTTTCTGTTTGTTCAACAGCTACCCAGGGGTCACCCTGTCCAAACTGGATTTGTATTCCTCTGACCCTTATGACCGAGCAAAGGAGATGCTAAAGGTATTAATTCACTAGAATTTAATTTTGATGTTTGGCTTTGTTTTAATACAGCAGCTTCTGGTACTTCCTCTGTTCTGGCATGTGACTGAATCTGTGTTTTTGTTAAGAACAAGCCACCAAATAGCTTATGCATGCAGGTGATTAATTCTGCATCTCTAACAAGAGAAGTATTTTGTTTTCCAGGGTGAGATAATTTCTCACAAATCTAAGCTGAAAGGTGGACCATTTCGTTTGAACCTCCATCCCAAGGAATGCTTTGACAGCAACCCCTATAAGATTGACAAACCTCTCCCACCTTCAAAGAACACTGAGGAGAAGAAGACACACTTTGCTGTGCCCTTCAAACCAAGTTCTCCTAGCAAAAAGGTAAGCACTGTGTTAATTTGGTTATGAAAGAGTAACATGACAACAGCATTAATATATGAATAGATTTGTTTTATGTTTTAGATAGGAGGGATGAAAGCAGGAACGTTTGAAGTCTATCCATCGCACTCTGCTGACCCCTATGTCACTCGAAAGCTTAAGACAGTAACCATGAATAAGGAGGGGAAAATTTTCCACCCCTCACCTGGTCCAAAGAGCACTCCAGTCAAGAGTATAATCTCCCTCAATGTGAACAAGTATGTCATCTGCCAAACAAGCATTTCTGCACTGTTAGCCTTTTTGAAATTGATTTTAGGGTGTAAGTATCTGACTTTACAACAAGGCAGTTAAATCATCATACTTTAGGACATTATTTAAACAGGGCCTATTATGTATTTCTTTTTTTTAATGTGTTCTGTAGCTTTTTGTGCATGTGGATGGGTTATAAAACCCTAAGAGTGCATGCCAAAGGAAGATACCTGAAACAACCTGACATTCAGGATTGGATCCTGGCTCAAAATGTTACAACAGAACCGATACTGTTTCGGAAAAACTGAAGTATATAAATGTATTCTAGTAAAATAAAATTATGAACATCAACAATTCCATGGATATTGGAAGCTTAGGCTGGTTTTACATTTTAAAACTTTAACATTGAAACTTTAGTCACTTGCAATCTTCATTAAAACTGAATTGAGCGTCTTCTTCAGCTCATTGAAGAAGCTGCTGATAACACCTCGTGTCACCACATCAAATGACATCATTTCAAGCCATTGACCTCAAGCAATGGATTACTGGGTGGTTAAAAAAGGAGACCCCCGCTCCTGACTGACACAAATGTGTAGTTTTTCATTTTGTTTCTCAAAGCATTTCTGTAACCAACTGTGTTAACACCTGTTTAAAGCTTGTGTGACACCATTTATTTTTATAGTTATGTAGCCTCCTGTTTTTGTAAATGTCAGGTTACACAGGATTTATGTTCAAGGCACTCAAAGACTCACAGCATTCAAGCAGTTGCATGAAAGTTTCATCATGTAAAACTTTAAATTTTACCATGATGCAGTTCAGTTTAAAAAGCCAACAACAATTGAATATGATTCTAATTATTTATTATCAGTTCTAATATCAATCAATGCAGTTGAATCGCCACCTTAAGATCTGTGCACCAGAGCATTTTGACACCCCAAATCTGAACTTTTATTAAGGAGCATACAGTGCATATTCTCATACTCTAACCAGTCCACAGACTTGAACTCAAGACTTTCACTTTTCTATTTGCAGGTTTGTAAACTCCACAAACTACAACCAAGTCCCATCTGTAATGGCATATTGAGAGCATGTGATGTCTCGCAAGTGACCTGTTTAAAACATTTTAATTCTGCTTTATGTTAAGATTAAAGACATATATACACTTCTTAATTCTGAATGTTCATCTATTTTGGCCTTTCAGAGTAGTTTGACTTCAGTGCTGGCTTACAGTTGCTTATTTGCATGAAATGATTTGTTTAAAGAAGTTAGAAATGTAGTCTAGAACAAATGAATACAGCAGTGTTTACTGGCACATGATTTCATCATCAACAAGATTTCATACTGTTTTACACAAAACCATCATTTTAACAAACACCAGCGTGTACAGAAACACACTAATGCATCTTTAAAAGGGAATTACTAGTAGTTTTACTAAAAGTTTCAAATTCTCAGCATGTTTCAAACCTAAAGGCACCTGTTAGTTTGTAATTCATCATTCAGTAGGTAAGGTCTTATGCTGCTTCTCAGTTTGAACCTGTGTATCACCCGGAAATGTGGACAAGCATCAAATTTATACACCAGACATGATGTTCTTACAGCAGAGTTGAACAAGCAATAAGTATTCCTACATTTTTCAAAGAGTTGCAGCATCAGTTGGCTATGAAAACCTGAGCAGTGGTGTCCTTTAAGCATTGGGAAACACAGTAACCAGGTCATGGCCTTCAGGAGGCCTCATTCGGATCCGAGCGTGAGTCTCACAGTACAGTTGTCCCTCCACAAAGAAGTAGCCCTTCTGCTTCAGGTTCATGCCACAGTCCGAGCACACAAAGCAGGCAGGGTGGCGGAACTTGTCTCTCGCCTTAACCACAGTACCCCTGTCAGTCAGACACAGCCGTTAGGTTTAGCAGATATGGGGTTTAAAGTGAAATATTAGTTTGTTGAAGTAAATAACCTGCGGCTACATTGTGTTATTGAGCTTCATTACTATTGCACGGTTGGCAGGAGTTTCCATTACCAAAGCTGCTGACTGGCTGGTGTTTTAAAAGGGACCATGACTAAAGTGACACGCATTTAGATCTATAGGACATCTGTTAACAAAGGACAGTTCACAATGTTTAGTGCAATGTGTAAACAAAAGCTGAAGAGTAACTTATGCTAGGTGCAAGATTTCCTAGATCTTCATCACCATCATTAAATTACCAACTCAGTGAATATCTTATAGAGGAATGGTGTATTATGCATCCAGGTTCCTTCTAGAGACTATAGAATCCATGCCAAGGCGCAATTCTGGTGGCTTGTTGTGGCCTAAAAATAAATAATGAAATTATCACCAGCTTACTGGTGTTGTTTATAGTTCTGTGACTAATTAAAGTAAAAAGCAACAAAACAGGTCTTGGTTATGTGTTGATTTTTTCTTTAACTGGTTGTCCATTTGTAGGTGTTTTTGAAACTAAAAAACAGTGGGCTGGTTATAATTTTGTTTAAACTGTATTTAGTATTGGGATTTTAAAAAGAAATACAAAATATTTATAGAAATATAAATATTCAGTATCTTGTGGTGAAAAGATTCCAGTGTTTTTAAAAACTAGTATTATGACAAGAAATGTTCGTACTGTCCTATCCCTAATCTTTTAAATATATTATGAAAAAGACATTTAAGAGTTTAGTGGTGACCAGGGGTCATCAAATGGTTTTTAAGCATACAATAATGCAAATCAGTCACCAGATCTCAACCGAACATCTTTTGGATATTATGGAGTAACAGCGCTTTCCACCACCAGCATCAAACCACCAACTGTGGGAACATCTTTTTACAGAATGGTATTTTGTCCCTCTAGTACAGTTTTAAAGACTTGTGTAATTGATGTCAACTTTCTAGGTTATTTTTAGAAAAGTTCATTTCGTCCTGCATTTATCACATGGAGATCTGCCCCCTATAAGACTGTAAGATGCTATACTTACACAATGCCGTTGCCACATTTGTCACACAAAGGCAGTTTTTGCAGCGAGCCAGATGCTGCTTGGGGCTTTGTCACTGGAGCTTTGACACTTCTTGTTACCAGAGGCTTTGTGCCTGTCAACAAAGAAATCACAGTTAATGTTCTTATTAAAGTGAGGTGTGTCATCAGTCACCTCTAGAGCTGCTACCGTGGTTGGCTATACAGTGCAGTTTAATTGGTAACAAGAGAATAGAGATGTTTTGTAGATAGCTCACCATCACTCTCCACATAGTCCTGCAGGGCCTTAAAAGAGCCAGACTGGCGAGGCACATGTGGTCTGTCATGATCGTCCTGCAGCATTTGGTACACATGAGAGTCCTCAATGGTATTGAGGATCTTTCCACTGAGGACCAAGACAGAACTGAATCATGTTAATGTTGGTCTGATGTTTAGAAATGACATTCGTTATGTGAGGTGTGCAGAATATACAGCTGTACAAAGTACAGTTCCCGGTTTATCAAGTACATCTAGCTTACCTACAGTCACAAAGTCCTCATAGTACACATGGTTCTAAAGGTCCATAAGTGTATTTTAAATGCAGTACATTTTTTGTACCTTCTTTGTATCTACTTTTGTACTACTTTCTATTGAGCTAATAGAGTCAAAGACAGAAATTATTGTGTTCCAAAATTAAAGTTACCACCACAGTGACAGTGTTTGTATCCTGAAAGGGATGTGGATTTTTTTTAGAGTGTATAAATGCACTTTGTTAGAATATGATTATTGACTATAGCTATACACCCTGTCCATCAATGAAATAGGACTACTATAGGACCCCCACTGACCAGATGTTTGTTGGTTGGTAGACCATTATTAGGCCAATGTTAGTGGCTGTTGGGCCACTGGCAGTGAATCCTGCTAACCACAAATATCTAACCAGTATAGGTCCTATGATCATAACTACTAGCGCTAGAGGATGAATAACAATATTCTGCATGGAAAAAGATCTACAGACTGTAGGGTATACTAACAAGGTAGATGTGTCTGATAAAAAGGTAAGTACATTGTTCTATCAATATTATATGATTCATTATGCTGAATAAAATGTCATTATGATCAGTAACCCAAATAATATTTGGTCAGTGGTGAAGGTCCTTTTCCATTGTTGGAAAAGGTAGAGGGTAGCTGCTAAATCAGTGGATGGACCATAGTTAATAACTGAATAACCTGCACATTCTAAGGTTTCAATGACTATAGGTTGAAAGTATGTGTATCTAATGGTAACAAAAAATTCAACAACACCATATAAAGTATACCAACTACAGTAACATGCAAAAGTAAGAAACCATCCTTTACTTATTTTACATCCAGTCAAGTAGTCTGTAAACTGTAAAAGATGTTGTAGCTGTCTGGAAATGGAGATATCGTTTGTGTCCTCTGGCCAACTCAGAGCTTAGACCTCAGTTTCAGATAAGCAGAAAATTCAACCAACTTCTAAGATTGAACTTCAAAGGTGAGGAAAAGTATCTTTTCTGATTTCTTTGACAAACTTAAGGTTGCTGAAAAGAAAGGCACAACATTAAATGCAGATTTTTATTATATTTAGTTGTTGACACTTATACGATATCAACTGTTGTTTTTTTCTCCTGACACTAAAAATGAATACATTGTACATGATTACATTTTGACCAGAAATAAAATAAAGAAAGGTATTATCTGACTTTTGCCCAATGCTGTAAATTTGTCAATATGATGAGTACTACTTGGGTTTTACTCTAATACTAGATCGTATTTTGGCAGATTGAGTAGAGGTAAGAAAAATGTGGGTGGTTAAACCATGCCTTGGTTACCTGGGTGGTGCCTGTTCATTTCCAGCAGACATCTGAGCCTGCTGCATTGCTTCTGACAGACTGGCATCCGAGTACAAGTTAATGGGGCAGTTATACTGAGCAGAAAGAGGCAGGGCCTCATTCTGAGTGCGATTATTAGCTGGTGCTGAGCAAGGTACCTGAACTGCATTTCCCATCAACCCCTGAGATGTGTTATCTCTGAAGGTGAACAGATTTGGTTATATGAAGGCCAGTGAGAAAAGGAGGTGAGGGATACGCAGAAGCCCAGGGCAGAGAAAGACAAAAAGAAAAGAAGAGAATAGAAAAGATTAGAAAAAACAAGGAACTAAGCATAAAAATAAAGTTTACCAGCTATAAGAAAATGTAATGTTGTTAGAAGTGCGCAAAATGATGAAATGTTTCTGTGATAATTTATGGATCTTGATATCCTAATTGTGTATAAAACACCTCTAAAAACACCCAAGATCTCTTCTTCTATTGATAGTGATTTGCTGCCTCTTCTATTTTGAGAGGGCTACAGTGTATATCAATAGATGCCTGAACATTTCTGTGAGGATTTGATTGCATTCAGACACAAAAGCATAAGTGAGACCATTTACTGATGTTGAATGGATTAGTTCTGGACCACAAACACAGCCCAATTCATCACAATGACAATGTTTTATGGCCACTAAACAGTGGTGCTCAAAAGTTTGTGACCCCTTTAGAATCTTCTGCATAAATGTGATCTAAACATAATTAGATTCTCACACACGTCACAAAAATAGAAAAAAAGACTCAATTATACAAAAGAGACCAAAAATATTATTATTATTATTATTAATATGGTAATTTATTTACTCACTTATTACTTATTAGTTACTTATTATTATGTAATACTGGAAAATGAGCCAATATTACAAATCTGTAAGTGGTAAAGGTATGTGAAACTTTCCTTTCAGTATCTGGTGTGACCCTCTTATGCTACAATAACTGCAACTAACCTTTTCTAGTAACTGTCAATCAGGCCAGCATATCAGCTTAGATACATTTTATCCCATTTCTTTAGGACCTTCCGGAACTTTACTATAGGATTAAGGTCATTACCTTCTCTTGTCCATTCTAAAACATTACCTTTAGTCTTCCTGTGTGGAACAACTTGTGTACTTTGCCATTTACACATACACTACCGCTCAAAAGTTTGGGATCACAGTGAAATGTTCTTGTTTTTAATGGAGTATCTTCCTTCCTTAACACAACAATGGACTGATGGGTCTCTAAAGAAAGTTGTTTCTTTCTGGACATTTTGAGTCTGTCAGCAAGCCATCAAATGCTTCAGATACTAAACTAACCTAGAACGCTGTTCTCCCTTTTATGCTCATTTATTAGTAGAATGTTTTTCAGCTGTGCATCACAATTGAGCAAGAGTGTCCTAACAACCAACTAGCCCAATAACATCCTTAACTTGGATTGACGGCCGTACCAGGAGATTTAGACAGAGGACTGAGAATTGCTGATAATAGACTATATGCAAAATAAGCCTCTTACATTAGCCAAGTTTCTTTTTTTAGAAAGGGTGTGTGAATGATATGTAACCTGTGATACATACTGTATGTGGCAAAATCTCTTCAAGCTATATAAACTGTGATGCAATTTTTTTGTCGACCCTTATTTAAATGTGATGTAGTGTCTGCATTTCTATGAATGTTATAAAATGTGTTATTTTTATGATAAAAAAGTATGCCTCTGGAAAATGTACTAATCTGATATAATCTAGTGACCTGCTTTGGCCCCAGGGTATGAAGGGCTTTGGCCTGACATTAAACTTGTGTTCGAAGTAGCCAAGGTCCTGGAAGACATAAGAAGTGGAGGAAGGACAGATTAGATACACAGTTAGAAAGACTTAGGGAGAGAAAGTAGAGGTCCTCTCAGGTCCAGCTTTTTATGCCTTAAAACAGTTCAATGAAACTGTAACTGAAAAAATTCAACTAGTTAAACTTTCAAGAAAATGTATCTCCTAGAAGTTTATAGTCAAGTGGTTTTAAATTAAATAATTAGTGCTACCGATTATGGCCATATTCAAATGTAATTCTGTCTACATGTATTTTGTTTATTTTTGAAAAATATTCAAAACCATGTAAAATGTGCCAGAATTAAAAGGGTAGTTAGATTTTTTTCCAAAACCAAACTGAGCACAACAGTAACTATAATAAAGAATGTATTCTTCTTATGAACAGAAATGTGGTCCTGACTGAAAGCTTCAAGACACTCTTTTGGCACTTGTTTTAACTTCAGAGGCTTAAGAATAAAATTAAATCTAGTTTGCTCTTCTCTTTCTTGTTTTCCTCTCTCAAATCCAAATGCCCCAATAAATGTATCATTTATTGGATGAGCAGATTTGGTAATCTGCACTGTTTTGATCTCGAGCATCCTGCGGGACCTAAGACAACTTCCAGCACAAGTGGAAGGTGTGTTTAGTCCGGGTGTTAGAAGCCAGGTGGGTTACAGCAGCATGAAGACAGGTGTCACACAGATCGCCACTCACCCCTCAGGCCTGTCATGCAGCAGGCCTCGGATTTGTCCATGCAGGGCGTCCTGGATGTTGCCCTTAGAATAGAGGCCTATGGGGGTGTTGTAGGAAGAGCTCACCACCTGCCTTTTGTCATCCAAGTTGCCAGCAGCCACAAATGGCTGCGCCCTTCTGTTGTGGCCAGTGCCTATTGGCTTATACTCCTGTACACGGCGGACAGACACACACACTTCATGCTGATGTCAAAGTGTCACATGGACAAGACAAAATCACAATGCAGTGAAGTGCCATTACTCTATTTAGTGTTTTCTCTGCATTGTAAATCATTCTGATGAATAACAGCTCATCTTGATAGCAGCTCTTTACACTGGTGTTCTGTTTTAGTCAGCTTGCTTGACTAATATATATTTTATAATCTTATATTTTTGTCCAGCAGAGAAAATTAAGAACCAAATGACTGTCTATCTCATGATTCATTTCTGATTTAGTCCTAGTCTTACAAAAAATGACAAAATAATAATACTTCATGTGATATGGTTAAAATATTAAACATAACCTTTCGAAATATATTTCTGTCCAATGAGAAACATGTATTTCCACTTTTGTCAATTTTAATTTTTCTACATCATTTGAACATGACAGCTGCTTTTTACATTGTGTGAATATTTAATGATGAATGGACCAATAGAAATGCTCCAAAATCACTTGGTAAAAAGTTTGGTTACATTTTGAAGATACTTGTTTTTCATTGGACAGCGACAATATATTAAATCTAAATTAAATATAAATATATGAAAAAAATAGTCATGGTACTGAAAGAAAGCAATGTATGACTTTTATTAAAGACAAGTTTCTTGTCTTTAATAGCTGTTCAGATCTGGCCTGTTCAGTAGAAATTGAGGAAACTATATGTTACAAATGCATCTCATGTAATTAATTATGCTTTGCCTGAGACATGCAAGTAAAGAAATTTATAACTGATATTACCTGTAACGAGTTACAATACCTTGCTAGAGAAAAAGTATTCGCACTTTTGTAACTTGATACTTTGTACCACATAACAGTGATGCTTTATTTAAAGCAAAGTCTTCCAGCAATGATGATGTATGATGTCTACATTTATCTTTTCTCACTGCTTTGTTTATCAGCAGGTGTAATGGGGTAATGAGGTACCTTGACTTAGGTGCATACTTTACAAAACTTTAGTTTGTCATGTAAAAAAAGTGTCTTGAAAACGTAGGACTTTTGCTCCACTACAATTAAAAGACAGATATTGTACTTTTGACTCAAGGGTCTCATTAATCTTTATTCTAAAGCATAGCATTAAAGTGAATGACAGCTTTTTTTCTTAAATGCTTAAATGTTTTCTTGTGTTCATCACAGTAGAAAAATCAGTCATAGTGAACTCCTACACTGTCAGTCAAGTACATGCTGAATTTCTTTGAACAGTTTCTTTGAACTCTGCTGTTCTAATGATGGCTACTACCACAGCGGTTAAAGATGATGAAGGTAAACATAAGGGTGCTTCACCAGAGCAGCCATGGCCATATCTGTGTCCATGTTTGAAATTTTAGAAAAAAAAAAAAGTATAATATTTTTAATGTTTGCGCTGTTTACTGCGCAAAGACTTCATAAATGCATTTAGTGACAACAATACAACAACGCACTGATATTAGAAGAAAATGTATTTTTGAATACTTAAGTGTTTTTTACTCAAGTACTTCAACGCTGAATTTGACTAAACAGATTTTACTTGTACTGGATCCAGTATTTGCCTTGAAGTGTCTATACTTTTAGTGGAATTGTGCACTCTGTATACTTCTGAGTATCAGTGTCAGTGTGTCAGTATTGGTATCATGATCTAATCGCTTGTGAGACCAGTACACAAAATGACAAACACCATTTTAATGTCATTAAATATCTATTGTAGTTTTTCCAGAATAACATCATAATGAAAAATCTTTATTGTTTTAATAAATAGCCTCAGTAATATTCTGAAGCAACGTCTTTAAATCCTTTAACTTCAGCAAAGTATTGGCTGTAGTTAAAGGAGTTATCCAGACGGCTCAAATTTTATTATGTATCCTACAGGCCAAGGTCAAGGTCCTGAGATAAATTATCTACTGCTCCCCTCTGTCACATAAACCACAGCCATGGCAGGCACTTTCTCTCATATGTCACATGCAATCAAGCATGTAAAAAGAAACATTAATAGGGAGCATATATTTCCAGCCTTCCATGCGAAGCCTCTATAAATCTGTCTCATTACAGATGCATATCTGAAGCAGATAATGATGGCTGTGCATGTAGCTCATAATTGTTTTTCTTCTTGATCTTACTTGTTGTTCTGCCTCCAGGTTGATTTTGAACGGGTGTGCTTTGCCCTCCTCCACGACTTGTGGTGACCAGAGTTTGGTTTCAGGCCTAGAATGCATACAGTACATATCCAGTCTAATAAACTTTGCCACATGAAAAAAAACACTCAAACAGGGTTAAGGAAGAATGTTACATTGCATCATGGTTATGATGCATATCTGAATTTCTAATTCCATACAAGGTTCTGTATTTTAGTTCAAAGCATGGCTCAAAGGAATAAGGAACAGATCTGGTGTTGGCTATACTGACAAAAATGCCAAAGGCATTTAAGGCCATCATCTTTTTGTCCTTAAAAGTCTAACCTTTTAATACATGAGGCTATAAAACAAAAAAACATGGTAGAGGATTAGTGTGGAATAATAGCTGGAAAGAAACAGGATATTTAACTCAGTATGACAGGGCCTGTAGTTTATAAGAGGGGCGGGTGGTCTCTGTAGAAAAATCTCAGTATGCTCAATAGTCTTGGCAGATATGAAGCTTTTATGGCACTCACCTCTCTATCTTGAGGCAAAGTTGGTAAGTTGAGTCTTTGATCTTGTTCTGCGCCTCACCATGAGTCATACCATCTGTTAAGACTCCTTCAATTGCCAGGATGACGTCTCCTGGGCACAGGTTTACCCGCGAGGCCTTACTGCCAGGAGTCACCTAAAAACAGGTTAGTATAATTATAGGAAGGTTTGCACTGCCTTGTACATTATGGTAAGCTTTAAAACTGATATATATATATTAGAGTATATATTGATATACAGGCATTGGTGTTACAGAGCAATATTGATTTTTAGGCAGTTATTTGTAGTATGTTTTAGACTAGTTTAAACAAATAATACCTGAACCAAACATCTGGCTAATATATCAGGTTTGCAAAACATTATTTTAGTATAGAGTACTAGGCACATGGATTTGTTAACTTTATCATGAAAACTTTACCATCATCTGATATGATGATACTTGGACAATATCAGGATATTAAATTTTATCACTACCACACAGCACTAACAGATGTTAATGTGAAGTAATTTTGAGATTTGGAATGAAGAAGATCTAACCTGTTATTTTGTTGTAGACTACTTAAGGATAATGACAAGTTAGCCCCCCTGACATGCAGACTATTTTAAGATATTATTTTGTTGTGAAAGGTGCAGTTTTTACAGTAATGTAATAAATATGTAAAATGTTTAGTTTAAAATTGTCCAAAATTTCAAACGTATCTAAAATTATCAACAGAATGTAGGACCATTTTTATGGGATGTCAGATGTCTATGGATCTTGTTGCAGAGATAACTACTGAAACATGCTAAGTAGCTAGCCCCAAATCATCAAGTCTTTTTATACCACTTTGTACATGAAGAGGTGATGGAGAGTCGCTGTAACATTAAGTTCGCCTTTCGTCCACACACAGTAGATGAAGAAGGAGTGACATGCTCATTCTCAGCAAGAAAAAATGTTCAAAAACGAAGAAAAAGTGATTAAAAGGTCAGATGAGCAAAAGATAACACTATTTTTTGATGCTGGTGAGTAAAAGTTTGATGCTAAACTGGCAATGATTCTCAAATGAACAAGGAAAGGAGTGGGGAGGAAGAAGAAAACACTGGAGTATGAATTTGACAGCTTATGTCATCTTATGTCTTATTATTTTCCCTGTTGACATTTCTTTGCCTGGGTTTATGTACCAATACAGTTATAATTGATGAAATGACTGAAAGGGAGATCATTTTGCTTTTAATTAAACTTTATACATGACAAACATAAGACTTATCATGAATCTAAAATGAAGTTAGATTATTTTGAGAGTGAGGGTAAAGGGTTGACCACATTAAGCTGAGTTACACAGAATTTCTACAATGTGATCTCGGAAAAAATCATATTTCAAACAACATTATACTGCATTGCTATGAAGCAGATGCAGCTCTTAAAAATAGTGATATTAAATAGTTATCTGTTGACCTCCTCCCTGCTGAAAGGAGGCTATAAATAGCAGAGTGGATGTGTCAATCGGGGTGCAGTATCACCCACAGGGGCTCTATAGCTGGGCTTATTAGAGGCTCGCTGATCTAACCACTGTGGCATCCGTGCTGCTGTCCAGTAGTTCTTTAGCCCCCTCCTTCATTAACAGAGCCTGACATCATCTCTCTTCACTCTACTCATCGCTGTGCAGCTCGTTTTCTGAGGTATTTTCCTCTCCCCCTGCAGACATGTATCTCATCGGCCTGACGTGTGGGCTGAGGTTTCCTCCACCTGAGTCCATGACTAAGCGGGCTTGTTAAAACCCCACTCCTGCTCGTCAATCTGCACTGTCTGCCTCCCCACCGGGAAAGGGGGATCCACTTAAGTCGACTATTTAAGACTGGAGGATATGACTCCTCGTCGTTGGTGTCTTAAAGATTTGTCAGGTTTTATTTTGGCTTGGCTGGTGAAGCAGCCGTTAATAAGCTTTCATGTGCTTCTACATTTAAAATAGATGTTAGCAACAACTTGGATCTGCCAACAATGTATGTTCTTTTATAAATTTAGAGATGGATAGTATGTGGTTCTACTTATTTAGTTACTACAAATATTCAAAATACTTGTACTCAAGTGTATTTGTAAGGAAAGTAATTATTTTTTTGGTCTCCAAGTCCATGTGCATTAATTTCCTACTCGTTAAAAAAATTCAAAGAAAATATCAAAGAAATTTGTGAGTGTAAAGAACCTTTAGAACCTTATTTGGTTCTTCACAAGGATCAAAGATCTCATTTTCATTTTCAAAACTGTGCTCTAAAGAACCATAAGTTCAATGACATCATGCTAATGAGGCATGTGTGTTTATATATATAACATTCATCAGTCTTATGTCTTTTTCAACATGGCTGCGTATGGGTCTTCAAAGACTCATAGCCTACATTTTTCTTGTATCGTGTTAACATTTGTGTAGTTTTATGTAACATGGCCACAAATTAATTTTACATTATCAATTTCCAACTTTACTTCATCCCTTAAAAAGAAAAGCACGTAGCATTGTGTGACCACTGATGAAGGACTAAAGGATAATCAACACAACCTGTGCAGCAATTGATGAGCTATTGTCTCACTGCAGTGCTGAAAATGATCACCCCAATAAAATCTGTTCTGTGGTGGTCCTGTTGGGGTCCTGACCATTTAAGAACAGAATAAAAGACAGCCAACAAGGTAAGCAGATAAACTACTGGCTGTAACTGAACTACAAAGTGCTTCTATATGGTATGTAGAGTTGATAAAATTGATATTGAAAGTAGATACAAGAAGGCGTACCTAATGAAGTGGCCGGTGGGTGTTTGTACTATATAGACTGGGGTGAAAATGTATGTTTTAAAACTTGAACAACCTTTACATATGACTTTAGACCTATTTATTTATATAAAAAAGCAAGTGACATTGAATTTTCCATGATGTGGGCCAATTGTGGATGTTTTTAGGAGTGAACCAAATGTAAATGACTTAATGGAACTATATAAAACATAAAAGAGTGTGCTCTTTCAATGCATTTATGAAACTCTAAGTAGCTACCTTGATTTAACTTACACTTTTTGTGGGGAAAGTAATAGTTCTGTTTTAGCCATTCACTTCTGTTGGTTAATCCCCTGGAGCTATGTTTTTGTTCAGTTCCAATTTTTAGTATTTCATTTTAGACCAGTAATTTTTTGCTGTGAATGTGCCAAAGGAAACTACACCATGAAGGAACCACTTTAGGTCCCCTAAAGAGGTCAATGTATGTTTTTTTAAATAATATTTTTTAGTAAATGAGATGTGAGCCACTTTTTAAAAGTTTAAAACAACCTTTTGACATGAATTCACATGAAAGGTTTGTACTGCTAGATGTAGCGAATGAATGTTTTTGACATTATTGTTTGAATGCAGTGGCAGCACTTTTTCTTAAGTATGAGTTTATGCTCCTCAGGTCAACTTTTGGCATGCTGCCCTGCGTACCAACTGCTGTCATCTGCCCACCTAACTACAGACTCCGATGAGGCAGGCTTTGACAAGCAGTGCCTTTGATCCATGACTTTATTTGATGCAAATTGCTGTCTGAAGGCTGTGCTGTTACCCATTTATGTATTCTTCTTTATTGCAGACACCTGGTCCCATTATGCTAGCAGAAATTGAGGATGATTGCTGAGAAATCCGCACCAGCGTGGCTCGGAACAAAAACAATAAAAATCAGATTGTTCCCATGAGACCGCTCTAGCAAATGATGACACGCTCTGTCCAACAGAGGAACAAAGCCACTCTGTTTCTGAGGTGCAAACAAGAAGGGGCGCTACAATGGGCGACAAAACCGCAGAGCAGCTGTGAGCAAGGCTGGAAAACTCACAGAAAGAAAAGAAAACAAGCTCATTTTTTGAGGAAACATGCAGCAATGTAGAGAACACCTGTTGTCTGTGTTGATTCTGGGAAGATTTCAGGCTTATGAGATGGTAAAAAGTCAACATGCCCACGTGCATACTCAGGGGGGCTAGACCACAAAGATCTAGGGAGTGAGTGAAACATGTTGAGTCATGTAGTCTCTAAGTAGTCAGACTATACAGTCATGATAACTGCAGCCAAATGTATGATAGTTTTGCTATAAGAAAAACAGAGATGGAATTTTAAACAGCATTGTTAACGTCTGTTACTTCCCTCTGGAGGAATTTCCATATTGGAAGAAGCTCGCACAAGCAGAATGCACAACAGTAGCCAACTTGTAGCTGAAGCTCGTTGTGATGTCATCATGGAGGCATTAGCGTTTGAGTGATTAAAGACAGAGGGTAAGCTTGTGGGATGTAGAAGGAAACCGCTCACATGTCAGTTTTTTTTTGCAGTGCTTTACTGCCTGAACTAGCAACACCCCGGAGCCTTTAATGCAGAAGATATCTTTCATCTTGCATTATGCCATGTCAGTTGCACATGGTTCAATAGCCGAGGTTTTCCACCACAATAACTTCCATCCCAAAGCCAACCGAATGACTGTATTTACTTTGAAATCAAGCCTACCACATGTTTGCTCTAGAGGCAGAGTTTGCCGCAGAAAAAGCCGTACATGAGAGTGCTAACAAAACCACAGTGGTTGACTTAAAAAATGACATCATCAATTGCAACTGCTGTAAGTCTTGTCTAACCCTGCCTGAGTACAGAGGACTCTTTGGTGGAGCTTACATCATCCTGCTAATTTGTTCTGAGTAAAGCACATTATTAAAAATGTTTCTGTTTGAAAAGTGTTACTACTATTTTGGTTGAATAACTAGGCAACTGATGAGAACTTTTATATGTACAATCGGATCAAAGACCTCTTATTGATATTGGCAAGCAATGCATCCCAGTGGAAGTCTCTGGAGACATGGAGAAAAGAACTGTGAATGAGAACCAGGCCTCGTTACACTAGTCGGCTCGAAAAGCTGTCTTAGATCATTCTACGCTGCTTTCAGACTTCATGCATCATTGGTCCACCAAATTTTAAGATAGTATAGGAAGCAGGAGAATCTGCAGCATCTATTTTGAGGTTCAAGCAAGTCTCAGTTTGGAGAGAACACAGTCTGAATGTATGTATCCTACTAAATTACACTGCTACTTCTTTGTACTCTCAGCTGGAAAAATATAAAACAGAAGGATTGCTGTTGGGCCCTGTTTGAAAAAAGGCTGAATTTCTCCTCAGTCTTAATTTTTTTCTCAGTGGGACCAATTATTATTGTTGCTACTACTACTATTTTTATTCTATTTTTAATGTATTTATCTGATAGTACCTGCACTATGCAATGGCCCCCAAAAGTGTTTGGATATGATATTAAAGCAATATGTAAGATTGAAATGATCAACAGAATGTGACGAAATAACACTTTTTATTTGTATAACACTTTTGCTGAAGTACCTCTAGACATGATAGTGACTCACTGTACTGTTGAGTCGAATTGGTCCAACATTAGGGAAAATAGCATTTTCTAATCTCCTGCTCAGGGATAGATCATTTAAGGACAGAGAGCCAAAGAAAGGAAGTGTAAACACAATGATGGTTAAAGTTCTTGGCAAGTGCCTATTACAATGACTGCCGCCACACGTTCACTTCATAAAAAAACATTTGGCACCAAACAAATAAAATAATATAAACAGAAGCAAAACAAAAGCTAACATTGGTGTTACTGTCCACTGAAGATGCTCTTGGCAAGTAAAAAGATGAAGTTTGATGCTGAACTCGCAACAGTTCTTCTAGAAGTGTACAGTGTTTATATATAACATTTTGAAAACGTCACCCAGTTTTTTTTTAATAATCTGATAAAAATGCAACATGGTTTGACATTTTGTTTTTAAACACCTCTAACTAACAAACTAGGCCATAAACAGACTATTCTATTTTTAAAATCAAGCAAAAAAATGACCTCTGCTGCTAAACGGATTCTCAGTATCTGCTACTAAGAAGCTGTTTAAAGTGAAGAGTTCATTGATGCAAGGCTTAATGACGGCTCTCAACGTTAGCAGTTAACCTTCCACCCCACACGTTGTCACAAATCTTTTCCCATTCCTAGTTAAAGAGCTGTGGGACTCGGGGGCAGGCGATTCACTTAGCAACAGGTGTGGGGAACCCTTCTAGAGCCATACTGTAGACGTGTGTGTGTGTTTGTGCCAGGCCTTTAATGCAATAGACCCTTTTTAGACGCAGTTGTAATATTGACCTACGATATATTTAGCAGTGTGATGAGGGGTGGATTATCCATATATTTGCAAATTAGCGAATGAATGCAGCCAACTGCAGCCAAACTCTAGAATTAGAGGGAGATTAGAGAAAGGTCACAGTAAAGGTGGAAACATCACCAACTGAGTGTAAAAAACTAAATACTAGCTTAGATAAGAGCTCTCCAACTGAGAGCCACGACTCCACGACACTGACTTCACTGTAAATTCAAGTGTACTGTTACGGGCATATCAGTGTTGTGTAATTTAATATAAATTGTTTTTATTTTTGAACCATTTGATAAAGTCAGATTTACATAGTGTAAACTTTTCGTGATTACCAGTAGTAGTGGTGACAAGGTGAAGACAAAAACCTATAACCTCCATTTTTATCCTTTTAATTCTTTATTTTGTCAGAATTTTATCACTGTCCCTTGGATAAAGCTTTTTGGAGTATCTTAATAAAAGGTAAGGAATGTTTCTGGCCTCTTTTGTAAAGCTACTATTTTGGAGATACTTTATTTATTTGTTTTATGCTGTGTCAAAAGAAGCAATAAAAATGTCCTAAATTACAAAAAAGTATACATAATCTTTTCTTTTTAAAGAAGTTTTTGTTTCTCGCATTCAGTTCTTATTTCAAAGATAGATAAGAGTCTTGTTAAGAAAGCTATTATTTATATATACATATGAATTATTTGCAGCATATCTTGTAACAAAATAGCTCAACTGTCAGACAAACACTGCACTGTATAACTACCCAGGCACTAATACAAACAAAATCTTTTAGAATGAAGCCCCTGAAACTCTTATAACTGTTTACATATTGGTTAGGCAGAAATGACTGATTCATTGAAAGTGTTTACTGATTGAATAATAGCTTTGAAACTGAAAAGGCTACACACAGATTCCAACCAGTATATGTAATACCTTCCCCAGCCATATCTCCTGTGGGAGTTTCTAAAAGAAGTTTGTTGTTTTTAGTTCAACCCACTTGTTTTCCACGCTTGTGGATCTGCTGCTCACTACATCTAAAGTGTTCTTATCTCTGAGAACTCCTCTGCTGGAATGTGTGAAGTAGCCCAGAGGGTCTCTTACTTACCCTGGTGATGGTCAGAGGCTGGTTGAAATCTTTGCCCCCCGAGAGGCGAAATCCCCACGGGGCTGGCCCCTCCAGGATCACGTTCTGTGGCATTTCTTTTCCTTGCTCACTCCCTTGTCCGTCTTTTGTCCTTTTCTCTCGCTCTTTTATCAGAGCGCTGGAGAGCAGCAGCTGCAGCACTGAGAGAATCAGCTGTCCCTCCTCTTTTACACTCCCTCACTCTCCCACTCACTCAACCGAAGCTGATTGGCAACCAGCGCCTGAGTCCCTTATAAGAGTGTGTGTGTGTGTGTGTGTGTGTGTGTATCAATGTGAAGAGGATGCCAGGATGCCCCACCTCCAGAGTGAGATCATACAGCAAACTCAACATCTGATGTAGTTCTCTAACTGAGCTGTCTCTCTCATTCTTGTCTCACTGTCAGGTTCTCTCAAAATCTGTTCTTTTTCTCATTTTTTTCTTCCTCTCTTCCTCATGCAGCGTTCTCTCGTTACCCCCTCCATCTGTCTCTCTCACTCTCTATCTCTTTCTCGCTCTCTCTCTCTCTCTCTCTCTCTCTCTCTCTCTCTCTCTCTCTCTCTCTCTCTCACACACACACACACACACCCACACACACACACACACACTCCTCCACTCTATGGCTGAAGTCTGTCTGGTCTCGGGTCTCCAGTGTTGGCGGAGCACCTGTGTATAACTGAGTCATCTCACCATCTTAAAGCCAAACACTCTTAATGGCTCACTATCAAAAAGTTTTTCATAACAAGATCAGACATGTCAGAGATGAGGTGGCTGCTTTAAATAAAATGTACTGAATTTCAGTACATCACTGAAAACCTTTAGTGACTATGTAACAGTATAGCGTTGTTGTCCAAAGGAAAACATATCTCTTTTTTGGTCCAGTTAATTTTTTTTCTATCATTAGAACACAACTGCTGTTCTTTACATCATGCAAAAGCTTCTAGATAAGTGGACCAATAATAATTCTCCAAAATCACTTGGAATAAAACCATTTGCATTTTATAGCTGGATTGTTAAACTACACCTGCTAAGCATGCCACAGGTCAATGTGATAGTAACAATAAATAGCTAATTTGTATAATGTTCATAAATAAAATGAAAGCACAGATGTGCAACAAATCATTTTACATTATGTCATCATTTACACAATGTATATATACACTTTAAAATCAGAAAAAATGTTGTTTTTATATTAGAATAAATTGGTTGTGTCAGAATACCAAAGTATAGGTGTCCATCATGCCATCAAAGGTAAGGCATAAATGGCCCATGAAAAATGTTTGTGTCTGTCATGTCAGTATGCTATAACCAAGGTTTTATGTTTTATGGTTTTGTTGTTGCGTACATCTCAGCTGTCGTATTTTATCTTATGTGATCTTCTTTGTGCCTTTTAATATCAGATATAGAAGCTTTAATGAAAGTTCTGTCAGGAAGTCTTTAAGACTGCGTCATTCATTCATTCATTACTCACGACTAATAGCTAGCCAACACCTGTCTTTAAAATGACTCTACTTGACTTTGCCCTCTTTTTTCCTCACCACCATCAATATGGTCCTGTTCAGTTGTCTAAAGGGTGGACCATTCCGATTCAGCAGGATAAGCAGAGGTCTTGATGCTCTCAGACCTGGACAGAGGACAGGGGCTACGCCAAAAGCTCCTTTAGTTCCAAATAATTGTATCCTTTAATCATATCCAAGATCAAAATGATCTTCCTTCACTTCTGCCTCTTTCTGAGTCTGTCTGGTAGAAATGTGCTTTATAGGGATATCTCTGTCTATGTTACTTATACATGCATGAGAGAATTAGGAGGATGTGGGCCACCTGACTGCATGCCACAGATTTAGTAGCTAAAGCAGTAACCTCACATATTATTCAAATTACCTTGCAAAAAAGTTCATCAAATCATTTTGTACTTTTACCACAACTATTTTGAACAAATAAATGGAATGCACAAATATGCCTCACTGAGCTTTTTACACAATAGTGGGATATAGATAATACATTAACACACCTTTGTCTGGTGTAGAATATTACTATTATCATTTCTAATCAGTTCTTCCCAAATCACCCCAAAGTGAATACAGTTCACTACCCTAGTTTTCATAACCCTACCACAGAGTAACAATTTGCTGGGATCGCATGGCAGCTGAAAGCAAGGTTGACAGTTTCACCTACTGGTCCTGGAAGCCTGTGTGATCTTGGTTTCTCTCCAGATGCAAGCGCAACACATACTCACCAGTCATCTTGAGTTGTCATTCTAAGTCTGATCTGTTTGCATTATGTTGCACATGGAAATATCCCTGCAGCTGATTTACGATATGCCCTCCAAACAAAAAACTATGGGAAGACAGCACTTTGCATACTGTCTGTGGCACGTTAAAGGCCAGCTGTTCTGTTTAGAAAGAGGGATGTCCTTGATTTTCATCACAGGCTTCAACAAGTCCTTGTTTGGTTGAGCAACTGGGCTACTGTAGGGATGTTATGGGGCCTCTGGGAGGCCCTTGTGTCTAACAAAACTTGTTTGCATCAGTCGGCTAGTAGACATGTTCTCAAGTAAACACTTTAAGAAATATGTCCTGAATGTTATTTTTAATGTTGTTGCCCTGTCCTCCTCAAAAATTGTGTCCAAGTGGTTGTATCTCTCATATAATACTGTTGTGTGGCAGAAATGAGATGGCATCCTCAAGGCCAGATCAAGGCTAGGTGTTGACATTGGCACAGCCTACGTGTTCATTCCTTGAACGAGCTGTACCAGGTTTTGTGGGATCAGTGGGACAGTAATCGCATGCATTTAGTAAGTGATTAAGGGGTGTTCTGCGAGGATTTGCTTCATTTTAAAAAGCCTACTGCAAAAAGCTCCAAGTGAGGACACAAGCTTTGGTCTCTCATCAGGACACGGGATGCCTCCGATTCTTTCAGCGAGAGAGAAAACCCAGCCTGCTCTCCACAGACGTTCTGTTTATTGTGTTGCCATAGCGGCGAGAGAGACGATGTGTGGCTGTTTATAGATGGGGGTGAAAGAGAGGACCAGAAGCCACTTCTTTACCCAGCACAACCAGCCAATAGAAATACAGAAGCTTCACCAGCCAATAACAACTACGAACTACATGGTTAGGAATAAATACCAATATAGAAGTATTTACTAGCTACAAATTGCATTATTTTCACAGTAATTTACTGTACCATACAAACAGTAAATAACAGTGAAATAGCAGCTGTATACACCTAGACCACAGGACTACTGTGGTCTACTGAGATGAATGCAGTTAACTAGCCTGTAATTTGCTATAAATTAACATAAAAAAATCATTATATATATATATATATATATATATATATATATATATATATATATATATATATATATATATATATATATATATATGAATTAAGTAAAAAAACGATACCAATTAACCTATTTAGGCATAGTATGTGCACATAACATTTCAGATATGTATTTTACATGTAATTTGTTGTGTTACTGAAAATATCAGTAACACTTTTAAATGGTCATTTGTAGATACTTTATAATCTCTTCACAGAATGCAGTAGAGTAACAGTGGTGAAACACATTAAGTAAATATCTTGAAGATGTGCTGTTGCTATATGACTTGCATTCAGTGGATGTATTATTGAACTGTTACATGACATAGACTTAACATGTTACTACCATTAAACGAAACCTAAACTTACTCAACCTTGCCCAACACCTAATTCATACTATTTATAATATGCTAATTCATACACCAACCTTAACGTAATCCAAAACCCAGTCCTAACTCTCATGCTGCCTTTAATCCTAAACCTAACTTTAACCCAAAATCCAGTGCTAACTCTAACTCTGGACCAAATTCCAACCCTAACCTTACCCTCACCCCAACAAACAACCCTGACCTTAATGACCTTACCCCAAACACTAATTCTAACCCTCGCCCTGGCCCTAATTATAACCCTAACCTAGTCCAAACCTGGGCCTAATCCTAACCTTAACCCTAACCTTAAACTTAATCTTAACATCAACTCAAAAACTCCTAACCCTCACCCTAATCCAAATCCTAACCTTAGCTTTAACCCAAACCCCAAGTCTAACTCAAATTCTGGCCCTAACCCTAAACTAAAACAAAACCTAATCCTAAGTGAAAAATCAACTGAATTTAAGATTAAGTCTCTCAATAATCTCCCTAATGTATTCACATGCTTTACTGCTACGTTGTTGATATGTTATTGAGAGTATTTACCTAATCTGAAAAGGACGATAAAAGACAACTCACCAGAATATCTTGAGATGAGTTACAGTAAATAGAGATTTTTACTGTTAAAAGGTAGTGTTAAACAGTTAATAGTTTGGAGAAAAATGTAAGTAGTCTTTCAGCAAATACATTTTTGTTTTTTACTTTCGCACTTATTGAACATAGTTAGCCAGCAATAAAATATACCCCACCTGTACAGAAAAAATTCAAAATTTAAGATATCCTTTGAGAATATGTTTATAAGTAACTACCTGTCATACAGCGTCAGACCACATGAACAAATCTAGTCAATGCAGCTAATATAAGCGAGCAATTTTAATGATGTGAATGGTGAGACTTCCATTACTTGTTAGCTACAATAGTCTCAGAGCTCCAGACAAAAAATTCAGACATTAGACATGTCTTGGATGTTTAACTAAATTTGAAGTTGATGTCTGAAGCTGTATTGTTTAGAAGGAATTTGATGTCCTTCCTCATTTGTGTTTCTCTCTACAATGCTTATTGCTGTGGTAACTGTATTTAGCACTGGTTTTTGGAAGTGCATAAGAGATTAATCTCTGGCTCCAATTTTAAAATGAACCATTAGGTTAATTGCACAACTGCATAAGGCTGAATGGGTACCTGCACTTCAACTAAACCCCTAAAAAGCAGTACAGCAAGTGTGTGTTAAAACTTGTTGGCATGCACCAATACAATTACTGAAAACATCCCATTGTGAAATCATTAGGTCAGACTCTATTTATTAATGTACAGTTCCACAGAGAGAAAAGAGAAAGAAATACAAAAATAAACATTGGCCTTCACGTGTAATAGATGGCTTTGACTGATTCCAAGAGATGTTTTTCTGGTAGAAGTCTGTGTGCTGTTCACTTAGGGGAAGACATTGAAAAGAATCATATATGGTGTAGAGTATAACCTTTTTTTTTTACATTTTGTAATTGTATGTAATTCAACAGCATAGGGTGGTACTATCCATCCACCACTGATTTCAAACCAGCCATCTTCAGCCAATCATGAACTAGAAATGCAAAACTACACCAATGATCAGTTGTAGAGGCCAAGACTGTGACTAAAGTGCTGCTTTCTAAATGTAAAGTTACCATAACCACAACTCTCCCATACATTTCAGCCTCTATTACATACAACTCACACTTAATTTTAGTCAAGCGTTGATTACATTGTACGTTGAATTGCATAAAGGATATTTGGTAAGATTCTGCACCAGGTACGCCCACGTTTCTAGCTTGACCTGGTGCCTAAGGATGGAAGACTAGACAATGCTCTCACATAACCAAGACCACAAACACAAACAACTGTGGTGGAACTGGGTGACTGCAAAACCAAATCCTTTCAATGGCTTTCGATATATTGCTCAGTGATGGCACTAGAGCATTGCTGTGTTGTCATGGCAGTTCAGTCACTTAGACTTGTACATGGAATTTGAAGGTGAATAAAGGTCATAATTTATGAAAAATTATTTATGAAATAATGTGCAAATGTATTTGAAGTTACTGATACAATCTGGTAGAACAACACAGAAGAGTCTGCAAAATACCATGAAGCTTTATAATGCCTCAAATACTAGTAACACTCCTCATATTATTGCAGATTATTTTTGCTACACTGCTCTGGAATCAAACCACTTGTTGTTTAAGTCTAAGTGTATTCTGCATATTTGAAATTGTACAAATAAAAGATTTAACAGCCAAGAAATTCTGGACACAAAATACATGTTGAAGATACAAATGAACAGAATATATTATGTATATAATCTTGAATGAAAATAAAACTTCTGAGCAATCAAACAAAATAGATTTTTAAAAAAGTACACTTGTTCACTCAAATTAAATTTATACATACGCAAGAGGCCATATTACTTGAAAGATACACGATTATGTTGACTTCTGTTGCTTTTGCTGACTCAAAAATAAGAAAGTACAGTGTGCAAGATCATTCAGCATAAACTAGACTTAGGCAGTAGACATTACTGTGTTCCAATGAACTTTATAGTCGTAATCAATTCCACCCAGTCACTGTCTAAGATGGATGTTAAGGACTATTGTATTGTATAAAATATTACTTCTTTTTGACCTAAAAAATACCATAAACATTTTCCTCTGTAAAATCCTTCAGGTACTTATAGGAATGTCTGGAGGGACAGAAAATAGAACCATAGAAAATCAAGACGTTTAATCTGAATCTGATGGTATGAGGAAGTGCATGTTGGAAGCAGGAGTGCTCATTTTGAACCATCCTACTTAGCATGACACTGCAATACTGTTAAATCTAGATCAAGATTAGATCAGACATCAGGTCCAGGTTAGCAGGGGCATGTCCTTTTTCCGAAAACAACAGAACATTCCTAAGCTACGGTGCCTCACGTCACCCTTCCAATGAACCCCAAAAAAGAACAAAATATATATGCCTCTCAATAAATAAAAGATAAATAGGGCACTTGGTTACTTCATTTAGAAATTTATCAGCTTTTACTAAAAGGCAGACATACAGATTTCAGTGAAAAAAAACTTTAAAAATGTAGGCAACCAAAAAACAAAACAAAAAAAAGTTCTGTGTAGCAATGTGCTTGGTGTAATAATCCACTGCAGTCTGGTTTCCATGTGCCATGCAGTGTTGTGTTGGCTGGAGTTCGAGGGAGGGTTTGTCTCAGTGAACGGATAAGTGACACCTTCAATCGATTCTCAGAGGTTTTAGGGTCTCCAGAAGAATACACAGCATACCCCATTTTATATCCGTTTCACATAGTTTCCAGGAAAGGTTCCAAAAAACTTGCTTCGTCTGGACGTTCCTGAAAAAATATACAATAATGAAAGTGATAAAAGTAATAGAGGCCTCATTAGTGCAATACATTTCCTAAAAAATTGCCCTAACGTAATGCAACATTTGCTTACAAGTTCAAAATGACCATATACTTAAATATAAAATATATTCAACTGACATAGATTTGAGTGTACATGAGCAAGCTTTTCAGGTTTGTCATTTACTTAAACATCATATAAACATTTTCAGCAACTGACAAATGAGTGAAATGGCTAGAGAACAGTTGTGAGAACAGGGTGCTCTCTTATATTGAGTGGAGGAGGACTACTTACTTTGGTTTCTGGTCTATTTTGTCATCAATAAATATTTTGTATTTTGTGCATGAAGCATGTTAGCAATGCGATTATAAAAAGTTTGTGTGCAAGGTTTGAACATTGTGCTGCCCTATGAACATTTACACATGAAATTCACAGTTTAGAAGTTATTACTTAAGTGTTAAGTTCAAATCTGGGTGTATGGGTTTCAAAAATTAGCCTGCTGGTCCTAGAGCACCTTGTCTTGCATGTTTTGATGTTTTCTTGATGTTTTCTAATCCAACTATTCATCTAATTAACTACTACTACCCTGCAGGCACTTCAGGACTTGGCTGTAAAACATTCTAATTAATCAACAGTGCCATCTAGTGGTGAAAAGAGACACAACTCACCCACAAACCACCCATCATCACATTTCTCCATGACATCAACAATATCTCCTTCCTTCAGTTCCAGCTCATCTTCATTGCGTGGCATGTAATTATATACGGCCTGAAATCTGGCAGATCATATGGTCGCACTGTTATAATCAGTATGGGCATAAAACTTAAGGTTACGGTGGCCGGGTATAAGACTGTTGGCACAAGAACAATATAACTACAAGCTTTAATGGTGAACCCAGTAGGAAAGCCAATAATAATCAAAGCATTTTTTAAACTATAATAATTGTCATAAAAGTGTATGATCACCATCATTTTAAATAGGTGAAGCAAATAGCCTACCGCTACAGACTTCCTGCAATGTGTGCACATTTAAGTAGTTGTAATATGAACAGAATTCATAATAGTGCTGATAGTCCCATGTTAATCCCAGTTGTATGCAGAACAATAAAAATATAAAGGTGTTGCATCAATAAGCAATGATGAAACACTCACGGTTCACCAGTTTGCAGAGGATCTTGGACATATGCTGGCCGCTGAGACTGAAACAAAGAGACAGACAGACAGACCTGATATAAGCACTTCAGTCTCTAAATCCTTTGAACTGTATGTCCAACTCATACTGAGGGTATCCAATGAAGCACTAAACTCAAAGAAAAATGCCAGTGTAGCGCCCCGGGTCAGGCCAGGATCAAATGTGTACCTGAATTATGTAAATACATTCAGAGCAAAAATAAAAGGCTTTTGATCAGATGCACATTAAATCGAGGTCAACCAGGAGCCAAGAACTGTTTCTAAGCCCACAACCAGACGGTGGTAAAACATCCATTTGTTTTGTCTAGTAATCTCTTTCGTGTAGTCTGATTGAAGGTCTTGGAAGCAGTAGAATAATGCCTGATATCCCAAAAATGAGGACTGTACTCCCCTTGTCTGGAGGGACTTGGGGGGAATAGGCCACGTGTCTAGCTCTGGGAAGAACACCTTGTTTAAGCTGTGTGCACAGGAAAGATCATTGGACATTCCTAGAAGCAAATCCAGACAGCCCAACCACTCTAAAATGAGTGCCCTGTGGTTCATCGCACTACATGGCAGAAAAGGCTTTTATGCATATTTCAGCAATTTTAGCTAAGAGTGTATCGAATGCACAGACACATTCAGGTCAAAGAAAGCTGTGCCTGATTCAAAAAAGCCATCCTGATAGATGCACGTGCAAAAAGTTCACACACACATGCGCAACATGTGCAATGAATATGGCCCAAAGGGACCATGATGCTTCTTGTAACCTCACAATGCATGAATGCACACAGAAAGACAAGCTGATAAAATATCCCTCTGCCACAAACATCCCTCTGACATTAAAAACTTTATGGGCTGGTACTAAAATATGCTGAATTTTAACATAACAGAAGGACAACTCGTAGCAGTCTTTATCATGCTTAAAGTCAAAACCCAGCAACGATGGTCAACATAAAAAAGGAATCCCTGCAAGTTATTTTTTATGCATACAAGTGACATGTTTACTGCATTAGTTTGAGAGCTAACATGCCTGTATCTTGTCTGACATGACGAATACTAGCATGGTTTTGTGCATTGTTTTCAGAAGTCAAAACCCTCCATTTGCTTGAGTTCCATTTGCTAATGCCACACACAGCGCATGAGTTCTCGTACCCTATGAGGCGGCGAAAAGTTTTGCCCTTTAACAGGCGATCCGCAGGATCTCCTAGACATCACAGGGCTACGAGGGGGCTTACCAACAACCACAACATCACGCCTTAACACAGGCTGAAAGAACCAGGAGAGCAGGAGAGGCTTCCATCAGGGTTATTGTCAAAATCACAAGCACCATCCACATGTAATAGAACAAATATAAAAATGCTCACACGTACTGTAGAACCAATAGGGGACTGAACCATGAAGGAAATTAAAGAAAAATATACAATATCAGTGTCATGCAAAATTATAACACTTTAACTGAAATTATTAATCTGCAAACCTCGAATTTCAAACAGCTGGGACAGTCTGTGAATTATAAATACAGAAAGCAGAGATTAATAAAAGTTTGACCTGTATTACATTGAAAACAGTACAGAAACCTGTTTTTTGCTGTTTATCTTATAAACTACATTGTTTTTTTTTTCTCTGCAATTAATTCTAAAAAGCACAAGAGCACCTGTGTGTCACAACATCTGTCCTTTTAACAACATCGAAACAATAAACGGGAACTGAAGACCACCTGAATTAGTTTTGAAAGTGGAATTCTTAAGTTCTAAGTGTTTAGCTGTGCAATCATGCTGCTATTTTAGAGGTCAGGTCTAGATTGTACTCCCCTTAATGTGGATGTGACTTGGCATGATCATGTTGAAATAAGCATGTACGCCTCGTCCAGGCTTCGTCCAGAAGATTGCTTATGTTGATCCCAATTGTGTATTTATCTTTTGCCATTAATACTGCCTTTACCGATAATGCTCTTAATATTGGAGTTCATATATCCCCATACAATGACAGACGCTGGCAGGTTTATGTTTTATATCTGATGTACACAAAAATCCTAGAAATTCATTGAGGATCAATGTTTTAAAACTATTTTTGCCCAATTGGCAAACTTTGACCTATGTCTGTCATGAACGGATAAGGCTTTTCTGGATGCTCCTTTTATACCCAAGCAAGTCTGAAGCATTTCATACTGAGTGTATATATACATATAAAATGACGCTAATCAATATCATTTAATATGTCTTTGTACTATTTTCATTTAAATACAGGATAAAGTGGATTTACTAATCGTCCCATCCTGGTTAGAATTAAGGTTTGCTGAAGATATGCTTTTATTACTGTTCTACATGCAGAACATAAACAATTACTACATGCACATTTCTTATCTGTTTACACAGAATGTATGTGCCCAGCTGTCCTGTCCCATCACTCTTTACAGACTACTACTGTCTTTTCTGTTGCCAAGCCAGTGGACACGGCTATAAGGGGCACAACTAATAAAAGGGTACTGAGGCAGAGTTCCACTCTAGGTTGTTGCTCTAGAGTGGAACCATCACTATGGATCAGCACCCACAAATAGATACAGATGAAATGGGTTAATTAAGATGTGTTAGTGTCTGAATTCAGCACACAGTGTCAGAGGATAAGGGACTTCAGAAAGGCAGACACCACTCAGTTACTGTCGAGCACCTTCTGTTTACCTTGCCTTTTGGGGACCGGAACTGTTTGGAAGAAGGGGTGGGGGAAAGGGACACCACGGGGAGTGGTGGGGTTGATCGAGGGGATGGGGGGGAAAATTTGGGTGAGGCAGGGGGTGGTGTGGGGGTCTGAGAGGTAGGTGGGGAGGGATGCAAAGAGGGACTCTGGGTAACGTCAGCCTGCTAAGAAAAAAGGGTGCGACACTTAGTTTATCAGGTAACAAAATTAAACATTTTATTTAATTAAAGCATTGAGGTTTCGGCCCACATGCAAGGCATTCATCAGATAACTAACTGCAGGACAGGTGCTAACATTCTGCAGGTAAGTACTTATGTAATGTACATTCACTGACTACTTTGAAGTACTTTGAAAAAATGCTTCTAGATAACACTATGAACACTATTTATGATGTTGCTATTGTAGCCCCTGGTTTCAAATCACTGTCATAACCATTTAGCACCAAACCATTCTATTTTTAATAACACTCAATTTGTTTACAACATCACCATTGAATGACACAAAAAAAATTATGGACTTCCCCTTTAACAATTCTGGTAGCTACTCATAAACCGTATGCAAGCATTTCAAAGCTGAATATGCACCAATTTAATTAAGACGGGCTTCAAGTATGCACTTTAAAGGGGTTAATCAAGACCACTTCCAATTGTTGTTAGTGTTGTCATAGAAAGCAAACCACACAGCGACACCAAGTGCTACCTCAAGTTCTGTTATCTCATCACGGACTGGGCAGACTGGTGTAAAGGTGTTTGGTAGCAGGGGCTCCAAGTTAGCCCGGCTGGCTTCGCTCGGCTCCTCCTCTATGAACAGTTTGGGTAGTTCCTCTGACACAGTATTCGGTGCTGGCCTATAACAACTCGCCTCTTCCTCAATGGGGCTTTTAGACAGGCTGGCTTGGATTATGGACACCAGCTCTTCACACACATCATCCTCAACTTCTCTGGATGACAGAGTGTACTTACTGGACAAGGGGTGTTCATTGGGCTCATAAACAACCAGGTCAATCGGGCTGCAAGATTTCAGCGAGTCTAACTTGTCGGAGCTCTGACTATCTTTAATGTCTGAGTAAGGTTTTTCGAGTGAGCCTATGGGCCTCTCACTTAAAGGTACCTCTATGACACTGTCAGGCCTGGGGCTGGAGTTGAATGTGGGGGAGATGGGAGAGGGTGTAAAGGAGGCGGAGGTGAGGTAAGGCTGTGGGGATGGGCTAGGGTCTGGGGACATGTAGGACTTGGGGGAGCTGATGGGAATGAAGTGGCCTTCTTTGAGTGCTGGGGTGAGTGTGGGGGGCGTGAGGGCGGGCGAATGGCCAGAGCCCTGCAGGTCCAGCCTCTCATAATCGTGCTGGAAGCTGGAGGGTAAGGGAGGGGGTGTGGGAGCGGGAGTTGCAGAGGGAGACAGGCCCAAAGTGAGGGAGAGCCACTCGCCAGTCACTGCTTGCAGGTGAGCTGCTCTCTGGGCACTGGGGGAAAGCGAAGGGTGCTGGCGGAGAGTGGTGGAGGAGAAGGGGGAGCTTGGTGTGGGGCGTGAGGATGAAGGCTTAGGAAAAAGAGAAGGAAAGAGAAAGACAGAGTAAAAGAGGAGAGTGAGTGAAGGAGGCAGGTAAAATTAGCTAAAATAAAAAGCGAAGGAACCAACAGATGAAAAAACTATGCACTTTTAATTGTTTGTTAGCTACAGTAGCCCCATAGCTGTTGTGCAAAACTTATAAACCGTATTTCAATGATAATTTACACTTACCAAACATTAGGACTTTGTTAAGCACACTAATATACTAATAATCAGTAGGACCGCTCTTTCCTCTTAGAACAGCCTCAATTATTCATGGCATGGATTCCACACAACTGCAGAGATTCTGTCTTAGGCTATTTCACTCATCTATTGTCCAGTTTTGCTGAGCCTGTGACCACTGCAGTCTCAGCTTTCTGTTACTGGCAAACAGAAGTTGAATCTAATTTAGTCTTCTGCTGTTGTAGCCCATGAGTCTCAATGTTTGCCATGTTGGTTTTGCATTCTGAGATGCTTTGCTGCTCACCACAGCTGTACAGAGTGGATATCTGAGTTACCGTAGTCTTTCTGTCAGCTCCAATCAGTCTGACCATCTTTGTTGGTGACATCTCTCATCAACAAAATGTCTGTCTGCACAACTGCCACTCTGCCACACTGGATACATTTTCCTTATTGAACTATTTTGAGTAAACCCTAGAGACTGCTGCGCATGGAAATCCCAGGAGATTAGCAATTATAAAATACACAAACCAGCCTGTCTGGCACAAGCAATCATGCTATGCTCAAAATCACTGAAATGTCATTTTACCTATTCTGTTAGCCAACGCAGATGGCCTATTACCTGCCACTCGACTGTCTGATTAGATAACGAATGAGTAGGAGTTTATATTTAGTGAATGGTGAGTGTAAAGGTAGACTGCAAGAACTACCTTTTATGATGAGCACTGTAGTATATTCTCAACCACAAAAATTATTATTAAAGCATTCATATTATAGAAAACCAATTTTTAAATAATTAAAACAAAAATTAATATTAACCATTGTTAATGTTTCAAAACAAACAATACCCTGTTTATACAGTCCCTAAATAGAAAATTATTCTACAAGAACAGCCTAGTTTAAGATCATTGTTTCTGATGTTACAAGAACCAGCACATTTACATACATTCAATTATTGAGCCTATGGCAAGCATAGCCCCACCCAGTCACACTGTTTTAAGTGCTTTTTCAATACAGGGCAGTCCATCAGAACAGAGTACATTCATTTTATATCAATAGCAAAAACGGGTTGGAAAATGGCCATGTAAAAATGAATTATGATCAAGTTTGGTAGATAAAAGCTCAGATAGACCACAGCTCAGTGGATCTTAAGGTAAAAAGTGTATAGATATGGGCCTTTCAGTCCATCATGGTGGATGTTAATGTTAAACCTTGGCAAAACCCTCGAAGCACCCTTATTAGGCTTGGTTTAATTAACAATGTTTCCAGAAGATAGCACCCCCAACTCAAAATACCAGCTATATACTGAGAGAATTTATTACTCAAAGGCTGCATACAATCAGTGATTGTCATGTTAAAAAGTAATTTTACAAATTTTCCTCATTTTCTGCATTATTAAATTATTAAGATGGAAACATTTAAAGGGTTTTTTTCAATGTGAAATGCAAGGGTTAGCCCTTTTCAAAAAAGAAAAGCTTACCTGAAATGGCACATTGCACTTTAAACCACTTTGCTTGGCTGTTTCTGTCCCCACAATTGAACTATGCACAAATGTTAAAAAATGGTGGGATTTCCTTTTAACATCTGACACATCTGAAGTGATAACTAGAACTTACACTACCTGTGCACCAAAATGTAGTACAAGAAATAGACACCAGGTGGTGCACTGTGTTTGTTTTTGTATTGACTATGGACTGAATTATGATTAATGCTATATCTGGTAAAACTACATTTAATTAAACTAAACTTTACTATTCCATTTCCGCCAAGCTAAGAAGTAATGACCTTTGCGTTTGCTCAAAAAGAAACAGGTGCATTACTGTTTCTAACATTGTTTTACTGCTGTACAATTTACTGAAGTTTGTAAAGCTGCTGTGTCAGTTCCATTATCATTTACAGAAATGACTAGCAGAAGAACAGAAGAATCCCACCTGCACGTGCACATAGCAGTGATCCATATATGACCGCTTTCAGCCCATAATTAGCTTGAGCTGGCGATTGGAGGAAAGGGTAAATAATCTGATCTAAGGTAGGTCCGCTTAAACTCAAGTCATGTGAGCAGAGGATCATGCCACTAGTGTTCAGTACTTTGGATGGAATTACAATTCAAGGCCAGTTAATCTGAACGAACACAAAGTTAAGGCAGAGCTAATCTGGAGATGACAGGAGTGCTTTACTAAGGTGACTGGCTCTCAGCCAAATGAGGTCCAATTAATCTGAGGCATATAAATGCTTTTGAGACTTTGTGAGTGGATTAATCCTGTCACCTTCATTCAGATGCCCTCTGTGCAACACCCTTCATACATAATGGGAGCAAGAGATTGTATTTATTCGGACACCTCTCTTAATCCAATTAACCCTCAGAAGTCTAGAGTTATTGCTGAATAATATATCTACATAACTTTATAATTACTTACACAAAATGCTTCAAAGATTTAAATTCACACAATTCCTTTATAGAAAGCCAAAGCTATAGCAGCTACAAATATAAAATGTAAACAATCAAATGTAAACAAAAATATAAAAAAAAACAATCAGAGCTGTAGCTAATTCTATATTTAATAAATCAGTAAAACATCAAGAGTAATGTTATTTGTTGATCTTTCTAAAAAAAAAAAAAAGACTAAATAAAGCATCCAAAATACTCCTGGTGTCTAACTTAGTATTTCAAGCTACACTGGACAGGAAGTATTATACAACAAAATAACAAATAATTAATGTAAGAACTAATTTCAAACTGTAATGTAGATCTGTAATGTAATTATGCAAGAAATTAATTCATTCACTGTCCGTTTGGGTGATAGGGGGTGCTGCAGCCTGGGCAGAAGGCAAGAAACACCCTGTCACATAAAGGCATTTAATTGCCTACCATGTCTTTGCATGCTGTGGAATTAACCCTGAAAAACAGACCCAGACCTTTATCCCTCCAAACTTTGCTGTTGACACTATTAATTCCAGTAGATAGTATTGTCCTGGCATCCACCAAACACAGATTCATCCATCAGGCTGCCAGATAGTTAAGTGTGATTCATTACTGCTGATAAAAAGTTTCCATTGCTCCACAGTCCAGTGACAGTATGCTTTCACCACTCCAGTCAACACTTAGCATTGCACTTACTGAGCTTAGGCTTGGGCCCAGCTGCTCGGCCATGGAAAATAATTTCATAACGGTCCCAACACACAATTCTTGTGCTATTGTTGCTTCCAGAATCAGTTTGGATCTCTAGTGAATGATACATCAGAGGACAGATGATTTTTACGTACTACACTCTTAAGCAACTTGATGACCTGACTGTCTTAAGCATGGAGACTGAGCTGTTGCGGTACATTCCACAATGCTTTCATTTCACAATATAATAGCACTTACAGTTAACTAAGGCAGATCAAAAATAAAAGAAATGTCATAAGCTTGCTTGTGGGAAAGGTGGCATCTTGTGACAGTGCCATGTCTCTGAGCTCTTCTGTACAACCAAATCTACTGCCTACTAATGTTTGTCAATTGCATGGCCATAATCTTGAGTTTACAGACCTGTTAACAATGAGGGAGGCTAAAACATGTGAACTCAATAATAAAGGGATGGCTACATATTTTTGGCTATATAGTGTATCTCGTATTTTTACACAAACACGTGACTGAAATGTTAGAATTCACACTTCAAACCTAACAACACTTGACAATGCAGTGATATGCTTTATCATCTAAAAATGGAAAAGCCCAGAACTCTGATTAAAATGAAGATGGTGCTATTGTTATTTTACTTCATGCTGTATTTTAAGCAAACCAACTTAAGGCAGTTAAACTGCTGGTTACTAAAAAAAAGTGAATTTTATATGCTGAACAACAAAATATTGTTTTACAGTGTGGGCAACCATTGTGACTGCTAAGTGTTAACATGTATTTTGAATGTAGTCTGGTGGCTCACTGTCACTTAGGCAATTGACTTTAGCATACTGCATGTCTGTGCACGAGACCTGGTGTGAGTAAAGCTTGTGAGTGACATGTTGGGGAATAAGATTGCTAGTGAAGGCTTACCCTGCTGTGCACCCGGTCGCTGGAGACGCTACGGGGGAGAGAGCCTCCTGGAGGCTGTCCAGAACTTTTCACGGGGGATTTCTTGATGATGTCTACGTAAGACACAGGGAAGATGCCCTGTTTATTTGTCTCTGGGATTCTGCCCTCAAACCAGTTGTGGTCCACCTGTCGTAGCAGTATGACATGCTCACCCTGGAAGACATCAGTACAGAAGTTTAAAACCGAACTCACGATGATTGTATTCTTAGAAAATTCTGAGAAAATTTAATATTGTTTTTAAAATAATATACTGAAGCTTGTTTTGTGGATTTTAGTATTTAAAAACTGCCTGAGAACTTTATTTTGTCAAACAATGAGTGCATACTTTATAGAATATCAACAGACTATCAACATCATGATACATAGCTGCATTTATACATTTTTACAGTTCCAAATAGTTGTACTCCCCTTTCATTACTAAAAATCACTACTTTATGCTTGTATAAAAAATAGTGTATTTCTAAAATTGTAATGTGTAATTACTGGTTATTTCAGATTTTACATTTACATTTTTTTACATTTTACAATTTCTTCTAACATGTTAAGCTCAGCAAACTAGCAAAACATTGTAAAATGTAAGTTTGTTTAAATTTGTTTCTTAAAGAGTTAACTAATATTCACTCAGTAAAGAAGCCTTGCCTTTCTTAGTGAAAGCTCCACATTAGTGTCAGCATTAAAGTTATAGCGTGCCACAGCCTCCCCAAGCTCTCTGCTCTGGGCTGGAGGAGGAGGCCTCACAGGCTGGTTCCTCTCTGACAGTGGGATTTTCTGATAACAGAAACACAACAGAGAAAGAAAAGCATCAAGTCAGTCAACACTCACAATGCAAAATGGGACAAAAACACAAGTTTGAAGTATGTATATAGACCTGCCATGATTATTACCTGTTAGCTGGTGATAAATTGGTATATAAAAACAATTCCAACACATTAACATATACTCATTGTTTTTTAATGATAAGCATAAAGTAGTCACCACTGATCTCTAAATGTGGTCCAGCAGTGCTCAGAAGGTTTTAGAAGTCTCCTAAAACTTTCTTTCATTTACAAGCATTTGCCTCAACTGATAAAAACAATTCACGATTTATTTGCTGCACCACAAACAAACACTACAAACCTCCACATAAGAGATGGGGAAGATGCCCACTTTCCCATGCTGCTCTCCTTCATACCAATTATTATCGACTTGTCGTGTGATGTATACCGTCTCCCCTTTCTTGAATGACAGCTCTCTGCATAATTGAAGAAAAACACCAGTATTTGATCATATATTGACTTATAACGGTAGAATATGAAAGTTAAATCACAAAAAAATGTGTAAGCACATAGAATTTCAGCCATCTCTTACTTTGCTGTCAGTGCCTTAAAATTATATATTGCTCTGGCTGGCAGTTTCTGTAGGACAAGAAAAACAGGGCGATCAAAATACCTACTGTAATAACAGACATAAAGTTTAGCAGGACAGCTCTACAAAAACCATCTCCACTTATTTATTATTCAGAGCATCTAGAAAAACAATAAACAGTTTAACTCCTAACCTCTTTGACTTCAGGTGTAGGCCTCCTGTTTTGTGGAGTATGTGGGCCCACATCAGGACACAAATAGCCTCTGGATGTGTCTTGATCTAAAGGGAAGACAGAAACAAACATTGAGAAAGGATGGCTTGGTTCATCCAGACAAAAGAGCAACTACTATCATATGTAGCAGGTATGAATTGGTAAGCTAATGATGTGCTCATTCAGAACAACATGAATACAATAGTAGCAATAAAAAATAAAAACAAGAAATAAAACATAATGTAAAAGAAGAACCTGGTTTGCCTACATGCCAACATCTCTATAAGCTCTCCTAAATGACTCCAACTGGTTATCACAGGGAGGAGATTTATGCTCTAGCACTGGTAACAGATCCCCTGCATGGAACAAATGTATTTATACTAGACCCCCACATGGTGAGGATTTCCCAGTGCCAAATGCCCGCAAGGCTCTTTGCTCAGGAGAATCGTCATTTAAAAGGCCTTGGCTCTTTGCAAAAGCAAATGGTGCTTCAATCGTCAGCAAATGGCCATAAGGTTTATTTAAAGATCTTTGAAATGGAAAGCTGTACCCTGTGCCAATGTAAATAAACTATACCCTCCCACAATCCATAAGGCATAGAGACGAGTCACAGGTCTTCTATACAGTGGTAGGACAACATACAGCGGCACAATTCATAAGAGGGTCAAAATCCTGAACCTGTATTTAGATTGCAAGCTTCAGCTGCTCAAGTCATCTGTTCACAGCTATTTCTGTGGACAAGATTTTTAGAGTCGCAAAATGCCCACACACATAGTGGGTCCAGTGAAAAGCTATGGTAAACACTGTCATGCAAACTGAAGTAGTGAAAAATGCCAACAGAAATACAACAACAATTGTAAACCTAGGAAATAAACGGGACAAATCATAGTAAACCATAACAGAATGACATGTGAGGCATGCTTCAATGGTGATCCCTTCAATGAAGCCCCAAGACCCTCACTCTACTCAAGCACATTCACAAACACAGATGCATGGCAGTGGTGGGCATGAAGGGCGGTTGGAAAAGTAGAGAACTTAAACACAAAAAGGGGACAGCAGGGAAGTTGGGGGCACAGAAGATGAATGAGCAGAATCCACCTTGACAGCAGTGCTGAGAGTCAGGGTTCCTCTGGTTGTTGTTGTTGTCCATGTGGTCATAGGAGGCACTGTAGGCCAGATGGGAGTACTCTGGCTGGTAGCAGTCCTGGCTGCACATGCCATCAGGCTGGGGGTGGCATGAACGAAGGTGGGACAAAGGGCTGGCCTGTTCCAGGGCTTGCAGAGAAGTGTTCCTCTCTGGAATATCAGGAAGCAGCTCTGCCAACAGTCTGTGGAGGATGCTGTTGTCTGGCAAGCTGCCTCGCCGTTTCTCGGCAAGAATGTGTTCGTAGATGTCCTTCAAAGCCGAGTCCAGAGCTTCGTACATGCAGCTCCTGGATTTCGGGAGAGGGGAATTCTTCTTCTTGCGGAATGGCACTGGACTGACCAGGAAGGCCAGCTTGCTGAGGCCCATATCAGACTCCTTTAAATGGAGTTGCTGCCTCCGGTCTTGTTTAGCTCTCTCATGTTTAATCATGGTGGTGAAGCGAGTGTAGGAAGCTGGGCACCTGCCTTTGCAGGAGCTTACCAGTTGTCTGTTGTAAAGATGATGGTTACCTGATCCACAGAAGCTTTCAGATGAGGCGAAAGAGCAGTGGTCAAAGTCGCTCTCGCTACAGAAAGATGAGCCCTCGATTTGGATAAAGTCACTAAGATCGGACACAACAGCGTCGTGGTCACTGTCCGAAAACTCCTGTTGAACAGTAGATTGTTGCAGATGGTCGCTGGTCACTTGGATATGGATTGGCACTTGAGCACGGATCTTGGTGTACTGAGGTCGGCCCTCGGGAGGATTCCTGGCTTGTGGCTCGTCATTTAGCAAAGATTCAATAGAGTACCTGTGATCTGGGCTGCTACTTCTTCGAGAGGGCCCCCTGGACTGGCACTCGCTTCCCAGGTTTGGCATGGATTTGGATTTCTGGATCAAGCTCTCGAATTCCGAGATCCTGTTGTGCACCATGTCTCGTGGTACCTCGCTGTTGCAGCCGTTGGTGCCCAAGCGACGGTCCTTGTGCTGCTCGCTCTCATACTTATTAATCCTAGCTTTGACGGAGCAGATTACCTCTGAATTGATCAGCTCTTGCCGGTTAATGTGGTGCATCTTCTTGTAGAGTTTGAGGAAGCCTGGGGCATCATGAGCAGAGCGATGTCTGCTGCGTTCTCTGGGATCATCTGAAACCTGACCATTGCTGAGAGGAGATCCTTCTGGTTCTCCATTCTGCATTAAAGAACCGATGCTCTCTGAGCGGTTTCTTTCTCCCATTCCTTTGTCTTGACCCTCAGACAAGAGGTCATCACAACTCCAGGATTTGAGTTTAGGAATGGCCTCCTCTGTGCTGACCCACACCTCCAGACTCCCTGGCTCTGTGTGCCAGCCATTTTTAAGGCCATCTGAGCAAGATGTGATGACCGTGTTCTTATTTTGGTCATATGTGGCTACCGTACCATGAGGCAGACTTTCACCATTTAAGTGTGCTGAGTGCATTGTGCTAATATCCCCACCTTAGGTATCCACCATGAGCAGCATGACAAGAGAAAGACACGAGAAGACATTAACATGTAATTGGCCCTTGGGTGAAAAAACTTTTTTTATTATGTACCAGGGGAAAACTAAAAAGAGGTTATATATCCTTAATGACAAACCTTCTTCAGTATACATCAAAAGCAATTGAAACACTATCTTCACCGAGACTGTAAACAATAAATAATTCATTTGACTAATTCATGCAAAAGGAGACCCTTTTTAAGATTCCGCTCCTGCTCTAAGCTCATACAAGACATAGCTCAAAAGAAACCTCTGGCATTTACATTTCCAATGAGCCCACAAAGAAGTAACAGGCTTTGATGTCTATGATGCTTACCTTTTGGCCTGGACGGGGAGGTGGAAGTGGAGGGGGTGCTGGAGAGAGGCTTCTTCTGGGTGAGGCTGCTCCTGGGTGGCTCTGACAGACGAGCGGCAAGAGTCTCGGCTGGCCTCACTAGACTCTGGGTAGTACTCAGACTGCTCTGAGGTCTGGACTGAGTAGTAGTAGGTTCTGACTTTCGTCTCTTTCTGTTATCACTGGCAGCACTATATAGAGTGGTAAGAGAAATAGAACGAAAATAAATAAATTGAGTCCCTAAATTATAAAATACTAATACACTAAGGGTCAACAAAGAGATTACACCACCCAAAATGAAGGCTTATGGCTAATTCTGATTCAGATTTTTATTTACGCTAAGTTGGCACTATGTGAACTAAATGAACATACGAACAGTTTACAGTGCTTTGTATAAATGTAATATAGATATACAGTGCCACAATATAAATATAATATACATGCTCAATATGAAAAACATTATTAGCTTTTTTTTTAATTTAATAAAAAATCTGCTGCACATTTAACTAACCTGAACCAAATAAGGTGCTCTATCGAAAATAAGAGATAACTGACTATTTATCACAATAAGCCACTGACAGTTACGCCACAACATTGTGATAACAGCAGTATTTACATACAGCGCTATCACAATTTCCCAACACAGATTGGACCAAATCAAGTGATAAAATGTTCAATTGCCAATCACATGTTTAAATCTGCTGATTCTGATCAATCATAAATTCTTAGTTATCATAGAGAGTTTATTTGCAAACTTCAGGAACTAAAGGAATAACAGATTAACATTATTGAAAAAAACGGCAGAATCTAAACATTTTACTCTTTCAATGTCATCTCACTACTCGTCAGGACTCAAGCCCTTGAAATGTTTAATCTGCCATGGTGGCAGATAATTTTCATTTTCATTATGTGCTTTTTTAAAGTTGTGCCATAGTTTGAAAAAGAAAAGAAAATCATTACTTTGACCTGTACTTGATAGATTTCAAGAGAGTGTTGCAAAATAAACTAATGCTTAAAAGTTTGCGATCACTTATCATGTTAATAATTGTTAGGTGTAGACTGAAATGCTGGACACCAAAACAATAACATACATAGTTTAAGTTTTACAGTATTTTGATAACAACATAGTAAAAATATGGAAGTGTTTTTAAATAATAAGCTATAATTTTCCTGAATAGCAGTTTAATTAAGGCATTGTGGATGTCAGTTTCTTTATAAGTTCATTCTCATTTCTCAATTATTGTGAAGTCTTATTGTGAATTTTGTGTATCATTGACAATGTCTATATTTTTTTACACATTTTTACAAACTGTCTGAAGCGTGTAACACATTTGTTTCATCATAGAATAATTCTATACATGTATGTATAAAGGAATTGATTTCATATGTATAAAATCAGTAACCCCAAACTTTTGAGCAGTAGAGTATAACTACTGCAGTGGTGTAACGTGTGTGGTAGTGATGTGACAATGCATCAGATTAACAGTCTATTAATTATGCTATCTAAAGGAACTGCATTGTTTAAACACCAAAGTTTGCAACACCAACACCAATGCCAGCAGCAATCAACAAATTCACTCCAGCACTCTTCCTGCCTCCCAGCTCTAACATCAATATTAACATATGCAAGAATATGATCAGAATTTCATACTGTTCATTTCACAAGAATGCAAGTTTCAAACTTCAGACAATGTTATTTTAATTTTTGCTGGAGATTAGAAAACTGACTGTGGACACAGGAACACAAACCAAACAGCCACATACCAGCCAGAACAATGCTTCAATTATGTTCTAGACAGATATACACATAAAGTAAACAGAGCTGACACATACAGTTTATGGGGGGTCCTAGGATCCTAACCCTAAAGGCATACTGCTACAAGGTCAGACCAGTGAGTGATTGATGTCCAACTGACAGTGCAAGGACAAAGCTTTTTCAGCTGTCCCACCATTCAGACCTTTTCATGGTTGTTCCAATAATTAATCAAAAACTAAAACAGTCAAGAAACATGAGGGCAGGCATGTAGATCACCGTCATTGAGAAAATGCAACTTGATCATTTCTTTTTTAAACATCAAACTAATAATGACTCACGTACAACAGAGAAAAGTAGCTTACCTTGAGGGTCGTTCGAGGCTTCTGTCTGTGGACGGCTGATAAAGAGAAGTCTGGAACAGAAAACAAAGTAGAGTGATTCCTGTAATTGTGCACAGCAGTAGATCTCACACATTCTCAGCACACTGTGCAGCTGTCAAAAAGCTGCCCCAAATGCTGTGCTGCACTTCCAAAAAAAAAAAAGATATGTAGGCACAGAGCTGTCGAATTATCTTCAATGATCAAGATGCCTTGAGGTGGAAAGCTCTCCTTAAGAAAAAAAAAAGCAGCTGGAAGCAATGGGTCACTTACGAGCATTTCAATGTCAAACAAGGCAGGGAACTCCTTGTACACATGGCTGAAGTACTTAATCATTTTCCCTTCTACTGAACCCCTGAGAAGGCTCCTCTGGAATAGTTCGCCAGGGCTGTGGGAGACGCCCATTTTTTTTTTGCTTTTTTTTACAGCCTTTAAAAGTAGCCTCTGTGTGGTGCCAGAAATGTCCGCTCGCTGTGACACATTTGTGGCTAGTAAACATAAATACAGGCCTAAGTGACAGCTACCTCGCGAGCAGGCTCTTAATTGGGCTGCGAAGGCCCCATGACAATTTTAAGCAGCTCTCTGTATGGATTCAAAGCAGTCGTCCAAACATAACTCCAATTGTGACCGCCCACCATCGTTTCCAACAATGGAACTGCATGCAATTCCAGCCAATGACAAATAACTTTCAGACCGCTACTCAGTCTTTTAACTGGTAAATACTGCTGTAACATATCATTGTAGGTCATATGGTTTAAGGACTAGAATTCACAAGTGCATTTCTTTAATCACACTCTGTAACAGCACTATTTTGAAGCATGCAATTATATCACAGTCAGAGCCGGCCAGGCTAAAGTACCGCCTCCACATACCGGGGTTAAACATTCAACGCATTAAACGCTGGCACATTACCATATCCTTCCACATCATTTCTTAAAATGATACATTTGTAAGTTTTTTCTGCACATATTAATTATAAACATACCACAGATACAATGTAAATAATATATATTTCAATTCTGTTGTGCTGATATTTACTCTTCTATGTTGTGGTTAACAATACATTTACATTTGTTTATACAATATTTCCCCATATTGATATATTGTTTATGCTGGAAAACTTTTAACTAAGGGTGTGCATTGCGATGAATGTTGATATTCAAATATTCAGAAAGAAATATCCAATCAACTGCAGAAATGAATTAATTAATGTAATGACAGCACAAAAAAATTTAAATCATGTTGTAATATTTAAAAATAGGCATGAGAGTATCCATAAACATCCCTCATCCAAACAACATAGAACTGTATTGAACAGAGCTGTGGATTGACAAAAGCCTGGCAATACCATATGTATCATGAAATAGGTGTTATGATTGTGATATATTGTGATATTGTAGGCAATGTGACATACCTAAATGTTTTTTACATTTCATTTTTGGAAAACTCATATAATATAAAAACATGAGCTAGTGGACAAGGCTTATGGCTAAAGATTACAACATTGCTATCCAGTGGTCGGGGATTTTAAACACAACCCAAAATGAACCACTGTCTTTCCATTTAAACTGTTATTTAAAAATCAGGTGTATCAATATTTTCTTACACCGCTAGTACAATTGACCATAGGTGTATGGGCTAGTCTTAACCATTTAAACTTACTCTATTTTGTTCATAACAATTCATAAAATGTAGATAATTTGTAGCAGAAACACATATCTGATACAAATATCATTTCAGTCAGAATGTAAAACACCCTTCAGCACAAAAGCCATGCACTGGACAAATGTTAACAAGGGAACTAGCTAGCTATCTGTCAAAAGTGTCAGCAGGCTAATTTTATGCTCACAGAAAATAAACACCAATATGTAACAGGATACGTCATTTGATATGAAGGATCCCTGGCCTTCCACAAGTACTTTGACTAAGACCTGGCTGCTTACAACATGTCTCATAACAAAGCACCCAGCACAGGAATGTATAGGCTACATCACTTTGAGTACGATAAGCACTGCTCATTTCTCAGTAGCTGCTTTTGACAAGACAGACAGATGGTTTTAATGGTGAATGATGAACAAGCGATAGGAATTGAACAAAAAACCCTCATTTTTGGAATCATGCTCTCGTTTTACTGTGCATTTTCTTTCACTTTAACTGGTATTCACCCATTTGCCCTTCACACCCAACTCACTGATTACCTCTTGGTGGAATCGGGGCGCGCTCTCTGGATTGTAATCCAGTTGTTTTTTAGGAGGCTTGACCCAGAGGAGGAAGAGATAGCAGGAGGAGAAGTGGAGATGGTAGAGTCACAGTTATGATGGGAGAAAAAGGGGGAAGTAGTTACCTGACTGCAGAAGAAGAATCAGATGACATGCCACCTTACACCAGCATACAACTAGCAACACGCTGTATCCTATCACTGGTCACTACTACATTTACATAATTACAATTAGGGGTGCACAATATGTTGGCAGCTGATTTACCATTTGGTAATAAATAAGAAAAAGTCCAATGTTGGAATTACAGCCGACAGTTATGACTGGTAATTTAGTGCTTTTGATTTGAGCATGTAATGATGCGCATGTAGCCACTAGTGCTGGCCATTTGCATTTATTTCAATCTCCTCAAATGGATAACATAATGGGCAAAATGACACTCCATACATGAAACACTCGAGGTTTTGTGTTGAAGCAGGAACACCACTTATGTAATGTTCTAACTGTAGGTGTAAGTGCTAAATGATGTAAAATATTTACATAATGTTACAGTATGAATGTTAAAATAGTTGCTGTGTCTGTCTTATGCTTACTGGACTTCATATATGAAGTGTACACATTTACACATGTACACAAGTGCTCAGGTACTCACTGGAGGTGCGTTTAAATACAGTTTTTTACTGAATACCACTGTAATATGTGCCACGTATGCTTGTATTTGCTTGTAAATAAGTATATTATATCAAGCATAATTACTCAAGCCGATTTGTGCTGCTATCTTATTCTAGTGGTTAACTTTAACTTCAGATACACCAGTCCCACATTTTTAGTTCAGTATCAAAACACAGTTTACTCTGTAGGCAGAGCATTGCTTTAGCTACACCTCTGCATTTACAGTATGAAGGGAGACTGTGTTACATCCCGTTGTCCTGAGGTAAGTGTAAATATTCTGAAAATTAGCTTGTAATATTAAGAATGGTGACCAGTGAAAAACGTACTTCTTTTTACAGTTAAGTAAACTTTTTTTGTGTTTAAATGAAATATATTTTGATTGTATGTGTACGCATCTATTCAAAGCTGTGTTCCTTTTCAGTTCGACTCAAAATCTTAAAATTGTCACTGCTGCAACATTCACCACTGAAAGATGGACATTACTGGTGAAGTTTAGTAATGTAATTATTGTTTTGTCCCTGACAGTTATATGTCCCAGCTGTGTTCTGAACACATTTGTTTAGAATGATCCATAGAAATGAAATGCAAATGCAAAAAACATAAGTTGATGGTATCAGCAATGAACACAAGATCACTTATAGTTAACAGCCAAGAAATTCTACATCAGTGCAACCCTAATTACAATTATCTCTCACATCTTACACCACAGTGGAAGATCATGCAAGTGTTGTTAAATTCAAACCTGTCATTTGCATTATCTGTGTCCTAAACTTCAGACTTCAATGTGTGAAGAACACAGACACCCAAAAACGCAACGCACAAGGCCAAAATATTGGAAGGAGGGAGCAGAACGCTTCAGTAGATCAGATCATCTCTTAATCTTCACACACTTTTAACATCCAGCATTTGGCGTCTCTGCTCATTCCAACCAGTCATTCCATTCCACAGGACTAGGACAGGTACTGTGGCAGTCTAAACTAACAAGCTTCACGCCGACCACAAGTGCCATGCTAGCAGCAACCAAAACCAAACACTCGAAACTGCACCTCACTTACCGGCCGTCCAAACTCCAGCTCAGCAAAGAACTTATACCAGGGCTCATTCTCTAAATCTAGCTCATCTGGGTTTAAGTTACTCTTCTGGTTTGCGGATAGGGCAGATGTGGGGTCAGGAGAGAGGGATGAGAAGGGAAGGCATGGATGAAAGGGAGTAGTTATGGTCACAGAAATGCAGATGTCAATATGACGAATAGCTTTATATTGAGGAAGAAGCTGTGAAGCTGTGACTCTGGACTGCAGTGTGCTCTCACATCCAGCAGAGTGCAGTAGCACACTGTTATTTTTCACTATAGGGGGACAACATATTCACTAATAACAGCATGTCCACCTATTTAAGTGAATAACTACCTCCACCAGAAACATCACAATTAACTCTATGCTCGGAAATTATACCATTACACAAATGAGACCTTATTAGTAGCATCGTTTGCTGTAGTTTATCAAACATCCTTAATATTAATGAAAATGAATTCATACCAAGACACAATGGGCATCTACTGTTAATCCTGAAACAAATTATAGCCTAGACCAATAACAGATGGGGTGACATTAAGAGTACTGATTGCCTCCGGCACTGGTGACACATTTGGACTGGTTGATTGATTTTTTTGTAATGATGCATGCTATTCAGCCCAAGGTCAGAATGTGCTGACAGTGATTTTTTTCATTTTCAGACAGGGAGGTTCAAAAATCACTACATGCTTTATCCGTGTAATGCTACATTGTATCAGACAATGGAGCTGCAAGACTTAAATTGGTGATTTGTGGTAAAATCTGTGATTACAGTTATATGGCCACATTGTTAGGGTATGTATGATAAAGATATCAGCGCTGCTGAAAAAGCCATGTTTTTTTCTCCATGATTTGTAAATGGCATTTGCCCTTTGCATTGAATGAAAATTTCATTAAAAAATGGTACAAATTACAAATGGCTTAAAATTACTTCCAAAAATATATTATTATCTTCCATTTGAAATTAAGAAAGTTTTTCCTTTTAGAATTTTGAACATTTTGGAGATTTTGTTCCAAGAGCAATCACAGAAAGTATGATTTAGATCAATGATTTTAGATAAACATCTAAAGAGAAATCTCCATAATTAGAAGCAACCACACTTTCAACTTGTCTGCATCTCATTTACTTGTAAAAGCATCTGTTAAATGAAACCCAAAACCCAGAAGGACCTTACCGCTCTCTCCTGCTCTAGAATGGAGGATTTCCCTGGCTCGTAGTCAAAGATACTCCTTGGCTCTGCTCTGTATTTTCGAGTGTCCACTTTTCTTTCTGGAGGGCCCCATTCGTTCCTACGAGCATGAGAGAAGTAACAAAAGCTTCACACAATATCAAATAATATTTACCACGACTTTGCACAAAGGTCTTGGCTGGTGATGAACACTATACACATATAACATAAAATCACTCAGCCTGCATGCACCTTAGAGTGCAACTCCAACATTCCCAAGAACACTCACATGTTGGGTGTGCTGCTGCCTCCTTGGTGGATGTCCCGGTCATGAGATCTGGGCTGAGCTGCTGATGAGGTAGGCAGGGGAGAGGAGGTGGGTGCTCTGAAGCCACATGTGCCGTTATCAGAGATGCTCTTCGAGATGGGTCTGTATGTACTGCTCTTAGGTGCAGGGTGTGCTTGGACAGTATTAGACGAGCCACGCTTCTCTGAAAAAAAGCAAAAATCAATAAAGGTCTACGAGGTTATGTGTGCTGTAAGATCTTTTCCTGCTGTTGAATCTTAGAGTGACATGATGTTTTTCTGTGTTCAACTAAATTTCTGTGAACCTGGATTAAGCCTAGTATTAAACTAAACTGCAACGTCAACGGTGTTTCCATTGTCTAGGCTTAGTCTTAATGTGGCCCTGTATGCATTTATTCAACACACAAACTTGAACCACATCAGTTTTTAGCATTTTTGATCAAATTAGTTGAATTATGTCAAATGCATATAATCACATCCAATGAAATTGCTCAATGTTATATAAAGAAGATACATACCAGCATTCACGGCAGGATAAGTAGCATTACGGGAACCGGTATATTCAACCTCTGTAAAACAGATTAGTCCCAACAATAAGCAAGATTACACAAATCCAAATGATGCAAGCAACCTAAGTTAATAAACCAAACTAATAATTTGGCTTAATTTGGCATCAGAAAAAAACTAAACACAGAGCACCACAGAAAAAGCATAATTAAAGGTGCATAATAAGTCAGAGGGGGAGATCAGGTGTTGTTCCTGTCTCGTGCCCCTTGACCCCCAGAGTCCCCAGGGAAACACGCTGACAGATACTGCTGGGGCTGCGTAGTCAGGTTCCAGCAGTGACGCAGCTCTAATCCACAATCTGCTGAATTAAGCTCTTTTATTGTCGTTCTTTTTTTGAAGCTTGTAAAATCTCCTCTCTTCAGAGAGCACCTGTGCCTTAGGGAACACAAGCCATCAGCACATGGTGAGAGAGCATGTCTTTCATCTACCGGATTTCATCTACAACCATAACGGGCAGTACGGTGTTTTTAAAACAAAACTTACAAAGATCATCCAAATGATCGATAGGATTATACAACACAAGAAATGACATTAAATACATTGTAATGAACATACTGTAATTCTGGATGAAATCTGGATGGGACATTAAGGTCAAATTTGATTAGAGTCAGTACTAATTAGACTGCATAAGAGTTCCCTCGCATATGCATACAAAGGTTACCTTTAAAATGCTTGTAACAAAGGTTATATAAGCATGCAGGAGCTAAACTGTTCTGTCTTACCTGGTTTGTGCACCACATGAATCTGCTTAAACATAGTCTTGTACCAGTCTTTTGGCCTGTCCACAGTCTACGATAAACAACAGACAAAACAGCATGTTCTGAGATCAGCGACGATGAACAATAAACAGGTGGTAGACGGTGCTCAAGGAGCAGCTGATAAAAAGAGAGTATGAGGAAAACGCTGATATTATCTGGGTTGCTCTGTCGAGCTGAGAGATACAACACTGTTGTCTGGTTGCCCATCAGTGATGCTGACCTCAGCAGCCCCCTGCTTCCCTAAGGCTAAATAAAACCCGATGTGAGAAAATGCAATTTACTGCCTCACCCAAACAGCTAGTGCCACACAATAAGAGATTGATTGCCTATTAATTCTAGAATTACCACAGACAGACACTTTAGTGCCACAGCCAAACCCACATAAAAGAACATCAGGAACAAGCTATTATACAAGCCATTAAACAACATTAATGTCAGTGTGCTTTGAGCTAATTTTCTAACTATATAGCATCTATTTGCGATTCTTTAAGCTGTTTTACAAAATCAATGATATGCTTGTCTAAATTTCAGGACTTAGCTAGTCTTTACATGTACTGTCACAATAGAAAATAATGGAAATACAATGAAAATCACAAAAAACATACATACACACACAAGGTCACTTACCGTCCGAATAGCAATAGGTATGCCAGACTCATCCACAGGGCCGATGCCAGAGTACTGGGGGGCTCTGCCCACTGTACCTCGCCTATCGTCTTCTGTAGCACGGGCAGGAGCCACTGAACCCACGTTGACATAGATTGGAGTGCTGGACTCAGCAGCTGGAGGGTGGGAGGCAGGGAAATAGATTTAGATTGGTGTGCTGGGAGTTTGCGAGAGCGCTGTTTGTACTGCACTGTGCTTCCATATCGCCGCAGATGCAGCCTCTCTGACTACACAGCGAGTGAACACAGCAGATCAACTATTCCAACCCAATAGCAGGTACAGAAAAAAACTCTAAATCCTTCTTCACGAGCAAGAACACAGCCCAAAACCTTTAGTCCACTAAAAAATGCTCTTATTCTGAAACAATAGTCAGCCTTAAACCACACGCAGAGACACATTAATCCCACGTTAAGCCCCTCCCCTACCCCCAAACGCTCCGTCACTCAGACACGCGCTTAATCTCCGTCACTTGCTGCTCGGGATTAGAGAGAGATCACCAGACGCAGAGCAGAGGGGCGAACCTGAACGAGGGAGCGTCACGTGCACACAGTGGAGCGCTGCCGCTGTGGCCATGCGTTTGCACACATTAGCGCTGCATTAGACCTCGGCGTGTCACATCAGTGACTTAACAAGGAGCGTTGGGGGGGGTGGGGAGGTGGGGGGTATTCACAGCTGCTGTGCTGTGGAAGTGTATAGGCACATCCCTTATCGGAAGAATTCCAGGTGGAGGAATTTGCTAAAAACATCATTGAATCATATAATGTCATTTTTTACATGAAATGTAAGGCTTGTGGGCATCTGCTGTTGGTGTGTCAGTACCATCACAAAGAGAAAGTAATACACATGTGTAATTACATAAGCTGGACTACTGAACCACATTTTTTTACAGAGGATACGTCAGTAGCAGTTTACATGTGTAGTCTGTGTGTTATCACCCAGTTGTTAGAGACATTTTATATAAAGGTCGGGCCTAAACAAAAAAGATTTCTCTATTTTGAGTTATCACTACTCTCATATCTCCTTGTTGTGTGGCACCAATCCTGTCTGGGTATGTGGAAGCTAGCACATCCTTCCTGTGGGATGCATGAAAATGGCCAGTGCATTTCTGTGGAACTGCTACTTTTGCAATATTATAGAAAAGCCGAATGCATCTGCATAGTGCTGGCTGTCCACTTCTGTACAGGCAGACACCCACAATTTGTAAATGCTGACAGAAGAGAGGATTCTAAGCTAGCTCTAAAAGCAGTAGGGCCAACTGTGTGTGCTTGAATTCCTTGCCACACAGGGCTCTATGACTGTCAGGCTTTAAACTGGTGTCTTGGCGATAAGGACTCTGCCCTATTACTCTGTTTGGGATCCTCAGACAAACAGACTTGAAACTGGGATCTGTTAGTTTGCCAGCTGTGGGCATGTGCAAGAATTACAGCTTGTCCTCCTCACCAGTGTTCCGGCTCTGCTGCATGGCTGAGAGGCTTGGGCTGAGAGATGGAAGAGGGGGGTACGTGGACGGAGAAAAGGGTCTATGATGGTGACTTTTCAGACTTGAAGTCACTCCTATGTTCCCGTTCACAGTCATCTGCCCCTAGGTAGCAACACGGAAAAACATATGGGATTAATAAAAGCAAACACATCAATCACTGTATTCAGCCAGGCTAACAATCGGCCAAATCATAACTATTAACAACTGAGACAGGTATCGAGACAGAACCAACACCTCCCCAGGAGTGACCAATGATATTAGTAGTAGGGAGAAAGAGGAAACAATGGGTTATGTTGTTCACATCTTAGAAATGGATTTAAAAACCCACTCAGACACTAATAAATATATATTTTACCAACACAATTTAATCTGGCTTTAAGGATTAAATTTTTAATAACATTTGGGACACAAAGGACAGACAGTAAGTGTTAGAACGTCACTGCAGGAGGAAAGTGAGATGTAACATGCTTTTGTTACAGCCTTTCCCATGTATCATGATCTCATCCAGTACCCAAGCTCTGTATCTCACTACAAAGAAAAGGTGTCACCTAGAGGATCCCAACACTGAACTGAACTATGAGATCAGGAGAAGCTGGAAGGCAAAGCCAGGCAGTGAGTTAGTAGGGACCCTGGGTTCGTCCAATAGACTGCAATTGCAGGTCTGGAGAGGGGGCATCATTAGTATTGTTCCAAACACAAACATTCCAGAGGGCAGAGGCGATAAAACCAGTCAATGTGAATCACAGGGTGGCTGGTTTCTGCGGATTAAGCTCCTGAATGCAGTATAAAAGAAGGAATGAGAGGATGAATAGAGAGAGGGAAAGAGTGGTGGATGGAGGGAGGGCACCAAGCAATCAAACAGAATAAGAAAGGGAAGGAAAGGGCAAAGGGAATGTGTGGGAAAAGAATGAAAAGATACTACACAAAAACGACAGAGGGATGAGAAAGTAGAGAACGGAGAAGACAAAAGAAACGTCGAAAGTTTGGAATAGTTTAGAAAGGAACATCCTGATAGAAGAACAGCAGCTTTAGACAGTTAAAGAGGGCGACGCTTTAGAAGGAGAAAGTAGAGAAGGTGAAAGATCCAGTGGGAAAAACGCACAAAAAAGCTTCTCCAACAAACACAAAGAAAAGAGTAAGACAGACTCGATGGTGTCCAGCGGCTGGTGGATAGTTACATTAGCGGTGCTAGCTGCAGGGGCGTTTAGTGCCGTTTCGTCAGTGACTGTGCTCTGCTGGCTGAGGGTGGGTGAGGGGGTATCAGAACCTCCCTCTGGGTCTAGTCCACATGCCCTCAGCTCCTCCAGCAAGGCTGTGGAAGCCTCGCTTTGAGTGCGGGAGGAGCAGCGACTCAGACCCAGCTGTAGCTCCAGGCTCGGGGATGGAGGCCCAGGGGAAAGGGCCTGGGGCTGGATGTCAGAGGCCCTAGAGCAGGTGTTGTCAAGGGAGAGACGGGGCCTGTAAGTAGGGAAGTGTGACGGTGGTGGTCCCGGATAGGCCAGTGGAGCCTCACGCTGGATGACAGAGAAGAAAGCGGCATGTGAGCTTGAGTGACTGAAACAACGGGAGAAAGTGGTAGTATGATGGAAATGATGGATGTGTATTACTGAGACTGTGATCTGCTTTAAGATTCAAGGTGAAGGTGGTAAATAGTTTAATAAATGCTAGGTGTGTAACAACACAACGATTTACTGAAAACAGGGACACAAAAACTGATGGAATGTATCAGCGACAAAAGTAACCTTCAGTATATTGAATCAGTTTATTTGTATTAAATATTTGATTGCATGTAAAAAAGACTTAGAGACATATCTTTCTATGTCTCTAATAGATATGTGCATAGATGTTTGGGTTTGACTGCTATTTGAGCACTGATACCATGATTCAGGTACTTGAATTATGAATTATGTTTCATTGTGGAAAAAACAGAAATATTTTACAGGCTAACAGTTTGTGGGAACACATTGATTTTGCTCATATTCAAAAATAAATATGTCCTGTTACACTAACTTCCTGCTCCTGAACACGAGTGCCTGACTGAGACTGTGAGGTTGCATCATTAACTAGACTAACAATTCCTGCTGATGTTTGCTAGGAACATAAATAATGAAAATAAATTTATCTGACAAATAACTCATTGGCTTATTGTTCACTGATGAGAAAATAGCTTGTGTAGATGAGGGGTCCTCATCAGCATCCAACATAATTCTGGTTTGTCTTTAGTATATCTGAATAGGTGGCCATCATTACTCATCCAAACTGAAAGCTTACTGTTGTTCCTATGCCAGTTGTAACACCAGTGCTGTCACCTAAAAATATAAGCTTATAGCCCTACATTACTTTCAGCCAACGCTTGTTTTTCTTAAAAAGTATAAAGTAATAGTTGACATAAAAAACATAAACATCATAATTAATGTATAATCCATGTCTTTGATTTTTGCTTTCTTAATCACACCAACTTATTTAGCCAACATATTTAGGTTTTTAACTTAACCTTACACTCACTGTACGTCTGCTGTCAGAATACTGTTTACATTCGCTACTTCCCCAAAAACACTATTGTTTACATTTCTTACTTGCAACCTGCACTTTATGGCTGCTGCTTTTCATATTTGCAATAAAAACACATGTAACCCTTATTTTTTTATTTTTTTTAACAATAAAAAGAAAAAAAAATACTTACATTTTATTTACTTCAACTTATAATATATTATTATACTTTATATATTTTGTATATATATATTTTTTATTATTTCTTTTTTTGTTATCTTTATCTACTGGTGAATGGAGGAACAGCAAAGTAAGAATTTCATTGTACAGTGTAACTGTATGTTTCTGCTGTGAATATGATAAAACTCATGAATCTTGAATAACACAATGTACTGCCACATGCCAGCATGAGTAAATGAGCTCTTTCAGGGGAGTGAAGCTCAAAATTATGTGGTAACATTTGTGGTCATTTGTGGTGTACATAATTTTATAAAACATGTGTCCAGCATAATTCATTTTTGTGAATATTCATTGAATTCATCTATCACAGCGTAACCCTGAATTTCTCAGTGTCTAAATCTGTTTATTTGTTTATATGAAATTGAAACTACGGAGGACAGAACACTTTGAGGCTTTTATCCATTTGGATCTCATATATTGTACTGCAGGGGCATCATTAATTTGGTTTAGGTATCACAATTATATTTAGGAATGTGTAACATATTCATTATGTAGATTTGTATGCAAAGGCTTGGGTGCTCTTAGTCAAATTAAAAATTCTGCTACATGTGTTTCTGTATTTCATTTGCTAAAATTAACATAACATGCAAAAACAAATGAAACATGACATTAGCAAAGGTTATGGCACATTTTACATTGTTTAATATGTTTAAAACTCATTTGCACTGAAATCTTCAGAAAAAAAACAAACCCAAAACATTGAGAACAATGAGAATATGACTATGATATGTTTGATGCTTCAGTAAATGTAGATGTATTGTTACACCCCTAATAAATATAATAAACTTCAAGATAATTGAAGATACTCACTGATTGGATGAAGATGCATTTAAAAGCATTATGAACAAGCATCTATAAAAGCTGTAAACATGTTTATTAAGGCACCTACGCTGAAAAACAAAAAAAAATCAAAAAGAAAAAGAAATTCAGTGGGCGAAACAAAGAATTCCAATGTTTTTATCTGTAACTCACTTGCTGGTATTTTGGGAAGCTGAAATGCGAGGGGGGGAGCATTTTAAGAAAAATACACTGCTACTGTACTGCATCTCAACCATTCTGACCTTGAGAACTGACTGCACTGCACACTAGCATCACAGCCTCTTGAGATTAGTACTTTGGCATGGTGGGCTATAATGGTATGGGGTGTTATTGCAATAATGAAATGGTGACTATGAATACAAACATATGTACCACTTGTTGGGCTGCAGGGGGCAGTGGAGGGCGAGAGAATGTGCTGGAACCCGGGAAGTCCATCCTTTTAGGTGGAGTCGGGGGCCTGAGAGACACAGCCTGGATGTATCTGGCTTCTGTGTGAGGCCGAGGATTAATGCGTATTGACAGGGAAGTTATGTGTGTCTTCGCCTGCCTAATTAGGCTGTTTGGTTCGGCCTCTGAGGGGCATGAGTGGATGCTAGGCTCCTCCGATGAAAGCGTCTCATAGGCAGATACTCTGGGGACACTGCTGCGGCTGAGAGGCTGTTTATAGTCAGTGGTATTGGAAGCAGAAGAGGCGCGGGCTCTGGGGTCGGGTAGCCATGAGATACATTCTGAGCTTGCATATATGGATTTCTTAGAGAAAGGGCTGTGTGTAATGAACAGTGGGCCATGTTGCCATTGTATGAGAGAATTAGGGGGGCTATGTGCCCCTGAATTACAGTCAGCAACATGGAGTGTGGAGTTATCTCTCTGAGGAGCATGATATGTGCAAACAAGCAAGAAGAGAGATACATAAACATTGTTAGGAGCCGAAATATGTGCACTTCACAAATATGCTTCTTATTTAAAGTTCAGACAACACTGCCAACTGTTTGCCAACTGTTATATAATATTATATTATTACATTTGAAAAGGCTTGAAAAAAACTTATCTCCATTTTCTTTATTTCTTAGATGTAGCATGTACTTCTTCACTGTCCAAATAAAACATGTATCTTCACTTTTGTTGATTTAGTTTTTTCTGCATTATTTGAATACACCACCTATTGGACCAATAGAAATACTCCAAAAGCACCAACAATCTGTGGCCATCCTTCTCTCACTTTTCTTGCAACCGTGCCAACTGTGCCACCAGGATTAGAGAGCCACCTTGCAAAACAGTCATTAATAGCACTATAAATTTAACCTCTGTGTGAAAACTAAGTTTGTTTCTGTTTGCTACCACCGACCAGCGCGCCATGCTAAATTCAGTGACGCCTGTCTGCTGCATTTCCATGAGCGCTTCCTGCGGAAGGAAAAACTTCCTGAGGCAGAGATGCTCGGCCAAACAGAGTGAGTGAAGGAAAATGGAGCTCCACTTACTGTTGTGGGAGATTTCTTATCTTGCAAGTTGGGCCTGACGCTCCTGAATCCTTTTGCCGCTAAAGAGGAAGTGGCCGCCTCACCGTTTCTTAGAGCATCCCCAGCGCTGTAGGGCCGCCACACATCTGGAACATTCCACACAAACACAAAGACCATATCAGCATCGAAAGAAAATGAAATGTGATCTATACGTTGCATAAAATGTTTACAAATGTAGTTATTATAAAATAACTGTTGGGCAAACATGCCTGTTTTTTAAAAGGTTAAGATTACCTGAATCTGTTGAAGGAGATTCGGTGCCTGAACAGAAATAAAAAAAACATTAATGACGTGTTAGAGAAGTGTGTGCAGAACGTATGGCTTTATTTGTTTTGTTTCTGGATGTTGCTTTACTCCAGTGAGAAGATTCAGAGAGTAGCTGCATGAATGGCTTATGATCTATGGCGCTCATTAGGTGCATTCATGTTGCATGTGCACTGTGTAGTACATCAGATATCATTACTGGCTGTGTTCCAGACCACTGCTCCAGTGCTCTCAGGAGAACAGGAACGAGGGTGATGTTTGAACAAAGAGGACAGAGTGATGACGGAGGATGATTTCCAGTTATATTTTTCTGGTCTTACTGCAATATGGCAACAATAGTTAATTCAATGTAAACATTCAGGAGTACTCAGGACAAAAGGTCAGATCTCTCTGACTCCTGATGGCTATAAACATACTAGCATACCTGTATTTGCCAAATTAACTCTTAAATGCATGTCTGAAGGTTAACTCTAGAAGTTACTGTTGTCATTATTAGCGGTATCAATGGCATTTTATATGAATTCTTTTCTAAGTAGAACATTTCTTCTCAACATGCATATTAATTATATATATAATTCTTAGATATAATCCTTCCTTCATTGATTATTTTACTGATATTAATGATATATTGCAGCATTGCTCGCAAATGTTTGGTTTTACAGTGTTGCACTGTTTTTATCATGGTGTTAGTGTGCACGCTTAAGCAAAGTGCAGTGTTTAAACCTCCTTCCCTGTAATAGACCTCAATTATATTATATACATTGCTTTTATGAAACACAGATATACAATATAAACTTGAATAATATACATACAGTTTGAATAAATTATTGAAGTTGTTAATGATCAAAAAGTTACAAATTCCACCAAGAACTGTATTTTTCTCAGAGTATGTTATTGATCGACATTGCAATTTCATAAACTTTCATATAAAAATGAACATTTGTAGTACTGTTTACTGCAAAAAAAACTTTGCATTAAGTAACTTCCATTCCTAAATGATCACCATAACTTCCATAATCACCATCATTTCAATGAGCATCTTTAAGCACTTTCCAATCTTACTTAGCACTAAGCTAACAGTGGTATATGCCCCATTTCTCAGGCTGACTGCATAGGAATTAAAGTACTGCACACTGAATACTGTGTACAATTCCAGACTACACAAACAGTGTGCTATATGGGTGGTGAAGAATTTCAGAACACTATATAGAAGTCACAGCTTAGGTTTGAAGCTACTTAAGGCAGAACTAAAACACAAACATTTGTTTGTAAGGCATTTAAGTGGCATTCTGTGGATTTGTTGTGTTACGGTTTTACAGTGAACTATGTAGTAAATACTTCGATTTTAAGCTTGTGATATTAACAGAGGAGCCTAGTTTTAGTTAAGAAAATAGGTTGGCAGCCCTGCAGTTTAACAAACTGTGTTCGCACTTCATCAGTACCCTCGGCGGTCCACATTGCAGTCCATTAAGCACATGAAGACTTTTCTTGACTTGGTGTATTAATACTACATTCAATTGGCGGTAATAAATGTGTGTATTTCATTTATTTTACAACAGCCTCAATTTTGGTTCAGCGAATTAGGTTTTAGGAGCAGAACTTTTTAAGCACCACGTATGTGTTCAATTATTAAAAGTGGAGATAATTTATGACTTTTGAGTTTTGATGGACTAAAAATATTTCTATTGCCATGTTGTTGCGACGTAATTCATTACGTAACTGCTATGTACTGATTATGTAATTATGAACTCCAGACTTCTAAGTGTTAAACAGACTTCTTTTTATTTGACGTTGACACTTCCACTTAATAACCTCCCCCTCGGCTAAAAAAACACGGTCAAACGAGCAGTGGTCTAACGACACCTGAAACGTGTGTTTGCTCACTGGGGCCGAGCTCGTCGCTCGCTCCCGCAGGAGCTCGCCTGCCAGCGGAATGATTAAACAATGGACACTATGTGTGTGTGAGGTCATAGTCCATAAAGCCACTCAAACAAAAAGGGTCACCCCCAGAGGAAACAAGGCTGAGAAGAGAAGGGAGGAAAAAAAAGCAACAGAGTGCACAATTGTTGCCATGGAGTGGCACAACTATGGCAACAATCCCACTCCAGTGAAAAGTCTGTTCCCTTTTAAGTAACGGAGAGAAGCGCTCGCAGCTTCTGAAACCCAAACATGCCACCCTGGGAGCTGCCAAGGGGGCGAGATGGAGAAGAGAGAAAGAGAGAGATAAAGAGCGAGAGAGAGATGCAGGAAAGCAGCAGAAGACAGGCGTAAATGATGCTAATCCAGTAAAGAGGAATTCCTGCCTGCGATGATTGATTAAACACAGACTGTCTCTCTGTTTGCTCGAAACTGTCAGTTCATATACAAACGACAATCTTGTTCACATGTAAGGAAGCAAGACCCATCAATTATAGATGACGGCTCAACAAACATGAGCTAAAGCCTTTTAGTGAGGCTGTTATGGGTGACGGTATTAAGCCAGACTTCACATTAGTAGCTTTGTACTTCAAAATCTGTGCTTGTTGGATAACTGAGAACTTCTGATAAGCTAGTTCTGAAAGGCTCTGGACTGGTCCGGGTGCAGCCTCTGAAATAATCACAGTTAATCAAAGTTAATGTGATGGTTCTGTCAAAAATCAGTTGCCTAAAACTGATATTCTGACAGAAAATGGACATAGGTGCTGTGCAAAAGTCAGAGACCACCTTTCCAGTCACAAGAAGTCACAGTCAAGTTTTTCAAGTTACGTATTTAACAGAAACTTGTATACAGACGCCTCAATAAAAAATATAATATCACATTTGGTAGTGTTTAGTGTGCCTATCAGCGTCCATTCTTTTTTGGGGACTTGCTTTTAGTTTTTTCAAAGTAATCTATAAGAATACTTTTTGCACTCCTACAAAGGTCAGTCTTACGGGTTGGTTGCATTTTTCGCTTCTGACAATCCAAACTAATTCCAAATATGCTAAGTGATGCGTACTCAGTCCACTGTTCTAGGAATATCAGCAGCTTTTTTGTTCTTATTTGATCCCTTTCTCAATACACCCGTTGTTATCACACAGTAGAAGGATGTACAGAGTTTTAGCAGACTGTTTTTTCAATTATTTTCTTTTTACTGTTTCTTCTTCCTTTATTATGCATGATCATTGTATCATAAGCAATCTCCTCTAAAATGTCATGTTCAAAAACATGAATCGTGTATTTTAGCTGTTCGGAAATTAAATATCTGGAGAGTGGTCTCTGACTTTTGCCCCATACAGTTTGCCACCTAGCGTACTGTGTTTATAGAGAACCAAGTGTCATACAGTGCCAGAAACCACATATACAAGTCTGTTTGAGATTACAGAACAAAGGAATCAGGCAGGTGTTGATGATTTATGCATGCAGCTGCATAGTGCTAACAGGTGAGTATAAGCTTCATGTCTTGGCTGAAGAGCTAGATTTGGGCAAAGCAAAACAATAGTGTAAATTGGCTTTACATTGCTTTAAGAAGCGTAGAAGTTTAGGGAGTCTTGCTGCGATGCTTTGATGCAAAACTCATCCCAGAGAAGTAGAGTGTTTAGTACAAAAGCACAGAAGAAGGCATGCAGGTCTAAGTCGGTTGGGAAAAATACCTGGGAGCCCATACAGGTTTGGGGAGCTCTGGACTCTCTTCATGGGGGCTAGAGTTAGTGAGAGCGTGCTGCTTTTACGAGCTCGTCCTCCGCTGTCTGTGAGAAGCGTGGCAGCATACACACATACACAAGCCTTATACATGGGGTAAAGCACATGCATCAAAAAAAATTCCTAAAGAAACTTAGCGTTCAGGCAAGCATGTGAATCCAGCATCTGTCCTAATTAACCAGCAGCCCGTGTCATCAAAATCAATCTGCATGCAAAGCACTTGACTGTGTATGGCTTAAAACGTGTTTTAAATATGGCTCAAAGCTCTTATTCACTGCATGCAGCTGCAAAGCCATAAAATACTATTAAACTGCTAATGCACGGCTACAAAGGTGCCAAAAGGTTCTTTGGGGTGATTGCATAGCAGAACCACTTTCGCTTCACTAAATAAACTTTCAGCTGATGGTTTGAAAAAAATATTTTTGTAAATAAGACATGCATGTGTGAAGAACCTTTTTAAAGTTTTAAAAACTTCCATAAAATAAAAAGGTTCTATCCACTTTAAAGGGTTTTGCTAAAACACTATATCCCAGAACCGTTTTGGAGGTCCCTATTTTCAAGAGTATAGCTGATAAAGTCTTCAGACAGCATGTCTCAAATCAGATGGTTTAAAGAAGCTATCTCACAAAACACTAGTTTAGTGTTATTTATCATATATTCATCCCAGAGCAGTAGTAGGTCCTCTAGGTCTCTCCCACCTTCAGGATACATCATCAGAAAGTGGGGTTTGTAGTCTTAAATCTAGAAAATCTTACTGCAAAGAATAGATGTTGTAAAAATGTTTAACAGATTGTAAATATGTTAATAATATTGGCCATAATAGCCCTCCAAGTCAATTACTTTCTGTTATACTACAACACTAATCAATATTAATATCACAATATGAGAATATTTATTTATATGGATACATAGGATACATATCCACATACTTTTCAAAAATCTAGTTTTTGTTCATCCCATAAGATACACAGTAGCTAAATAACATAGTGTGACTGCCCAGCTGTGTTAATCTAGATGATGGAAACAAAAAAATAAGATGCATTGCCTGATAAATGGATCAGTGGGCTACATTCAATAAATGTGAAAACCTCTCTTCTCTTCATTTTGACAATATAAAAAGAAATGTTTGTGGCCTCTTCTAACAGAATATTATATCTCACACAGCGGCATATCGAGCTGACTGTGTATGAGGCAGTGTTTTGCAGAGAGACAGGGCGGGGTGTTGACAGCACCAGACAGCGCCTGATAGGTTCTCTCCTGACTCACAGGCTTGACTCTGTCTCTCAGGAAGGGCTGGGTGCTGAGATGCTGGAGGCCTTGGCAGTGTCAGCCACTGAAAAAAGCTGAACATTTTTTTAAGCTAGCCCAGTGGCAGGAACTCCCACTGCAGAGCACTTCCCTCAAACTACAGATGAATACATGATCACATGCTGCGAGTTACAAAAACAATACACAAAGAAAGTGCAAGATAACTGAGTGGAGCACGGGTCATGAGGGGCAACGAGGACTTTCACTCAGTTTCACTGTATAACTGGTCATCCAATAGTATCCAGGCATTTGTGACTCAAGAGAAGATACCCCAACATCTAAAACTAAACTATTTGGAGAAACACATGGAGGTATATAATTTTCATAATGCTACAAGGTCTGAAAACTTCTAAACGATAAGAAAAACATTCTTAACAAATGTATGTAGTAAGGTTTTGTGTCCGTTATCTTACAAAATTTAAAAATGATGTCTGGGTTGAACTATGAAAAGTCTAATCCAGTTCTGATCCTTTCTGGTCTCTTTTTTGCACTCTCTATATATGCCACTATCTTAGAGGTCATCAAATGGACATCCCCAACCTGTAGAAGTGAGTCATGTTTTCAGAAGTCAACAAAACATGTTTAATGTCAGCAGTATGGATCAATTTTAGAGGTGGAAAATAAAAGTCTCTAATATTGACTATAAACTAAAATGTGAACATGAGAAAGAGAAGTTGAGCATTTACACTTTCAGACTACTGGTTTAGACTGAATAACACTGGTTTTAATGAAATTGGTTGAAAAATTCAGTGTGCCCTTATTTTTTATAAAAACATAAAGATCAGCACAGATCTGTATTGGCTGATGCTTGACACAAAAAACTCTTGGGAAAAAATTGGGAAAAAAAGGCAAGTCGTCATGACAATAACCATGTAAAATGTAGATTTTCGACATCAACTGATTTATTAACTATATTACTATATTACTATATTAATATATTACTTTATTACTATATTTAAAACAAAACTCTACAGAGGGTTAAACGTTTTAAGAACAGACGTAATTCTGATGAAACCAAGGCTGAGATCAACAGTCCTGACTTGGAATGACAGCAACCTGGTAATGGTCAACAATAAATCACAGGAAGGAAAGAAGGCTTCTACGTACCCGTATTCATGTTGAAGAACTTTTCTTCCAGTGTCGTCTTGAAGTCACAAAGTCCTGTAGAAATCATAGAATTGAGTCAGTTAGTAAGCAGGCTACTGAAAACAAGCTAAGAACAAAATCCTGGCGCAAGTGGCCAAATAGCTTTCCATATGGGGAGTAAGATTAATAGTATGATATTGATCTGAAAATACTCCATTAGTATCTTAGTCCAGGACCGTTGAGTGTGGGACAGCAAGTCTTCGGCCCCATGTGACTGTTCAGCCCCCTGGGGAGCGAGCTCCCGTGTGAAAGGTGATACAAGCCCAGCATTTCTGCACTGAAACATGCGGCTCAGTTTCAAAATACACACACACATACATTCAGAGCCCGGAACTCACCCATTACCTCTTTTGGTTCACTACAGCTTAACGACTGCTCGAGTACTTCAGAAATAATGCAACGCATTCATAATTGTTTTCAAGCTCAGCTACTTTGACGGCCTCACCTCAAGTTGAGTTTGACCTAGATTGATCGCTTTTCTGTGACAGATTAACAACTCGTATGACCCTATTCCTAAAATACCCCGTTTATTTTGGTGTGAGCTGAATATTTCTTGGATGGTCTATGAAGGGAAGTCGTTTCATTACGTTATTACATTACCTAACCCTTCAGCCATATGTGGCTCCTGACGCAGGGGTCAGATGCTAGTGTGTAAGCATAGCAGTCCAGATAGGGGACACCATTGAGTCTGCATTCTGCTGGACACATGCCTAACGCATAGTGTCACCGCAGGCACGAGCGCTGATGACCGTCCGATCTAACAAACAGCATGGCCCGCTTTACCTGAGAGGTCAGCTTCAGAATGGTATTCAGCCTGACCCACTGACCATTCTCGACACAGGCTTGACATTTCAAGGCGACTCTAGATTGTTAGGCTGTTATAGATAGAAGGGCGCAGTACATAGTCAGTATATCATTTTATTTTATTACCAGTTTTATTAGCCTTTTACTAAGACCGATGATACAAAAACATTTATATAATGCAAAATTGGGACTACATTTACAGAGAAATATATATTTTTTTTCCCAGTAATGCTCCAAATATAATAAGATAAATACAATACAAATATTTTAGCATAGTAGCCCAGTATAAAACTATAATCAGATATTGTTTAGAAACATCAGTCATATCTAATCACCTGGCAGATACCTGGTTGTTTAGAGAATAACATGCATCTCAGTTTGTGGTCATTTTTATACAGTGTTTAAACAGCATAGAAGTGCTTCACGTAGTCACTTAGAATAAAACCTATTTATGTTGATGTACATTAACATAAAGAAAGAAATGTTCTTGCCTTACCCGCAACATTACTTTAATAGACAGTAATGATAAGATATGATAGGTAATGATAAGTAATGAAGATAAGATAAGATCATTCTTTATTAGTCCCACAGTGTCAAAATTTACAATGTTACAACAGCAAAGGGATAGCAAGGCACTCAGTACAAAAAAATAGATGAATAAACAGTGATGATGATGATAATATATTATATGTTTTTTGGACAGTAACTACATAAATGAGTATCCATCAGGTTGTTTCTTATCATAAGAGAAACAACCAGCTGGACAGTATAAAAGACCATGTAAGCTGCCAACCAACCACCGCTGATTTCACATGGAGATAAATTTGAATTTGACGTTTTTTCATCCGGTCATCGTTTATAATCGAGTAATTGCGACAGCTCTACTTTTTATTAATAACCTCCATGAAATATCAAGCCAAATCAGATTTCCTCCTGCTGTGTCCCATTAAAAAAGGCCTTCAGTGTCATGCCCCCCAAAATAAATCTTCAGCCGGCGTGTCCCATAAATCGAGCTAAAAAACACAGGGGACACATTTGCCTGTGACACGGCCGGACTTGGGTAAATCACAAGTTGTAATGGCCTGTCAGCATTAAATGAAGAAGAGATTATGGTGTTGGATTTCAAGAGAGCAGACTAGTGGCGACAGAACAGCTGGAGGGGACGGGAGCTGGACACCCGCCTGAGAACACACATGCATGACCAGGGCTAAACCACTTAGCCGCGGCTCCTTTTAACCACTACATATCTCGGGAGAAACCATGTGCGGCAAAGCCGGGGGCCGCGGAAACATGTAAATGGAAGACGGTCTTTCAGTTTCCTACGGAATGAAAAGAAACAATCTGAAAGAAATGGTCCCGAAGAGGATTGCATAAGCCCTGTTAGCCACAGGGGTCAGACTACACGGTCGTTATATATGCGCAAGTGTTCGCTGATAAACAGTACTCTTCCTTGTGTTGATAGTAGTTTGTGTTTAGTCTGATTTATGAGCAGTGTTTTGAAGAGACAGAGGACGTTCTCATGTCACCCCCCACAGCCCTGATTCCACTTGGCAGCGAAAGAAGCATGAAAGCCATGCCTTGCACCTCCTTGACAACCGCCTAAGTGTTGATACAGCGACTAAATAGCTCGAGATGGCACCCAGACGAGCCACAATATCCGCAACAACACAACAAGGCGAGTTAACTGCACAGTGTGCGGTAACACTAAGAGGCTCATCCTTTTCACGACATGTCATGATGTTTAATTTTTCTAAGGTTTGTAAATAAATTGCAATGTACACAATCAACCAGAAAAACAAAGTGTGCAGTGGCTGTTTTTTTTTTTTTAAATCTAACATCTGGTAATAAATAATAATAAATAAAAACAGATAATAGCATAATTAGCCAATGCACAGGCAGTCATGTGTCACTATATCGTTTATGCAGTTACTATTTATTGGTTGTTGTTGTTTACAGGCTCTCACTCAGGTCTAAATCTGATCTGTCCAGTGATCTTGAAGTATTGTAATTTATTACAGCATCAATATCATATTGTCATGTTGCCCATGCTTACTTGTATATCACCTATTTTCGCAACTTAATGTTTAAAAATTTCCTAACACTTAGACTGGTAAACTGAAATACAATTTCACAAAACAACAACAACAATAATAATAATAGCAACAAAACTGGCAATGTTAAATCCCAACCCCAAGTCAGAAAAATTTGCGACAGTCTGGAAAACAAAAGTTCTTACATTTACTTTGACTTTAATTTGAAAAGATTTTTCATGTTTTGTCTGGTCAACATTACAAAGGCATGGCTGCAGAAGAAGAAGGTACTGGACTGTCCTGTCTGCAGGCCTGACCTGTCCCCAACAGAGAATGTGGGCATAATTTTGAACCAAAAAATGTCACATCAATGACCCCATACCGTACCCCTGCACACCTTAAGGCGTGTTTACGGGAAGATAGATTCAAGAGATTCAAGAGTTTTATTGTCATATGCACAGCAGAACAGACAGTTGCACTGTACAATGAAATTCCTACTTTGCTGTTCCTCCATTCACCAGTAGATAAAGATAACAAAAAGAAATAATACAAATATATACAAAATATATAAAGTATAATAATATAAGTTGAAGTAAAAAAAAATGTTTTTTATAAAGTTAAAAATTAAAAAAATAAAAATGATGTGTGATTTTATGTGCAAGTATGAAGAGCAGCAGCCATAAAGTGCAAGTTGCAAGTAACAAATGTAAACAATAGTGTTGGGACTAAATAAAACCTGAAACACTTCATCAGTTGGTATCCTCTGTGACAAATCTCTTGGAGTGAGGTGAGAAGGAATGGCAACATTACCGAGAGGTACATGTTTTACTGTCCCAACTTTTTTTGGACTGTGTTGCAGGCTTGAAATGCAGGAATGGTTGTATATTAACAAGCACAGTGAAATAAAAGTCGCACTAAACCTAATTAAACAGACTTAATTGTGTTCAGTTTGTAAAGAAACATGCAGTAGGCCACTATTCTAAAAGTACTGATGAAAACCACATTATGCTCAAAAAGGAAACTAGGATATACTTTTATCACGATAATGATAAATACCGTCATATTGCTCAGCCTTAGTTACACATTAAGACTTGCCAATGGATCCAAACTGGCAGACTATTACACACCTCTATGACTCACTAATAACTGAGCCTGTCTGCTCTGTATTCCACACAGTTACTGAATAATAAGCTTTACAGTGTAACAAGCCTGAGAGTTTAAGAGATTGAAGATTCATTTAACTATAGCTACAGACCAATAATAGACCTTCATTCTTCACTGAATAGAATTAAATATCATACTCCAGGTCTCTTAGTCTTGCTGTGCAACTACGGATTTGTATCTCCAGACAGTATCTACAGGTCAAGATAGTATTAGGACTGAATTATCACTCTACAAGCTTATTAGTGGTGATCAGACAAACACACTCTCACATGTGTACATCCATGAGAGTACACACATGCCTGCACTTAAGGCTTAGACATGCATAGAAACATGCCCCAAACTCTCAGAGCTGGCCGAATGTTTGTATATGAAAATCTAAGGGTGCAAAGGGCCTTGCACTTTCTTTGTTATCACTAAAATGATGACTATTTGACTTATAAAGCAAACATGCCATTCTTTGAATAACAAATATAGCCAGATCAGAAAAAATACCTTTCTACAAACAGCAAACAATATGCAGAATAAGTCAACAGTGAGCCCTTACAGTACAGAGAACTAGAACACAACAGACTCATTCTAGATATTTACATATAATGTATTACAACTTCATCCATATTTCATCCATACTTCATATGCAGATACTCTTCAACAGTCCTACCTCTTAGTGCTGTCACAGGTTAATGTATTAGCTGGTCTGCTCCACCTGTAGAGATTTGCTTATCAAGCGTATAAGGATGTAACAGTAAAATGCTGTATGCAAAGCTATGCACTCACTCAGTCAACTCCCAATGAAAGAGCTCAACATCCTTTGAATGTTGCTTAAAACTAGCCAAAATAGGAAGAATCTCCTGCTTTTCATCTGGGACTTGGAGCCGAGCTATTTTTATTAACATTTTTGAGAAGACACAGCAAGGCCTGTGAAGTCCTAAAAAGGCAGCCTCTGGATCACAATTACATTAGTGCCAAATATGCAAACATCAGTTGTTGTGCCACTGTTTATTGAATGGAATGAAGAAAGCACATTTTTTACTAATCTGTACCCCAGACAGTTTCTTGACTTGTTACCATGACAGTTGTTACCAGTACCTCTCCATTCCCCTATGAAAACCATAAATATACATTAAATTATTTTTTTTTCTAAGTAACTGTATGTCAGACAATGAGTAGGTGTTGTTGGAAGATAAACTGTTATAAATATATTGCATAAGTAAATATAATGATCAATAATACTTTACTGTCCAGGTAAAAATGTGGTGTTTTCTGTCTTTGTTTATATGTAAAGATGTAAATAAATGACAAAAACCTACCTAGCTTTTTTTAACCAGCACACTTACTTTGGTCACCTTTCATTGTTACATTAAGCAATAAGTCATTAGTGCACTGAACTGTGTTCTGCATGTGTGCATAAGTTTGCTCAGCAACCACTTTCAGTTTACTGATACACATTACTACATGGATTACTGGAATATAAATGCTAAAATGAAAACTAGGACAAAAAAAATATTAGCTTATTAACTGTAAGAAACAACACATCTGTGGAACATCTGTTTGTAAACCAGAATTATGTATTTTTTTCATTTTTTTCTATGTACAGCCATACATTCCTCAGAATATACAGTGATGTCTTCGTGTAATGTAATGCTGGTGTTTGGTTTAGCACAGTCTACTGCTGCGTAATTTAACAGATACCAGTTCTAACTAGAATTATTCTCATTACGATTATGGTTATCATGGTTTCTGACAAAATATTCATCACAACACTAATACTGAAACTAAAGAAAAGCTAAATTAAAACTCTTCTATTTGTGAATTAAATATTCAAATAAAACTACTAAAGCGCCCCTGTAATGGAAAACTGGATTTTCCTCACAATATTCAAGTAACACAGTTTGAAGAAACAAGTAAACATTTTTAGTTTCAAAACAAACTTCCTACTCCCCGGTCCATCTATGGAAACTGCAAAAAATAGAATATTTTGAATTTGTTGTGTCTGAAAACTTTACAGTTTCCAAATGTGAATACAAATTCTTGGCCAAATATTTATGCAACTTTGCATGGAAATAAATGCTACAGCATAACATAAGGTTATTAAAACAACGATATGATGAATATTTGTTGTAATCACAGAAAGTTAAAGGAGACAAAAAGTGTGTTTTTAGTTGCCAGGCAGTTCAGGCGGGTGATATGGCAAAAATACAGTGTTGCAATAATTTTCAATAATTTGCAAGAAATTTTCAAAATATGCCACAATGTTTATTTTTTAAATCATCTAAACAGTTGTAACAGACAAAAAGAACCAGTAGTGCCTCATTTTTAAAAAGTACTATCTAAAATTGTCAACAAAATGTATCTGATTCAAGATTTTGCATAAATGATGGCACTAAATTCAAACAGAATTAATTTAGATGTCTTTATAGTAAAACAAGTACTAACCATATCCATAAAACACATATTGTATTGTATTGTGTCATGATTTATCACAATAATGATATATATATATATATATATATTGCCCAACAGAAGTTTAGCCCCACCCATTCATACTAAAGTTGTAAGAAGTGTTTTAGCCTAGACTGCATTTAAAATGAAGCACAATAGAGGACAGCCAAATGCAACTGAGATCATTTACATATATCATTCTTAAAGCCACAGCAGGAAAAACAGCCTGTGGTCATACGGGGTAGAAAACATAATGGACTATAATGCATTTCCTAAAACAAACTGAAATTAAATACACAAAGAACACAAAGCGAAACACTCGGAACATGTAACCAATTATATCGTCACTACCCAAAAAAAAACAATCTCCAAAATGGGCAAAAACAAACTCTACTTATAATGTAAGTTAATGGAATCAGAACTATTTCCAAGCTGACAAAAGTGGACATTACATGTTTTTCTTTGGACAGCGACGATATGTTAGGTAAAAGGAAGCGCTGTTCCTCCTTAACTCAACAACAGCCTGTAAGTTCATCAATGTGCTATTTTAACTCGAGCACTTAAGATCATCAATACGCTATTGGGATGTGGGACGCAAGTTAAATTCCAAATATGGCGCTGGCCATTTCTGGTTGGGGACTGGCAGTCTGCATCCTCCCCCTCTGGGGTTAAGTGACTATGCAAAGTGCGTGCCTCTTGACCCAAGCGCCTGAGACAGGGATTGAATTCAAACCCTCCCCTCGTGATGCAGCAGATTCAGCCATCACTGGTGCCCGCTGGGTGGGGTGTGAAAGCGAGTGTTGGACCCCAGGAAGGCGCTGATGAGAAGAGAGTGCAGGGACACCTGCCAAGCCAGAGAGGCCGAGCTGCTGTCCAGCTGGTGGAGTGGGCAGGTGCCAGTGAAGAGCCGCACGGGACGAGCCAAGGCCGCGGAGAGCTTGTCTCAGAGGCAGCCACTTAACATTCACACAGCTTGAGTTCAAGTCACTGAGCCTCCCTCAGCACAACAATCTGCCTCACACGTAGAGAGTTCAGAGTTTAAGAGCTTCCAAGAAGATTCAGGCTTGGCTCTGATAGTATTATTTATTTCTGTATGGAATTCGAAGCATGGCAAGACACGGTGATAAGTCTGGGCATGGCGAAAGCCGATTGCAGCACTCACAGATAAGATTTCTTTAAAGGGAACTTTATAAATAGGGTCGGGAAATTCAACGGAAGCTAAAAAGTAACCTGCAAAATTCTATGTATTTAACTCGTCTAGATAGTTTGCTCTGTGTTAGCGTTCGAAAACAAAACAGGGCTGTCAGTTTTGGTCACATTATTAATGGAGTAATCTATAGATTATGTTGACAATCACGCAGGTTTTAAGAAAAGCAAAACAATAAAAACGAACGTCCAAAATAGTCTACTGAAGAAGATAAATCAACATGTCGTTACACGAGCTTCAGACCTAAAACTGGCATTGATGTGTTACTTGTTGCGTTAGCTAAAATGTCTGTTGTCCGTTAACTCGTGTTTAATTTTTCTACGATAAATGAAGTCAAAGAAAGTCTGATTACTTTGATTTGCACTGAAAGTAAAGTATGTTTTTTTCCTTTTTCTGTAAAGTTATTGCTTTCGAGGTATGTGGTTTTGTACCAACAGTAGTTTTAGCTAGGAAGCTGCAGAGCCTCTCGGCTTGTAGCTTGCATCCTAGCCTTTAAACTGGAGAATCATAAGTTTTAGAACCACAGTAACACCATCATTTTCTTTCATAGTTTTCCCTTAAAGGACACCTGTGATAGACATTTTCAGTGTTCATTTGCTACTGTCCAAAGAAATAAATTCCATTTTTTTTGTATTTTTACTTTTCTGCATCCTTTAAACACGACAGTTCTCTGCTCTCTGATGTCAAGTTGCTTTGTACAGCGACAACATATTCAGTGCAGTTTTCCCAAAACAAAATTTCTTCTCATACTGTACGTTTTTTTTTTATTTGCATTTGTCTGATAGTACAAACAGCCCATTTAAACTCCTGTGCCTTTATGAACTCCCACATCCCTCAATGAGCCAGTATGCTCTGATTGGCCAGTTCACCTGCTCTGTTCTGACTGGTCAACCTCCAGCGCAGTAGATTCGCCTGTAATGAATTGAAGTAGCCTGTTATGTAGGTGCTCTCTGGGAGAGACGGATACGTGGTGGTTTGGGTAGTTATCTTTTCTGGAGAAACATGCGGGAAACGTGTCATAGGGAGTTTCGAAGAAGTTTGGAGAACCCAGGTTACAAGCAGTTACAACCAGGCTACAACCAGTCCACCATGCACATATCCACTCCCACGTCACTGCTACTCTTTTTATGTCTAACATTTACTCTACCATACACGCCTATTCTGATGTAAGGAACATTTGGCTGGATGCTCTTTTCAAGTACATGAAAGACCTGCAGGAAAACAGCTAGAGCTAAAAAGCGCGTACAGTGACTTATTAAATGGCTTTAGGTTTTTAAGATTTGCTGCTGCAATACTTATCAAACACAAATCAAACAGTGCTGCGGTAATCAAAAATTAAACACTGCCTGCAAATATTCAGCACGTAAGCAGGTAAGACATTCTGAGCAGGTGGTGGATATGTTTACGTTTTAAGACTGGACTTTTACCTGACGTTCCACAAGGGCCTTGTATAACACAGCCTCTAGTACTGAAGTGAATTTGTGCAAAGGCTCGCACTGCAGCAAAGGAAAGCAGTAAAACATTCAGTCCATATTTCCAAACACTATGAATTATACACTTACAGGCAAGTCAGCACAGCCACATTCCATTGTCTGCCAGCTTTCCTCCACACCACTGACCTCAGTAAGAACTGCCTATATGAGTGTCATAGTACTTGGAACGACATCCATCTATGGTAAGCTACCCTCTGTTTAGTCTAAAGCATGTCACATGAGTACAAAACGTTGTACCTGCAATAGAATTAAAGCCACAAATCAGTTCAAAAGCACATCATTAGTGATCTCATCTATCACTACTAAGTTTGTTTGATTTCAGGTCTAAGAGGAAAGCTCACATTGTGAAAGCAGCAAGACTGCGAGGCTTTTGCAGATGGGGTGGACTGTAGAGCTTTTACTAATGTCTTTGACGTACGCATTAGCACCAGGGCATCAGCTGGCAGAGACCACAGCAGAAGGAATAAATACACAGTCACTTAGCAGTTAGCACGCTAGCACTTTCTCCTCTACGCAATCTGGCAAATATCTAAGTGCACTGACATTTGCAGCCTCCAGTTGGCTCGGCTGACTGTAGCGGTCCCTTGGGTGAAAAAAAAAAACATCAGCTGTCACAACAACGGTCAGCAAACACATTGATAAATATGAGTTCTAAAAGAAGGTTACTAACACGAGATCGAGATCGTGTTTGGGTTTAAGTCAAATGTGACAATGTATAACATAGTATGGGACACATGCTGTAGGCCAGGCTATTGAAAAAAGGACATGATGTGTATTTTTATATCTGCAAATATATATATATATATATATATATATATATATATATATATATATATATATATATATATATATATATATATATATATATATATATTAGTTAGAGGTATCAAAGTTTTTACTATTTCAATTATTAAAACTGTACTGGTCTGGCTGCTCCATTGACTTTTTAGACCCACATCAAATTAAACAGGCATCTACTTAGACACTCGTAGAACCATTTGCCCTTGAACCTGAATTTATGCTTTCCCTGAGGTCAAACCACCTGACATGGTAAACGAAACCGCTCTAATCACAAACTTAAAAATGCTATTTTTAACTACATTTCTGAATGGGCTACAGATGTTGGCACTGCACTATCATCATCAACAACAATAGTGGTCCTAAAACCAGTCCAGCAAACAACAAATCTAAGATCTTTTGGATTCCTTTGGCAGATATTTGCCAATGCGTGGACAAAATCACTTCCTAAACATTCTAAAAAAGCTAAAGAAGTGCTGCTTAAGATTTTCCCAGGATGAAGTCGTCGTGAATCAACTTTGACAACGACATTAAATCCCTCCTAACTCTGAGTCAGTGGTGGGTTCAGGAAACAGACATCAGGCACTCCTTTATTGTACAAAGTTAAAAATACCCCAGCTATGGATGCCCTCCCCTTGTCACAAAAACAGTAGCTAAGCAAGAGTCTGTCAGACTGCCTCCTGTAAGAGATCTTCATGGTGCCTATGAGCGGCCCACTCATGAATTAAAGCAGCCTGACGTCTTTAATGGCACAGGAATGAAAGGAACGCCACTACTGTTCCTGCTGAACAATGACTATGTGGAGGTCCATAAGGTTATAAGTAGACATCCACACATCCAAAGTCAGAGCATTAGATTAACCTTGGTGCTTTATCTAGAAGTAAGGTTAATAATAACCAGATTCACCAAGAAGGGAAAAAATTATCTTTCTGTGTCTTGCCACCACCACAAGCTCTAACCCATATTCTCTGGAGCGCATTTAAAGTAATATATGTAGACATTTTATTTATTTATTTATTTATTTATTGAGTAATGCTCATCTCATTATAGGTTTTGAGAAACAAACAGGGTTACATATTAATATGGTTACACTGAAAGGCAGTTTGATGGAAAAACAGTGTTTTCTTGGTAAAATGTTAAGAATATTTGCAGGATAAACTGTAATAGTGGCATAATATTTGTGCTACTAATTCACAACAAACTAGTTACAGAGCACTCTTTTAATCAACTGGCTTGTGAGATAATGACACATATCCTGTGAACAATTCTGTACCATCAGGCCCCTTTGTAATGTCAAGAATGTAATTAAGGAGCACTTTGTTGTGCAATTAGCTAGAAAAGTTGTGTCCTATGGCCGGAAACCTAATTGTTTTTCTGTGATTTCAAAGACTTCTATGAATAGTGTGATGCATACAAGACTCATCACCTGTCTGAGGGGACATGAAAGCGTTTACAGATGATAACGGTCTCCACTTTTTTCACAAGACACCTTTTTCTGGCTGAAGTTTTACTTCAGAAATCAGCTTTACTATGAACACTGGGAAATAATCAAAATAATAATATAATAATAATAATAAAAAGAATAACGGTAAGTACAAAACATTATTTTTAAACTAACACCTGATACGCTGTTAAAGCACACTTTTTCAGAGATCATTCTGAGTGAAAGTGCCTTCAATAAGAGAGAATGACCGCAGCACTTCGTATAAATAGGTTAGTAAACAAGTTCAAATAGAAACAGTTCCCTCAAATAGAACCAACGCTGCACGTGTTCATGTTGCGATGGAAGCAGTTATACTCAAGTCTGTATCATATCATTCAATTTTACAGATATATAATATATAAAAGAGTGCTCTGTAACTAGTTTGTTGTGAATTATATAACAAATATTATGCCACTATTACAGTATATATATATATATATATATATATATATATATATATATATATATATATTATTTGTAAAACTGAATATGATACAGACTTGAGTATAACTGCTTCCATCGCAACAAACACACCAACACACACACACACACACACATATATATATATATATATATATATATATATATATATATATATATATATATATATATATATATATATATATATATATATACACACACACTGAAAGACACTATATAACATAAAGGCATCTACCACATTTAATTTAATGTGTTAATTTAATGTTTCAGTAGAGAAGAATTAGATCTTGTCTACGGGTAAGAAATGCTTTCCTATTTCATGAACAAGTGTATCAACATAAACAATTCCTTCCTTCACACTTCAAACCTATGAGCAGTATACAGCAGTAAAGTGTTACCCTGTTATCTAGTTCATAATAATTTCCAGACATAGCTCACATAAACTTACTCCAATAGACTCCGATAGATGTCATTCGCTGTAGAGGTTATAGTTGCCAATTTTGCCAAAGTTAGTTAAAGTACTTCTAATGACAGATGTTGCTACTTGGAATAAGCATTCAGAAACATTTATGTAAGGTTATGTCAGTTGTTATAAATGTTATGATGTCTTATAAACAGAGTCCTACAATAAAGCAAACAAAGACTAGGGCTGAAATATAATTTTCAAGTAATTAAGAAAAGTTTAAAAAGTATCCACCACAGACTCTACATAACCTTTCAAACCCACATTCTTAAGCATATTATATTCCTTACTTCTGCTTTATCTGGCAGCAGCTGTTAGTTTTCACCTACGTTTATATGAGGCCACAATTTGAGTGCTTAGTGAATTTTCACAGATAATTCTGACTATTCAGCAAGTCGAAAGAACCTCTGCTCTCCAAATAAATTGACTGAAAAACAAGTTGAAATAAGACCAGTCCCTTCAAATAGAACAAATGCTGCTACTCAAGGACTAGCATATAATTACACACACTGCTGTTGTGGTGGAAGCAGCTATACTCAGTTTCTTGTAAGACATTTGGCCTAAACATAAAGAATCAAAATTAAATCAATCCTTCAAAATGTAGGGTTAGGGTTAATACTCAATATCGCTAGTATAAGAGTAAAATTGAAAGATTGATACACCATCCATTTTTACCCATATACCAGTGATATTAAATACTGTAATATTGTAATGAAACTCTGGCTGATTTATTGCATTGCGTTTATATTCTTCATCAGACTGATTCGAACGTTCCATCACCAGCAGTATAAAGACCTGAAAACAACCCTTCTCACCCACAAGCACCCATTCCCCTGCATCCCACCACCAAGCACAGTGAGGACAGGCTCCTTACCAGGCATTAAGAGCAAGGCAGGTTATGTGTCGGAGCAGTCAGACATGTGTGCAGCCAGGCAGCCAGCTCCACTTCCTCTCCTTCCTCTTCAGCCTCGATGGACTCAGTGGCTTTCAGGGTTAAAGCTGCAGGCCACTGCCCGTTTCTGGAGGCAAAAGAGGGGGAGAAAGTGAGAGCGAGCCCCTGCTCCTGAGCCCAACTTCTGCGGTTTGAGCTATTTTCAGACGCAGACATGCACGTCTGCAGGCTGGAAAGTTACTCCGTGCCTCGGGGGAAAAGTGACAACATATACAGCGCACACAGAGCGCTCTGTACCAGGAGGACAAACATTTGAGATCTGCAGGGGCCAGGACATGCCTCCTGCTGAGAATGACCACAAAACACTAATTCTAACTGGCATGTCGCGTTCACAAAATCGTAAAACCGCTCGTGACGAGCTACAGATTCCTTACAGCCTTAAAGAGTTCTCGTTTTCATGTTCTCTGTCAGTCTCAGTCACACATAAACACACACAGATACTCGTTATTACACACTGACAGGACACGGTGTCATACATACGTCCCAAAAGTCAGAGACCGCCGTTTCATTAATTTCTTAAACTGCTGTTAAATACTGAATTTTTCTGCGTCAGTACTAAAACAAGAAATCTGTATCTTTATTTTTTTTTTTTTACTACATTATTTGAACATTATTTGAAATTTTCATGATGATTGGACAGACAGAAACGCTCCAATAGCATTATCTTATTGAAATCTTTTGCGATTATGTGCATTACAAGTTAAAAACGTTTCACCATCTCTTCTAACACTACAGTTTTGGAGACAGTGACCATAACCAGAAAATTAGACCACAGGCTCGACTAAATTTGTTTTTTAAGTATAGAGCAATAGTTTAATTACAATTCAGTACGGTCCAGTGCAGGAACATCATCACAACTTGCTTAATAATTCAGTGCCATATCCTGTAAACTGAAGTAGCCTAATATCAGCATCTTATAAAATCAGCAACTGAAAGAACAACACATTACACATAGCGTTCAATATATTTAAACTGTATTTACTATAAAAACTTCTAATACATGTTTTTACTCACTTCAAGTAAAAACAAGGGCTAAGTAAAAAAAAAACAGAATGCTTTATGGAAATAGTAAGTAAAACGTGCGTCTTCTTGTTAACTCAACTTCACTTTTTGACATGCTAGAGCTGCCTGTGGGAAGAATAAACGAATGTCGGTTCCTTCCTGGTTAAACGTCGTTTTTCGCCTTCTGCATTTCTCTTTTTAGAGCTTGTTACTCTTTGTCAATGTTTACAATAGCATTGCACCCTTGTGCTGCTTGTTAATGTTGGAGTGGAGCTAAAAATGGATTACAACACTGCCATCTAGTGGTCAGAGGTTTAAACACAATAAAAAATGATTCACTGTCTGCCAGGAATCTGTGTATCAATACTGCGTTCTTGAGAATCAATACAGCATCACAAAACCTAATATATTGATATTTAACATTTCAATATTTTCCTACACCCCTAGTTGCTTCTCGCCTGTGTGTGCGCTGCAGTCCCCAATCTGCCCAGATCTGGTTGGCTGAAGAGCACTTTTGGTGATTTTACAATGCACGTGATTGGTCTGTGAATTTACTGCACCGCAAAGCCTGTATACCATAAAGGCGAGAACAGTGAAGACAAGAAATCGTTCACAATACTTTATCGGTTTGGGTCTGCATTGGACAACGCCTGGGTCCGGATACAGGTCTGCCTATTTGTGACCTCTGGTATACAGTGTGTCCACGCTTTGCCTTTATTACAGTTTCTACCCTTTTCCAAAAACTCACATTCTCAGTTCTTTGAAGAAATCTACAGGGATCATCTCCAAAGTTCTGAAGGTGGCTGCATTTCCTGCTTCTCACAATCCTGGTAATCCTGAGCACAAAGTTAAACTCATCACTAATGTACAGGACAGATTAGGTTTGTCTGGGTAGATGCTCAAGTGAATGTCAGGCCTTGTTCAGACTGTCTGCCCAATTGTGATTTCTGGCATATCCAGATTGTATCCAGGTTGATTTTTGGTGGTCTGGACAGCAAAAGACACAAGAAATTTGATTTGAATGCTGGATTCAAACAATATTTTTAGGTGGTTTGAAAAGCAATTTCCATCACATTTTTACAGATGCACCTCAGTCTGGACCCTCTGGACGCTCAAATCAGATTTTCTCCATCTTGGATCTGCGTCACTGGCGTAGCTACGTAGTTACTGACGCCTGCAGATAGGTAAGTGATGTCTATACAAATTTGATCTGCTCACTTGAGCGTAACAGAGTGGACAGCTGCCTCAAAAGATCTGGTTTGAGAAACTAATCTAATTTGCCTACAGTCTGAACACAACCCTTAAACTCAGCTTTAACCACCTTTAAGAACTTTTGCTGTAACTTCAGGTGTAATCGTTGCTGTCAGTGTGGACAAATTAAATGCAGATACATTAGATGTACACACATGTACATACATTTTAAAGACATTGATGTCATTGATGTGTTATTTGATGTCATATAAATTGAATATAAATAAACAAAAGGCTGGTCTCTGATCTCTTGCACTGTATATAGAACCGCCTTTATGTAACACACAGTCATAAACTGGGCTCTAACCTCAACCTCAGTGTAAAAAACATATACACTCTTGTGCGATGTTGATTAGGTTTTGTTAAAATAGCTCTTACAAAGTCAGGACTGTGTTTTACAGTTCGCCTTTTTCATTTATTTTCCTTCAAACCAACAAACAAGCACGCTGTAATTAAAGATATGGAGCTAGTAAACAAAGTCAAGGGCCTACATTTTAGAAAAACATCTCAGGTGAAGCTCTCATGAGGAGATGTGCATTTCGTTCGACTCGGCTCTATGATGTGAGCTCTATTTTTGCCTCTGACGTCCGTTACTGATGACAGTTCTCATTAATCAAGCAAGCAACAAGCTTCAGTCAAAGGAGGCCCAGTTATGTTTAGGTCACGCTGCAACGATATGAAGACAAATTAATTTGCCACTCCAGGGCAATGCAAATTAGCCGCTCTAATCCTTAAGGGTGGTACAACTGCCAACACCGTATTCGTTATGCAGGGCACACAGCACAGAGTTGACACAACAGAGCCTTTTCTCCTTCCATTAGGTTACAGTATCTCTGGATGTTCGGACAGGAATACTGAACAAACTGTTGACAAAAGGAAACACACGTATGATCACTCCTTTCAGAGAAAAAAACCTTTTCAGTGCACAAATAACAGACACAGTACCGAAAAACATCCAACCCTACTAATGTATATGTGCTATAAAGTCATATAAGCTATGAATTAGAAAACTTTTTTCCTAAGCTTATCCCTGATAAGCCAGCTGATAACCACCTGATAAGCTGGCCTCACCGGACCCGAGAGAAACCATCACCCAGGAGCTCAGAGAATGCGCAGTGACTGAAGGTGTCAGCATAAACCTGAGCCAAAGAAAACCACCCAGCAAAGCTAACATCACTCATATTCTCATACCGGGGATGGCTGCAGCATTACGCCAGGCGAAGCCTTTAAACTGATACCTTAAGGATCAGGTCAGGATCCTCTATACACCTATACCTCTTTCCAAAAACGGTGATGCATGTGTGCAACTAGAAGACGCCTAGTTTCTCCTGGTTGTTCAAAAAGCTGCCACTGTGGAACATACAGTAGTTGGACTTTCCAAAGTCCAGCTGTTTTGGATGCGCCAATGTAACATTTTATACGCAACCCTAAAAACCCATATGGGACATTATCCCACAACGCCTTAAAGGGAAACCCCAACAGTTTCTCAAAACCTGTAATTAAAAGGTTGGGAAGTAAACAACATCATCCAGAATGGGTTTATGACAAATGAATCATTGTTCTTACTTATGACACAGATTTATTTACAGAGGTGCTGATTGGAACCAGAGCTCTTTATGTCAACAACACAAATATAGTAATTGTATTTACTATCCAGAACCACCAGTGAAGCCACATGTGTCTTCTGAGTTTGCATATGTATTGAAGATGAGGGTGAAATAGTTTTCTCTGGGGACTACTTTGCTCGCAACATCCCGCATGTACTTTTCTGAATCATAAAAAGACTTGACAACATTAGTCGTGCAGGAGCTTTTGGAAGCATTGAACTCTTCAGATGTCTGGTTACTATCACCACCATTGTTCAACCATTGCGCAGTAGAGTCAACTAAATCTTAACATGTCATATCAACCCACTGTGAATGACTTTGTTTACATATTATTGAATGAAGCTGAAGTCCCCTTTTACCATGTCTCATGATCACGTTCCACATTCTGACAGTCACTCCTTCTGTCTCCTCCCATACGTCACTGGAATTTTATGTTGGAACAGCATTCAAACTATTTTCCTCAAGCAGTTTTCTTTTCTGCATAACGAAGGAATTAATATAAAGCTCTTCTGCGGAAAGTAAACTGATATGAAGAGACCGAAGCGCTCAGCTGACTCTACATAAACACATTGCTTAATGTTTTCCACAACGTGCTGCACTGACCGCTAAAACATGGCAGTGTTCAATTTTTTGACACGCATTTTCAATCAAATAATGGGTTTTTAGAGGAAGCTACATGAACATCCTGAGTAGACTAATCAGTGCAGCTACAAGCCCTTTCTATTTCTATGTGCAGAATATAAGGCTCTATGCCATCTGCTACCAATCAAGTGCAGATTTTGTAAGCTGTTGATTTAAGTACACAAACAGAGGGCACGAAATCCTCCGCTTTTATATGGATTAGCGGATTATCTATTTAAACAGTGTTAGATCACAGTGCCAGTGTAAGTCTATATCCATTAATAAAATTCAGTCTGAAGTCATTCATTTAACCTGCAGTCTAATTTGTGAACAGAGCAGGTAATCTTAAAGTGAAATCCGCTGCTGTAGTAACTTACAGAGAGCTGGAAATGAAACTAACAACAACAGCAATGCATGCATATTCACTCTTTAGGGTTTTATAATGGAGTTAGCGGCTGTAAACAGTTTAAACTGTCAAAGGTACATGCAAAACTTCTTTTTTTTCTTTTCTATTTCTTTATTTTAAAAGTTTTGACCATAATGCATGGCTCTGTGCATATAAATTGATAAACTTGCTAATTTAAGTGTTTTACAAAGAAGACAGCAGATGCAGACCTATCGCTGCTGTCTGGCTTCTCAGGCTTTGGCACAATTTGACATAATCTGTTACCCTTTGTATGATGAACTGATCAAAGGAAATAACCTGACAAAGTGACATGGAAAAAAGTCTGGTTACATTGACTTACATTAAAAGGTAGAGCTAGTTTTTTTTCCTCTCCTGTAAAGATGCAGCATAGGATACACGAGGTCTTGTTCCGAGAAACGCAGATGTGCACAGGTGCATTTTTTATAATTCCTTTATTTTTTCTATGATCTTTTTGATTGTATTGGATGAAATAGAGAGTTTCAAAATAGCGTTTCAACAGCAATATATCATCACCAAAGAAATGTCCAAAGAAAATGTAGACTTTTCATTTTTCTTTATAATTTAAACACGACCGTTCCCATTGAAAGTTTCATGAAGAATGGACCATGCTCCAAAAAAATAGTTATAAAACCTCTTCACATTAACGTACACCTATACCTCTTTCCAAAAACGGTGAGGCATGTGTGCAACTAGAAGACGCCTAGTCTCTCCTGGTTGTTCAAAAAGCTGCCACTCTGGAACATACAGTAGTTGGTTTTTCCAAAGTCCAGCTGTTTTGGCGTCTCCAATGTAACATTTTATACGCAACCCTAAAAACCCATACGGGACATTATCCCACAACCCTACAGGTTCTCAAAACCTATAATTAAAAGGTCGGGAAGTAAACAACATCATCCAGAATGGGTTGATGACAAATTAATCATTGTTCTTTCTTTATAATTTAAACATGACCGTTCCCGTGAAGGTTTCATGAAGAATGCTCATAAAAAAATAGTTATAAAACCTCTTCACATCTTACATAGAAATTAAATAGCATGTTATGACATCTCCTGTAAAGTTACTGTTTTGGAAAAATACCTGTTTTTCCTTGGACAGTGACGACATCATTTGGCTTCCTTTTTCAAATAAGTACTGTTTCCTGTATGAATGTACATACAGTTTAGCTGTTTTTTCATTGTGCATGTTCATTAATACATGGATTTATTTATATATGAAGACAGAGGATGCCGGAATACGCAGATATGTGCATGTGCTTTTTAGTTAATATGCTTTCTTGGACTTTTTTATATAATAGAGAGTTAAAAATAAGAAAACCGGTCAGCTTTTAAAGAAGCTCTCAGCTTCCAGAGGAAGAAAAACAAACGTCCCCAAAATCTCTATGCAAATTCCTCTAGCCTCCTGCTGGTGTATTTACCAAACAGCTCCCGGGAGCCGCCACTTATTGTCAGGACTTCACGGCTTTGTAAGGCCGAGCGCCGTCATGTTCTGATGAGCTGCAGCTTGTAGACGCTGCTATCCCGACACATACGTGACATGCACGACCACATATTAAGCATGTGTTTAATGATGTGCTGGGGGGGTCATTATCTTAACCCACCGCTCTGACCTTGCCGTGGCTCGGATGACAGTCACGGTGTGCAGCACATGAAGAGCTCGACAACCACCTGCGGGTGAATTTTAAACTCCGGCAGGGGGGCATTTAATCATTACACCCGGGCACTCAGTCCTGGTGGACCAGCCCGGGGGTCTCTCTAGCGCAGAGCCCGGCTTACTTTAATGTAGGCTGCCGGGCTGATGTCGGTCCATTTTGCACTTCGTATGGAAGCAGCTGCCGCCTGTGGAGCCGCACAGCAGCCTGGCCAGATGTGCAGCGGCTACTGCGGGAAATCTACGCTGTGTAATAAACACGTGCAGTCCAGTTTCATGTTTCACAACAACACCCGAGTGTCGGTACTGATATGTGCTCCGCAGCTGTATTAAGAGGAGTGTTCCTACCTCGCCCGGGCTGAGCGGCCAGAGCAGCGGGGCCGCCGGCGCTCCTGCAGACTCCTCAGCTCGGCACACGTGTGTTGTATGTGGCGCGGCGTTCAGCGGCGCATCGATCTACCCGACACAGCGACTCGCAGACATTCCTCCGCTGATTAGTATTCAGCGTCCGGCATGTTTCCCTGCCAGCGAGCGGAGACCGAGTACCAGTGCGCGCTCCTGAGCGCCCCCCGCCCCTCCGCGCGACTTCCACTCTCCGCGCTCATTGGCGAGCGCGCGAGCCTGGTTGTCATGGAGACGGCCAACAGAGAGCACGGTGTAGCGAGGACCCGGATGGAGCAGCGGTCTGCAGCCCGGAGGGGAGTATTTACATAGCCCGGGTGGGTTTACATATTCACTAGCAGTGCGGGAGTGATAACGTGTTATTTGGCCATATGGGAGGCGTTTCATGTCTGTATGACAGAAAACAGGTGCAGTTAAAAAGGGAGGTTTTAAAGGGGGGTTTCAGACTTTTATCATTTTTCCATCACTGAGGTGTAAACAGTTATTCAGAGTGGTCCTGAATGACCCTCTGTGGAGAAACTTACCCACTTCTGTACAGGCAGGTGGTCATTTTAATGTCTACAAAACAGATAAATCCGTTTTGTTTACTGTTTTAAATTGCCAAGCTGCAAATGTCTTTCAAATTGTATATATGTCATTTATATTTTCTGTATCATTTGAACACAACAGCTGCCGTTTATATTGTCGGAAATACAAATTGTCACGAATACAAATGCTCCAAAATTGTTTGGAAAACATTCAGATTCTATTGACTAACATTGAAAATAAAGACCATTTTGTTTGTGCTCTCCTGTAAAGTTTCTATTTTGGAGATACTTGTTTTTCTTTGGACAGTGACAATATATATATATATATATATAAAATGTGTGTGTGTGTGTGTGTGTGTGTGTGTGTGTGTGTGTGTGTGTGTGTGTGTGTGTGTGCGTGTGTGTGGTACATCAGGCAGTAATGGTTTAATGTACTGGCCTACTGTGAGGGAATATTTAAAGGCATTAAACCCCTATAATTAGATGTCTAGTTCCCCCACTGTGAACAATTTTGACTCTTAAGTGTCCATGCAGAGTGTTGAAGAGATATATACTAAAGTTAGCAGTACATGCTAAACAGCTAGCCATGGTGCACCCTGTCTTGTAATAGGAATATGTACCTCAAGAGTTAATACAGAGTCACTGTAGTGTTGACTTGAATCAGTCCAACATGAGAGAATAAAAAAGTAGCACTGCACCAATGATGTATTCTAATCTCTTGTAAATCATGTTGATGATCCTGCTCCCAGTTACATCATTTAAGGACAGGCAGTCAATGAGGAGTAAATACAATGATGGTTTAAGTTCTTGACAAAGGACCATTATGACCATTACCACATGCTCAAACAAAACACATAAAAGAAAAACAAACATTGATTTAACGTTTCTACAAGACTGGTAAGTAAACAGCTGGTAATGCAGAGTTTCTTTCAATATGGGTGGACACCACGACTTTCTGTTGATATGTTGTGCTCCATTATTTTGATATATGGGTTTCACAGGTTGCATCATCCTACAAATTGCTTCTTTAAATTACTTGAATAATTACTTAGTTTTTGGTTCCAGAAGTAAAGGTTGGGGAAGGACAATTGTAATACAGCAATATATAGCTACAGTAATACATGTCACTTTAATTAACCTATAAATATGAGAATGCAGTTTGTGTGTATGGATATATTAAGTCTTCGAATGGATCAGTGATGGAAAAACATGATGTTAAATTGACTTTTTCCTTTTGGTTCCTGAGGTTAAGGTTAGGGACAGTGACATGATCATGATCAAACATAATTAAATGAGCACTCTGCCCTTGTAAAGGAAGGAACTGTTTGGTAGTGCAGTCTTACTGATGAAAAACTTGACTGCAAATAGACCTCTAGGCCTATATTTCAGCACTCAACAGAGACTCAACAAGTCTCTAGTTTCTCAGTATAATTCTTTAAGAACTGTTTCTCTGGTGCATGCTATTGGAATAGCAAACCTGTGGATAAGTTATTTGGGGATGTCATCAATAGATTTTATGCTCAATACTGGGTGATGCAACTGCTGTCTAGACCTTTCCAAGCTTTACAGCATCATAATAGGATAATTATTTAGCAGGTGGGACTATGACAAAGTGCAGAGAAGAAATGGCCAAAAATCAGTATATATTTACTTTGTTGGTGACATGCTTGTTGATTTGACATTTTTTCAAAGTAAAAATAAGTTAACGCACCCTCTACAGAGAACACGTTCATTTACATCTGTTGCACTGTTCATTTGTTAAATTAATTTGAATTTAGCGTATGGGAGAAAAAAAAGTTATGGCACATTTTCTATTTTTTATAGTAAAAATATACAGAAATAAAAACTGTGCACTATATTTGGAGGAATATGCCATACAAAGCAACTAATTAAATAATTACACCAGGATGTTCAAACTTCTACATACAACTGTGTATAAACACTTAATGTCCATTTTATCAGCATCTTTTTGTAATTCTTATGAAATGTAATAGTTTCTGTAGATATGGGTAGCTTCTCTGCATACTTTTTTAGCCAACTTGTTCTCTGTTTGACAATGGCCAGGAACCACACAGGATCATTATTTGGGTCCTGGGTCTGGCGTTTTGATGGCACGTGTGTTGTGCTGGTACAAGTGGATCAAATACAACAGCTGCTTGAGTTTTTAAAGGCCTCAGTGTCACTTCTGGGCCAAACCAAACCCAATACCCAACCAAACCCAATACCCAACCAAAAATATGTATATGGTCACCAAAGGTGTCAAAAGTATTCACATTCATTATTCCGGTAAAAGTATAGATACTATGGTTTAAAAATACTCCTGTAGAAGTTGAAGTATCAACTCTATCAAGCTTTTTACTCCAGTAAAAGTGTAAAAGTACTGCTTTCAAAACTACTTAAAGTATAAAAGTAAAAGTAATGTAAAAATGCCATTAGGGACAGAAGCTTAGGCTGCACCACAGCCAACCCCACACAAATATTTTTCTAAAAGCCATAATGACTATAATGTTATATTAAAATGTTAATGTTGACAAATTTGGGATGCACTAGGCTTCCTGTTTCAACCACATATACGCCCATTGAAAATGAGTGTATTTTAGTACAATGTAAATATATTAAAGAAGCATATCTGTGCACTACTGAGCATTAACATGTGTTTCATGGAGCAGAAGATATGATCACTAGTTGCCTATAAGTCTTGTAATGGTGCAAAAACTCAAAGGCATGTTATCAATAACCTATTTTTTTAAGGCTATTTTTAGAATGTAAGGAGTAGAAAGTACAGATAATGGTGTGAAAATGTAAGGAGTAGAAAGTACAGATAATGGTGTGAAAATGTAAGGAGTAGAAGTAAAAAGTTTGCTGAAATGACGCATCCATAAAAAAAAAAAAAAGTTGTATGCTGACTGCATCAGGCAAGTCAGTCTGAGTAAGTGTCATATACACACCATACAGTATTTCACAAAGGGACACTTTGGGTGTTTCCTTGTCTCTGTTCGAGTTGTTGGACCTGGCAGACTTTCAGTCACACATCTAAATTTAAACACACACCTCTCACCACTGCTCCGTGTTACCAAAGAGATACATGTTGTACCTTTAAAAGACTAGACAGGGCCTGATAAGAAAAGTACAGTGGATGATAAACGGCCATTTCGGAAAGACATTGGTGTGCATGTGTTTGTGGCACTTATGCTGGAGTGATATGGATAGCTCATTTATCGAAGACGTCATTTACTTATATGGATTTAAACATTAAAAAAGAAATAAAGCAGTCTTATAATACCTGAGAACAGATTAAGGGTTTACTAACATAACGTGTTATTGACGACGTGCAAAACTTTTTTTTTCATGGCATATGTTGTTGTTGGGAGTGGACTTGATATATACACATGCTATTCAGTACAGGGTTTATTACAGTGCAGTATCTGTATTTTCCAGTTTTTAACATCAATGCACATCTTTGTCAAACTCTGGAACTCCCCCATCTGACTCACTAAGGTCTTAAATTATCATTGTTGATTTAGAGTCACACTTTGGAGATTTCCTATTACAGTCACTCAACATAAGACTCAAGTATGTAAATAAGGAGTCATCATAAGGCTTTAATTGGACTCATAACCATAATTCTGAGCATGTTATTTCCCCGAAGCTGAGCAAAATATGTTTAGTCCACAGAATCCAACCCGAAAGCCTCATTTAGTTATTTAAGAACTGCAGGCATTCCATTTGTGTTAATCTTGTTCACATGGAAATATTTGATTTCTTTTTAGGGTTTATTGAAAGCACAAGAACCTGGTAGAGACAAATAGGGCGCCTTACAAGCTTGATACTCTTAAAAACCATGAGGCCAAGAAATTTTAGTCAGTGCTAGCCAAAACCTGACCACTGCATGCAGACTAGGTACTGTTTGTTTGCAATTCAACACATTTGTATGCGCTATATGCTAGTGAATACCAACATGGCTTAAACTGTACAGGTGCTACAGCTGAACTTAGACTAGAAGCGCCGCTAAACATAGCATATTGTCATCTTTTATGATGGCCTACATAGGTGCTATGAAATTGAGAACAAGGATAATCTTTGAGTCGGAGAGCTGTGTGTCCAAAAATACCTCTAATAGACCCCCGAGGCCAAACACAAATGACTAAGACTGCAAGAGCTACAAGTGCCTGAGAATGTTTGACATTGCCACCTACTGGTCTATAAAAAGTAATAACCTTTGGAATGCAATGGCTACTCTTACTACAGTGATGATGTATGTATAAATTTGTTCTCTATACAAAATACAGCAAATGAAATATGGAGGGGCAGTCAAACAATCCAGTAGTGGTGAAGACAGATATTTAATAGAAAATAAAATGCATTTTACTGATTCAACTGGCTGCCAGACTGCTTTAGAATCTGATGTCTCTTAAGACATTTATAACTTAAGAGGTATGATAATAAGTGTTTTGTTTTATAATTTAGTAAGATCATTTCACAGCATGAACTCGTTTTTCTCTACATATTGTTTTCTACTGTTCTCCTGTTTTGTATGCAGCCTGCAGAAAGTGCAACCCTTAAATTTTTTAGCAGCTTCTCCTCTAGACTGAAGAACAAAGTTGGCTCAGGGGCTGTTTTTTGTGTTCATCACCTCCATATCAGCCCTGTCTGTCCATATTATGCATCACACCCGTCAACATGTCTACAATTTGTCATTCAAGAGGAGGGGCAAAATCAATAAATCCAAAGGGAATTACTGAATTGAATTTTTCAATGTCAGGCAACCTTTTTAATAGCATCAGTATCATCAGAAAGAGTCACAATGTTATATTTTGTTATTCATGTTTCCTGCATATGAGTCTTCATATGATCTCAGGATCAGAACAATGATCTAAGTGGTTGTTATTCAATCATAGGTTGTAATTGAAATGTATCATAAACAATTCCAATTTAGAACAATAGACAGTTAAAGTAAAATGTTATTATACATCAACATTTTCCAAGAAAGCTATCCACCATACAAGACAAAGTATGCTGGTTTAGTGAGGTTACCAGTCTTATGGTTTTAAGTCTATCACATGTCATGCCAGCCTGCATGTCCATTTTTATTGTATTTCAATACATCAATAAAGGGCATTATCATTACAAAAGGATAGTTATTCAGATTAATTTCAGACAGTATTAGAGTTACACTACAATTACAATATCCGATATTCATTAAATTGATCATATTCATCAAATATTCATAGCTAGTAAACTCTGTTCCACAAACATGCATTTCCATTTTTGTTGAATTTTGTTTTTTTTCTACATCATATGAACAAAGCAGCTGCTGTTTACATTGCGTAAAAGTTTCTGGATGAATAGACCAACAGAAATGCTCCAAAATAAATTGAGCACTTTTCTACCACTTCACAGACAAAACAAAACCTCTAATAGACCCCCGAGGCCAAATTGGTCAAATTAAAAAATGGCTCCACCTTCTGTTTTCTATTTATTTTTGCAAATACTAAACAATAAAGTTGCCCTTAAATCATAATTTAAACTACAAAAACCAATCTGTGTTGGATACATTGTTAAATGTGTTCATGTATTAGTCTAATGCCCAGGATGTTGCTAGAAATGGAGCTTCTCTAAACCTTTATACTCATTTTTAATGCAACGAGTTATAAATATGCATAATTATGCTAATTGGAGATGCTGCCCACTTACCTCCTGCTTGTAGTCTTCGTCTATGGACGATTTTACCAGAACTGAACCTGTTTTCAGGTGTAAAAAGCTGTAAGCTTAGAGGCTACAGCTACTTGGGCAGCATATCTGGTTTAGGCAAGACGTTTTCTAACAGTTTATAAGATAGATGTACATGCCTCTCAAAGCCACTGCACCGAAAATCACTACATGAAACTGTTCGAAATATGCAGCCTGATGCCTAAATCATTTTTTTAACATAAACCTTTTTCATTGAATCAAAAGAAAAAAAACAAAATTTAGAATTTTCTATTTTTTTTATTATTATCAACAGTGCTTATAAAAACAACACATGTAAATCTCTGGTTGTAAAGGATGGAGAATACAATGTCTATGCTTGTGTTGTAGACATTGTGACTTCTGGTTTCTATCACCACCATTACAGTACAATACAATGCATCACTGTTAAGATCTCAATGAATGAAATTTCGTAGGAATTCAGAAATATCAGTGGAATTCCTATTAAAATGTTCAAAAACACCTTTCTTGTGTGCAAGGGCTCTTTAAGAAATAGATAGATAGATAGATAGATAGATAGATAGATAGATAGATAGATAGATAGATAGATAGATAGATAGATAGATAGATAGATAGATAGATAGATAGATAGATAGATAGATAGATAGATAGATAGATAGATAGATAGATAGATAGAGTTGTAAAAAGTTGTAAAGTTGTAATAGTCCTGTCCACAGTCAGCTGAGACTAGCTTATCAACTGACGTGTCCAAGAGAATTCCAACCACTGTTGTTTGGAGCGTATGGTGAGAAAGGGTTCCCTGATCAGAGGTGTAGGCATGCACCCCACCCTCAACTCCCAGCCCACAGAGCCCTGTCGCGCCTGATTGCTGGGGGACCCCCCATGGGGATAGGTTTACCTGCAGACAGAGAAGTCTCTGTCTACTTAACAGTGCGTCCTTGCTACTCTCTTTTTGTTTTCCTGCTCACACGCTCACTTGGGGCGAAACTGGAATCTGCTCGAGCACAAAGACTAAAGAGAGGAGTGGAGCTGCTCTGGAGCCACAGGCTGGGAAAAGCAGGTCATACCTGCCCATACACCTACAAACAATGCCCACAAAAGACACACCAAGCCCTGAGTTCACAGGAAACTAGAGCCAGTGAAATCTCGTGTAACCATATCCACAGAGGCTATCCAGTTACACACCATTCCTCTTACACACTTTAATTGAGACTTCTGGATGCTCAGACCTGTTACGAAGTTTCTGATTTAAATACAGGGATTAGTACATAACAGGTGTCACTTCAAATCTTACGTTTTTCATTGTATTTAGGTACATTTATAATGTTTATGTGAGTAACCATAGCAATGAATTTCACCATTTTACATTACCAACCTCATTTTATTCCTTAAGTCATTAAAAGGCCAGGGCCCACCAGTGGGGGCAGGGTGTTACTACACAATTCATTAAACTAAAAATAACCCAATTAATTTGCGTCAAAGTCCTTGTAATTGTACTTACTGAATGATAAGTCTTAGTATGTTTGGGATTGTAAGGGTTAAACGGGCTGTTTTTGTTTTTGTGCTAGTAAGACTGATACAGTCATATAGAAAAGTTACTTGTATGGTCACTGTTCTGATTGGCCATGTATTCCAAAAAGCAGTCCTGGCTGAAATACTCTGTATAATTTTAATGTACATGGATGGTATTAAACTGCTGTAGAGCCCAGCTATGGTCCTGGCGCTCTACCACGCTGCATAATCAAGCTAATTCTGGCAGTGAATTTGAACACACCTGAACTCCTGAAGGCCTTGACTACCTGGATCAGGTGTGTTAGATTAGGGCTGGAGCTAATCTTCATAAGACGGTAGATCACCATGCCCCCATGTAGTAGAGGAGAACTATAATTTGCGTAGATACCAACAATAAATATGATCTCAATTCTATCATGAATTAATTCAGTTTTCATTATTCAGTCTTTTTCGGTGTTCTAATGTTACTTATTCTCCTAACCCTTCCAATTTCAAAACTAATCCAAAAGACCCTGTGCATCTGAATGATGCATAGCTGTCAGGAAGCTGTAATTGAGAAACAAATTAAATAAAAGCAGAACATTTGCACTAGAACACCCAGATTTAGACATCTGAGATGGTGGGTAGGCTTTATAGACTGATAACATCTGAATTGACAGCATCCTGAACGCTGATAAGTGTAAATTTAAAACACATCATGCAATGTCCACTAGACAGGGTGTAATTGGGGAGGAAATTTGAAAATGCATTACAAAAATTAATAACCTAATGACTATATAGTGGACCTGTAAGGTAGGTGTAACCCATGCAGTGACCAATGACGTATGAATGCATGAAATAGGTGGTTTGAATAAAGTAAATGAGTGAGTGCAATTTCACATTTTAGTTTCCTAAACCACATACTTCCTGAATCACATACTGTTATCCAACAAACTGAAGAGCTGATATACTGATATGGGGTGATGCAAGCAGTACTTACTGCAGTGCTGTTATGTAAAAAGAAAAGGGGAGTGAGGGAATTAGCAGATTCGAGAACTTATCCAGAAAGTGGGAACACTTCCAATGAGTCAGTTCTGTTTGGCATTACTTAAAAAGAGCAGATCACATATACAAGCTAAATCAGACAAATTATGCAAACGTTTCTCTGTTTCTGGTGTTTAGTACAGCATGATGGAGGTGTCTTTTCTACCTTTGAAGCAAAGATGTAGGAAACAGATGAACTGCAGTGTGGAGTCTTGTTAAATAACTACCTAAAAGATCATTGTAGAAAGAGGGCAAACAGACTTTGTGTTATGTAAAAGTTTGCCAGCACTGCAGGAGTGTATAATCAGTTTACTGCACTGTTCTTTGACCTGATTAGTGATTTCTCCATGTGAAATAAATAAGGCTCTGTTTTTCTCTACATTCTGTTCCTGGCTGACCGGTCCTCTACTGGGACGAACACTGGAATGCAACTAAAGATATCCTGGCTTGTACAAGCTTATCTGATTGCTGCGCAAGAAATACATCACTCTTATAAAGAATTTTCCTAAGACATTCTTCCCAACAGAGCTGTTCCTGCATGTATACACACATTATATATTACTATATGTATATGTGCATGTGTGAATACATCATAAGAGAATATTTGCTGTCCAAAAAAAACATGAATTTTCTACATGATCCAGCTGCCGTTTACATTGGAGATAAATAAAGAAGCTCACTGGGTGACTTTGCTAAAGCAGAAGTATGTCATCGCTGTCCAATGAAAAACAGGTATCTCCAAAATGCCAACTTTACAGGAGAGGCCAAAAACTGTCTTCACTTTCAATTCAAGTCAATGGAACCAGAATTTTTATTAGTTATTAGTTTAGCTATCTTGAAAATTTCTTCTGGTTTATTCATTATAAAATGCTCCCACAATGTAAACGGCAGCAGCTGCATTTAATTGATGTAGAAAAACAGAAATCAACAAAAATGGACATGCAGGTTTTTCATTGGACAGCGACGATATGATCATCTAAATAAATAAATCATGAACTGGCATTGTGACTGTTCTACTTGCTACCTGATTTAAAACCGTTTTTACACTTTTGACATTTCTTTCCCCACATAGCCCACATAGTATTTGTTCATACTAATGTAAAAATGCTACTGAATCACAACGCTAACATAGCTAGCTAATTAGCTCATGGAGGCTAACCATAAGGCTGAGTGCATTCTAAATAACCTCAATAATCTGCTCCTCTGCTTGTACATGGAGGCGTGATGCTTCCTTAGGAAGCAGAATTTAATAAGGCCATACTAAAAAACTACTTAAACGTGATCATGCAGTCTGTTATAGATATTTTATGGTGACACATTTACATAAAAACTCTTGCAACCATATATGAGCTGGAATAAAATTTTGTATATTAACATACATTGAAGTTAATTTAGGTGTTAAGTGTAATAAAAGGTTTTGTTATGACTGAATTAGTATTTTTGGTTAATCTTCCTAGTTATCCATTCATCTGTATAGAAGCTGTATAGCTTGACATGATTTAGCTCTGATAGCTTCTTATATAGGAAATGGGAGGTATATAGTTTCTTTGGGTCAGACAGAACTTTGCTGTTGAAGGAGCTAAGTAGTTCCCAGGTCACCAACAGGCAACAGGTGGTTGGCTTGGTCTTAGGGCATAAAAGCCGCCTCAGCTGGGAGTGCATGGTCCGGTAATACACTCTGATAGCATGATGTCACCTCCAGGAAATGTCTACATTTCAGCACAATAGGCATGTAAAAATTAAGTTCAGGCTGGGTATCATGTATTTAAATCCTATTGTGTGGGTAAAGGCTTCTCAGGTTCACAAAAACACATGGTGACGACAGCTTGTACTGCATTACAGCCAACAGATGAACACATCTAATAACGAAAGCAGCAAGTTCTCTTATTATTAAACATTATTTAAATACTTGTTTTTTACAGTAAGATTAAACCTAAACAAGCAAACATGAAGAAGATTAAGCTGTCAAAGATGTCAATAAATAAACTAACCAAGTTTACTAAAACCTCTATTCAGTTCCAGGTATGGAAAGAAGATGAAACACATAATGAAAAATGAATGCAGTAATAGTCGGTGCCAAAAAATAAGTAGTAGTAAAATGTTAGGTCAAAAAACACCATGTGAAACATACAGTGCATTTAGAATCTATCACCAGAAAGTTAGTGAGGCATTACTTATTTGTTGTATTATTTGTAGTAAAACATTGGGTGTTATGCAGATAACGATGGTCTATTATTATTATTATTATTATTATTATTATTATTATTATTATTATTATTATTATTATTATTGCTTTAAATGCTATCTCTTGTAAAAACTTAGAAACTTACAAATTAATCTGAAGTGTTTTAAAGTATGTAACTCTGATTTCTGTTTACGAGTAACTAAATCTTATGTCCATGTTGGATGACATTGTTCTGTAAGAATATAATTCCAGCACCTGACGCTGTAATGTTTCATAACGTTATGACTTTTCTATGCAAATGAATAGCAGTGAGAAAAAAAACCATCATTACTAATAAGTTTTGAATGGCACATGATATACGAAAACTGATGATCAATTATTAGATGAGTTGAAAGAGCATACACCTATTCCCTGAAGAGAGAATCATTGATCTTTTGCTTATGCTGACCATTAAGACTTTCTTCTGTTAATCAAAGGACAGTGGAAAGTATAAACACAAGAGTACTGTCTTAGTTCTTGTGTAAAGAATCTTGTGTAAAGAATCATGCAGAACTGCAGTATATATATATATATATATATATATATATATATATATATATATATATATATATATATATATATATATAATTTGTACCTACCTTCAAACGAAGGCATTATGGTTCGGCTTGTCAACAGTGGCTGTTAGTTCTGGCACAGAGGCGAGCACAAGCCCCAAGTCATCGATAAATCTGCAGCCCTGTCGTTGTCTCCTCTGCATGGGGGATCATATCAGCCCCCCTGCTGCTATCCCAAGCACATACATCAGTCACCTCAGTGCTCTCTTTTAGCTCAAGACTGCTCCGGATCCCTTCCTCTGCGTGTCTGCTATCCAGTCCAGGCTGCCTGCTTGTCCTTTTCCTATTCACCCTGCTTCTGGAATGTGTCTCCTTTGTGTTTAACCTTCAGCTGCGAACATAGCTCCCCTGAGATGCCACAGACCTAATTGCCAGTAGCTGCGCAGTAGCTGCTCTAGCTAGACTCTGGCACAGGCGGAAGATGAGATGACTTTGAGGAGCATCCTCATCCAGAAACCGTTCAGCACCCAGGTGCACATACACACCTCCTAGCAGTGCAACAAAAGTGCTCTTTGTGTCTCACATTTTACAAATACTATAAGCCGCCTCGGATTAGCAGACCAGCGGACCAATCAGAGCTCAGAGGCTGTGGAGGAGGCTGGATAATCGGCATTAAATCAAAGCAGATGGGAACGGCTGAATATATCGAGGGAGGTCATTAGCAGCGCGCTGAAGTGCTCAGTGGCTCCATTTTAGCAGGCCTACGTTTCTAACACTCTCACATTAATGCAGCCTCATTATCCTGGAGGGCTACTTCTGGAGCTCTTTTTCTGTCACAGATATTTTTTTTCTGAACACAAAGTCCCTGTTCACCACTTTCATCTGCACTAGACAGCAGTGGAGGGGCGTTAGAGACATTTCTCTTATTTTTGATGCCAATGTTATGATAAAAAAACTTGCTTTGTATGCTTGAAGCGTTGTAAAGAACACCACAGTGCTGCAACCTTACACAAATATGGTTCTTTGTGGTTTCTTTGGTAAAGGGAATGGTTTTCTTTAGAACCATGAATTTTGTGTAGAACACAATTCAGTGTATGGTACTGCTTATATGACTACATTTAGGGAGAGCCATGAACTCTATATAGAACAATTTCATAATTAAATGGTTCTTTGCATGATTTGGTGGAAAAATGTGTTGTATCTGGTTCCATATAAAACATTTAGTTACACTTTACTGTAGAGTGCTGTTAATAAGGCTACATAAAATAAACATAAGTTATGAGAACTGACATAACCCTACATAAATAGGCTATATTGTAATGTGGTTTTGAACAAAGTTAGCTAAAGTGGCCTTTATAGTAGATGGCACCTATTTATGTAGGGTTATGTGAGTTGTCATCTTAAGCTTGTGTAGATGTCATTTAGCCTTATGAACAGTATCCTACAATTAAGTGTTACCAAAGGTTCATGAATATACAACACATTCTCCAGTCTGAAAGAACAAGCAAAGCATGCAATAGTACTAAATAGAGTTCTTGTTCTGTATAGATCTATCCCCTTCTTAAAGAACCTCTGCAAAACCAATCCTTTTGAGAGTTTGCTATACAGAAGTCTTTTTGCTAAAAGTTATATGTAATGCATGTAATAATCCAGTGATTAGGTGGATGTTTGATATTAACCAGTTACCAGTGATAAGTTAAGGGTTCCATTTTTAATCTAGCTATTAAGAAAATGAGAAACAAATTGTTAATGTAACAAGATTTATAGCAAGTTTATTAGTTTAGTCTGTTTATCATAAAAAGTTCACACAATGTAAAAGGTGCCACTATATCACCAAATGGGTGTACACACAGCACAGTGCTCTACAAAAGTCAGAGTGCACCCTTCATTTAATTGTTTCCAGTCAGAACAGCCATTAAATACCACATATATATATATATATATATATAACAGAAAATTTATTTAAGAACAAAATATAAGGTCAACATTTTGCTATTAAATGTGTCCAAACTTTGCTTTTACCACTGTTTCTACTCTTTTTGGGAGACTTCCAAAGTTTGATTTCAATAATTGGTAGCATTTTCTGTTTCTTCCAATACAACTAATCCCAAACAGTTTTAATGATGTACATGTGTGGACTCCACCCCAGCACATTGAACACCAGCAGCTGATTTGTTTGCTTACACATTCTTTCAGATCCACAGTGTATAGTCATCTTCTCAAAGAGGATTTGTTCAGATCTAAAGCAAGAGTGGAGCTTCTTTTATTTTTAAAGATTAAATATTTCAGTACCATTTGTCAGATGGTGACTGCTTCAACTTACCAGGTCTTGAACAGTTGGTATCAGCCTAACTTTCTCTATATCTTGTAAACATTTTTAAACTCCAGTTCTGGAAATACATTTTCTTATTTTTGTCTGTTCACTTTTTTATGCATGCAGATATCTTATATCTAATCTCAGAAATATCTTCTGAAAAACGAATATATTTGTACAAAATGGCTGTTTTGACTGGAAATTAAACAAATGAAGGATGGTCTCTAACTTGGCTGTACATACGACTACGAAAGTGAACCGTGGAGCTACCAACTCCGGATGTCTTCAAAGCACACCTCTACTGCCCGTTGCCTGGCCTTAACAAAGACATAAAAGCGAGGTGGGCGGCACCCGCCGAGGGGTGGGAGGGCGCCTGGCTGAGGGGCTTGAGTTATGGCCCTATCACTTTCAACATGACCTTTCAATACCTCTCAACACAGGCCCTCCCAAGGCGTCGCCAGCTATCTCATCTCTCCACCTCCCAGGATTCACAGCCCCTGACCCTGCGACCCCAACCACACAGTATCCTCTTGCTCTATTTATACCCACTTTCATAAATAAGCCTGCCACTAAAGCACCTTGAGCACAAGAGCTCCCTGTGCTGCTCCTAACAGGGCATGCCTTTAGTTTATAAGGTTAACACAATGATCTTTTCGTAATTCGGTTCACCATAACGTGACCTAAAATTAGCCTCGTGCCTGACCGATGCTCATCCCTTGTTTGTCCCGGGGCAAAAAAAGCATCACATTCTGTCATTTCCCAGGTCTGAGAGGTATTTATAGATCCTTTTCTTTTGCATACTTGTAAATGTAATATTTCTGCTGGCTTTTATGATAATTAATGCTAAATGTGTGGGACCATTAACACCATCAAGCACTAATAGGGCTTATATATGACTCTTAAGTCTTTTTTTATTATTTTCTACTACATCATTAAAAATCCTGTTACAGAGAGCAATTCTGCCCATTTGACAGTTTGACAGCCCACTGATGGGAGTCTAGATGACCTTTCATGAGCAGCAATAATCAATAGGCTGGAGTGTTTCTTTTTAAAGACAAGAGCCCTAAAAAGCTGTTTGAAAACAAGTCAAACTAATGAAGTTATTCCCAAGAGCCCTTTTCGTCTGTGTGTGCAGCCTCAGGCAACACTTTTATTTATGATCAAAGCTCTCGTGCCTCGCATGACATATAACATCACCAACACTGTCAACTTCAATTACAGGCCCATCACATGATGTCTGAGGAAACACCAGGCTTTTTTCTCAGGAAGTGCAATTATGTATTTCACATGAAATGTGACCTAAGCAGGCTGAGCTATGTATACATACAAACGCTGTCTGTCTAATACATTTAAGCTATATGGCTTTCTTTTCCTACAGTATGTACATTTCACGAAGGGTCAAGCAAACGCCTGCATTTGACTGACGCTGCACGACACTGAAAGATTTATTATCCCTGCAGGCCCCTATCACACCCCAGCTGACGTACCAGGTCAGTAGCCTAATACATTTGACAGGCAGACAAATTATTGTAGGGAGCACATGTGTCCTACAGCACTGCACATTTTTTGTCAGGGCCGCCTCATGTTCACAGTGTTGCAGGATGTGTTTGTTTCACACTTCCAAAGCGCTGGCAGCAGGCCAGCCAACAGACCCGGCTGGTATGGTGTTGGGTTGTATTCCTTCCCAGCAAACACTGTCACATCGTTGTCTACAATTGTGTCTGAACGAGGTTATCACAATGTTATCACAACCTCATTACCAATTAACGTTGCCATATGGTACCTATTAACTCACAACATCATGAAACTTATGAAGGATTTTAAGAAGTTCTGACAACCACTGTGCAAAATACCCCCTGGTATTTGGTGGGGGTGGTCCAATGATGGCTGGCTTCTTCAGCATTGGTGGGCTGCCAACTCACTCACCATAGCAGTTCTTTATATGGACAGGATCTTACACATAGACATATACTTACACATATACAAAACACTCTTTTCTTCAAACACTTGGGAAACTGGGCCTGTTTTCAGATTCACAGATATACTGTAAAACTAAAAAGTTTTTCAGAGCTCACTGTTTCATGGGTAAAACTAAATAACAATTTGTGTTTGAGCATCCAAGAGAGGAATTAGCACCCCCTGTATTTTGCACCTTGGTGATAATGTACTGACAACGTTATCAGTACTTTCTAAGGAACTACAATTGAACATTGTGGGCACCAACACAATAGGTTGCCACAGCGTAAGGGCGTTGGCTGGATAATTATGAGCAAAGAATGAAGACTAATTATTTTGTGCTAGCTAGGTTGGGTTATGGTTGGGTAAACTTATAATTGAGAGGACTGACTGAAAAGGATTCACTTTCTGTAATGCTGTAGGTTTTTCCCCCCTATTTTTTCATCCCTTTTACACACACTGGGTGAACGAAATTAGAAAAATAGGTACATTTATCAATTACTGTCTTTAACAATTGGGAGTTAGTGTTTTGTGTCGAATTGGTTATTTTTCTATACTATGCCGCCACCTGGTGGTGAGTAAAAACTCCTACAACTACATGTACAGTCTAGGTTAGAGAGTTTAGAGAGATGTTAAGTTATTGGTATGTAATAAAAGCGAGAATAGAATGTGAAACTTTATGTTCTCAAAAGGTACTTATGTAATTATATTATATACCAAAAACTCGGTGTATATAATAAATACAGAAAGAAAGTAATGAACAAACCGTCCAGTTAGGCGCCTAGATTTGTTTATGGCAACAGTACGTCTCCCTACGCAGAACTAAATTAGGAAACCTTTTTGCTCTGTTTATGAAACAACTACATCATTCTGCCTAAACTATTAATCTGTATTAAACAAGCTGCGTCGCTGAATACAGTAAAGGTCGCGCTGGTGTCACTCATTTTAGCAAGTAACGTTATATGTACAGTAAATGTAGCTTATATAGTGCACCAGTTCACTTGGGAACATGCTCAGCTGCTTTCAGTCGCGGCTCCTGACTGACCAGATACTTTGTTTTCCGCGGGACCTGGAGTACTCGGTGTTCTCTGACGAGGCGAGGACAGGTCACTTCAGGCGTGGTCAGCGAGGCTAGCTGCTCCTCTGGAGAGTGAGCAGGCTACGCTAAGCTGGGCAGCGAGGAGCCTCTCAGATGCAGGTGAGTGTCGAGCCCGTCCGGCTGCCCCAGAGCGTCTCCGCCTCCTCGCAGTGCCATGGCGCCTTCGCCTCTACCTTCGGAGCGAAGCTGGAGAAGCGGCCGCCGGAGCCGCAGCGCGCTTCCCCCGGGAGGAGGCTGAAGCCCCGGCACCCCGCTCCAGCAGCCATGAGCTCCGCTCGGGAGCGGAACCACAGCCTGAAGTAAGACTTAAAGAAGTTTAGAAGGGGCAGGTACTTCACAAGACTGAGCAGACTCTTAGTTTTAAAGAGAAGTCGAAGATTTAGTGGCATGAATCCATCTTTAATGTACTTTTCTGGTGTAAACTCGAATAACTTTAACTTTAGTTCAACTTTAGTTTTCAGTTCACTCCCAGCGGTGACAGAGTGAAGAAGTTGTTTAGGAACCTACGTGGATACAACGCCAACTTTTAATCTAAGCTGTATTGAAAGTAACATGCTAGGCGAAACTTAATGAGCTGAATTTTCCTCACCAGTGCTGCACACTGGGATAACTAATTAATACAAGGCTCATGTGGAGGAATCAGGGTATTGTCTTTCCTTTAGTGCAGGCATATCTAATTGCCCCATCTACACTAGCATTTAGTTACGCCTTGGGTCCCACCTTACCTCCTCTTTGGAAATGAGAGCTCAGGCTCAGCTCTTATTTTAGATTTCACATGTAGTCATTGTCCAAAGAAAGATATAAGTATCTCCATTTTTGTCCATTTGTTTGTTTTTTTTCTGTGTTGTTTACATTGTGTGAACATTTTATGATGAAAGGGCCAATAGCAGTGATCCAAATTAACCAAAGGTCCCATTTAGTTTCATAGAAATTAAAGTAAGTGTTTGTTCTCTCCTGTAAAGTTTTGGAGATGCTTGTTTTTTTCTTTGAACTGCAACAATTTGAGTTGTTTCGGAGGACAACATACTTTTCTATACTTTTCATCACATGGAGGTTTAAGATATATATGAATGATAATAATAAATTATGTTAATAGACTAAAAAATTATTACAATGAAAGAAAACTAAAAATCTGGGCGTATGAAGGAGTTCAGGCTCTAGGTCCATGTCCAGTGTGACTCTAACATACAATGTTATTGCGGTTTTGCGAGTATTGCAATAACATACAGTACTGTGCAAAGGTCTTAGGTACCTAAGCTCCTTGTTTAAAAGCCTTTATCTTAGCAATAAGTTTATTTTTACCAGTAAGAACACCAGATATCATTAGAACTGATATCATTAATAAGCATTAATACAATACAAAGTAACACGATACAAAGTGTACGGGTTTATTCTATTCCTTCACCAGAAATCTTGATTTAGCTTAATGAAGCACTAAATAGTCAAAGCAGGTATCAGATAATACTTGTAAATGATACAGGGTTTGGAAAAGACTAAATAAACTCGCTGACATGTAAAAACACTCTTTACTGTAAAAATAACTATTTTAATATTTAAACAAATACAGTGTTTGGCTAAATATAAATGAAACTTCCTGTCTGGAAAAAAAGCTTTGTCCCTAAAAGTACTGTATATTATGATATGTTGTGTTTCTATTCCTTTATAAAAACTGCCAATTATGTCCCCAAAGGAAAACTTTGTGCTGTTATAATCACAAAAGAATCCACGGCCCTGGATATCCACACATTGCAAGTTAATGCACTCGTTTCCACTGAACTCAAAGCAATTGATTTTGTTTATCTAGTAACAAATGTTTCACATTTATTTGTAATACATATAATGAAATATCAATACTTGCCACCCATGTATCAATACAGTATTTTAAAATATCATGATAATATGTCATATCAGTTTTTGCCACACCTCTGTTATCTGCTTATACTAGATTTATGGTTCTGTTTACATATGATAATATTCGACTGTTCAATGACAAAATACCAGGAAATGTAAAAGGCCAGAATATCAGGGGTTCTTACTGATGGTTTAGCTCAGAGTCAGAGTTTAAACGCTTTAGAATATTTAGTCTCACATTTTCAACTGTTTGAAGCTACCAGTGTACAAAATTCATTCTTAATTCTGTGAAGGCTGTCTGCAAATTTACCCACAAGCCTTCAACATCTAATACAATCAAAATAATTTAATACAATCAAAGTGAAAGGCTTTCCATACAAGTTATTGTACAAGATTCATACAAGATTCATTGTTGTTAAAAGCTTGATACTTTGCTATTTCGGACTTGACCCCTTTTTTTTTACTTTCTGATCCTAGTGCAGTGTCAAACAATGCCAGGCTATAAAGAGAAAAAAAGCAAAAAAATGAAAAATGTATAATTTAGACCAAAATTTTTACCTTACTAATTTTTGTTCATCCAATGATGTTTATTGAGGATTAGTCATTTAAACATGCTTAAAGATGCATTATGGACTTTTTGTCTTGTTCACAGTCAGTTTTTGCAAGCAGCATTTATCCCTGTGCATGTGCATGTAGTCTCTATGAAGGCTGAACAAACTTGTAAGAAAATAAGACAGAAAAGTGTAAAAATACAAGCTCACAAGATACGTTTGCATTTTCAGTTTATCAGCAACAGTAAACACTGATGGCCCACTTATTCGTGCGTAGCACAGCTGTTCATTTAGTGACATCTAGTGTTAACCCTCAGTTCTGCAGAAGTCCTCAAGTATTAAACCTCCAGGAAAACTAGCTGAAGTCACGAAGGCTTTTTGACCCTTTTCGGTTTGAATGGCATGTGGTCAGAGTGTACTGGGATGCATTCAAATATAAATAACTCAGATGGGCCCATTCCGTTCTGTTCAGTCTGTGTCAAAGCCTGTTTGTGAAATGGAGCTGTGGAGCTACAAGGTGTATGTACTGTGAAATCACTGTCCCGTTGTGTTCAGTGGTAACAGGCTGACGAAAAATGAATCCATGTCAGTCAGCCGAGTCTTTGGGCTGCCATGCTGGTCATGCATGTTTTAGGAGGACTTGGCGAGCGAGCCGCTGAAATTATTTGCTGTTTGCTCTGTGAGGGAAACCTGAGCTGCCGCCAGTGCCGGAGTTTCTTTTTGACCTCCGCCAGCCGTTAAAGCCCTCACTCTTCAGCTAATTAGTTTTCCTTTCTCTCGTCCCCCCTCCCTTTGTTGCTGGGTTTTGGGTGTAGTTTTTGTGGGAGCGTATTGATCCTTTTCACTCCTAAACCTCCCTGTCTTTTTGTGAGTTATTTGCTTTTTCAGTTTCAGTAGAGGTTACATGTTGAGAAGAACGACATCTGTGTAAGAGCTACTTGTCAGGATGGCACAGATCCAAAGCCCAGTATCAATATCGGGCAGATACCATGAGTAAATGTTGGGAATATTGGAAGAGAAAATAATAAAACCAATTTGAAGCTAATTAAGCATTATATATCACAGATGTGCTTATCAACATTAGGGATGCGTCAGAAATGTATAATATTCAAATATTCATGATTCTTACAAATGTTATACATTCTTATATTTAAGCACCACGAGATGCAGAAATAGCTGTACCTAAGTACCTACTTATGTACCTAAGTTACTGCTGTCCAATGAATATATATATATATATATATATATATATATATATATATATATATATATATATATATATATATATATATATATATATATATAAACTTTACAGTCTTTAGTTTCAATGTAAGCCAGTGCAACTAGAATTATTAAGTTATTTTGGAGCATTTCTATTGGTCCATTCATCGTGAAATTGCTGCTGCGTTCTGTTGCTGTAGAAAAAAGACATACAAAAAAAATGAGATACATGTTTTTCATTGGACAGCGACAATATATATATATATATATATATATATATATATATATATATATATATATATAGTACAGATATATAGTGCAGAAAATAGTGCAGATTGTTTAAATTGATTTTGATGCCAAAAACTCTTTGAACAAAAATTTTGGACAGGGCAATAAACAGTTAATAAACAACAGGTAAGTAATGTGACTTGGTATAAAAAGAGACTGAGAGAGACTGAGACTTTCACGAGTAAAGATATGGAGGGATGACCAGTCTGTGAAAGACTGACAGGCAAATAGTGCAACAAATTAAGAATAACATTTCTCGAGATTCTAAACGTTCTATAGACTAAGAGAATCCAGAGAAAACTCTGTATGCAGGGTGCAAGACCCAAACCAATAGTGGATGGTTTGATCTTACAGGGCCTTCAGTTTTAGAACTGGAGGAGAGTGATTCAATTTGACCAGAGGGTGGAGTACTTAGGCTTTGTTTACATCTATCTCTTGCTTATTAGAAAGCCTTCTCACAGCGTTTAATCTCAAGAAAGACCTCAGCTGTGTTTACATTATTGTTAAAGATGTTTTCATGCTTTTTGGCCAACTGTGTGCCATGAACTTGTTTTTAGCCCAATTATGACACCTGATCTACTTCTTGTAAAGATGAAGGCCATTTTCAGACCTTACTTCTTGTGACTAGAGTCCAGTCTAGTGTTTCTTGTGTAACCTGTTTGAAAGAGGTTACTCTGCCATTTGTGCCTGCCAGTGCACCTCTGTTGCTTGGAGCCAGAGTCAGAAAAGGATGCAAATGAAAAACAGAGGAGGGAGGGAGGGTGAATGGGAGGGGAAAGGGAAACTCCCAAAAGCAGCAGGAAGTCCTAAGCGTGATGCGTAGAGGTGCATGAGTCATCAGGGGCTGGGTCGTCCCATCAGACACCTGTATTGCTCAGGAGACAGGCACGGCAGAGGAAGAGTACTTTTACACTGATGGAGCACAGCAAACTGAACGTTCGAACTGAAGACTGGGGGAGGAGAGAGGGAATCAGAAGGAGGGAGGAAGGGAGGTAGTGAGAGAGCAAATGAGTTTCTGTGGCTGATCTGGCAGTTTTGACCCTGGGGCTTGCTCTGACCTTTTGAGCTGAAAGAGCAGGCAGGTAAACAGAGATTCTCCTGTGGACGCCGGAGGTTATCTGGATGGACAGCTTAGGAAGCTGCCGGTAAATGCACTCTGCTCACTGGCTTCTGTACTGGGGGCACAATAACAAGCGGTACCCATGCGTGGTGCTTTGGGCAGCTTTGAGTGTGCCTCTTCTGTACCCAGCCTGGCCTCTCTGCTCAATCATGTCTACCCAGACTGCTACAGGACAGGGGCAGATTGCATAGGAAGGGGTGTGGGACTCATTGTCATTGGGTAAGTTGTTTACAGATTTATATATCGCCGTTGTCCAAAGAAAATGTGTATCTTAGGAAGTGCAGCTTTACAGGAGAGCCAACAACCTTCTCTGCATTCAATATAAGTTAATGTAGAGAGATTTAATTTAAAAAAGTGATTTTGGACCATTTTCACACATTCAAAGCACAACTGCCATGTTCAGATTATGTATAAAAGTCCAGAAAAATGGAGATTCATGATTTTCTTTCAACACCGATCAGCCATAATGTTAAAACCACCTCCTTGTATCTACACTCATTGTTAATTTTAGCAGCGCCACTTACATATAGGAGCACTGTGTAGTTATACAATTACTAACTGTCATCCATTTGTTGCTCAACATTCTTTGTTAGTCCCCTTTCAACCTATTATTTAATGGTCAGGACCCCCACAGGACCACCACAGAGCAGGGTAGTGACCCTGACGTCGTGGTAGCATGTTAGTGTGTGTTGCACTAGTGCAAGTGGAGCACAGCAGTGCTGCTGGAGTTTTAAACTCTGTGTCCACTCACTGTTCACTCTATTAGACACTCCTACATTGTGGGTCCACCTTGTAGATGTAAAGAGATGATAGCTCATCTTTTGCTGCACAGTTTGTGTTGGTCAAACTTTAGTCCTTCATTAGTAGTCATAGGATGCTGCCCACAGGATGCTATTGGCTGGATATTTCTAGTTGGTGGACGGTTCTCAGTGCAGTAGTGTTTAAAAGCTCCAGCAGCACTGCTGTATTTTATTGATGTTGCTATTAGTTGAATACTTTCAAAGTGGCCCTGTTTTGTCCTATTATGTCATGGTTTGAAAGATTTATACCATGGCAAACTAATTGTATTAGAATATTATGGCTAAGTTTTGATAGTTTACTTAATCTGCATGTAGTCATATGCATTTTTTTTGTAAATAGAAATTACGTCTCCTCATTTCATGGAAAGATGCTGTTTGTTTGCTTAATTTAAAATGTGATCTGTTCAAAAGTTATGGCACATATTGTATAATTTTACCAATATTGTGTTTAATAAACTCAGCAAAGAAATAGAAATTGTGAAAAAAGTGTGTTTCCTGTCAGTTTTTAAATATTAACTGTGTTTCTTTTTGGTTCATTTCCCTTTAAATGTCCACTAAATGAAAAGGACCACTGGTGTTTTTGAATATTTCTGAATTAGTTCTGAATTTGACTGGCGGGTCTGTGATAATGTCAGCGTGGATGTATAGTTATGTACAGTATGTATAGTTTAGGTAATGTGTTTTCATTAGATGTGCAGTGTTTGTGTAAACGCTTCAGAATTCTACTTATTTCCTTCTTATTTTTGGTAAATGTAAACCTGACATCAACTGAGAACCCCTGTATGAAATCAGCATTCATAAACACCCCTCCGTTTTAAAAGAAGCCTCATGTCGTCATAGTGATAGATGTGACACTCCAGCATGGCTGTATATTGTACTTTGATCTTGTACTATCTAAATTATTCATGCAATAATTACTAGCTGGATTAGGGGCAGTTTCAGACAAAGAGTGAAAGCTTGGAGCGGCACATTTTGCCCTTTACAAGCTGCTGACGATTAGAGTTTCAAAGAAAAATGTTCTCTCCTTACAAATCCTCAGAAACTACAAATTAAAACGATGTTAGGGGTTTTGTTATTTTTGAGGCTTCTTTCAAACTGCCAAGCAAGTGCAAAGAATACCTAGTTTTATGATAATTATTGTATACTCTGAACCACGACAAGCATATAACACTAACTATCTATCTAATTATGGTACCGGTTAAAACTGAGCAATGATTTGTCTTTGTGTCTCTGTTTTGTGCTCAAGGAAAAAGCTTCTGAAAGAACCTGACAGATACATTTGTTCGGTTCCTTTCCAACTCACCAGAAGCGTTGACAGAGGCCTATCGAGTGACCAAAGGTAATTTGTCTGCGTAGAGCTGCAGTTCTCTCGCCTTACAGCAGAGGACTAGCCATATTATGTTTCATGCGTGCATTGCGTAGCATGAGACTCGTGCTGTCACGCATGAGCTTTATCCCCCAAATAAATATCTTCTATCAAGCAGTGCTGTAATTGGGATGCCTCTGGCCCTGTTGTTTTGGCAGCATCTCGGCATGTTCTCGGTCCTCCGCTGGTGGTGCTAGCCCAGTGAGCCACCTCACCTCCTGTTCTGGCAGCGCTGGCTGTGCCACGGGCTTCTCCACTGAACACAGCTCCATCTACTCCTGGAGATACGATGTAAGAATTATTGCACCATCTGTTCTCTTGCTATATTCCATGACTATTCAGTATGTGACGTGATTGTGTAAACAACAGGGAAGGCAATGACTCAAATAGTCCCCAAAATAAGGAAACCACTTGATTAAACTTGCAACCCTAACCTGCATTATTTCTTAAATGGTGTTGCTTTCTTTGGCATCCATTTATGAAGTTGTACCAAAGACACCAATAGGTAATTTATATAGGGCCATTGCTTAACCCTGCTTAATCACTCTGAATTAAAAGTTTGTTTAAGACTGATGTGTGTAATTGACCTCTGTGAAGATTGACTGGCCTGTAAAAAAGCTTTTGGCTGAAACACTCAATGGGCAGGACTAAACATCTACACTATGGCTGTATAAATGTATACGTTTAAAAGGTTGGTTTTATTTAAGGTCTGTATATAAATGATATGTATTAAGAACCAGTTCATTTCACCACACACAGTTTCTTTGGTTTACTTTTTTACTTAGATTGATTTTTGTCTATTTTATTTCACCAAAGAAATTTCTTGTGGTTACTTATGCAAAGAAAAGGCAGTTTTGAGCAGTACAATGAACAATATAGTTTATAAGCAGTGGCTACAAGAGGGAGGGAAGCGATAGAAATTGTTCCACCTTCAGGTTGGTAAGAAAAGGAGCGGTTTTCCTTTTGGAATAGTGAAAGACTGGGAGCAGTGCTGATGAATTTAAGGTGATCTCTAAAAAGAAGAGCAGAAGTGAAAGCTTTGTAGGTAGAAGGGCCTCAACCTCAAAGGAATCCAATTTACTTTATTGACTAGGTCATACCTGTGGGTGAGCCGGCTGCAGTTTGTTGTGAATGTTATGTCATGAGACGGGCAGTAAATAGTGTTTTAGTGCATACAAATCCTTTCTTGTACAACCAGTAGCTATTGCCAAATGGGTATGTGGGTTCAGCTCCAGGTTGTTGGTTTTGAACAATAACACCAGATAACACATTTTTGAGTATGTGGCCTTGTTACAGTTTGAGATGAGTGGTAACTGACTGAGGTAATCCTTAAATTCGTACCTGGGTCACTATCTATGATCCATGACATTCTGCTATTTGGTTGTTGTCAGTAAATCAATTAGATATGAGCTCAGGTCGCTAATGACCTGAGATGTGTATGAATCGCTAGCAAAATTCAACCAATCCTTTATATAGGATTTCAAGCATTTTTCCAAATTTCGCTACTGATATAATCACTAAAATGTTAACAAAGTGATTCAGAGTGTTTGGAGTGTTTAGTGTGTAGTGGTGAAAGGAACCAGACATCCAAAGTGTATAAGGAAGCGAATACGTTGCCTGTTTGCCAGAGACATTGGGCCTGATTCTCCATCCGTTCTTAGGAAGTCATTTCTTTCCACTTGCGCAGTTTTCACTAATATTCTGACATTCACTAATGTTTTCTAATATTTGTTCTTAGTTAAGAACAGAATCTACGCACAATCGAGCACAAAAGTGGGGACAGTTATGAGGTTTAAGAACACTTGAATCTTGAATCTTTTTCTCATGACTTTGTTTCTTAAGAAAGAAGGAGGTGAAGGAGGTGCAATGTTTTGAGGTGCGTTTTGAGATACATTTTTTTTTTTTATCCATTCGAGGTAGGCATGCCAGATGATGTCATACTTATTTTCATTTATGACATTACAAACCCTGATTCCTTTCACCACCACCTTCAGCAGTATTGCTTATTTCTTCATAGTGCTGAAGATGTGATGTGTAACTTCCAAGTGTCTTCCAAGTGATTGATGACAGCTGAGCTTAATCCTTTGAACTCAAGGCTTATTATTCAGCTGTTAAACTAATTTATTTATTCATTCATTTTAGTCAACGTTTTAGATAGCACAATCCAATATAATCTTTTTCTGTTGTTTTTCATATCATCACTCCTTGCTAAATAGTGAGTCGCTGTTTACTGCAGCCAACCGTTTCTACTTAAGAGAACTTGTATAAGATATTTGACTTGGTTGGTTCAGTTCTGAAGAAAAGAGGTGATGTTGCCCCTAAATATACTGTTTGGCCAGAATTGACCAAAAACACACAGCCAGTTTCATAGCTGTATTCATACTAAAAAAGAATTGTGTTTGTTGGAATAAACTGGCAATATTAAAGCATATTTAATGCAGCATTTCGAGCTTTTTAACTGTTTTCTTTATTCCATTGAATGGTTGTATAAAAACACACACCCTCAGATGTTGTTTTGCTTAAAGGAGTGCTATGAACTATTGTGTAAGAACAATTAAACTAATAAGTAAGTTCTATAGTGAGGAACTGTAGTGTGGGCCCATATGGACACTTAGAGTTAAAGGGGTTAAAGCAAATGGCCTGTTCAGGTAGATTAACTGTTTCAGAGAATTTATGAAGGTTACTGTGCAATACATAATCCTATAATTTACTGTGTGTGCAGCTAAAATGTTTGTTGTCATTTTGTTTGATTGAAACAAAATTTGTAAGTGTATTTCATAAATGAAATCTTATTTTAATGTGTTTCTTGGATTTTATTGTTCTATATTGTTCTTTAACCATATCATTTTAGGCCTATATTTGGGTTTCTGTTCAGATAAATATCTTTATATCTAGCCTTATACCCTTTCTGCTCACTATCAGTCAAATCACATTACTAACCACATAATTAATATATATAGTAAAGTCCAAAGCCTGAAAATGTGATTCTCATAAAAGTTGACTTTGTTCCATCAACAAGATTATTAAAACTACTACTTAGTCTGAGGATTTGATAGGCCTCTGTTGTAATAATGGTGTACTAATATGGCATGTGCTGTATGCAGGAGTTTGACAAGGCAAACACTCAGCGTGTAAGGCAACTCTTCAGTGCGCTGGATGAGCTGCTGTATGAGGGGAAGCTGAGCAGTAAATCTGAGGCCCTGCAGAAAGAGTGTGAAGAATGGAACACGCATTCTCCCCATCTCAGGTACACACCCAGCTTGTCTGAACACATGAAAAACAATATTACATGTGCTGTTGCCAGTTTTATTAACTGCATTTGCACCTCCTTTAGAATTTTAGGGAATCAGTTGGAGCCTCCAAAGCAGGAGGGGGTGCAGTATGTCCACAGAAGAGCCAATAGTGCTAGGACTGCATCGTCACCTCCCTGTCTGGACAAGAGAGAAGATCACAGCAAGTAAGCATGTGCTCTAACAGTACACATACGCAAGTAGAGTATTTCACAAAGCAGGATTTCACAATTTGATTAATAGTTTAGACCAAATGTGAAGACTGTCCAATAGCAATGTTTTTCTATTCCTATTACACTGAGTTGCATGTTTATCAGGTACATCTTCCTTGTACCTACATTCGCTTGTACTGGATATACACACACCATATGTGTTGTTAAAGAAAGTTGCCGAAAAGTGTTCTTTGACCAGTGCCATGGATCACATCTGGTTCCCTAAAGAACCTAAAGGGCACGTATCTACTTTATCTTTTCTCTTGAGGTCAGTTTAAAATCTTTTGCTTCTTTGTACCAAAAAATGAGCATAAATCATTTTGAGCAACCAAATGACATCAAGAGCCTAGGTGCATTTGTAGGTGTACTGTTACTGACTGTAACCCTCCCATTGATGCACAATTGCTCCTATCATCAAAGACAAAGTGGCTACCACAGGGCCACTCCTGTCCAGAATTTATTTAGCTGATTATGCCTAGGAGTAATAACAGCATGGTAGTGTCTGTTACAGAAGCGTTGTTAAGCGTTGCGTACACCTACTAGCTACTTTGTTGTGCACTCTTAGATGTAGGGTTAAAGGCCATAACACATATTTGTTCAGTCACAAGTGATTTTTGCCACCATCTGGCCCTTCATTAGCAGTCAGTTTCAGACCACAGAGCCGTCCACGACTGAATATCTTTGGTTGACAGACCAAACCAGCAGTGATGCAGAGGTGTTTTAAAAACCTAAGCCCCTCTGTGTACTGTGCACATAATATATGAACAGCAGGACGGCGGACAGACTTTTTGTGGTCCCTTTCCAATAGTTAATATAAAGAGTTTTAAAGTTAACACAGCACTCACTGGTATAACAGTCCTGTTTAGTAATAGTACCGCAGTGTCACCGTGGGGTAGCAATGTGTGAATGAATGAGGGTGTAGGCTGGCTGGGTGGCAGAGTCTGACAGTGCAGAGCTATGATGACTAGCGCTGGTGGGCATGAGGCCAGCGGCAGACAGATAAGACAGATGGCTGAAGGAGGCACGTGCTGCAGAGCTGCGAAAGGCCAGATTAATAAACATGAGGCACCAGTTTCCAGCCCGCCTGACCATTTTGGTGCTTTGGGAGTTTTTTTAGAGTTTTTTTCTTCTTCAGTGATTAGTTACTTTTTTTAATTATGCACCTTATTTGTTTAAAAAACAACAAAACCCCCACAATTCTCCACTCAACCCAGCTGTTGTCAATTGGCCGTTTAGGCATTTAGGTCCCCACTGAGGTCACACAGACAGTGTCAGTGAGTGTGGTTTGTGACTGTATAAATTTTAACAATGAACAAAACTATGTGGCTGAATGCTAGGGGCAGCCGATGTTGTGTCACAATCCTATTAGCTGCTCACACACATCATGCAGGCATAGGGACGCTGTTATTTACCGCAGGGCTCAGCTACATTGTAAGGTTTTGTTCATTTTTCTATATAGGTTGAGCCATACTGTGTTCTGAACCACATCAACAAGTCTGCATGACCTAGATATGGGTTAAAAGGGGTTTTAGGGATTTTTAAGTGAAAAGATTTTGGGCTATTGACTTTCTTGAAATATTAGTCTCAAAGCTTCAGTAAAGTAAATGTAAACAAGTAAAATTTGGACACCAAGCATTTATCCGCTGATCAACTATATCTCTGGTATAGTTAGATATAGTTAAAAAAACTTACTTACTTCACACAGTATGAGGCAGGTATGATGATTTAGTTGGGGTTAGGGTTAGGGTTACTCTACTTTGGTAGAGTAAACACTTCCATTCTTTGCTAGCTGCATTAGTTTTAGGTCCAGTACAAAGCGTTTGGAGACGAGTACATGAACAGCAAACTGCACACCTGGGAGTCCAACCTCAATCCCAGCCTATATAAGGCAAACCAGCACTTCATCAGTGTGTGCCCTCAGGAGCTGCCTTTAATTTGATGCTCTCAAGTGTTTTTTTTACTTTATTGGTCATTCTTGAAGTTCCATATAATCACTCAAGCTGAAAAACTTTGGAACAGATACTTTATTTTTACAGCCAGACTTTTCTTTTAAAATACCTGTTTTTAGTGCCTTGGCTCTTGATGAATGGATTCATGCTATTGATTGGTTTCAGGGCTCTCTTTTTCTTCACCAGACTGAATTCATCCAGTGGCGCAGAGTGTGCACTGCAAATCATGTTTGTGTCTGTTTACCCACCTACCAGCCTTCTAGGATAAAGCCTCCATACCTGATTCAAAATATGCATTGCTGTATGGAGTAATGGCACGACACAACACTAAAAATGCCCATAAGTGCTGCATTTATCAGTCTGGCCCAGCTATGATGAGAATTCTCTCTCTCATCGTTCTCTCTCTTCCACCCTACCCCTTTCTTTCTCCCCCTGTAGCCTGTGTGTGGAGGGCCACAGACTAGCCGCAGGCCCCTGGTCTGATCAACCTGTGTGCTCTAGGCTGCCTCTTTCAGAGCTCTCTTTGTCTCATATCCAGCAAGAAGAGGAGGTCTACGAGGCAGAGGGCAGGATAGAGGAGTTCCTCGCGTACGATGGGAAGGAAACGTAGGCCACAAGTGTTTGTTATACAATGAGTGTGCTGTTCACCTATATCTAACATTTAACCTACATTTAAACTAAGAAGGCTTTATTCAAGTACTAATTGTGAACTGTGCATTGTATTATCATGCTTATTCTTACTGATACTACTGCCGCGTTAAACTTCAAATAAATAAAACATTCGGTAGTCGTTCAAAGTGTTTTCTACAGGCCGTAGAATGCTTCAGGCCGTAACCAGACAAACAAGCCCTAGAATGCTTCAGTAGTAGTAGATTGTTTAAGTTTGCAAAACATATTGGCTTTTGGTTTCTGCCACTGTAAAACATATTATACTTGTTTATAATATCAACAAAAATACTGACAAATTATTTTTAACATGGCTACTGGTTTAACTATACAGCAAAACTTTGTCCATTCTTCTTGATACCAGTATGTGGTACAGTGGCAGAAACCGCATAAGGTATATGTGTGATGATCAAGGCCTTGGCCACAAGTATCCAGACATTTTTAAAAACTGTGTTTCTGAGATCGCAAAAATACTAAAAAAAAACACTCAAGGCAGTGTGCCAAACCAGTAGGGGGTGATAATGCTTTCTACAAATGGACGTCATATGGCTCATAAGCAGTGTAAGTGTGCACAGGGGCAGCCTTTGCACTTTGCAAAGGTAACTTAGAGCACCCATCAGCCCCCAATGATTATAATGGACTATTCCATTGTTTTATTTTTATATAAGCTGCTTTTTACAACAACCTAAACGACCTATATATATACACACACACACACACACACATATATGTATGTGTGTTTGTGTGTGTGTGTGCTTTAGGCCAAACATAAATAAACTTACACAGTCCTAAGAAGTGTTTTCATAGCTTTTAGCTCTATTTTTCTGCATATTATTTATTGGGTAATAATAAGTGAGCCACATATCTTTTGAATAATTAAAATATTTCTAGAATTAGTATTCAAGTTGACATCTCATTCTAACACTGGCAAGGTTAAGCTAAATTCAGTTGTAAATATGATACAACCCTCAAATCACTGAGCACAGAGTTCTGCATGATCAAGTTTTTAAAACGTCATTGTTTAGTGTGTGGAATGCCACAGCGCAGAGAAAAATCTGTTAAAATGTCTGGATATTGATTAATCAGGCCTTAGATTTGCAGTTCATATGATAGAAGCTTTCACTGCTTGTTAACAGCATTAGCTCCACTACAAAACTACAGCAGTAAACTCTAGACCAGTCTGAGCTGATTGACTGCACTGAAAAAGTTTGATTTTTTTATTGATTTATTGTTTGTTTAGTTTGCTGAGCTATTCCTTTAATGGAAAACCATTTATGTGGATCACATGACAGTCTTAATTTTCTGTGTATGATGTGATTACACCAGCAGGCTTGTTAGTGAAGTGTGTGTGGGTGTGTGTTGACAGTGTGGCTTTACACAGTGTGCGTCATTCTCCCCCCCACAGGGAGAACGAGGGGGTACATCAGAGAAAGGCCTCAGCCGCGGCCTCCCGGGATGGGGTCCCGCCGGTGTCCCCCAAAGCTTGCATCCGCGACGCAGTGGCTGACGAGCTGTTTGATGATGTATGGCGGGAAGTAGTGGGCCTGCTGGAAGAGCTCTTACACAAACACTGGGAGAAACAACGCTCTGGTGGGTCTGTGTAACTCAAACTGACAGCACAGTGCATATTCATTCAGAAGTGCTTTCGCATCATAATGGGTGCTTACTGAGTGAGTGCATGTGACGTCTGTACAGAATTGGGAATCGTATGCTAATTTGCAGGCACACAAACTCAACAATCAGCAGTTCAACATAATTCAGCACTGTATACTGAGATTAGGGTCTGACATTAATCGACCGTTATTATGGGTACATGAGTTTGTCAGCGCACCAGTGTCAGTCAATAATTCTCTGTTTGATTTTTTTCATATGGAATTGTCTAGTATTATGAATTTGACCTATTTGTGTGGATGGCAAACTTTTCACAGTGGTCAGGCCTTATTTGAGCTACTCACATAATTGCGTTTTGTTGGATGCACCTTGTTTGAACTCTCTTGTGCTTCAGTTGGTTTTTATTTAATTCAGTGTTACTAATATTCCAGCACTTAAGCTAAGGCACTGCACTGAAGGAGGTCTCCCTTGACATCGGTAAACTGTTTTGGTATTAGATGAACCAGCACAGAGAAGGGCACTGGAGAGTTCCAGCCAAATTTTGTGTGAAACTTCACCTCACCTCCCATCGAGGGGCCATCATGCCTCCCCTAGCCGAGGCCCTAATTGCCGGAGCATGTTCCTATGGGCCAACAACAGTAACGCGCAGGTAGCAACCTCCAACAAAATCGCCATAAACATAATTACAGAATTACAGAACGTTCTGGCACTAAAAAATAACTCTCTCTCATTTTGTGTTTGATTAGGACTCAAGTGTCTTGAAGATTAATTTAAACGGCGTTATGACAATCCAGGCAAAGCCGCTGCAACAGAGACAGCAGGGATTTAGCGAAAGGTCTCTGTAAGTCTGGCGGATTTCAGAAAGCTTCGTCTGATCCCCGCAAAAACCAAACAAATCATTGTGGTCCTTCCTGCTATGCTGGAACATACTGCTACATAATAATAGCCTATCCAGCGGCCAGTGCTGCACTACAAACCTGCCAACACTTAGCAGTGTGTTATCTTGATGTACGTAATTAGTGGAAAGTAGAGTGCTTTGCTATCCTTTGTTTCGCCGAAAGGACTGTGATATTATCTTTAAAGGATGTTAAGCAAATAACACATTAGAGTTATTTTGTCTACCATTAAGAAAAGTTCAGTTTTACTGAAAAAGGGTCTGCATTGTGTTTTTTTTCTGCTGAAGGTGTGACTCAGATGATGGAGCCAGCTCGTTAACATGTGTAAAGACCCAGGGGCAAAGAGGGACAAGTACACTCTCACACAAACCTGTAGTCCAGCGGATGCTCCCCAGGCTCAGTGGCAGAGCCAGGCTGCGTCATAACCTCCCAGCCCAAAGCACTCAGGTCCTACGAGTTACCAGACTGTAAGTCATAAGCTCAGATACAGACACTTATTCAGCCTATATATCCATCATAGAAGTTTTTTTTGGTGAGGCATCAGAGAAAGAAGTCTAAAGTGCATCATCTGCATTTAAGTCAAACATCTCTGGGCTTATTTTGGATTTTTTTAACACGGAAGGAATTAACGGCATGGATATGTCAACTGTGATTTGCAAGGAGTGTTATTAGAAAGTACCCTAGGAATACTACAAACATTAGTATTCACCTTACACAACACTATCCAGTAGGGGTTTAAGAAAATATTGAAATATAGAATATCAGGCGATTATGTTTGGTGATACTGTAAAACAAGGTATCGATACACAGATTCCTGGCAGACAGTGAATCATTGTGTGTTGTGTTTAACCACTGACCACTAGATGGCAGTATTGTAATCCGTTTTCAGCTCCACTCCAACATAAACAAGCAGCACAAGGGCGTAATGTTATTCTAAGCATTGGCAAACCTGTTCATATAGTGGTAAAAAAATCGCAATATAACTCTTTGCTTGCAATATCACAGTATATCGTGATATATTGAATCGTGACCGCTGTACACAATACACAGCCCTACTAGCCGCAGATAAATGATGGCTGGGTTGCATCCGACTCAGATTCCCCTTAAATTTGAGTTCCCCTTTATGAATCAAGTCTCTTGAGTGCATTCAGAAACCAAACAACATTGCATCTATGGAAAGCAAAAAAGTTCAAGAAGGATGTAAATCTGTGTTTTGACATCAATTATAGGTGTAAGACGTTTGTTAGAAGACTTTCAGACCTTTTCTGCTTTTCATTGTTTTAGAGCTGCATGAGTTCATGACCGGAGGCCACAACAACAGTTGGCTTCCTGTTCACCAGCTTTCTTAATGACCAGCTTCTTTTCAAGCTTTTCTCTTCCACCTGAAATGATGCAGGCCCTTGGAAATAACTGCTATTTCATTTACGGTGGACCATGAAAATTTGAACTTGAAGCTGTTGGACTGTTGTTTTGTTGTTTGCAAAGCCATAGTTCAATTAGCTCCGCTTAAAGACCAAAACTCCTTCCAATTCTGTGCCAGCTAAGAAATTAACTGTCTTCATGTGCAAATGCATGAGACAACAGTCACCAGTCCTCTTTGAGATAAGGCACTGTTATAATCCACGCATCACAAGTTAATGCAATCTTTTCTGCTGTACTTGAAGATTCTTCAGTTCTCTGTAAATTTTGGCTGAGACACCCTTAGCCAAAATTTACAGAGAACTGAAGAATCTTCAAGTACAGCAGAAAAGATTGCATTAACTTGTGATGCGTGGATTATAACAGTGCCTTATCTCAAAGAGGACTGGTGACTGTTGTCTCATGCACTAAAAACTAGAGCAGCACACAAAAGTCACCTGTGGTATTTTAAAAGTCCTACAAAATGGAGCACAAGAATGAGGGATTGCCGACAAACATCTGGTGTATTTGCAGCTGAAAAGAAGTTATTAATTGCAATATCTAGCAAATTACAACACTCAATATATTTATGCAGTCGTATTGTGATAATATCGTATCATGGGACCTTTGGTGATTCCCAACCCTACTACACAATGTACAAAGTATGTCCTGTGAATGAGTTTCATCTGCCCAGTAGATTAACATTCTACTGACCTTCTTTAAGACATCACCATATAAAGGCTGCATGTTTTAGTGAGTCATGGACGCAATGGGATCAACAACACATGTACGTAGAGCCACTTCCAGTCATTTTCCCTCCGCTCACTTTGTTGTGTTCAGTTTTGGTGTATCAGGCTGGGAGTCTTTTTACAGGGTCTGTTTACACGTTGCATCAACAAGCGTTTTTGTGATCAGATCACATTTGTATTTTACATGACCGCATGAAAGCTTGGTGCAAACTCACCCAGGATGTATTGTGAGCGCACTACTATCAGATCTCTCAGATCACTTTCAGAAGTGGTCACAGTCAGGTCTAGAAGACCTTAAACATGAGGGTGAATGGAATGTGTTTTGCTATCCATGTACCATTACATGATTGAGAAGGTGTTTGCTGAGTGCTGACCAGCAGGTGAAAGAATAAACAATGAAATGAAAGATGGATGATGTGTGAGGCTTCTTGCACAGCAAATAGTAAAAATAAGTAAGAATGAAACAACATATGTGCTTTTTTTGTGGGGGACACACACAGGGGACACGTTTCAGTAAAAGGGTAAAGAGAAACCAGCAATTATATCCAGATACGAGCTGGACACAAATTAATGCAAGGGACTGTAGTGCAGCTATTTCTGCCTGTTAATGAACTCTCCTCCTTTCATGATGTGATTTTTCTTTGCTATAGTCTCATTTATGTTGAACATAATGTGATAAGGTGATAGTTTATGGATTTTGATCAAGCAAATCTATAATTAGGAATTTGCACCTGCAACCTGGACATGTAAGCATCCCTGCTTTGTAGGGACAGACGCTAATTTGTTTTTGGACACAAAGCCAGATTCTCTGATCATATAGCTAACAATACATTACGTAAGATTATAGGCATTAAAGCTAAAGCAGTGAAAATGTGTTCCTGTGTCAGTTCGACATAGTTCTAGTTCTGTTTCTTGTCTGTTTTTGGTGCCTAATATGAAATATACACAGTAGATGTTTTTTTGTTTTCCACAATGTTGTAGTATTGCAAACTTTCTGTATGATGCAACCACTTAAAAATAATGTGTTGACGGCACGCTTTGCTCTGTGAAAGGTCTTGCGGAGTCCTGCTAATCACAGACTTTTGAAGTGAATAGTCCTGTAAAAAACAGCTTGTTAAATCGGTCCCTAAAGCTGCATTGCACCCTATTAATTGTAACACTTTTAACCTTGTCATCACTCCGAACGATCACAGAGCTAGCTCGGAGCATCTGCAGGCATATTAGGCTTGAGTAAACATGCTACTGCTAATTTGTGAGTGTGTGATGGTGTGCACCAAGTTTATGCCACATTGTGGGGACTAAAAACTAATCATATACTCATGTTTTGGGGATATTTCCTCTTTTGACCTTAAGGTCAGGGTGAGGTTAGGGTTAGGGTTAGGTTAGGGTTATGATTAGGGTTAGGGTAAGATTTGAAGTAAAGTTTTGGATTAGGGTTAGGGTTAGGGTTAGGTTTAGGGTTAGGGTTAGGGTAAGGTTTGGGTAAGTCTTCAGAAAATGAATGGAAGTGTGTGTAATGGCCCCACAATTCACAGAAACAAATACATGTGTGTCTTTGTGTGTGTGTCTTGGACTGTCTGCTACAGATCCACTGTGGCTGAGGATCTGCTCTCTTCACCTGTAAGTGCAGTGCAGAACAACAGGCTTCCTCTCATCCACAGTGACTCTATAGAGCAAGACTATAACGCTCCTGCTCCCAGACCTATGCAGGTAACACATTAGAACAATTTCTCTGCATCTGGCAGCCTAACCATTAGAAGTCTACAGTTATTACTGTCATTTTGCTGCACTACTTAAAATGCAATTACATTATATTAATAGTTCTGCAGTATAAGTTCACACACAGTGTCTGCTACTACACACAGAAGCTTCTCTCTTACCAAGTCAATGAGATGTTTTAGACAGGGCTTGATAGAGTGAACGAAATTGTGTGACATTATGGCTCGGTTACTGTGATCCATCCTTGGTACTTTGCCCAAACCTGTAGGCTAACTGTATGTTTGAACTGCATGGATGGAGTGTGCTCACCTACTGCGTATGTTTAGCAGCTCAGAGGGAGGATCATGAGAGGTGGAGTGGCCGGCACCATGCATGCAGTGTCCAGCTTGCCACCCCTGAGAGAGCCCACTCTACTACTAGAGTCCCTGTCCCGACCCAACACCACACACACATTCAGAGTAAGACTCTTTTTGTAAGCAGTTCAAAAGTGTCGAGGCACAGTCTGTTAAACACTTCTTCCAAAATCAGGAGTATTAATAGTGAGTTTGTCCTTCTGTTGCTGCAGTAACAGTCTCTACTCTTACTTACACCTTTTAACATTATAATGTATTAGTTATCAGACTGCATTGTAATATATATTGAATTTAGATTTATCTGTATAACTGTTATATAATATATAGTTGTATATGTTATATATAACTATATATAATAACGACTATGCTGTTATTATAACACTGTGCCTATTATATCATACAACATGTATACAGTCTATACATGTAAATATTACAGCATTTGCACTACAGTGTAGTGGTCTACACTGTTTACACTGGTTAACTGCACTACTGTCATCACTCATACACACCAGAGTCTACACTACCGCTCAAAAGTTTGGGATCACAGTGAAATTTTCTTGTTTTCAATGGAGTATCTTCCTTCCTTAAAACAACAATGGACTGACGGGTCTCTAAAGAAAGTTGTTTCTTTCTGGTCATTTTGAGTCTGTCAGCAAGCCATCAACTGCTGATGCTTCAGATACTAAACTAACCTAGAATGTTGTTCTCCCTTTTATGCTCACTTATTAGTAGAATGGTTTTCAGCTGTGCATCACAATTGAGCAAGAGTGTCCTAACAACCAATTAGCTCAATAACATCCTTAACTTGCATTGGTGGTCGTACCAGGAGATTTAGACAGAGGACTGAGAATTGCTGATAATAGCACTATATACAAAATAAGCCTCTATACAAAAATAGGCTTTAATACAAACATTTTTATTCCTTAAAAATCTATGATACACTTACATTAATTGTGAAATTGACAGTATTGTTTGTGAATTGCATAAAAATTGAATGAATTGCATGAAAATTGCATGAAATGAAATTCTAAAATGATCTTAAACTTTTGAGCGGCAGTGTATCTGCAGTGTATCTGATTCCATGTAATCATAGGAATGCTAGTGGGGTAAGGTACTGATATTGATTTTGTTAAGATCACTAATAAATCCAAAGGCATCCCAGAAATATTTTATAGTGCTTCATCACTCAACACAAATTCATCATAGACTTCAGTCAAACATGTCTTCCTCCTTGGACTTTTGTTAGAATCTGTATTTAAAGGTGGTGACTACTGATCTCTGCACAAACTCCTAAACTATTTCTGGGCATTGTACATTTTCATGAGACTGTACTGAACTTTTTACCTACCATATTCTGATATCCAGCACAGAGTTGCTAGAGTTACAATTGCTAATCCAGTGTTTGCATAATTGTTCGTGTAATGAGTACTTTAACTCTAACATTAGCCATTGATTAATGTCATCTGACCTCATCCAGTTAATGTGTATCTAATCCAATAACCTAATGTCTTTACTGGGGATTTTCATTTTTATTGTGAATTTGGTTACTTATTGTAAACCACTGGGGAATTCGAGCCAATGCCAACATGCATTATTTTTCATATCCAAAGCTTACAATGCTAAAGCTACACATATTTTATATATGAAGATACCCATATTCACTTATAAAATGTAGAAATTGTGACTAAGTCCACCTGGATTGTCATTACAGATCAATGTATTTATTTTGCTGCAGTAGCCCAGTATTGTCTAAACTCTTCAGAACACAATAAGCGTGTTATATTATATTGTCTTAAAATATCAGCCAACTCTAAACATCCAGTGTTGATAAAATGTATTGCAACTATTGTCTGCCAACATCAACACCGTCATGATTCGATTGTTTCCTTGCTGCTGGTTTCCTATGTTTGAACCTGGATTGTTGTTAAACACACAAGCATCTGTTTGCTTTTTCATTCAAAGGAGTTAGTATTGATTTGAATTTAGTTCTATCACTCCATAGTCCAGTGCCGGGGGCCTTTATATCCTTCTGGCTTGTGCCTGGCTTTGTCCATGTGTTCTCAGGATTGTGTTTGGCATTGCATCCTATGTAGAATGCCTTACTATGCAGATTATACAAGGTGTCTTTGCACATTTGAGCACCTGAGTCCACTAATTTGAAGGGGTGTCTGGATAGTTTGGCATACAGTGTAAAAATCAATGAGAGTTTAGCATGCACTGGCATACACAGTGTGTAATCAGATGTCTTGTTAGTATGAAAAGGCATTCCCAATACATTGCCACAATATATGTATGCCATAAATCTGTGAATTAGAGTTGTGAGTGTTTGAATTGTAAGAGTGCTGTTTTTAAGAAGAGGCTAGAATTAGCAGTGTATGCACAAGTATTCTGATTTTATGTACTGAGCAAGAAACATGTACATTAAACTCCAAAATAATAATACGTCTTCAATCCCAGCAGCCTTGGACGAGCAGTGATTGCTCAGTGGCTTTCTTGTAGACAAATAAAGATAAGATTCTGATTGCTGTTGAAGTTGAAGTCCCGCAGCGTATGCATGTTCTGTTGTTGTTTCTACAGTGCACATGCTCGCTGAACTGTAAACACCAGATTCCGCTGAGACATGTCACTAATTCAGCTGCTGCTGTGAGAATGATGCTTTATATGAGGGGTGGAAAAACCAAAGCCTGTTGTAATGCATGTCATGCTTTGCTCTGCAGTCAGACACGCCACTGAAAAGTTCTTTCACACCTATGGACTTTGCTTGTAATATGAGGATGGGAAGAGGTCTTCTGGCAGGAGACTTTTCCAGAACAGGTGAGTGATCGTGAGCTGCACTGTGTATGTGTGTGCATGTGTGTGTATTTGTGGGAGGTTTTATGGGGTTAATAAATACATGTTTTAAAGAGGTTAAGCATGACTGCCGATATACTACCTATATACTTTTGTTGTACTGTGCAAAAGTGGCAGACAGCTCTTTATTCATTTCTTTTTTCAGTCATAGTTCAGACTTCTCAGTGTTTATTTGCTTCTCACAATTCAAGTAATCCCAAGTAATCGTTTCCATTCCTCAGTAATGATTTCTTGACAGTTCTGCCAGAAGGACTTAAAGGCAAATAGATGGGAAACAGTATTTAATCTTATAATTTGAAGGATGGCAATTATTCAGAAATAAGCCTACTCCCTGGACAATGGATCCAGGATCGAACTGGTGGTTGGGGTAGAAGGGAGGAGAACATTGTAACTTCAGCATCTTAAAACAGCGAGCAGGAACATGAATTAAATTAAAAAGACAAAGAATGTGATTGGCCAGAGTAATGAATGAATGAGTGACATAGCTTTGGGGTCTTCCTGGCAGAACATGCAGTAAAGCATTTCTTTACTTTTCCTTTCAAAAACACAATGTTTGAGTTGTCTTCTCACAGTGGACAGAAACGTCCCAAGCTTGCTTTAAATTGATTTGACTCAGATGTGTGATATCATACATGTGATTGCTATAATAACACAGTTCTTGGCAGTAATAACTTAAACGAACAACAGCTCAAAAATAGTGTTGATGTAATATACTCTATGTGGAACAATATACACATTTGAGTCAAGTAAATCTAAGCAACTTTTTTACAGTGTGCTGATCTCAGGCCAGATTATACCATTTACAAAGCACTGCATATAATAACAAAGGTAATGAAACACTTGATCTAAGGTAAGGTTCTTACTTGGTTTCTTAAATGCTTAATGAGGCTATGAGCTATGTGTTTAAATGAAGTGTACCTATATTCCAGGTCATGGCACACCTATGGGCGTGACAGGCTTTAGCATCACATGTTCGACCGCCAGCGGCTTTTCTGAGTGTGCCACACCCCTAAAGAAACGCACACACCTCCTGTCCTCCACGGATGGAGAGGGCCGGAATACACCTCTACTCGGATCTGTAGGTAAATATCAGTGGTTGAAATTTCTAACCTTAGAGTATATTACACCACAATTTGATTATAATTGGTTGATTAATACAAATTAAATTATAAAATGATTATTAGGTTATTAAAAAAATGACACTGCTTGAAATTGCCAGAAAAAAAAACAAGCATATGTTTTCTTGACAGTCATTTATAAATTAACAAGCCAAAATCAAGTTTGGTGCATGGTTAAGTAGCAAGAAAGCTTGGTGGAGTTAGCAAGAGCAATCAGCCATGAAGAAAGAACTCATTTTCAACTGAACAGATCAAAAACACTGTCTTGCTTGTTGGTGTGGTGTCAAAGACCATAAAGAGAATAGCATACAAGCGTGACCTCAGCGAGAGTTTACCGCAAGATGCAAAGCACTGATGAGCCTCAAGAACAGAAAGGCCAGGTAAGACTTTGCTGAAAAATAGATTAAACACTCTGCAGACTTCAGGAACAGTCTAATGGTACGATTACATAAATATTAACCTGTACGATGATGTGTGAAGAGAGAAAAGTGAGGAGAAACATGATAACTTTCTATGTTCCAAAGCGTACCAAGACAGTGGCATGAACTGGACGTAGGCTTGGGAATGTGATGTTGTATTGTAGAGGTTTTATTGGTGATTTGTCATTGTGGCAGGGTTCATCAAAATCAAAACACATCAGAAAGGAAGGTTTAACCAGCTGTTCAGACATAGCTCATCAAACTCCAGCTCATTTTGCAGATTAGATGTAGAGATTTAATGGAATAAAACTACAGAATAACAGAAAATTGGAATAAGAAGCTGATCTCAATGCAAAGCACATCTCAGTCTCTGGTAAGGTGTGCAATGATACTACCACTAAAGTCACTGATACACAACTCTAACAGTTATCTTTCAAATGCTTGTTTTCCAGTCTATGTGCAGCTGCAAGGTCCAAGATGAAGTAGGTTAAGCTGTGACTGGACTAGTAATGTTAGCTGAGCTTCCAGACATGTACTGGTCTGCTTCTCTTTTAATACATTAGGTTGACAGACTTTTCTTCTTAGTGTAAATCTAACAGATTTATGATCTAATTAAGATTTTTGTGGACCTTATATTGTACAGTAGTGTACTTAGTTGGCTAGTTTACAAACACGATTTACTAGTTATAGTATAACATGCCAAAGCTGAGAGAAATAAGACTGTATGCTAAAATTTGCCACGGGAAATACCTTACATAACTGAAAAACGGCCTTAACTAAGGTTAATCTGCCAGTGACTGAGGGAAGTGATAGTAACTAGTAATTAGTGCAGGACGTTTAATCTTAAATCTGGGATTCCAATATGCTTTACACAGTATATATCAGTAAGCCACAGTCATGACCGAAAATGGACACACAGATTCCATACGGTCATCATAATTGTTCAACCTGTTATTTAGACGTATAATAAGTGAAGCAGGACTGGAGCAAGGTGATCTAGGTTTTAAGCTTAGTAGAAGTATAATCAATAATCTTGTAATAATCTTGTAATCTCGTAATAAATGATATGTGGATGACAAAAACTAATCAGGCACTCATGCTGCTTCCAGAAATATTTTTAACATAATGTAATATGATAACGCAGTGTCCGTGATGCATGTAAATCAGATTAGTACAGGTAAGAGGCTTGTAGGCCTGCATCATCACCTCCATAACAATAATGCATATGATACATGATTTCAAAGCAAATGATGAAGAATCAGGATGCAAGAGAGGGTTTTAATTATGAAAATCAGTTTTAGAATTATGTATGAGAATGTTTTGTTTATGAAATCCTGGGATTAATTAACATGCCTCATTAGGGAATGTCACACAAGGACAAAGACACACAAAGCCAAGCGTTGTGTGATATTTTGCGGTTTCTTAATGAACAATAAACTCAAAGCTGTCTTCACGTTTCTCAGGTCCTCGGAAGGCACTGAGTAGGTTTCCGGTACCTGTGAGGAAGAAGTTTCAGGTGGTATTGTCATAGCTTCTTTTTTTTTAACCTATCGTGGGACACACTGCAAACACAGTCTGCGGTACTGTGTGAGGATGAAATCATTTTGGGGCTTTTTGCTTCTTTAAAATACCCCTCCATAACAGTATGCATCCTATTTGCACTAACAAAGCATGTTGCTGCATGATGAGTCGTCAGCCGTCACACAGACTGTATATAAACGCACAGTACACAGCGCTGTTAGCAATAACGCCAACATGCTGAAGAGGGTTCAAAGGGGGGATTAACACATGGAACAGTTGTTACAAAATCAGTCATTTTCTATTATGTGCATGTGTTGAATGCCAAATCCCTCTGTCTGTAGAAAATGTATGAATGCAGCCCAATAAATTGAAATTTTTACTGCAGGTGTGGACGTGTGTGTTTGTTGACCATATCAGGATATGAACAGGTTTTGATTTCCATGCTATAGCCAAACAGCACCCAGCAAGCAAATCAGCCAAAACAGTGTTTATATATTGTTTTATGTTTCTTATTTTATTAAATTTAATTACTTGACCTTTTTTGTAAAAGCTATTGATTGCTCAGTAACCAACAACATAATTGATAGATTACTAGTGTAATCAATGAGTGGCTTAAGTTTTATTGCAACCTTGGGGAGGACACACTGCTCGTACCACTGCTCATGCCTTTGGAGGACATTTTAATGTCCAGTCATCAGCATCAAAGCTTAAAGTCTACATTTCCAGCCCAAAACTGGACACCTTCCAATCTGAGTTAGATATATGTAGTAGAGGTCTGCTCAGGACTGATTTTTAAATTCCACTCCCACTAGAATTCCTGCTGTAGCCAAAGGCACTGTGGTGGGATTCCCAGGTCCTGCGGGAGTCTAGCAGGAGTGCAGACCTCTAATATGTAGGTGTTATACAGGCAAATGTACACTTTAAATGTTGAAGTTTTTATTTTTTGTATCTTTAACAAAGATATAAAAAAAAGTAAAAAAACAAGCTAGATATCTATCTATATCTTTAGAGTACTTTTAATTCAGGAAGAGCTACAGCCTCTGTTAAATAGCTGGCAGTATCTAATATTATCACAGGTAGTCTGCTCACTATTAGCTATCGTTCACCGTTTTAAACATTAGAAAAATGGAGCTGGCTCAGTCTGTTACAGTAAAGAAACATAAGAGGTGCTGCTGTGTTTCCTTTGAGTCTGTGTGCATGGACCTAAAGACGAGTCAAAAGTTGAATGTAAACCATAGAACCTCTCTACATTTAACAACAATAACAACAACAAACATATCTGTTAAAAGTAAAGTCATATGTGTTGTCTAAGACAGTTCATTGAAAGGAATAAGACCCACCCATCCTATCCCCCTAAGCCTATGTAGCCACTAGTGGACAGTGACAGCCCTACAATACAAAAGTTTGTTCACTTTTGGTGAACGATGTTGAGAAATTAACAAGTTAAAGTATTTTCTTCTGTGATGTGCTGATCCTTTTGAGGGTAGTCAGAATTTCTCCTTGTTGTTCTTCACTAGGATCTACCTAACACCTAAAAGGCTGGTGTGAAGTCCTGTGTTGCTGTTGAGGTCTCCACATTCCTGAGCTGTCATTCTGCTCGGCTTCTTTAAAAACACCATGGCAACTGGAACAAAAATGTACTTGGCAGAGCGGTGAAAAAGGGGGAGAGGGCCACTGAATGTGGACAACATACTTCTAGCAATCATCCAAATCAAAGCACAGATTACATGAAAGTGCAGCACCTGTTCTGTCTATATCTCCTCTCTGTCAATGATTTAGCTGCAGGCCATAAATACATCTCTGTGACCCAGTAATCTTTTTTCTCTTGTTTGTTAAGCGCCGAAACCACTGTGACCCAATCGTCCCTGTTCTCTGTTTGGTAAGCTCTAAACGATTAAGTCTGAAGTTCACATGAGACCAACTCGTTCGCCTTCTCAAAAGGTTGCTTGCTCGCTTGCTGAAGCCAACTCCATTACAGCAAAATGGCCATTCTGTTTGGATTATACACCCTGGGGAGCGTGACTTCAATCATCCTACTTATTCTGTTGGCATGCATCACATATCATCCACTTAAAAGGTATATACACAAATGGAGTGAGATGAGGCCAATTCCGGGAATGCAGGGTGGCTTCCCAATCATTGGGAATGCTTTGCAGTTTAAAGCCAATGCAGCAGGTAAGGTGTTATAGCCATCTGTTTGCCTTGTGGAGAATGAGTTTTTGAATAGAGTTGAATGCAGCATGACGGAGAAAGAAGCAGCACGTTGGGTTTTACGGTTGTCTTGTCTTCTCAAGATTTTTTCAACCAGATTATTGAGGGCACCAATGAAAACAGGCATATACCTCTGGCAAAGGTTTGGGTGGGACCCATCCCCTTTCTCATCTTATATCACGCAGAGAACATTGAGGTGTGTATTACGGAAGCAGAACGTCGCTGTCCTAAGTAAAACATATATCTCCATTTTAGTCAATATTTATTTCTCTACAAAAGCTGCTGTTTACATTGTGTGGAAATTTCAGGATGAATGGACCAATAAAAATGTTCCAAAATAACTGGGCAAATTCAGGTTTCATTGACTTACATTGAAAGCAAAGAATGTTTTCAAAAACCTTTTTGTAAAGTTACTATTTTGGAAATGAATGTTTTTTTTTTGGACAGAGACGATAAGCATCAGTATCTGTTCTGCAGCTCTTGCCAACATGATGTGATGAATCATTTTCATATGGTCACTCTATAATGCTGAAAAGGTACCAGCAAATTTGTTCCACATTTACTAAAGGGGTTTAGGTCTTAACCTCTAAAACCCATGGTTTATAATTCAGATTTTTATTCCAAGGCTTATCCTCCAGAGATGTTTCTTGCTTGTTTGTTTCAGATGAATGACTCATTCCAAGCCCTGTTTTGTTTTTTCCTTCAGCCTGTCCTAACCAGTTCCAGACATCTTGATAAATCCTTTGCCTACAAATACCTGCAACCCTGGCTTGGCACAGGTCTACTGACCAGGTAAAGGTCCAACACCAGATGACAACATTGTATTGGTGGTTCTGTTATCTGCATCAATGCCTTTATTTAAGAAGTGGCTTCATATACAGACAGGCCAGCGTCTCACCTCTACCATTTTGTCTCGCAAGGCTTCTGGCATGAAAAAAGTACTTTAAGGTAAAGTTAAAAGTTTGCTCTTCCATCGTAAGGCTACTTACAAGCCGTGTACAGTCATGACTTGCACAGTAAAAGAGCTTGTGCCAGCTGGACTGCAGAAACACACAAAGTCACACAGGTTCACGGTCAGCCAGACCAGACAACAGGTCACTGTTCATCTGTTATCTGTTGTAGTCTTGACCAAGCATCCACACTCCTTTCCTGACAGCAGGAAGCAATGGCCATGTAGGGTTCATGGCAAAGCAAAGCTGCGAGAGCTCTCGTGTGCATCTCATGATTTGCCTCCCACATGCTACAGCACAGGAGACAAGTGGCGCAGCCGACGCAAAATGCTGACCCCGACATTCCACTTCTCCATCCTCACCGACTTTCTGGACGTGATGAACGAACAGAGTGATATTTTGATCCAAAAGATGCGGAAGCATGTAGGCGGAGAGCCATTCAACTGCTTTAGCTACATTACACTCTGTGCTCTGGACATCATATGCGGTTAGATTCCTTCTCTGTAACATCCTCTTCCAATAGCTTTGAGTCAGCAACAGTAATTGAATCACACAGTATCATTATTGAAATGACCAACTGCCAAACTGCATTGCTAAATGTTCGCTAACTACCCAACAGAAACTGCCATGGGCAAGAAGGTCTACGCTCAGAGCAATGCTGACTCTGAATACGTCAGAAGTGTGTACAAGTAAGTCACATCATTCTTAAAAGCTGTACATTAACAGCTTGGGTGGGTTATTTTAATGGTACTCTGGTATTCATGCACGCATTGCAACATCGGGGCCAAAAACCCAAAGTAGAAAAACCCACAGAACATTTTGAAGCATGTAAATAACTCACAGTGAGAGGTAGCCAGGCTAAACTACTGCCATCATGTATGGGATTAGATATAATGCAATGTTTACAACTTGAACCTCCTCAAGTAAACAATAAGAAAAGTTTGTACCCCCTGAACAGATTCAGAGGGGTTTTTCAAGTTTTTGTGCACAGATTCATCAGAAACTACTACAGATATAAATAAAACATATTTTCGAGTTGAACCTGCTGATGTGTTCAGATTTCAGAAGTCAAAATTGAAATGCCTTGTTTCAAGCCAGAGAACAAATGTAAATGTAAAATTTTCTATTCAGTTTCTATTTTTATTTTAGTTTATTATTTAGAGAAAAAAAAATATTTTTCAAAATGTTAAACTCAGCAAATTAACAGTGAACATGTGTAGAAGTGTGATCTCTATGTAGGAAGGGTTGAAAATCATATATATATATATATATATATATATATATATATTTTTTTTTTTTTTTTTTTTTGCCAACCTTTACGCTCACCCCCTCTATCTGTTACAGTTAACCATGTCTGTGGGTTCTGTAGGTGACATTTCCGCTCACTCTGCTTTCGGCTGTATACTGTGTTAACAATTAAGGGTTCTGGAAGAAAAGTATATATTGGCAATTGCAGCACAGATGTGCAGGCTGCTTATATAAAAAGAAAAAACAAACAAATTGTGCCTGCTCTTTCCTATTCCGTCATTATTCATTATACACTGAATTAGATTTTAACATTTACATTGTTTAATTTCTGTTTTATATCAAATATTCAATTCCACACCTTTTTCTATCCCTTTCAATGTCAAAGTGGCCTAAATATGGAGTTTTCATAAAACAATACTCTGTGCACAAAAATAACTGTGTTTGACTAAAAAATATATAATTATGTGTTTATGTGGTGTGGATTGAACGATGCGACATTGGGTGCCGCTTCTCTACTAATTTATTTGTTGATTTGACAATATGTTGACACATCCTCTGCACATTTAATGTACCATTACAGTTTATTTGATGAATTTAGTAGAAAAAATATAAAATAGGGCATGTGCAAAAGTTTTTTTAGAGGCACATTTTTAGATTTTATTTCCATTATATAAAATTCAGCAGTTGACCTAGGGTCTTCACATTTTTGTGGCTGGAGCTTCAACATCTATGGGTTAAGGTGATAAATAAGAATAGCTAAAGCAAATTGTTGGAGAATTGTTGAAAAATTCCAGCAGATGGCTAAAGCTCTATTCCAAACAGCAGGCTTATCACATATCTGAGATATAAATCTGTTATAAAGTTGAGCTATTCAACCTTTGTACATCTATGTAAGGGCACATCTAAAACACACAGATTTCTGCAGCATTGTACTAATACAGATGAGCAAGAAAGACAAGGAAAGGCTGAAATTCGATTACAAACATTCTCTGTTCTTGAGGTCACTTGATGTAAACATGCCTCTCTACACATACGCCCCATTCTGCAGATCAAAATATAAGAATTCTGCAGAACAGACTATAAGGGAAAGCAAGAATCCTGCAATTTATTATTCAACATCCAGTTTTATCTTCTTTCTACAGAAAACTAAACCATAAAACAAAATCATCAAAGAGCATAATGTACAGACCTGACACTCAACTCGGATATATTAGCTCTGCTTTGTATAAAATAAATATATATGCAATATGACCCTGTAGGATGAGTGATATTGTCTCTCGGAGGCAGAGAGCACCTTGGTGGTGGCCGGAATGGATCTATAACACATTTGGAGAAGGTCAGGAGCATGCCAAGCGACTCAAGATCCTGCACTCCTTCACTGCAAGTGTAAGTGACCTTCTTAGCCACAAAATCAAAAATCTAAGATTTTACAATTAACAGCATCCACCATATATGGCTGATGGGAGTTATTTTATATGTTTATAATATTGTGATATATTGCATAAGCGTTGCGTGTAAGAAAGTTTGTCAATCATTGTACAATATTTTTATTTATAAGCTTGTATTCCTGATCTACCCTCCAGCTAAGTCTAGGTCCAGTCTGTCACACCTGCTAATTAAGGTCTGGATCAAAGGTATTAGAGGCAGTAAGGGGCTGGGAGGCAGCATGTTAGATGCAAGATGAAACTAAGCTCTGTAGGAAAATGGATCTCCAGGACGAGGGTGGGTGAGCACTGGTTTAGAGCTTCAGTTTAGCTGTTCTTTTTGTAAAAACCTGAAAGAATAATGGACAGAAGAACTCCCATATAATAGTAATATTATACCCCCTTATAATACAAGTACAGTATTACTACACAGTTTTACTTCTTATTCAAAAATCTTTCAGCTGGTTAAACACGTTTAGACCACTAAAGCTTTTAAAGGACAATTCCTAAATTTCCTCATTTTCATAATTCCATTGTTAAAAAACAGTCATTCAGAGCAGTTTGATGTGAAGTGATTAAATATTCTAACACACTGCCTCTGAATGCTAGTGATAGGAACTACTGGTCTACAATGCAATATTCACTATATTGCCAAAAGTATTCGCTGATGTTGGCCCACCCTTTGCAGCTATAGCTTTCCACATGGTTTAGGAGTGTGTTTATGGGGATTTTTGACCATTTGTCCAGAAGCACATTTGTGAGGTCAGACACTGATGTTGGGCAAGGAGGTCTGGCTCACAGTCTTGGCTCTAATATCATTCCAAAGGTGTCCTACTGGGTTGAGGTCAGGACTCTGTGCAGGCCAGTCAAGTTCTTCCACACCAAACTCGCTCATCTATGTCTGTATGGAGCTTGCTTTGCGCACTGGTGAGCAGTCATGTTGGAACAGGAAGGGGTTGTCCCCAAACAGTTCCCTCAAAGTTGGGAGCATGAAATTATCCAAATCCCACTGGTCTGCTGAAACATTAAGAGCTCCCGTCACTGGAGCTAAGGGGCCAAGCCCAACTATATGGTCCAGCAGCAACGTGCTTTACACCACTGCATCCAACCCATTCTATGAAGCTCACTACGCACTGTTCTTGAGCTGATCTGAAGGCCACATGAGATTGGAGGTCTGTAGCGATTAACTCTGTAGAAAGTTAGTGACTATGTGCTTCATTATCCTCTCAGTCATTTTATGTGGCTACCACTTCATAGCTGCTGTCATTCCCAATCACTTCCACTTTGTTATAATACCACTGACAGTGGACTGGGGAATATTAAGTAGTGAGGAAATTTCATGACTGGACTTGCTGCACAGGTGGCATCCTATCACGGTACCATGCTGGAACTCCTGTCAGCGACCCATTCTTTCACAAATGTTTCTAGAAGCAGTCTACATGCCTAGGTGCTTGGGTTTATATAATCAAATGATTTGGATGGGTGAGTGAATACGTTTGGCAATGTAGTGTATCTCATTACTTTACTCTTTAAAACTACTAACAAGCATACAAGTGCCAAAACAAGAGTTTGTACATGTGTTGTTGATCATAGTAAAGTAGAACATTTTACCCTGTGTACATCTCCCCCATTAATGGTACATTAATTAAAACATTTTAGCCCATAAGCCTGTTAAATTATGTGTCAATTATCAGACAGTGTATTCAGAGCCATTTCATGTACTAACTTTCTGTGAAGGACTATGACGCTTAAAACTCTTTCCTATCACCACCAGTCATATTAAACCTTTCCAGAGCCACTAGCATTATGTGGAAGATTATGTGGAAGGAGGACACGGGAACTGCTCTGTTGTCGGCTGCTCTTGAGTAGATAAAGTTTGTTTTTGATGGCGATGTCCCAGTTACAGTTGGCAAACACTTATGTATGTGCTAACCACTTTGACAGTCAGCTTCTTATTTGAATTTTCCTGTTCCACCATAACTGGTGCAGCAGCCACATTCTGCTGCCTCAGGCTCCTGTGGATATTGTCAAATATCACTCAGAAAGGCAAGGGGTTCCCAAACTTTAAGGAATAGTATATAAATATATGCATGTGTGTGTGTGTTTGTGTGTGTGTGTGTTGGATTTTGTTTTTGCCACTACTCAAATTCAGTCATAGCTTGAAGCAACAACATTGAACCTCCTACTGAAAAATATACCACATGATGTTTGTAATATCAAGGTGATCAAAGAGAGAGCAGTGTATATAAGTGAAGGATCAGACAGTGAGTCAGACCACGGGCCAAGAAAGCGAAGGGCCTTTTTGGACATGCTGCTAAAAACCACCGATGATGCTGGCTGTGTGCTGAGTCATGAGGACATTCAGGAGGAGGTGGACACCTTCATGTTCGAGGTAGGAGAAAACACAGCTTCATGACACATGAAGATGTTTGTATGAGCACAACGAGGCTAGAACATGCATTCAGGATCTGTTTGTTTCTTCTGAAAGGGTCACGATACCACAGCAGCTGCCATGAACTGGACTTTACATTTAATAGGCTCTCATCCAGAGGTCCAGAAGAAAGTGCACGCAGAGCTGAAGGAAGTTTTCGGTAATACAGCTTATGCTTCACCACAATGCTTTTAAAATTCTCTCATGAAATCAACTCCCATAGTTGTTCAAAATGACATACATTTCAGGCTACATAAGTAATCAGATCCAAAAGTTAGTTTCTAAAAGTTAGTTTGGTGAATAATGAAGTACGTTGTTCAACAAAGACCTAGTTAAACAAATCTATTTAATACATTTGCACTTTTACTCCTGCAACATCTAACATTTAATTTTACTTAGTATACATTCAGTTTGTAATAAGACACGTGCATTTGGGATCCTGCTGGTGTGGGTTTCTTTTCTTTCCTTCTCCTCTGATGCTCTGAATAGCCATTTAGTGCCAGTAGCCCCCCTTGTGGAGAATATTTAGCCTGCAAAACACAGATTTATTATACGAATACCCCATTTGTCAATTACATTGCACACTTAGTATTAAGTCAGTTCACCAAGGATAGAAAAATTCTATTTTTTTTCAATTTGTAATTGGTGTGTTAGTTTTCAGTAACCATATAACATTATAATATTATTTGCATTGTACTGGTGTGAACATCAAATGGCATAAATCAGGAAATTCTGACATTAATCTTCATTTATTTTCATTTCATATAATTTCATGTAATCAGCTGCCTTTACTCTTACACAAGCAACACAAACCATTTCCAGCACATTGCAAACTTGTGCTCTAATAGTTTGATATTTAACTTTTTTATTATAAAAGGTTGCATTACAGAAGAAGGCACTTACTCTGAGCCCTTCGTTTACTCTGAGCATCATCGTTCAGGGGGACATTCAGTTTATCGTGCACTGCTATGTGCTAAATGAAGTAGTATCTTTTATTAACTGTAAGCCTGTATGATACTTCTTTGTTGTGTACTTGAGTTAGCTTCGCTTTCACAGATGCAGTTGAGGTTGAAGTTTAAGTGAGTTAGCTGGCGTGATCAGTGCTAGGTAAGCGGAGTTTAATCCTCTGCCCACCTGACATTATTTATTTATTAACTGTAAAATTATTATTTCCAGGTAAACATTAACATGTGTCTGTTGTACCCTGTGAGAAAAAAAAACATACTGGATAAGTGTACTTCTGTTCACCAGCATATACACAGTAAACAGCCTCTCAAAGGCACAGTAATGCTTAATTATGTGTTCTAACTAAAGGTCTTATAGACACGTACCGTCCATAGTTGCCGATCCAGTTATAATATTCAAGTATTATAAGTGACTTTGGGCTTATTTTACTGTGAATTCGCTCACAAACATTGGTAGTTGCTAGTTGTGGCTTTGTGGGCTTGTTTCTAAAGTGTACTTGCTTATTTGGTCTCCTGTCTCTTTCCACTATACCTGTCTAATAAAAATAAACTGCTAATTTGTTCTGCCGTACAACCCAGTTCCTTCCTCCACTTCCCTTTACAAATCAAGATAAAGAAAAAACTACAGAAAAAATATAAGAAAGAGTGCGAGAAAGAGGATTTGACCTCAGGAGTCAAGGGCAATGTGCAGATTCTGTAGCTGAGAAAGTTTTTCCACATATTAACTGAACTTTTATTTCCATACATTTATTCATTCCAAGTTTTTGTACAACTTCTAAAGAGGAACAGAAATGTAAAATTACGAGTTCCAGTGTTCTTGAAATATTAATTGGCAGTGATGGCTGAGAGTGTATAACTGGCGGGTTGTTTCATTAAATCATAAAAGTGGATTGAGTCTAAATGTCTTGGTAATATACAACTGCATGTGTGTGACAGAGATGGGGTAGCAAGAAGAAAGTTTAATGTTGGCGTGGGAAGAGACTGTATTAAAAAACAGGACTGCCGCCACCGAGTCAAGACTGCACCATTGTGTTGTCCAATGAGAGGAAAAAGCAGCTGGTTGATCACGTCTCAAAAAAATGTAAAAAAGAAGAAACCACAAGTTCGCTAAATGGACTCAACAAACTGCTAACTCAGTAATGTTTGGTGTAATTTGTCATTTTTATTAAGTGCAAAGCAATAGCATTCGGTTTATGCCCCTACAGACTAGGGGTGTAAGAAAATATCGAAATATAGAGTATTGGGTTTTGTGATACTGTATCGATTCTCACAAACACAGTATCAATACACAGATTCCTGGCAGACAGTGAATCATTGTGTGTTGTGTTGAAACCACTGACCACTAGATGGCAGTGTTGTAATCCATTTTCAGCTCCACTCCAACATTAACAAGCAGCACAAGGGCGCAACACTATTGTGAGCATCAACAAACCTGTTGTGGTGTGTTTTAATAGTAGGATTTGAAAAGTATCGCAGTATATCGCAATATATTGAATCGTGACGGCTGTATCACGATATGTGTTGTATCGCCAGGTTCTTGCCAATACACAGCCCTACTACAGACATAAAACAATATAGTGCCTAGCGCCTAAAGAGAGAGTGACTCTCGGTAGTTAACCTGCTTCTCGGTAAAAAAACTAACAGTGCCTCAGTTATTGACATTATGGATAAATTAAATTACCCAAAACACCCAATTACCCAATGATCTCTCAGATGCCCCCCTACACCCTCCATTCCACCCCCCAACACCTCTCTGTGTCTCTCCTGTCGCGCAGGTTCATCAGATCGTCCTGTGGGGGTGGAGGACCTGAAGAGGCTGCGTTACCTGGAGTGTGTCATCAAGGAGAGCCTGCGCATCTTCCCCTCCGTGCCGCTTTTTGCGCGCAGCATCTGCGAAGACTGTCACATAAGTAGGCGACAGCAGACTGTCAGTGTGCCAAATGGCGCGCCGAACTGTGCAAGATCACAAAGAGTCGTGCCGTTTGAAGTCACTGCTATTATTTGCATCTCAGTGAAACAGCAGATGTCAGGGCTTCTATTTTCGTCTGCCGCTGTCAGATTCTAAGTGGCCCCAACCTTTTTACCTGGCGCCGGAGAAAGCATTCAGCAGAAACTTAAATGGAAATGAGAAGTCATAACTGTGTTTTTACCAAGCAGTGCTCTAAAATGTTGCACGGCACAGAGAAAGGCATTCGGGCTTTGTCGAGGAATTGTTCTTTGTTACATGGTGTCAGCTTATTTTTAATTGCTTGACTATCTGAGCATTTCCTGACAGTGTTGTTGTAAAACAGTGCTTTTCTTTCGTTCCTGTTATCTATTACTTCTCTGCAGATGGCTTCAAAGTCCCAGAAGGTGTGAATGCTGTGATCATACCTTACGCTCTGCATCGTGACCCCCGTTTCTTTCCGGAGCCCGAGGAGTTTAAACCCGAACGCTTCCTGCCCGAGAACAGTGTAGGAAGACATCCGTACGCATACATCCCATTCTCCGCAGGCCCCAGAAACTGCATTGGTAAGAGACAGAACAAAAGAACAGAGACAGGAGAAGAGAACCTTTGCTGTGTGCGGAATAGTGCCCTAATCACAATTCCATACACTGGAGAAGCAGGAGAATATATAGAATATAGAGCCCTGTGTAGTGGCACTGTATAGAATACTGTCATAGTGAATTCATCATTCTAGCAACTCCATATTTAAACTTATTTTAAATTTGTTTTAGTTTTAATGACACTTGAGCATGGATGTTCTCCTTATATTCTTTTATTTTGCTTGTTAAAGTAAATCACTTTGAAATGCCATATGAAATGTGTTATATGCAGTGCTGTGCAGAGAACTTCATTTAATTTCTAGTCACATCCTTATGTTATTCATATGCTAGATTTTATTTCTAATTAAAAATAAATTCACTTGCATAAGGAAAGAGAAAGTTAAAGGAAAATAGGTAAAGGCTACTGAGAAAGTTAGACTAAAAGACCTGGTAGACCGCCAAAACTGTACTAAATACTTGCATGTTTCAGGGAAAATCATAGTCCACTCCTACTTCAGACCTTAACCCCGCCCCCTTCCCAGCTGTTTCTGTCAATCCTTCCACTCCAAGAAGATTTAACACTATGCGTCAGAAAGAATGTGTCCTTCATTACTGAGAAAGGAAATAGAACAAACCAAACAAAGAAGCTGCTGGTGTTCTCAGAACAAGCGCAAACCTCTTTAAATCTTTAAATATGTTCGAAATTACTTGAATTGTGAGAAATCAAAAATGCAACCCATTTCTGAATTTTAAATCATATGTCTGCAGATTTCTATCTGAAAACCTGAAAGTAGGGCTGGACAATATGGGAAAAAATCTTATCATGATCATTTTTTTCATATCAGTCGATATAAATATGTATCACAATATAAATAATTACTATTGCCTTTTTACTTAAAAAAATGTAATCAAAATTTAGTTAAATTGTGTGTATATATATATATATATATATATATATATATATATATGTGTGTGTGTGTGTGTGTGTGTGTGTGTGTGTTAAATTGTATAAAATGTGTATATATATATATATATATATATATATATATATATATATATATATATATATATATATATATATATATATATATATATATATTGTAGGACCTACTGAACACTCATGAACAGTACACACACAGACACTGCAGGCTGCTTGGCCCTTTAAGTTCTGGCTGAGGAAAGGACTGTTTATGTTCACTCATAGCGGTGAGTCAACTCTCTTTCAGTTCAAATGGGGAGTTGGTTTAGCGATTCTGATTCTGTAAACTTCTCCTCCTGATATATATATATATATATATATATACACAGGAGCACTTGAAGAGTAACCACATTACTGGCATGTGGGTTAAGCTGCTGCTCCGCCTACACTCTGCTCTTCAACCAAACGTAAAATGGCTGGAACTCTTGCTGAGCCACTTAATTGGTTCGGGGCGGTGCTATTCTAATTTTCATTGGCTATTCGTGTTGTCTCTCAAAACATAGACGGAACTTAATTCTATCGCCTTTTTAATCGCCTACATCTTATAGTTCTATTGAGGAAACGCTATTATAAAATAATAATTATCGGTTTATAGCCCAGCCCTACCTGAAAGCAATTGTCCCGAAAAGAATAGAAGCTCTAATAAAGGCAAAGGGTAACTCAGAACAAATTAATAACATTCTATTTAGTTGGGTGTTTAAAGGGTGTTTTCTGCTATTAAATAAATAATAAATAAGCTTATCTGTCACTTCGAACAGAAATTAAATAAATGGTCTCTGACTTTTGCAGTATAGTAAACCATTCTGCCTTACCTTAAAGTTTAAAGATCCTCCGCAACATATAAATAGAGAGAGATGCATAGATACATACATACTACATAGCAGCAGTCACTAATAGGCGGACCAAAACAGTGTTTCGACAGTGTTTATTTTAAGCGGAGGAATGTCTCTGGCCTTTACAATATATGGGCTTTGCGGTGCAGTAAACTCACAGACCAATCGCGTGCGTTGTAAGATCACCAAACGCGCTCCTCAGCAAATCAGATCTGTGCAGATTCAGGCACACGGCGCGCACACAGGCGAGGTACGAAGCGGGAAGCAGCAGCCGGAGAATTAAAAATAGCCACGTATATTTCTTATGTTTGTGAGAATGGCCCTGACTCCATTTCAGCCCAGGTTTAAAGTCCTGGCTGGACAACCAAGAGTTCACTTAGATCACTTAACAAGAGAAAGTCTGAGAGAAGTATACAAGAGATAGATAAACTGTTAAGATGTTAAATCGAGTTAACAAGAAGACGCATATTTTATTTCTTTTTTCCCACTTTAAAAAAAAAGCATGCTGTTTTTTTATACAGCCCTGTGTTTACTTCAACTTAGGGGAAAAAACATTTATTTGAAGTTTTATAAATAATTCAGTTCAGCATTTAAACAGTAAATATACTGAAATATACTGAACGGTTTGTGTGATGTGTTGGTCTTTCAGTTGCTGATGGTAGAAGATGCTGATACTAGACTACTTCAGTAAACAGGATACGGCACTGAATCATAACACAAGTTAGAAATGATGATGGTTCGGACCTTAGCCTGAAGACATTTCCACCAACTGGACCTTACTGAATTCTAATTAAATACCCCTGCTATATAGTATTGCTGTATTGCCTGCATAGGGACAGCTTTACAGATCACTTGGTGATTCCCACCCCTGGTAGTTTTCTGGCACAGACTCTCTCTCTCTCTCTCTCATCATGAATTTCCAAAATCTCATAAATGCCTATTAGGCTGTGACCTGTAACTTTGTCACAAGCTTCTGATAGCATTGACAAACTTGGTGCTAAATTTCCAGGCCAAGGTTACTGTGTTTTATCAGACAGGTCACATCAGATTACCGGCGCCACTTGTTATGATATGGCATCCCACCGCCATCACACTCCAATTCTTCCGCAGCTGTCTACTGTGCCCCCGGAATCAATCATCCGTTTAGCGCAGCCCCGCTGAAAGAGAGGAGCGCCGCTAACTTCTCTCCCACATTCATCTCCAGAGAGCGCGGGGCTGTCTCCCACCGCTGAATGAGACAGATTGTCTCTCACCAAGTGGTGCTGGCAGCTCCAGCCCACTGGCCACACAAGAAGAGAAGCATCTAACGAGCGAGAGAGGGATAAAGAGAGCAGGAGAGAGAGAGGCAACTTTGGAGATAAATCATTTCAGCTCTCTGTAGTCATGTCCACTGCCTCCCAGCGCTTAGCAGAAACTCAGAATGTGAAAGCTCCAGATGAGAGCATAGTGAGGTATAAATGAAGTCCTGGGTATTAGGGCATGTAGGTACTTGTTTTTGCATATTTTGGGGACAAAAATGTCCTCACTTTCAGAAAGCAGGAACAAAACACAGCTTTTCAGTGTTGTTACTTGGTTAAAACTAGGTTTAGGTTTTTGGCATGTAGGTTTTTGGCATTAAGCTTTGGAAGTGTACATGTATTAGGGATGTAATAATATAGCATATCATATTGTATGAAATTGAATCACTGTGTAGTACAGTATTGTATTATTACAAATCAGTGACCAGGCATGCTGTCATTTTACTGCTAAGTGAGCTGCACTGTACTGAGAACCTGTAATTAACCTGATTACCCTTCTCGCTGAGGTACCAAGCTTACTGAGCTGAAACGTGTGGGTAGAACTTATACCGTAAACCACTGATTGGTCACATGCAATCATCACAGAATCGTTACATGTCACTTGATTATGTAGAATCAACAAAAAGACAAAATCAGTACAAGTTACATCAAATTATCTTTTCCACTGTTACTATTACATGAACACGCAAACTTTCAAGGTTCTGTCATGCGATGGAGAATGGACACAGCTACCTGACCAGGGACAGTTCATGGTTTGGATTTGTGACTATAACAAACTGTCCAGTGAGAAACCTCTAAATTGTTCTGTATCGTGACATTGTGACATATGCTAGCTTGTCACATATGGTAGCTGGCCACTAGTGTGTTACACTCAAAAAATGAAATACTAGATAATTGAAGTTGTTATAGTACTATTGAGCTCAAGTGGTCATTCAGGTAGAATAGGGTTCATGCTTAGTCGCTCTTCTAGCCAACATCAATGCGACTGGGTAGTTTACTCTGGATTATAAGAAAAAGTAACACATAATCAAAGCTAGTTTATTGGGAAAGACAGTATGAAGAGGCTGAATAGAACAATAAAACAGTAGCCAAATAGATAATGCCAATGGGAAGATGTTAAGTTGTGCTTAAATTAAAGATGAAACTTTTAAGATTATTAGTTTAAAACATTCCAGAATTAACTAAAACAGTTCTGATGTTACGTCCAAGACTTTTATGCAGCTTGTTTCAAGACAGCATGCTAGCCAGCTAGCGTTCTGTCCAATAGTATCATTTGTATTTCAAGAGGTGGTAGTGAGTCACTGTAGCATTTGGTCTGCCACCGGTCCTACATGAGAGGATGAAGAAGTAGCACAGCCCTGATAGCGTATTCTAAACTCTTGTAAATCATGTTGAAGGACCTGATCCTGGTTAGATCATATAAGGACAGGTAGTCAGTGAAAGGATCAATAAATGCAACAACCAATTAAGCCCTTGGCATGCTGTTGCACAAATATCGACAAGAAACCATGTTTGGCAGCAAACAAAAGAAGTGACATAAAGAGACGGAAAACAAGAGTTAATATTTCCATTGCCTTTTTTCACCAGTGGAGATGCTCTTGGTGAGTAAAAGGATGAAGTTTAAAGCTGAATATGCAACATTTAGAAGTAAGAAGGGAAAAAAGGGGATGGAATGTGCATTTTCTTGTTTCTCACAATATTGGTGGACATCACAAGTTTTAGGTAACATGTTGTCCCCCCATTTGTTTGGAGTATGAATTCGACGGGTTCTGTCATTTTAGAAATCGCTCCTTTTACAAGAAAAGTGACAAAACCAACAACAGAGCAGTTTCATTTGTCTGAGTATAGCATGGGACTAACATATTAGCTGGTGGCTACAGCTTTAGATTTGTAACATTATATAGCAAAGCTGTTTGTTTAAATATTGTACTTTTCTAGAGCTGAATGTTGGGAATAGCTGAATATTGAAACACTAATGTGTTAATGTAAGGCCCTCTTTCAGCTACTCCTTTTAGCAAAATACCAGATTATGTCACTGTGTAAGAAAACCTTGTATATTTTAATGGATGTTAATGTAATGTGATTAAGTTTTGGTCCACATGTCATGATATGTTTATGCATTGGAAGGAAAGGCTAATGTTATCTAATAATAGTGGAAAAAAGGTTTTGATATAAGAGAGGGACTATATATATATATATATATATATATATATCTCCATGTTTCCACATTGTGTTACAATGAGTGGATGTGCGTGTTGCATGTGTGTGTGGCTCCAGGCCAGCGCTTCGCTATGATGGAGGAGAAGGTGGTTCTTGCTGCTGTATTGCGTCACTTTGACGTGCAGGCATGTCAGAGTCGTGAGGAGCTGAGACCCCAGGGGGAACTCATCCTGCGTCCAGAGAAGGGCATTTGGATCAGACTGCACAAAAAGGCCAATTGAACCACGAAATGTTCTACACGAGCTCTTCGTGTAGTGGACACGCCTTTGCTGTTTTGTGGTAAATTATAGTCTGTCCTGACACCTACAAGGCAAATACGTCACACAGCAATTATTTAGTAGCCTGTCTGAGAGCAACGCGTGGTATTCGATGTGTTTTCACTGATGCGGTGCTTTCAGCAAAAATCAGTTTTATGTCTTTATTATCTTACAGTCAAAGCTGGATTTGAGTTGATGTCGTATCCAATACACTGTATGTATGTGCACAAAGTAAATGTTCATAAAGATCCAGACTGTTTCCTGTTTTCCTTTATGCTTATGTTTTCCTTATGGCTTATTAGTTCTGTCTATAATACTAAACTACTCTTTGCAGTAACAAGCAAGTTAACGTAAGTAAAACAATGCAAAGTAATATTGTACATCAAACACATGCAAATTCATGCATTACAAACATTGTTTGTTCTGAAATAATAACCACTTGGCTGGACTCAAAAGTAAAAAACTAATTTCTTCTTCTTCTTTTTTTTTCTTCTTCTTCTTTCCCCTCCTTTTTTCTACTTATTCCTCTTTCTCGTCTTTCCTCTTTTTTTCTTCTTCTTCTTTCACCTTTTTTTCTACTTATTTCTCTTTCTCTTATTTTCTACATCTTTCACTTTCCCCTTCTTTTTTCTTCTTTTTCTCTTCTAATTCTTCCTCTTTCTCTCCTTTTTCTTCTTCCCTCTTCTTTTTTCTTTTTTTTCTACTTCTTCCACTTTCACTTTTTCTTTCCTCTTCTTTTTTCTTCTTTTTCTTCTTCTTCTTCTTCTTCTTATGGATGTCTGTGTCAATGTTCAGACAAGCTCTAAAAGGATGAAATTGGAATCAAAGTTTTTCCCCTAAACATATTTTGGCACTGAAACGACCCACTATGTATTTTGAATGAGCTCCAACATAGTTTTAACATTGGTCAGACTATTAGCCTCTCAAATTCCCCTCATCTCCAGCTCAGCTGTAGAGTATCCAAACACTAAAGCTACTGGCACCTCTATTCTCGGAGCTCTTCATTACTGGGCCGGCCCCAGGATTGGTTTTCCGTAGGTGAAAACAAACCTTTGGCAGGAGAACCATCTGACTAAATAGGCTTTGGTGCCATACTGATTTCCCTCATTGCAGTCCTACAGTACACATTTCCAGTATCACTAACATTTCCACCTACATGAAGCTTGTTACAATGGAATTTATTGTGTATTTTTAATATTACTCAGGCAGGACCATCTTCTTGACTGTATATTCCTTTCTGCCAAAAATCATTCTAGGAAAAGTGTCAAATGAGTCATTTATTCAATATTTGCTTTCATATTTGGGCTATGACTTTCAATGGTTTAAATTAAATTAAGCTGGAGCGCATTTCCATTTCAGTAGAACAAAAACTGGTGGTCTATTTGCTAGAAGTCACATTGTACCCAATAATGACAAAATCAAGTTCAGCCCAGACGTGTCGTTGCCAGTGATTGGAACTACCTATTATCTTCCTTTAATGCGAGGCATGATAAGTGTTCAAAGACTGTTGTCGACACACAGGCATGATAAAACAACGTATATTCATTAGAGCAGGTGAACACAAGAAAATTGCATTGCAGTATAGAGGATATCATCTAATCATCTTCTAATTGTAGTGTAATTAGTGCAGCAATAACAACACTGTCTGGGGGTAAACACACAATTGACAACGCAGCATTTTATGACATCTGTGCTTTCATTACTCCTCCACTGGAGCAACTTTAACATTAGTCCCACTTTAAGCTTGGTTTGACGCCTCAACTAATAAAAATGACATCAGTGATATTCTTTGTCATGCAGCAGTGCTGGATCACCTTTTTTGTGGGGCGACTAAACGTTGACTGAGGCCAAGATTTATAAAACTCCTCAGAGTAAGAGTGCTGATCTCGGGTCATCTTACAGCTTTTTATTACCTAAACTGATGAAACCTGATCTTAGATCAGTGTTCTTACTTTAATATGCTTGATAAATATGGGCCTAAGATTTTAACTGTCTAACTTTAGTAAGTTTAGAGTTTCTATCAATTTGTATAGATCTAGGACACTAGGACTGTTAATAAAACTGTTAAAGAACCCCTTTTTTTTACATATTTCTTGTAGAATTAACCAAAGCACATTTAACATTGTATCACATGGGTGTTGTGAGCTTTTTATTGTAGTCTACTTATAACATTTATATAGACTTGTGTACCAAAACATTTATTACATGACAACCTCTCTATATCGCCTAGAGTTCAAAAGGCTGTTTTTGTTACTGTGCCTTTAAGGCTAATATGTAAATGAGCTCTGCATAATCAACATAAGCTAAATAATCAATAAGAAACAAAAAACTTATTCTAAGTAGTTGCATAGCTACCAATCACATAAACGACACTTGAATTGCATTACTGGGCTACAGAAATGCTATTTATAAATAAAACACATCGCTCTTAATGATTCAAGAATAAACATAATTTTAGATGCTCAGTTGGGATTGAAATGCTCTAAAAAAAGCAAATAAAGATTTATAGAAATTGTGATTATGACAAAAAAATGTTTAACTAAAATAAAATAATTTAAAATAATTGATGTAATAGAGTATGTAAAATATTGGACAAACCCTAATACAAAACTGTGACTGGGCCTGGGCCAAAACATTCACAGGAGGTGGACAAATGTTGCCAGTTTTTGGCAGGAGAGAGACAAATTCTAGCAGGAGTGACATAAAAAAATCTGACACATGCAGACCTGGAACCTTAACATCGTGCGGAGGTTTTTAAAACTTTCTAAAAGTTTTTCATACTTGCATGACTCAAGTACATAATACATTCTTTAGACAACTATACTGTTATTTTTAATAGTCTATCACTTCTGAAATTCTGCAGTACTACATTGGTGGCATTAGAATTGAAACATGTTAAACAATATAGTAAATAGGGGTGTAAGAAAATATTGAAATATCAGGATATTATGTTTTGTGATACTATATTCATTCTCAAAAACACAGTATGGATGCACAGATTCCTGGCAGACAGTAAATCAGTGTGTGTTGTGTTTAAACCTCTGACCACTAGATGGCAGTGTTGTAATCAATTTTTAGCTCCACTCCAACATTAACAAGCAGCACAAGGGTGCAATGCTATTGTAAACATTGGCAAAGCTGTTCATATAGTGGTGTGTTTTAATAGTAGAATTTGAAAAATCACAGTATATCACTTTTCTTGCAATATTGCAGTATCGTGATATATTGAATCGTGACCGCTGTATCACAATACGTATTGTATCGCCAGGTTCTTGCCAATACACAGCCCTAATAGTAAACAATAAAGAGTAACACAAGACAGCAAGTGCAAAACAGTAAGATACTTGAAACTAGAAAGTCAGAATCACCTTACAATATGATCCGAATTTCATGCAATACATTTTTTATTTCTATGGTCTATATTATTATTAAGGTCCAGCTTAATGTTTAGGTCTCAAATGCAAAATCAATACTATACTGATGACAACAGTAGTGCCACAGTGTAGCGTGTGCAAACATGACGATGGTTCAAACTGGGAAAGCCAGTGCAGCAGGTATTTATGGTCATTCTCTAGCTTTTTTCAAGGGAAGAAATGATTGCTGTACTGAATTGTTTTGGTGATCAAGAGTGTACAATAAGAACAGGCTGAAACATAAAGTGTCCTGGTTGAAAATATTACAATGCAAGCAAGCTCTTTCATTAACACTGCTATCACTGTGCCAGACATGTTTATTAGCATTGCTAAAAAATTAAATTTCAAGCTAAATCATAGGCTGCCTCCTGTTTAGTGCACACTGATATAGCTGTTGTGACAAATTGGTGACAGACTGCAACACGTCTTGGGGCGTTTCCTCAAGCCATAATCAGAGTCTATAGCAGTGAGAGAGGGAACTGACAATCAGCATCATCCTCTAAACATCCAACATCAGTGAACTAGAAAAGCAGATATGTGAAGGTCATAAACCAGGGAAACACTAGGAACCACAACAGGAACTAGGCAGGAATTAGCGAGAACAGCTTGTCCATGTCCACTTAATAATGTGGGGAGTTTCCAAATGTATCACAAACGTGACTGCGTGAACGTTTGATCTGAAGACTTATGGACAGTCAGTTGCTGAGGTCCCTGCAATGTTAACATTATTCCTCTATATTTCTGAAACAGCGTCTCAGAACTTTGTGATTCCTTTGACCTGGAATATGTACCAGTACCACTTTAATAGGTGCGTTTTGTGTGTGTTTAGTGTGTTAGTGTGGGCTTGTGCACAGTGCATATTTTTTGAAAAAAGTTGAAAAACAAGTTTTTTAAACAAGTTGAAAACTTAGCAGAAAGCACATGCAGACATGTACACAAATCCACAAGAGTGAACTTTGACAGAGGCTCAAAAACAGCTAGGAAAGTAGTAGAGACAGGCAGAAATATTGACACACATGAACCCTGTGTTTGTCATTTAGTTTTAGTCATAATTTAGTGATCTGAATTATTTTTAGTTTAGTTTGTCTAGTTTTAGTCGACTAATTATCAAAAGAATATAGTCGACAAAATCTACAGTTGATTCAGTCAACTAAAATATAAAGGGTGTAAAATGTAAATGCTTTTTTTGCAGTTCCCTTGAATTATTTAAGCCATTATATACTTACACAAAATGAAACATTTATTAACCAGTTATGGAATATTATTCATGTTTGAAAGACAAATACACACACAAACAGATTTTACAAACAACATCTGAGGTCTTCCGTAACTGCAAAGTGAATAGAAAACTGTTATTTTGTTCTTGTATCACCTTTTTATTTATTATCTCTTATTTATTTAATAATTGTTACTAGTGCTGTCAATCTAATAAATGACATGGTTAATTTGATTAATCGTGTAATGTGTAATTCAAATAAATTTTAGCATAACAGTAAATCAATGAATGAAAAACTGCCACATCTCTAGATCACAGTGTTACTAAAGACACACACTGCATATTACATGCACTTACAAACTGTAAATAAAACTAGCTAATCTGTTTTGTGCACTTTCTAGTGTGTATGGAGAGATTTGGGACATGATAATCAAATGCAGATGGTTGGAGTTAGCTAGCTAGTTTCCCGACACTGGTCAGGACACACTGCCCTACACATAAAGCGTTTCACCTGCTTTACTGAGTTAATAGCAGTGTTAACAGCAGGACACACTCTAAAATGTACAGGCCAGCCTGCTTTTAGGACTAGGATTAAGAAAGGCTAAGCTAGCATTAACAGCAGTAAAGCTAGCTAACGGTGGTGCTGGAGGGATAATGTCCAGCGCGGTGGTGATTTTCTCTAAACACAAACGCTAAACTCTCTTTCTCTCTGCTGACACTGTCTAGATAACTTAGCTCCTGTCTAGATAACTTAGTTCCTGTCTAGATAACTTAGTTCCTGTCTAGATAACTTAGTTCATTAGTAGCGACAGTTCACAGGCTCGTATAGTCTTTCTGGGTTCAAACCAAAATGTGCGCAAGTGTGCATTTGATTGGATGGCTACCTGGCTTGTCCCGCCTTTCCATATGCGCGGAAGTAGTTATAATTGGATGTTTTCCTAACTTCTCCCTGTCTTTCACAAAACTAAATCAGTTCTGATTGGATGTCTTCGCTGCCAAACATTTTCATCTCGTTTTTATTCGTTGACTAAAATGTCAATCAATTTTGTCATCGTTTTTGTCCTTTTATTTACTTTTTATTTAGTTGTCTCGTTTTTGTCATTAAAAAAAGGGTTTGTCGACGAAAACTCTGACAAAAATAGTCATCAACAAAATTAACACTGTTTTAGACCGGATGAAAATATTGGTACCATGTGTTTCTTTCATTTTTATATTGTTGTCAATCCTTAGAAACTAGGGACTAGGGCGGAGCTAGGGCGGGGCCAGTGTGGGTGGAGTCACGATAAAGTGGAAAGCTGGAAGGCGGAGTCGGGACTGATATTTCATGGCAACAAAAACATAAACTTACATCAGTTCTGATATTGGTAATACAAATACATTGAAATACACAAAGCTAAAAAGATTGTGTTAATAAGATGTCAGTAGTCATTTAGCAAGGTTCCTGCATGAGGATGCACACAAACCCATGAAAAGGTAGAGAGGCAGCACCTTTGTTCACTTAGTCCTGTTCCACAGATGGTTGAGTATTATTGGAGAGGTACGTCCTCCACAGAGAGGCAGTGTTGCTCCTCCTCATTCCTCTGTCTGGTCAGAGCCAGGCTGGCGCGAAGAGGGCAAACCAGGTCAGCAGACTGCTGCCCAGGACCACTACCGCGACTTCATCAAAAATTAATCAAGTTCACGGAAAGGACCTGAGACTTAGAGGTTACACCAGGGTTAAGATTTGTTTCTAGAGAAACAAAGTGCTGAACAGGAGCTGACAAAACCGATTTAATGTGATGTTAAATATGCGGACGGTGGAATTTCAGTTAAAAGAACAGTTAATGGTTCAGAGTAATAGGAGGTCAAACCACCAAGTCTCTCTGGGAGTCGACTCAGTGAGGCCTCTGTTTGAGTTATCTGTTTCTTTTCTTTCATAACTCAGTCTGCCAAAACACCAGATGGAGGGTGTTGTTGGATGAGGAGCTGTTGGTTACGGTGCAGCCATTAATGTGGTTTGTGCTTGTGTACTTGCTTGAAAAGCATGTTCTGTAGTGCAGTTGAAGAAGTTTTCAAGGCCATTTTCCAGACACAACTGCAGACTTAAATACACATCTTGTTTATCGTCTGTCTGGTTTCTTTGCTGGATAAAAATTCTTTGTAGAACAGAAAATGGTTGCGATCAGGGAAGATGTATTTAACCATTTGAAAATGTGCTAATCCATCTCAGGAACAATATTTTGTAAATTTTCTTCGCTGATAGTGGTGTAAATAATTAACAGGTTTAAAAGTAATACAGTCGAGCAATAGAAATAAAATAGGACACACACAAAATTTGGTAAAGTAGCATATATACTAATGCTATGTGGACATTAGCATTCAAATAATCCAAATAGTCCAAATGTTCTTTGTATAATGAATAAGTCATTTTTTACACCTAATTTCTAAGTCAATGCCACATTATAACTGGAAATATAGAAAATGAAGATAATAATAATAATATGAAAAAGGATGTTTCACGTATGTCATGTGTAATTGACTTACACAGTATGATTTAAAATATTGATTGAATATTTAGATTTGATTGAACACTTTTGTTATAGGTGAGACTGTTATAGTTTTTGTAATACTATTATAGACTGTTATAGTTTTTGTAATACTATTATAGACTGTTATAGGTTTTGTAAGACTGTTATAGACTGTAATAGGTTTTGTTAGACTGTTATAGACTGTAATAGGTTTTGTAAGACTGTTATAGACTGTTATAGGTTTTGTAAGACTGTTATAGACTGTAATAGGTTTTGTTAGACTGTTATAGACTGTAATAGGTTTTGTAAGACTATTATAGACTGTTATAGGTTTTGTAAGGCACTACACAATACAGCCTGGATGTTTGTAAAGGATTATATGCATTTTTACCCAAGTTTAACCTAAAATATGACCATTTTTTTATTGATGTTATAATTACGGTGTTGTAGTGGTTAGCACTGTTGCCTCACAGCAAGACAAGCCGGGTTTGAATCCTGGTCCTGGCCGTCCTGTGTGGAGTTTGCATGTTCTCCCCGTGCTTGAGTGGGTTTCCTCCCACATGTCCAAAGACATGCATGATAGGTTGATTGGCCGTAGGTGTGAGTGAGTGTTGGCCATGCGATGGACTGGTGAACTGTCCATGGTGTACCCCGCCTTGTGCCGTGTCTAAGGAGAATTCTAAGCACCTCAGAAAAACAGTTGACAAAGCTCATTAGGCTGGAAGTGGTTCCAGAACTACCTCTGATGAGTTTGGACTTCACAGATCCACTTTCAGGCAGATTCAACACAGTTGTTACTGTTTCCAGTAGTGGTCATCCATTAAAAATGGCTCCAAGAGTAAGGCATAGAACATTCTGAGAGATTACAAAGAGCCCCTGCCTTCTAAAGTTCTGCAGGCCTTTCTTACACTGGCTAACGTCAGTGCTCATTAGTTCACAATCAGGTAAACACTGAATAAGAAATGTACCTATGAGACAAAGGAAGCCAATACTTTCCAGGAGGAACATTACTGCCTGTTTAAAGTTTCCTAGAAACCACTTGATCAACCAAACAAAAATTAAAACAATGTTATATGAATTGTTTTTGTGGGTGAAATGAGATATCTTATGTTTGGAGAAAAAAAAAAGAACAATTATTACAGCGAAAGAACCTCATTCCAACTTTCACGGGGTCACAGCAGTTCCTGAAAGCGAAAGTTCACATACTTCTGGAACCAAGGCATTTAATAGTGGATCACTATGTTCAATAGATCAACGAAAAACTATATAACTGTTGCTGTTGTTTTTTTTATATTTTTTATATAATTATGAATTAAATGTATTATTTTGGATCACATACAGTATCTCACAAAAGTGAGTACACCCCTCACATTGTTGTAAATATTTAATCTTTTCATGAGACAACACTGAAGATATGACACTTTGATACAATGTAAAGTAGTCCGTGTACAGCTTGTATGACAGTGTAACTTTGCCGTGCCCTCAAAATAATTCAACACACAGCCATTAATATCTAAACCACTGGCAACAAAAGTGAATACACCCCTAAGTGAAAATGACCAAATTGTGCCCAATGAACCATTTTTCCTCCCTTTCCTCCGGTTTAGACTTTACTGGCTGTGTGTTGGGTTATCTTGAGGGCACAGCAACTTTACACTGTCATACAAGCTGTACACGGACTACTTTACACTGTATCAAAGTGTCATATCTTCAGTGTTGTCTCATGAAAAGATTAAATATTTACAACAATGTGAGGGGTGTACTCACTTTTGTGAGATACTTTATATGTATTTAACATTTTAAATTGCTTATCCGGTGGCATAGTGGTGTAGTGGTTAGCACTGTTGCATCACAGCAAGACAATCAGGGTTCGATTTCCGGTCTGGCCTGTTCTATGTGGAGTTTGCATGGAGTCCATGAGCTTGAGTCGGTTATCTTAAAAGCTTAAAAAAAGAGAAAGTTGATGGATGGATGGATATTTATCCAACACATATAACCAACATGGGCTGTTGTAATGGAAGCACATGACTGAGAAGCGCATGATTGATGAGCTTGTTTGGTTCCAGATAAATAGACATGTTGAATTCCATCACCAGCACACCTATTTTAACACAGTGAAGCACTGATTAGCCAAAGCAGGTAAGGGATGATATGGAGCTTAAAACATTTGCACTGTACTGTGTTTGTAAGACACAAATGGCACCCCAATTGTGGAAACACTATTCTGTTAAAACAAGCTGTTCTGCTAAGGATATTTTGTGCTGTTTTCAATCGGTTTTGAATGTCTGAGTAGAATATTTTTCATTCATATTGTAAACAATTGAAAACAAACAAGCAAAAAGCATTGCTCTTCCGAAAGCGCTAATCTTTTCTGAGTTATTCGTTGTTTGGTGTGTTTGACTGTCATCACATTAACAGGCAGAGCATTCTCCACCGCTGTGATCATCCAGGAATGGCAACGAGGTGCAGCAAAAAGTAAAGAGAGATTGACAGGTACGCACAGTCAGACGCACATGATGGTGGCTGCTGTGTGTGATGTGTGGTGGGAAGGTGACCGTGTGCCAGTGTTTGGTTTAGGTGGCTGGCAGTCATTACAGAAGCAGGAGATTAGCGGAGATAACGGCGGGTCTTAAGTGTTCCGTTCTTCAAAGAGCGCGTTCTCATCAAACGGCTCTACCTACGTCTGCCACTGCAGAAGGCGGAGATCAATGCTATTCAATACATAAAGGAGGATGTCAAATCCCCTTCTTCCGGAAATAACTTTGCGAAATCACTGTGTCGTGTAGAGGGGAGACAAAAAGGATTCAAACTAGTTCACAGCTCTCTGACAAAGCCTGGTAGTCTGAAGGACACACAGTCATGCTTTCACTTTCATTCATTAACACTGCTATCACTGTGCTAGAGGCTTGTGTTTTATATCAGAGAGGGCTGTAACAGGTAACTATACGTTTAGTAGCATTTTCCTGCGGAAGCTTCCAACATAAAAGTTATCAGAATTGCTTAAGTGTTCTTTTATGTTTAGTTTTACATGCTTAAAAATGTAGATACCACCACATTACCACACACTGATATGTCAGTAATGACAAAAAGGTAAAGGTAAAAGTTGGTAGAACGTAACTTTTTCTTGTCCTTTTTGAGATATTTCCTCAAATCATAATTAAAACCTATGGTAGGGGTCAGAGAACGGGCAGGCGGTATTATTCCAGGAACATCCAACAACAATAAGCTATAAAACCTAGTGAAACAAAGACTCTGGGATAAAGACAATAACAAGGAACTAATAGGAACAGAAACAGGAAAATAACAAGACATTGCATTGAAGCACTGAAAACACTGGCCTATCCCAAAGTCCACACTTGTGGTTTGTGGTTTTGGTCAAGAGCACACTAACATGGCATATTTCCAAATTTTTTCAAGGTATGTAAGCACTTATTAAGACCACGGAAAGGTGTGGATTTAAAGTACTGTGGAGTCTTCTCACTTTTAAGATGTACATGACGTCACCATTACTTTTGTCAGTAAAATAGAAAGTTAGAATTAATGCAACTACACATAAATACAATGAAAAGTAACTAGGATTTCTTGTTCTTAAAAAATAAGCAGAGAACAGGTTTCGTTTAATGCCTCCAGCCATACGTTTGTCTATAACCAACATCATACTGTATATGCCGGGTGGTAATTGGAACGAAACCAATTTTTATTTTTTATTTTTACATAAATATAACCTAAAATAGGACCAAATCAGTTAAGTCATAGTAATAACTAAAGACAGCCCAATTAAACAAATAACTCAAGCATTCCTATAGTTTTTCATTCATTTATAGAACAAGATGATCTAACATTAAATCAAGCTGATCAGGTGTGAGTGTGGTTGACCCTACCCTATGTAAAAACATCAAGCTGTAGGTGTAGCATTCATGCAAGAAAGCCCACCAACATAATAGAGCTGAAACCGCTCTATATGAAGAAATGGACCAGTATTCTCCATGTCTCTCTTTCTCTCTCTCTCCTATATATATTAACCATTTATAAATTATATAGAAGATTTGATTTCTGTGGGCTAGTACAGGGGTTAGATCTTGTGTTTTTCTTCAACACTGTCTATCACTGTTATAAAAGCAGCGGGTTTGAGGGAAAAAAACATCGTTTTAAAAGTGCTGAGTTGTTGAAAAAAATTGTTTGGGGAGAGGGTAGTACTTGATGTGAAGGTCATCTTTATAAAATTGAACACTCTTTGCTGCGTTTTATCTCAGCTGAATGCATTCATTTCGTTTTGATGCCTTTCTGTGGGCTTCTCCAGGGATTCATGTGTTCTACATAGACAGAATGCGTATATTAAAAAGCTTTGCCAAAATGTACAGCTTAAACCCAAACTCATAAATCATTTAAATATCACAATCGCTGGTAATGACAAGGGCTCACCGCACACACAGAGTTTGTTTCATGTTTTTGTGATAAGGACCCAGTCTTTGGGGTCTTCCTGATTCAGGTAGAAACTTCCTACTTTGTTTGCTTCTTAAGTGCCTCTTGTTTGTGGCTACACGACTTATATCATGGTAATTTTTAAAAATATTCTTAAAATCTTGAGCTTAAAGAGAGTTTGGGTGGTTTTTTGGTGTTCAGATAAAACAAATCCACTTTAAACTGAATCAGACGAGCTGAACTGAGCGTGTGCAGTTCCAATGCATATGCATGTTTGTTCACATGTTCCTATGAATAATAATTATAATTAGATTAGCCAGCACACTTAGCGTTTGGTGAAGTATTCAACAACCGTAGCACAACATATGCCTTTCGTGTGCTGGAGCAGCCTCATAATTCAAACCCTGGCTAATTGGAGTATGACTCTAGGTCACACGTTCTCAGGCGACCCGGACTCTGATTCCCCAGGAGCTGCGTGAATGCATTCCATTTCAACCTTAATTTGGGTCTCCGTGTGTCGGATCTGCACAGATCTCCAACATGAAAGAGGAGAAGAAATTGATTTTCTGGAGTCTGGTTTCCATGAGCTGAATATTTAAATTCCCCCAATCCCTTCTTTAGCTCAAGGCCTTGGGAGATACTCAGCGCCTTATCGATGCACGCGCTAACTCAACGGGCTCTCATTGGTAAACATCAAGAGCCTGTTGCAAAAAGCAGACACAAGAGATTTAAGATTAAGTCATTTTCAAATGTGCTGTATGTATTGTATATGGCGCTCTGAAGCCTCTTCTCTCTTCCCGGTAAGGAAGCTATTCAAAATTAGACCTCTAAGGAGTGTGCGTGAAATAATGAAGCAGAGGACTCGGCAGGCGTTTGCTTGTGTCCAAATGATAAACTACAGCATTAACAGAGCTTCCTAGTAGGAAACACTTGAAGACACTGGTTTTCTTTTTTTGCTTTCCTTCTTAAGTTGAGAAGATAAAGAAAAAGATCATTAGCCCAGATGCAGGAGCAAACGCCAGTACCACAAAACGATTCTATTTAAGAATTTTGAATCTGTTGATGCTGCTGCTCTGTTTTCTATAGTCATAGTTTGGCTTAATTATACAGTACTGTGCAAGTCAAAGATCACCCTTCATTTCCTTTATTTCCAGACGGAATTACCTTCATTTGTACTTAAACAAGTCAAAATCAAATATTTATGTATTTCGTATGTCTAATATTTGCCTTTATTGAAGCATTCATCCAGTTCAAGAGACTCACTATGAGTTTTTCAAAGAAATCTCCAAGTTTTTTTTTACATCTTGAAAGTTTAATCTTAGATGTTTGTTGCAGTTTCTGCATCACATGGTTCAAATACCTTCAAACACACTGGCTTATATTAAGGTCTGGATTTGGGGGTGGTCAGTTAATTTTTTTTAATTCCACCAGCTTTTTTGATATTTATTTATTTGCAAATTATCTTCTTTTTCTTAGTAACAACGTCTTGACAGCCATATGTTTTTTTTCTTTAATCTGAAGTAAGAGGGAGCTTGGTTTTTCTCCCCTTTCTCAAAGGTAAACATTTGACCTTTTATCTGAGTGTGTCAGTTCTGGGGCTGTATCAGGCCTTGCATGGTTGTGAAAGGTCCCATCTTTTCAAGTTTGAGAAAGACAAGTGAATAGTGTTATATCTAATGTCTTTGGAAACTTATACTTAATGGCTTAACATTCAAAACTATGCATCATTTATATGAATCATGTCCCTAAACCAAACAATCTAGGCTTCATTGTTAGTTTAAATAAAGACTATTGTGTCTGGAGAAAGAAAAACACTGCATTCCAGCATAGGCAAATATTCTAAAGAAATAATGACAGACCATCTTTGCATTAACTGAATCTCAAGAAAAATTGGTCATGCAACAGGTAACCAACCCTAAGTACACATGTCATTCTACAAATGAATGATTACAGAAGAATAAATGTCATGTTTTGAAATGTTATGGAAAGATGTTAAGTGAACTGTTCATGTGAGGAAACCCATCCAAATCCCAGAGTTGAGACTGTTCTGTACAGAGGAATGGGCTAAAATGCCTACTGGAAACATTAAGCTGCAGTAATTGCTGCCGGGTGGGGGTCAAACCAGATACTGAAAGGAAAGGCTCACATACACTGTGCAAAAAAATGTGAGTTTAAAAAGTTTTAAAAAGTTTGGGGCGGTCTTAAAATTATTTCTAAAATTCTGTGTTATTTGAACTTGGAATAATATGTTTCTTGTTCTGTTGATGTATTATTTTAATGTCAATTAACTCTATAACAATAAACAAACAATGAAATACAGCAACTGCCCAGTGGCTTTAATTACTAATAAATTTTGATGAGGTTTCGATTATAAACATGTGAACACAACCAATTTTTGTCTATGGTAATTGAGACAATACAGACATGACAAAAACAGACAAGACACTAGAAAAATACTCTAATATTTCTTTTCTTGAAAAGTAACCTTGAGTTAGGAAGTTAAAATGATTTGTCGGCTTCCTTGCTTCAGTGCGATTTTCTCAGCCCGGTCTTCACCTCGCTGCACAATTCTTTGTTTTTCTGTTCCTAATGCACTTCATTCAAGGCATGAAGGACTTGATAATTAACTGATGAACTGAATCAGGCACATCAGAGCTGAGAAAACAAGAAAGTATGCAGGGCAGTGGGCCACCAGGACCGGCACTAAGAACCTCCGGACTAGGGTACATAAAGGGATGAAAGCTGGAGCTTTCATGGCTCATAGAACTCCCTGGGCCTGTCTCTTAGACATGGATCGAGCCTGGCAATTGACTAAATTACACAGTCAATGGAGATTAGTTTAGTCTGGGCCCTTTAAACTCAGATTACTGTGTAAACAGATTAAAGGCAAAGTGTGTTTCAGCTGTTGTAAAAGAAAACATGTTCAAGAATGCCTTTATCACACCAAGCTTAAAATGCCTTAAAAAAGAAACTGAGCCTAGATGTTGCTGTCTCGTTTTACATGTTGTTGTTAGATTTCTACTGACTGTACATGTCAATGACCCCAGTGACTGAAACGTTGAAAAGTCAAGCACAGGTCAAGCGATTCCAATTGTGTTGCAGGTGAAAAACTGTTACATACAACACATTTTAAAATAGAATATAATTGGTCTTCAAGAGATTAAGTATTACAGCATTAGGATATGGACAAACTTAATGGCAACCTGAGAAAGTGCTGATGCAATGTCTCATAATGTTAGGAATCCCTGTGGAACTCTAAAAGCCACTAAAGTAGTGTGGAAGTTTTAATGTGCAAGTTTCAAGCCCAAGTTCCAGCTCTGGACCATATTCAATCTCTAATTTAGCTGTTTAAAGCATAAACATAAGCAATCCTATTGGAACATCCTGTGCTATACTGCACTGTTTACATCAGTCACCAACCCTCCACCAGGACTTCTACCTTGCTTCAGGTTTCACCTCCCAGCGCATCTAAAACACCTAATCCAGCTAATCAAAGACTTCTGAAGGCAACAACAAGATGGATTAGGGATCATTTGGGGTTGCAGCTAAACTCTGCAGGAAATCACCAAAAGAGATATCTGAAACAGAAGTGGGGGAAAAGTGGGGTAAACCAACAGAAGTCAGTTTTATGTGCACTTCATAAAAGAGTCAATATCAAACAACCAATTTAGCCTACTACATTGATGCTGTCCAAAAAACAGTAGCTCCATATATTCTGTGTTTTATGATGAATGAAACCAATAAAACCAATGAAAAGGCTCCAGAATCCTCCAAAATAAAACCTCTTTACATTATCTTTTATTGAGTTTTTGGCCTCTTCTGTGAAGTTAGTACTTTAAAGATACCTGTTCTTTTTTTGGACAGCAACTTCTTGGTATACTCAGTATACTGCACACTAAAGGTTCCCAAAATAGGAAGTAGCATGCAGTATGTGATCAACATGAATTTCTGAAGTGTGCCTAAGATACATGGACAACCTGCAAGTACTGCAGCCAAAGCTATCTTCACACTGCAATCCCAAACACAGTTATTTCAGGAGGATGTAACCACCCGGATCTGTTCCGGAGTAGGAGTGCCGGAATCTGGCATCAGATTTTGTGACAAAATTACAAAGAAATCAGACACATTGCAGAAAAAATAGTAGCTTGACAAGCAAAACTAAATCCTAAATCAAGTTAATATAGCTAATTTGGAAATTGGATTAGTTTTTGCTAGTGATTTATTAAGCAAAATATCAGATTATATTGATAGATAACACACACTAACACACCACCATCATGGCAGTGTCACTGCAGTGCTGAGAATGATCCACCTCCCTAATAATACATGCTCTGTGGTGGTCCTGTGAGGGTCTTGACCATGGCTGGATTACTGACCGGGCCAGTGGGACCAGTGCCCAAAACATTTTGCGATGCCTATTAACATTTATGATACAATATATTTTTATTTCCGAGGGCCCTCCATTTTAAGGATCCTCTGACTTTTAGGGACTTTGACCCCAGAGCCTATTGGGGGCCCTAGCCATGCTTTTGGGGCCCCTAGCCATGCTTTTGGGCCCTAGCCATGCATTTGGGGCCCCTAGCCATGCTTTTGGGCCCTAGCCATGATTTTGGGGGGACCTAGCCATGCTTTTGGGCTCCTTATGAAAATGGACAAGGCGTTGTGGCACTGCTTTGGTTATGAGCGCCCTAGAGTAGATCAGGGCATACCATTAGAGGGCCCTTGATCACGAGGGGCGTGGGTTGTGGGGGGCTATCAACTCTTTGCCCAGGGGCCCAGACTATCCTTAATCCGTCCTTGGCCTTGACCATTAAAGAACAGGGTAAAAGGGGATAAACAGTGTATGCAGCGGATCAGATGGACTATAGTCAGAAATTGATGAGCTACAAAGGGGTCCTATGTGGTAAGTAAAGCTAATAAAATGAACAGTGTAAGTAGATATAACAATGTGGTTTTAATGTTATGGCTGGTCGGTGTATAAGATATATTTTAAAATCCTAAGAAGGAGATTTTATATATAAATATTTAGGATTTAGGATTCTTTCTAACAGAATATTTTTGGCACTGCAGCTCTGGTTAGCCCCACTCTCGGATCTTTTTCTAAGATGAATATAAAATGAGTATGTTTGATATGGATACAGAAATGATGCCAAAAAAAATGTAAATGGTGCCACTCGCACTGTAGCACTGAAGCCCCATCAGCTTTCCCAACTGGTTTTGAGGATTTGCTTACTTACTGTTTAGTAAAATACTGTATGATGTGGTCTCAGCAAATAGTTCAGAAAATGCTAATTTACATAATTTTCGGTTGTTGATATTGCAGGAGTCTTTTGTTCATTACATATTTCTCTCTCACATACTTTCATACAGAGGTCAAGCTTGGCATTGATTGGCTAAACCCCTGGGATTGATAGACTCAACAAAACAGAATTCATATGTTTTTATTTGGATGGCATTGTTTTAGTACAACCTATAAGACATCAGTTTCAAGCTCCAGTGAAATATGTTTTGCTTAACCTACCTAGAAAGCAGATTGTAACTCAGTATACCTTTTTAACCTACATTATAAAAAGTGCTTAAACATTACTTTGATTGAATAAATCATACATTTAAACTTTTCTAGTTTAAAATGTGTGAAACTGAGAAATTGGTGAAACTGTGATCACACACTTGTGATCACTGTATTTATGATCACACACTTGGGGTTGAAGACACCTCTGCTTCTTTTTGAGACCCAGTTGATAAAGAGATTCTTTGGTTTTCCTAGTCAGAGGTTTACATTTTCCTAACATCTCTGTTATTTAGCAAAAAATGCAGCACCTCATGACAGCTTTGGCCATAAGCAAGTACATCTTGTATGCCTAAAATACAGTATGTTACACACAGAGCATGGAAATGAGGACAGAGGATCAAATCTCCATGTGGAATGTTCTGTAGCATATGGAAAAAGAATTTACATCATATCTTTCCCATTGGCTATATTCAACATTTCAAGGGTTTCTCTATGCTTTTTGATGGAGAACCTTGAGGCCACGTGTTTTTAGACAGAGCCTCATCCACTTTGTAGAGCTGCAGTACATGAACCCGATTCACATTCTCAGAGTTTATATTCCATGTTCCTTTGATCTGTTCTTTTAGTATGAGTGAAGACGTAGGTCAAAGCACATTGCATGATGAAGATGAGCACCCCACCTTGACTGGCTCGTCTGGTCCATAAGATGTGAGGAAAAAGCTGGAGGGGACGCCTCAGAAAAGACGGTTGAGAAGCCAATATCTGAGCTCTCTTGCTTTGGTAAAGTAGAAGATGAACTTTGAAATTCGAAAACTTTCAAGTCTTCAATCTTGTTTAGAGGGATCATAGTCTCCTAGACAGTCTGTGCAGTCTTCTTCACTGAAAGATTATCTTGCTGGACTGAAATCATGGCATGTGTTTGCACACATGGATGAAAATTGGGGAGAAAAGAGTCTTTTGATGACAGGAAGGAGAATGTTCACAAAGTTCCTTGAACGGTTAAGGAAGGTTGTCTGGTCAAAACCCACACGGTAAAAACGTTATTTAAAAAAAGGAGTAAAATAGCTTTCCTAGTCCACGTGGCCTCAATTCCTATAAGTCTCAAATATCTTTGTAAGCTTATGCAGCATCTGTCAGCACAAGTGGAAGCTGGGACTCATGGCTTATAACTACAATAAACATGGAAATTTTAAATAATGAACTATCAGTGTGGAATGTTACTTAGAGTAAATGTAAATTAAAGTAAATACTTTCTGCTGTGTGTGCCCAAGGGCTGTGTAACAGTAAGGCTTCTCTGCGTGAATCAGGATAAGTGGGTCTGCTTTTGTCTTTGTGGGAAACCTCAACCATGGCTGCAAGCAAAAGTACAGAGAGAAAGTGAACATTTCTTGTTCTGGTGTAAATGCACATTATGGAGCACAGACATGTCTGACTATATATTTGACATATTTGATTATCCATTCATTTATAATAAAAAGGCCAAGACCGCCCATCATTTATTTCCTGTCAAAGCAGCCTTTAATTTTATTAATGTCTATATTATTGCTGAGGAGGTTACATATACAGTAATTCACTTGCATAAGGAAATTAAAACAAAAGAAAGAAAGGAAACAAAGTTTTCAAAACTGGAGTTTGCAAAATGATTAATGGCACCCCTACTAAAGTGCAAAATACAGGGAGTCTTAGAGGATTTAGGACCCTAATTAATATCCTCTTGGATTGGATTCTGTCCATACCTCCGCTGTGAAGAAAGAATGAATCTGAAAAATGTAGTACTGTGGAATAAAGAAATATGCCCTTAGACCCATAGCTAGGATTTTCTTATGCCAAGAAACTGTTCGCCGAGTTCAGAGTCAAATAACATGTATGTGTTGTGTAACATACACTCTCATGCAAAATATAGGCCAATCCCAAAACCTGCAGTGACACGCTTCTGGCTGGAGCCAACGTATAGAATTTCACGATGCGCAGTGACTGTTTATGTTGTTTATGGTTTTGTTTGGGTCTTACTCAATGCTGATGCTACATAGTCATCAGTGTTTTTTATTGGTTTTATAGACTAGTTAGCATTTGGTAGGTCAGTGCCAAGTGGCTATATTTCTATAGATAGTGGTGATGGTGCTAAGATGGTGTCTGCCTTGCTAACTTAGCTAGGCTAACGGCACTACAAACTACTGTATATGGTAGTCAAAGACCATGCAAGATAAATGTGTTGTGTCTCTTTAGGCAATGTGTTAGCTAGAATAGCTGCTTACAGAACAGGGCTAACAGGCTACAAGCTCTTACTTGCTAGCTACGTTTTACGACAGAAAACATTCTGGCAGATGAACTGACCATTCTGTTAATGACTGAAAAGAACAAGCTTGATTCTCAGATAGGTCAGTGTCCTTCTGGCTCAAACAGGTCCAATAAAGCTGCTAGACAGAGCGTTCATCTCTCCAGTCGTTTTTGACACTTGAGAGACCTCTTCCGTGATTAATCGTAGTTCCAGTGTCTTCAGTTGACATGAAGGTTGTGAAGATTGAAAATGATATATACTTGGCAATTCGTAATAATTCATATATTTTTTACTGCTCAACAGAAAATCACTGGAAAAACCTTTGTAATCCTGTAGTAAGTTACATATCAACTTGTATAGTTCTTGCTAATTGACTACTGATTTGTTGTTAGGACAATGAAATGCTGAATGGCTTACCTTTTTTATAATAAACAAACAGTGATGGTGATTCTTTTAAGGACTGTATGTAATGTGTACGTATTCTGACATGTAAGTGAATACAGGCGTTCGGTTGTGTTGTACTGATGCCCCAGTTTTCATTTTGAGTCTCTCAAATGTACGAATGTACAAACACTGTAAGCACACTTTTGGTTTCAATTTGAGAAGAAAATAAAAGTATTCATTTAGCACTGTCAGAATCAGCAGCTGTGAGGCAGAACATTGGAAAATCATTTAATAATGCAGCTTGACATCATATAAAACTCCTTTTTTCCCTCCCAACAGAGATAAATTGGCAATACAGTAAACTGAAAAAGGGTTATTCATCAATTAATGTACATCATATTCAGTATTATTAGAGTGTGTTTATGGAAAAATGTCCTTCAAATGGTTTGCGCAGTATGGATCTGTCATTATTGATTTTATGAGCCTAGTTCCTATGGTTTGAGGATACACCATCATTATCTTCAGACTAAAGGCAGTCTGAAAGACTGATGGACAAGCAAGGATTAAAGGAATTGTCATTCTTTTACAATATTCAAGATAAGCGGCAAGGCTTTTTCTTTTTCATACTTTCTTTAAGATGCAGAGCCTGATACAGTAAATGGTTTTCTGCTTTGCCTCCACACTTGTGTGCGTAAAAGACATCAGTCCTGTTGAATTTGATGGAGTAGCTTTGAGGTTTGTAAATGAGAACACTATGAATCTCTGTGAATACCAATGAACATTTTTAATCATTGCAACAATATGAGTTCAGGGGAAATAGCAATGCAGTAGTAAGAACAGGTTGCGCAGGAAAGCTGACCTGCAGCATTGGAGGCATGAGTGGGGTCATCGATGACATTTGGAAGGTCATGGAGCTCAACATATACACAAGGTTAACCCTTCTGTCAGTCCTAAAGGTCAGGTTCTTTAAGACTATTGTTTGTGATAGTAGTTGGCAAAGGTCTCACCCATACATTGTCTCATATTCACTTAACCCCCTGCCAAATGAAAAGGTTTGGGTTGCTGAATCTCCAGAAAGACGTAGATACCCCAGGACTATCTCTGAGTTCAAATGTAGATGGTATGACAGTGCTGTTGCTGCAGCTCTGTTTCGATCAACTACCAAAAGCTCAAGCTGTAAGTTGTCCACACTGGTGAAAATCAGTGTACATATAGTTAATTATTCATTTCAAAAACAGATGTTCGTTTTATATGCGGGCAAGGTTAAGGTAGAGCAGGTGTAGTTTTAGGTCTGGTAATCAACCTAACATTAGCATGGCTTTAAACCTGTCAGTATTATTTCCAACCTGCCTAGTTTTGATTAGCTACAACACCACCTGTGCAGCTCCATAGTGTAACACTTTCAACAGGAAACCTCACATCTTCCCTCAAAATCTGCTACAATATTTCATTTTATCACACTGAAGGAGATCATTTGGTAAAGCTTGTCCAACCACACAACTACTAAATAATGCATTTGTGGGTGGAAACAGAGCATTTGATATTGTTTGCACAGAGAGATGGCCCCAACTTTCCTGTCAAACGGTAAAGTAGATGGTAAAGTAAATGTTATGCAGCAAGAAGTACCGTAACACTTCCCATGAATCCTGTATACATGATGCTTTAGAAATGCATGCATCAAGCATTATATTATGAAATACATATCACTAAAGCCAGTCATAACATGAATAGTTCTTAAGTAGATTATATATAGATTATATACATAATGTATTTTAAAGTAATGATATATAACTTCATAAAGCCAGATGCTATAATGTATTACAATATATGTTCAGTTGCCAGCAGTGTTAATTTTGTTGACGAAATATTTTCATCAACGAACCTTTTTTTCATGACGAAAACGAGACGATAACGAAATAAAATCTACAGAAAGGATAAAAACTATGACAAAATTGATTGACACTTTAGTCAACAAATAAAAACGAGACGAACATGTTTGGCAGGAACGACATACAATCAAAACTGATTTAGTTTTGTGAAAGGCAGGGACAAGTTAGGAAAACATCCAATCAGAACTACTTTGGCGTATATGGAGAGGCGGGACAAGCCGAGTAACCGTCAATCAAACGCACATGTACACAAATCTGGTCTAAACCCGGGAAGACAATAGGAGCCTGTGACCTGTCGTTACTCATGATGGAACTAAGTTATCTAGACAGTGTCACCACACCGCGCTGGACATCAGCCCTCCAGCACCACCGTTAGCTAGCTTTACCACTGCTAACGCTAGCTTAGCCTTGCATAATCCTAGTCCTGCACACTGTCCTGTACATTACAGAGTGTGTCCTGCTGTAAATGCTGTATTAACTCAGTAAGGGTAATGGTCAGATTAGTTGGATTAGGTCAGATTAGTTGGATCAGGTATGTGGGAAGCAGGTGAAACATTATATGTGCAGGTATCAGAGTCGGGAGACTAGCTAGCTAACTCCAACCAGCTGCGTTTGATGATCATGTCCCAAATCTCTCCGTACACACTAGAAAGTGCACAAAACAGATTAGCTAGTTTTATTTACAATGAATCAGTGCAAGTAATGTGCAGTGTGTGTCTCTAGTAAACACTGTGATCTGAAGATGTGCCTTGGTGTCATACAGGGAATATACCAGATAGTTCTTACTGTCTATTACAAACAAACAAATGTTATGACAGTGCCCTAATACAAACAAACAAATGTTATGACAGTGTCCTAATACAAACACACAAATGTTATGACAGTGTGCTAATACAAACAAACAAATGTTATGATAGTGTCCTAATACAAACACACAAATGTTATGACGGTGTCGTAATACACACATACAAATGTTATGACGGTGTCGTAATACAAACACACAAATGTTATGACAGTGTCCTAATACAAACATACAAATGTTATGACAGTGTCCTAATACAAACATACAAATGTTATGACAGTGTCCTAATACAAACATACAAATGTTATGACGGTGTCGTAATACACACATACAAATGTTATGATGGTGTCGTAATACAAACACACAAATGTTATGATGGTGTTGTATTACAAACATACAAATGTTATGATGGTGTCGTAATACAAACATACAAATGTTATGACGGTGTCCTAATACAAACATACAAATGTTATGAGAGTGTCCTAATACAAACATACAAATGTTATGACGGTGTCCTAATACAAACATACAAATGTTATGACGGTGTCGTAATACACACATACAAATGTTATGACGGTGTCGTAATACAAACACACAAATGTTATGATGGTGTCGTATTACAAACACACAAATGTTATGATGGTGTCGTAATACAAACATACAAATGTTAAGATGGTGTCGTAATACAAACATACAAATGTTATGATGGTGTCGTAATACAAACATACAAATGTTAAGATGGTGTCGTAATACAAACATACAAATGTTATGATGGCGTCGTAATACAAACATACAAATGTTATGATGGTGTTGTAACGTAACTAGGGGTATTTATTTAATCCACCAATTAATTAACCGAATTAATTAATGTAGATGAATCAAATTTACCCTTATAAAATATGAAGTTTCTGAGGTTGAGGTTGGTTTGAGTTCAGGGATCCACACACTGGTAATAATATTGAAAACACACCAAGACTAGCTTATATAAAAGAAGCTTTATTAGATAAACACATCAAAGGTACGTATATATATATTAAATAAAAGAAAAAGAGATAAAAAGGGGTGAAAGGAAGGAACCTAGACTAAAAGGAAGCAGAACTTGGACCGGACCACGACAGATGTCTGGTATGCGTGTCTTACTGCATTTCTGTCCGGGGAAAGCGGCGGCGGTCTCGTTGGTGTAGACATCAAAGGCATCTCCGCTAAACTGGGCAACGCGCTGGTTGCCTCGGTGACGGCGCGCCGCGTGGACCTCTACTGCGCATGGGTGGCTTGGTTGCTTCGCGCGAGTCACGTGGTTCGCGCACTTGGGCTGCAGGGCGACGCGCTGGTTGCCTCAGTGATGGCGGGCTGTGCAGACCTCTACTGCGCATGTGCGGTTTGGCTGCTTCGCGCGGGTCACGTGGTTCGCGCACTTGGGCTGCAGGGCTACGCGCTGGTTGCCTCGGTGACGGCGCGCCGTGCAGACCTCTACTGCGCATGTGCAGTTTGGTTACTTCGCGCAGATCACGTGGTTCGCGCACTTGGGCTGCAGGGCGACGCGCTGGTTGCCTCGGTGACGGCGCGCCGAGCAGACCTCTACTGCGCATGTGCGGTTTAGTCGCTTCGTGCGCCTTGGTTAGATGAATGAAGCACGACTCACGTGTGCACGGTGAACCATTCACCAAACGAAACTTAACTGAGCTTGAGTGACGGGGCTGTGTAGACCGTCTCGGCTGATCTTCATTCTCCGTGAAACTACCGTCTTGTGGAGCTGTTGCGGGTTGACCTCAGTTCAACCCCTGTCGGCTCTCTCGCGAGCGGCTTGGTTTAGGCCATGTCGTTGCTTCCGCAGTTCCGCGGCTGGAAAGCCCCGGATGAAGAGAGAAGTCTGCCTCTAAGGGCCGACGCCCTGGAACTCCTTGGAGTTCCAACAGCTTGCCGTCTTTGTCCAGAGTCAAGAAGAAGAGAGAGAGAAAAAGATGTTTCCCTCATTTATAGGGTTCCTGAAGGGGGAGGGGTGACGTGGAGGCCCCCCTCTCATGCATATGCATCACTCGTGTTTGTCACAAAGCCAAGCGCATCACACTATCCTGATTGGCTGAGGGCAAAGCAGGCATCTTTTGAACTTTGAATCTTACATACCAGAGGAGAATGCCGATTCAAACAGAATTAAAGAAAAGAAAACAAAAGAGTAGATTAAAATGAAAATAAACATAAATCTCCAATTGAAATCAAGTGTCCTGCGTTCATCTGAGCTGCTGTAAATGTTTCGGTAAACGTAAGGATTTAAGTAGATCTTTTAAGTTTACTAAATAAACTTACAAAACTTTTAACACACCGCTAAATTATACCACTTATAACCACAATTAACTTGTATATGAGGTTATGAAAACATTCAAACATTCAAAGGTTTGGCGTAAATCGGAGAGTTTAGCTTGGATCAAACTCCGAGAATTTTGCTTGGAAAATCGAAGGTCTTGGAGAGAGAGAAGGAAATAAAAAAACACAGTGTAGACATAAGGTGGACACATAACTTTACATATTTCACTGCCACAAAAAGAGGAACATTCCTATGAAAAGTTAATTTGGCTTATAAAGTCTGGTCCCTGCTACTGGTGTCACAGGAAGTGGGGGTAGTTAGAGGGGTCATAAATAGTTTTAGCTCTGTCTTATCTGATTTTTAGGCAGGATGAGAGGGGGTGGTGTGTGTCTGTATGAGAAAACGTCTTTGTCTCTGGTCTGTCCCAAAAGGGGATGGTGGAAATCGCTGGTTGACACAAAGTCTTAGAACAGACAAAATATGCTGTTCGCCAAATCAGAAAAAGTCAATGTATGGGTTTTGTGCATGGATCGCTACAGTCCCCCCTTTGATTTAGAAGGTTGCAGCCTTGCAATCTTCTGAAGCACAGACGTCCATGGTAGCTGTTGGGCATAACAGTTTAGACAACACAAACATAACACAAACCTCTGTCACATGATCCAGTACCGAGATGCTTCTAGTCATTCTGGTTCAGCATGCATGAGCAAGTGGTGTAGTATTAAGTGGTGTTCTTACTGTAGTTGATTATCCTACTGCTAGTAGTAAGTTCTAACATTCGCAAGTTATAAGTCAACGTGAGGCCATCCGTTAGATTGTTGAACACGAGAAGGCTATGGTCAATGCACTCTTGTTTGGAGAGGTGCTAGGTCACAGAGTTTCACTATGTTGTCTGCGATCAGTGACATTCTGTATACGGTTAGAAACTATTGGTTTTGGAGAGATTAGTCGAGTCACCCCCCTTTAGGAAGCAATTTGGCTAATCAGTTAAATTACTCTTGTGCTAAGTTCGTGACATCTTAGCGCTGATTAAAACCAGGTTCTCTGCTTACTCCTACAGTTAGTATAGCCCTATGTCTTACACTAAGTGTGCGTGATGAACAGGTTGTAACCGAGTCGTTTGATCATTAAAGTGACACCCTTAGGTGTTTAACCACTTAAATGACTAATAACTAATGGGAACACTGAAGTCCCCGACAAGTCCCATGGGGTTTGGTTTGACTGGTGTATCGCAAGTTTTGTGAGTGCTGAGTGGTTGGACAGTGTCCGGGTTTGTGTTAGAGGATTGAGAAAATACCCAACAGTGGTGTTTGATATTAGGCCAAGAATTAGAACTGCGAGTGGTTAAATCATTCTGGCGGGGAACACACATGCTTGGGGTATTATCACTCACAACATCAGGTGGTCTAGTGTGGGCTGGGAGATTCCTCAGATCATCCCAACCACAAGTGTTCAAGTCATTCCCACCACAAAGGGACAGGGCTTTGGCATAGTTTGTTAGCTTTTCCACCATGTAGGGCTGATGTGCTACATGCTGGAAAACTTGGCGTTTTGCCCTTTGCAAGGAGTAATGGGTTTGCTTCACCCCCTTTTTGGTCTCTGGACCTACGAGTAGAGGAGAAGTGGGGGCCAGAGGGACATGAGCTTTTGACCCATTTACGACATGTGTTAGTGGGGCTGGGTGGGAGGGAGAGGCTGAAAGCCCCATTTGCCCTGCAGAAGCAGTCATCACGGTGGGGGCCGTGGGGGTGGGAGGGTGTGGGCATTTAGGCTGAGAGGATTGTTCATTTCTTGTGAGCTTACCTGGGGTTTCTGGGTACCCCCCCTTTTGAGATTGGTTCGCCTGAAATGAACAATGGCCTGCCGACTAAGTGTTGAAATGACATGTCATGTCCTTGCTTTCGATCTACCTGGGCCGCTAAGACATAGGTGGGGGAAGTCTGCTTCTCACCCCCCTGTGGTGTCTGTTCCGGTGAATTAGGTTGGACCGAAGAGGACCAGTGCTTAGATAATGCAGGCTTGGTCTTGCCAGAGCATATGTTAGACATTACCTTTAACACTGTATGTGGACTGGTCAAATTTAGAGGTGGACATGCTGAACTATCTGAGGCGACTGAGCAGGTGTCAGTTTCATCATTGTCCCTTTCTAGATTTTGCAGTATTTGTTCCAGACGTCTCACAACGTTAGGGTCAAGTTCGTCTGTGTTTAATTTAGCACCAGTGTTGTTGCTGTTACGCCTACGCTGATTACTAAATTTTACCGAGCCTGTCGAGTTGTGACAACTTGGAGCTTTACCAAAGGAATGTGTTGTTTCGTTAGGATGTTGATTATCCCTGCTACATTTCCGTGTTTGGTAGTTTTTGGAAAACGTGTGTTTTATGTCTCTACCTGTGCAGTTTTGGGTTGTACAAGACTCCAGCTGCTGGGAGCAATTACGATTCTGGTTCGATTGCAGAGATTGAGCATTGGTACGTTCATCAGACACCTGTTGATGTTTTGCAAACCCTTTTAGAGCTAAGTCACGCAGTTGCTTACTAGACAAGGTGCGTGGACATGCGGCAATCCCCAAGTGATAACTTGTGGTAGGGTGAAGGTTTTGGACAAACAGTGTCTTAAAAGTTAAATCTTCCTCCATACCTGGTTCATTTCTAAGACCAAAATATGTGTGGAAAAGACGTTTGTAGTACAGTTGAGGCGACTCTAACTTTTGTTGTTTAACCCTTAAAGCTGGTACTAAGCCTGTCTGCTCTGAATGATTTGAGAATTCTTCTACCAGTGCCTGGCAGAGTGCATCATAGTTAGTTCTGACACAGTCAGACTGTCGCTCAATGAAGCTGCTAACTTCTCGGCTGGAAGTCACTTTGATCAGATAGATTTTTGCATCTACTGTAGCATTTGGGAACCTACGCAGGAAATATTCGATGTCATTCAGATAGGCACTGACATTATTAAACCCTTCTGGTGTTGGTTCGAAGCGGTTTATGTTGCGTGCGATCTTATCTAGCTCCCGGTCTGGGGGACTTGGAGAAGAAATGTGGCCAGAAGGCTGGTGCAGCCTCGGAGTGGACGTGGGTCCATTCGTCGCAGGCAGCGCAGTTGCACTTCTTTGGGCACCGCTAGGATAAATTTTCATGGTTTGAGGGAGCTGTAGCTCTTCCTGAACACCACTAAAATTTTCCCCTGAGATTAGTTGTTGTTGCTGAGCTTCCCAAATTTAAGTTGGGTCTCTTTCAGCTCACTTTTAGTCCTCAATTGCTGCTGTTGGGACAACATTAGTTCTCGTTTAGTCCTGACAATTTCTTCTCTAGTGCTGTTATGTTGCAACCTCAACTGACCCAGTTTAGTTTTAGCTTGGTCAAGAAGTTCAATCGTTCCACGAATGTCATAGTCTAGTTTCTCAGCTCTAGCGCTGGAGGTACCTAGTTCTCTGTGAGTAGCTTTTAGTTGAGCTAGCAGTACAATAGCCATTTTACCTAATGTTTTGGTTAGGTCTTGACCTTCGTTGCTAGTAGCTGTAGATTGGGTTATACAGTCTAGCATCAGTGGCTCTAGGTTAAAGGCGCAGGTGTTTTGGATACCGGCTGAGTAGTTTGGCAGCAGGTCTGTAGTTAAGTCCTTCAACATTGCCTCTGCATGGCACAGTGGGTCTCTGCTTCTGGCAAAGATTGACTGGGGTTCACCCATCATGTTTAGTTAGTTAAGCAGGTAGGTTTAAATTACGACTTGAGTTTAAAATTTAGCGCTTCGAAATTTTCACTCGTATCTGTGTTTAACCCAGCTACTTCGATTGACCCAATATACAGTAGTTAAACTGTTTTAACTCGTCCTGTGGGAGAGTTTCTAGGGGTTTTAAGTAGTAATTGGAGAGCTTGGTTGCTGCAGTGGTCACAACCAGCAAGAATTTAGATGATTCCTAAGGAATTTAATGCCTACCTACGTGGTGTTCGAGTAGGATACTAGTAATAGTTAAGTGGAGCAAAACGAACAAAATTCTATTAAACTGTGAGAGACAGGCTTGAATTATGTCGTTCAGATTGCTAGAGGATGCTAGGAGTTAACACTATGGCTAATTCACTAGCTGAATGCCACAGGGGCGATACAATTTTAACAGTGAAGACCAGCGGAAGCAGATATTAATATAAGCTCGGTCAAATAACTTCAGTCCAAGCGGTACTCAAAATCAGATATGCCTGGGGTTATCTGAGAATGAAAATTTAATTTCGGTGAGAGTATATGCATGGAGGAAGAGCTATGACACTTAGGCAGCTTATATATATCTAACCTCAGCTATAGTTTCACAGTTAAAGAGACTAGTTATGGTATATTGGACGGAGAGCGGCGGCTCAGAATAAGATATACTTAGTTTTGTTAAGCATACTTAAGCAACAATCCAATACTAATAAAGTCTTGATGAGTATACTGAATACTTAGGAAAGTCATTCAGGATGAAGGAGGTTTAGCGTACAGTTAAAGCCGTAGAAGGATTATTATCCAATAATCAAAGTTAATTGGATCATAAAATACGACTAAAATTGGTTGAGGAAAAGGTAGCTCACTATGTGAGAACGGTGTACCTCAACATGAAAGGTGTTGAAGAGCAGCTACGAAATAAAGAGAATTCTTCTGTGTCAGATAATTTAGTCAATTTCATCCGTGGCGATCTATGACAACATTTGATTAAAGATTGGAAACAATCTTCCTTAAAATGTTTAATGATTAAGTAACAACAAAAAGCCAAGGCAGCTGTAACTCAACATGTGTCACTGATGAAACACGGATGATTTCCCAATTAATCTTTCACGAATTTCTCAATATTGTGAACCTCTGAAGATTCTGATAATCTGTTTGTCTAAATACAGTTATCCGCAGTTATTCATCAATGGGTGATGGCCGAAAGTAAACTGTATGAAACAAACAGATGGTGCTTAGCTTAAAATAAATGAGTATAGAGACAGTGGGCTATGCTAAGTTGCTAATGGTAGCCCTAGAGGGAGCCAGAGAATTAGGGCCTGATTCCTACTGAGCTTCTTAAAAGCTGCAGTTAATAAATTTGGCCACCAGATGGAGCCAGAGGGCACTAACTTACAGAGAGTTAGGAGAGTAAATTCCCACTTGGCTCCTTGAAAGCTGCAGTTGTTAAATTTGGCCACCAGATGGAGCCAGAGTTTCACAAGTGAGCCAGCAAGAGCCTTTTAAGCTAGTACCATGAACTCATTCTAAGCATTAAGATCACAAGGGCTGTACACCGCACAAGTTTCCAGCATAAAGATACACTTTTGACTTAGAATATAATCACCTAGCTGTTATATGAACGTTGCAGTCTGCACAGCTTAGATTGTAGAATCTCTCACTTGACAAGAAAAGTTATAGATAATAACTTCGGTACAAAATTACACACAGGAGTTTGAACATCAATATGGCTGGATTCTGCAGCCGGCTTAATTATTATTCAAACTTAATAAAGATATTGGAATTTCGCAATATCAAATATTCAGAGACCGGAATTTCGCAGTCTGTACACACCAGTTTAGTACCTGTTATTACCTTTGTGACAGTCAAGGATAGAGAGGATTCCACAATGCATTTACACAACACAAGGTTCAATTGGCTTCAATTTCTGGAATTTGCATTAAATTGGATGCACATTGTATGTAGTGAAGTAACGGAATTCGCGCTACTTATTAAGGTGCATGACACGATATGCATGCAATAATAATTTAATATTAGAGTACTCCAAACAGTGCACCGTTGAACAACCTCCCTTGTTCAATACTAAGATTGGTTCATAAGTTTATGAACACTGCACATAATTTAGGAATAAAATTAACAATTGCTCACACCACTCATAGTCCTGCTATGCTGGCTGAATTGTATAGGGGGCAGCACTTAGGATGCTAGGCTAACCTCCAGGTTAGCCCCAGGAAGTGAAGCTATAACAGGAAGTGACTAGGTAGCACATGGCTAACAGGAAGTTGGACACTAGCTGTAAGCTAACAGGATATGCTAACAGTGTTTGCAGGAGGCACCATGTGGTAGCCTGTTAAGCTAATAAGCTAACTGGGGTGCTAGCGTATTAAGCTCACTCAGGAATGCTGGTTTTTACCCGCATGTACTGTTAGCAGTGTTCACCAAAAGGCTAATAAGCTAATCACGTGGTGACTATGCTAAGCTAATCGGCTAACGCTAAGCTTATTGTCTACCAGGAGAGCTGTTCGCTGCTGGGGAATAGCCAGGCATTAGCGTGTTGAGCTAAATAGCTTTGTCTGCCACGTTTTTTTATGGTTAAGTTTTAACAATATTATATACACAAGTGTGAGGATTTGATTTACTCAAGTCCCTGTTCGGGCGCCATTAAAATGTAACGTAACTAGGGGTATTTATTTAATCCACCAATTAATTAACCGAATTAATTAATTTAGATGAATCAAATTTACCCTTATAAAATATGAAGTTTCTGAGATTGAGGTTGGTTTGAGTTCAGGGATCCACACACTGGTAATAATATTGAAAACACACCAAGACTAGCTTATATAAAAGAAGCTTTATTAGATAAACACATCAAAGGTACGTATATATATATTAAATAAAAGAAAAAGAGATAAAAAGGGGTGAAAGGAAGGAACCTAGACTAAAAGGAAGCAGAACTCGCGCTGGTTGCCTCGGTGATGGCGGGCCGTGCAGACCTCTACTGCGCATGTGCGGTTTGGCTGCTTCGCGCGGGTCACGTGGTTCGCGCACTTGGGCTGCAGGGCTACGCGCTGGTTGCCTCGGTGACGGCGCGCCGTGCAGACCTCTACTGCGCATGTGCAGTTTGGTTACTTCGCGCAGATCACGTGGTTCGCGCACTTGGGCTGCAGGGCGACGCGTTGGTTGCCTCGGTGACGGCGCGCCGTGCAGACCTCTACTGCGCATGTGCGGTTTGGTCGCTTCGTGCGCCTTGGTTAGATGAATGAAGCACGACTCACGTGTGCACGGTGAACCATTCACCAAACGAAACTTAACTGAGCTTGAGTGACGGGGCTGTGTAGACCGTCTCGGCTGATCTTCATTCTCCGTGAAACTACCGTCTTGTGGAGCTGTTGCGTGTTGACCTCAGTTCAACCCCTGTCGGCTCTCTCGCGAGCGGCTTGGTTTAGGCCATGTCGTTGCTTCCGCAGTTCCGCGGCTGGAAAGCCCCGGATGAAGAGAGAAGTCTGCCTCTAAGGGCCCGACGCCCTGGAACTCCTTGGAGTTCCAACAGCTTGCCGTCTTTGTCCAGAGTCAAGAAGAAGAGAGAGAGAAAAAGATGTTTCCCTCATTTATAGGGTTCCTGAAGGGGGAGGGGTGACGTGGAGGCCCCCCTCTCATGCATATGCATCACTCGTGTTTGTCACAAAGCCAAGCGCATCACACTATCCTGATTGGCTGAGGGAAAAGCAGGCATCTTTTGAACTTTGAATCTTACATACCAGAGGAGAATGCCGATTCAAACAGAATTAAAGAAAAGAAAACAAAAGAGTAGATTGAAATGAAAATAAACATAAATCTCCAATTGAAATCAAGTGTCCTGCGTTCATCTGAGCTGCTGTAAATGTTTCGGTAAACGTAAGGATTTAAGTAGATCTTTTAAGTTTACTAAATAAACTTACAAAACTTTTAACACACCGCTAAATTATACCACTTATAACCACAATTAACTTGTATATGAGGTTATGAAAACATTCAAACATTCAAAGGTTTGGCGTAAATCGGAGAGTTTAGCTTGGATCAAACTCCGAGAATTTTGCTTGAAATCGAAGGTCTTGGAGAGAGAGAAGGAAATAAAAAAACACAGTGTAGACATAAGGTGGACACATAACTTTACATATTTCACTGCCACAAAAAAGAGGAACATTCCTATGAAAAGTTAATTTGGCTTATAAAGTCTGGTCCCTGCTACTGGTGTCACAGGAAGTGGGGGTAGTTAGAGGGGTCATAAATAGTTTTAGCTCTGTCTTATCTGATTTTTTAGGCAGGATGAGAGGGGGTGGTGTGTGTCTGTATGAGAAAACGTCTTTGTCTCTGGTCTGTCCCAAAAGGGGATGGTGGAAATCGCTGGTTGACACAAAGTCTTAGAACAGACAAAATATGCTGTTCGCCAAATCAGAAAAAGTCAATGTATGGGTTTTGTGCATGGATCGCTACAGTGTCGTAATACAAACATACAAATGTTATGACGGTGTCGCAATACAAACATACAAATGTTATGACAGTGTCCTAATAAAACATACAAACATTATGACAGTGTCTTAATAAGCCAACATTATAGTACATTATGAAAGTTAACATTTTCTTGCATTAGAAAGTGTTATTTATGTAACTATATGCGATAATACAACTTTATAGGTCTTAAAAGGAGCAAAGCAAGGCGTCTACATGATTTACAGAAAGGGCTACCAAAAGTACCAGAATCTGTTTTGCAAGACTAGTCACTTCTCAACCAAAATTCTAAATTCTGTGAATTAGGCTGGTTCCTTCAGTGCTGTACAAGAATGTCACATTTGCAATCTACTGCACATTATTTATTCAGCAAGTGCATTTCCATCATAATTTATCTCATTTATTTTAATCTGCATAAAAAGTAACCACCTCAAGCAAATGTACAAACTTAACATCAGATGCTAATAAGAGACCTCTACAGCATCAGCTCATTTGAGATATAACAACTGCAAGAAAGCATGAAAATGACATTCTCAGTTTTTTTAAATTAGTTGTTATTATTAGGTATCATTAAAGTAACTTTTGAATAGGGGCCAAACTTTTTTTTCACAGGGGTCTCCAAGACCCAAGTTACAATCTGCGTTCTGTTTGCCTCATGTGAAAATTCAAAGCTCTTCATAAAAAGTACATGGATAAACAATATTTGTGTGTTTGAGTGTTTTTGCATTGCACCTGTCGGCAAACAACTTAGAAGCAGTTCCTTAATTAAGTGTGGATTACATCTGTGTTATCGACTATCCAATGTTGCATCCTGGGACTAAGATACTATTTATTTCCAGCTGGATTGTAAATAAACTCCATGGAGACACATGTGTTTGTTAATTAACCAAGTTCTTCACCACCCAAAACTTTTATATTGGCCAGCTCTGAACGGAGGATGCAGTGTTCGGCACTTGTGTCAGCTTTGTGGCTGTGTTTTTGATTCATAGTTTCTAAATGATTTTCTAATCACACCCCCTGGTAATCAATTTAATTCAGCCCAGTGCACTTGAATTCCGGCTAATGAAAAGAACAAAATCACATGTGTGGTATGTGCAGCATTGTCCCTGTAAAGTTTACAAAAGTTGTTTTTAGTCCTACACTTGAGCTGCAATACTCCAGGACAAATGTTCAGTAGCATGTAGAAGTCAGAGTTCAATTAAATTAATAATTAAATAAAGAAGGCCTGCAAGCAAAATCCACAAAACTTGCAGGAGTCTAAAATAAAACATTCTATAATCTGAGGTGGGTCTAGACGTCCTATAGAAAAAATGGGACTTCTAATAACCATGCCATTGACCACCAAAACTGTTACAGTCAGATAAACAGTACTTAACAGAGACCTAATATGCTTTCTGTTTGTTTTCACATTCCTTTAGTGTTCTGTGTTGCTTTTTGTATATGTAAATACATAAATGCCCAAGTTAAAAGTCATAAAGTCCAAATTACATGCCAGGGGAAAATACATTTTTACAAAGAAAGTTGGTTAAAATGGCTTTTTGGAATTCCACCCATTTTCTCTGTACAAGGTGATGTCATCTTGTAACACAATCCTGATTGGCTGCCTCCTATGAAGCTTAAACTGCCTTCACGCAACACACAGACCTAAAAAGATAATCTAGCTGGACAAGTTAAATAAGGTCTTGTTCTCTACCTGACTTTCAGGATCAGGGAAGCTGATTTGACAGAACCATCCCCATTGTAAGAATAGCCACAGCAATCTGGGGGCACCACTTACCTGGTGGTTGACCATTTAGAATCGTACATTATTACATTTTGGAAAAATTGAAGCATGTAAATCTGTTCAAGTATAGCCCAAAAATAAAATTATGAACACTGAAAATGAGCATCCTAGGTCCCCTTTGAAGCTTTCAACTGAAGCTTTTAACTTCTACTCTTAGCTCAGATCTGATAATATAGAGGAATATCTCTGCAGACTTCTCTGAAAGGACTGAAAGTGAGTCTCCTAAAAAGAATGAAATCCATAATAAAGGCAAAACGTGAACACAATACTGGGAATCTTCACATTGTTCACTGGTTGATCTTTCTTTCTGATAAACAAATGTTTTTTGTTTTTTTCTAAATATAAAAAATAAATAACCTGCACTTAATTGCCATTGTTTATTAAGGGTCATCTTTTACTAGATATTTTTCACAGAAAGCATACATGCTCTGAAAGGACCCATGGACATTTTATCATGAAGTTAGAAGCTGCTGACACTCTGGATGATGATTACATTCATATGCACAGGTAGAGTGAAATGTTGTGTAAAAACACGTAAATTCTGATCTGACCGCTCTCATTAGTTGCGTCATTAGTTAGTTGCATCATTAGTTAGTTGCTCTTATTAAGGCAACTTCTTTCCAAATGATTCTCAGACAGGCTCATCCTGTACTACTCTTAGCACCACCAGGAACGGATTCCTGTGTTCATCCCGAGTGTTCTCAGCTTCTTTAAATATCTGCACTTTGAAGGTGAAAGGACAAAGGTAGGCCCTGAGTGCTATCATATGCCATTATGTAACAAAGTTTAGGTGAGATGCGACGCCTCCAAATCAGCACTAATGACACCATGTTGAGGGGGTGGGGAAGCTCCAGCTGTTTGGATGTGTTCACACAGCGTGAGTGTTTATATCAGCGGGGGGCACAGCAGAGTGCATCATTCCACGACTCTGCAGTCAGCTGACGGTGCGGGGTTCGCGCAAACAATTACAGTACTCCACAGTCTCCAAACAACCCTGCCCGAGTTATGAAGGGGTGAAAAACAATACGCTGTTCTGGTACCATCAAGGTAACTTAGAGGAAAAATTCCTCCAGAGTTTCCGAGTTTACCTGCATGACTCAACAGTTATCCATATTCACTGTTGCTGTGTTATGCAGCAGTTATGTTTTACAGGGGAACAAAATCAAACTCTATTTTAAAAAGGAATATATAGATATAAATATAGATATAATAGATATAATGTGTTTTTTTTATCTTTAAGATCTTTTTTAATGGTAAAGTTGAAATCTGAAAGAATTAGATTTATCATAAATTTAATTAAAAAAAAAACTTTTTAAAACTAAACATTTTAAAAGAAAAACTTAAAGAAATCAATCCCATATTTTTGTCACTAAGGAAAACAAAGAGTTTTACATCTATAGGCAAAGTCTTATTGTAGCCACAACCCTGCATTCTATCTCTGAACATCATGAGCACAGTGATCAGTTAGATTTCTGTACCTGAAATTCTGAAAATCACTGTGTAACAATAAGAATTGTTACTACTAAAACCAAGGGCATAGATTTGCTCTTGACATTGGTGAGGACCTATAAATCTTCCATAAATGCCACCAATACCACCGATAATAAAAGTAGATGGAGCTGCATAATCTCCACAAAACCAACAATGTTACAATTACAGGAAAACAAATCTCTCTCAATGTGTTAATGAACGTACAAGACATGTTCATCCAGATAGTGTTGCCAATTTCAAATCAATAAGCAGTGAGTTTACATCTAAAGACTTATTAACTTTACTTCAGCCACAGTGCAAATGAACAGGTCTTATACATCAGGAGCACTGCATAACCTGGTGCTGTTGTCCACAAAATCAAAGTAACAATCCCAGAAAACAATTCAATCTAAAACAGTAAGAGACTGTAAGAGAACTGACAGTTGGCAGTTTGTTGTGCAGTTAATTTCCAAACCATGTTGTTCATAGCTACAGACAATGTTAGCCTGCTGTATGCTGTACACCAAAGCTTTGCACTGCCATTAACGTTATTATGATGGACTTATTTTATTAGCGGACTTGACTTTAAGTGACCACCTTCTTCTTTTTTGCTGCCATCCTCACTGCTAATCACCAAATGTAGCTACAGAGCCTCATGTGACTGCATGGAATGGCACAGAGAATGCACTTTAACATTTACTGCACCTCTATGTTAACAAGATGTTGACAGATCTGTTTTTTTTTTGGAGGGAATCAACTTATTGGTGGGGACAATTCAGTAATCGCTGGATATTGGTGGGGACACGTCATGCTAATTCTATGGCCTTGACCAAAACACATACGTTCTGCAATTTAGGAAACATTTTTAAGTTTTAATGAAAGATATTATGATTGTTCTATGAACTATTCAAAGCATTTTAAGTTGCTTAATATTAGCAAGAATTGTCACAACCAAAAGAGTCCCTACTGAAATATTTGCCAAACGTTTGGTTGCGTTATGATAAACGTTACTAATGTAAACTGATTTTATTAGCTCCCCTATTTATCACTAAATCCTATTACCAACATTAACAGCACTGGAATAATTTTAACAATAATTTTAATCCAGTGTATATGAATTATTGTTTTTTTTCAGGTGAAACTTTACACAGAAAGGCTTCTGTCTGCATCTGTGCTTAGTCTCTGCTTTAAAGGCTGCTCTGAGATGCTGTGTTATTTAGAGCTGGGAAGTGAACAGTACACACAGGGGTGTGTCTCAGCTTCTCAGTGCCTGGTGGGCCATGTGAATGAGTAGCACAACAGTGAAATAATAGACTTTAATAATAGTTTTTACACAGTGTTTAGATCCACCCTGAAAGAGTTTTTGTGTTTAAACTAAACAAATGATAGCTTGTAGTTGCTTCTTATTAATATTTGTATGTGTGTCCATATGTGTATGACTGTGTTTCCATCAAAAAAAGCATGTATTAATACAGCTACAACTATTATAATTGGTATGGTTCATTTGTAATGGGTAGCAGATATTTACTGTTGATAATCCAGATAACATTTTTATTTGTGTCTGAAGTTTTAGACAATTCTTCTTCTCAGAGTTATTGTTTAAATTATTATTTTTTTCGTGCCGTTTGATTTAGCTGATCAACAACTAGACTATATTTCAGTCACAATTATGACCAAGAATATATTTTCACTAACTGTAAATGCATATAGATTGCATCCAAGAGTCAAACTCATGGACTCACATAGCTGGAGAAAAAATGAGAACGAGCCTAAGACATCTCGTAAGAAGTCGCTGTACAGCACTATGTCACACACCAACAACTAAGGGTCTTCATCTAGCTTAAAAAGAACTCTAGCTCAGTATTCTCAGCATGGACATGAAGCAGGGGCTGTGAAGAGCTAGAAGAAAGCATTCCTGGAGGAGAAAAAGAGAGAGTGACTGAGCAAGAGACTGGACAAGAGTAAATCTCAGCCTGGCTTTTACTTGTTGGTGGTAAAAGGATGGAGGACAGTCTCCTGGCTAACAGGAAACCAACGAAAATTTTCAGTGTCAGTGTTATTTATGAAGGACTGCAATTTATCCTGTAACCTTATGAAGTTTTGTATGTTTTCTGGATACCAATAGTCATCTAAGCTCGATCCTGCTCCAGGTTAGCATGCAAAGAAATAAACTCACCTCACCTGGTGTTGATTTTACCCACTTCCCTGAGCATGCATCACGCACACATATGGATGAAAAAAAGAAACCATATTTATATGCCTACATATGCCTACATCCTACATCCTACAAGAAGGGAAATAGGACTCTATATCCTTCAACTCGTTAACAAATGCACATGTACAGCTGTCTGTCAGGGGGGTTTTGTATTCATGACTGCGGTATAAAAGTTAATTACGACTGTAGGGAGGACCACAAAAGCAAAACGCTGCTTTAACTCAGGCCTCATAACATTCACAGCTGTCTTTAAGGTTATATATAAATAGAGCTGGTTAATTAGTTGGCATGGTGGGTGCATGGTGTAGGTTGGGGCCCATTCTTGGTCCTGGAGATCTATCACCCTGCAGAGTTTGCTCCAACCCTAATTTAACACACATGGTCCATGTAATGAAGGCTCTCAGAGAGGCCACAGAACATTACAGCCAAGTGTGATGGTCCTGAACATTTAGGGTGGTTCCAACTTGGCTTGGTGATTAGCTAGCAAACTAACTCAGCTTCAAAACTGACTCTGAATTTATAACTTGTTTTGGTAAACTGCCTATAAATTCACAGCCATCTTCCTGCAAGAGTTACAGATTTATCTGTTACCTTTCAGATTCAAATTCATAGTGTGTTCATAGCGAAAGTCAGAATGAATAAGACACCCATGCAAGCAGAAGGAACTGAACAGTGAGGTGGAGAAGTAATGTCTTTATAATAGTAGCTGCCTACTTTGCAAACACGTCTCATTCACCAATTTCTGATGAACGCTAACGAGTGGAAAGAGGCTGAGAGCAGTGCAGATGGGAGAACTTCCTTTATATGATGATGTAGTTCAAGCAGATTAGCTGTTCTGTCATATTTCATCTCTATAGTATATTTTAGAAGGCATTTTTGTTTATCTGATGAATAAAGTAGACATTACTCTATATCCTCCTTCTACAGCAGGGGTATTTAATTAGAATTCAGTAAGGTCCAGTTAGAGGTAAAATCTTTAGGCCCTGTGTTCTGATTATATGTTCTGATTATATTATATTATATTATATTATATTATATTATATTATATTATATATAAATACAGTATATTTCAACAATATTTAAAGCTGAACTGAATGAATGATTTATAAAAATCTTTTTCTGACTCACTTCCTTCCTTGCCTGTGTGTGTAACGCAGGCCCGAATCTGCACAGATCTGATTGGTTGAGTGCTTTTGATGATCTTATAATGCACACAATAGATTCTCCTGCACCGTAAAGCCCATATACCGTAGAGACAAGAAACATTCTGCTGCTTAAAATAAACACTGTCTAATTTAAATTGTTCTCAATAGTTCATCGGTTTGGGTCTGCATTCGACAACGGCTGTTAGTACCTCTGTTCTACAGGATGTCACTGCTCCAAAGTCGCATATGAACTGACTTTTTTTCTTCACATTAATATATTTCACTGACTGACCTTACCCGAACTTAATTCTTTACATTCATTATTCTCAATTGACAGGTCTAGACCACTTGCGTCATGAACATGTATATCAGTATCAGTATCAGATCCATTTCTCAAGACACATTTATATTCATTATCATCTGTTGATTGTCATCTTCAAATGAAAGAACTGAGTTTGATTGGTGAATTAGAGATCTGTTTAGAAAATAAAAGTCAGAAAATAAGAGGAAGGTGGAATATATTCAGGTTTGTGACCATTCTGCAAACAGGCATCACAGCTTTACTACCTCGGAGCAAGGTTAGGATGAAGGAGTGGGCTTAGAGGCAGGGAGGGAGGACTGGGGCAAAGAGATAATCAGCTGCCCAGCAGAGAGTGGATTTAAAGCGCAGGGATACAGCGAGATAAGAGATTGGTGATAGGGCAGCCCTTTTGAGTCAGCAATCCAGTGAGTGGTTGAGGTGTTTAAATTGGATATGAAACTAATGGAGAGAGAGAGGGGGGGGGTCGAGGGGTCTGCTGTAGAGAGAGGTTAGGACAAAAAGCCTAAGTGAAAGGCATGTTAATTAGAGCATGTGAGGATCTCTGCTGAAAACAAATAAAAATAAGCTACACAGTGCTGTAAAAGAGACTTCCAGTTCAAATTGACAAGTTATTTTGAATTTAATTGACATTCAAAAAATTTTTACAGAAGCCTCAACAACCTAAGATAATTTCGTGTGCCCACTTTTTGCCTATATTACAGCTTCCATTGTTTCAGGAAGACTTGCTTTTAGTTTTTTAAAGAAGTCTGCAGGTCTGTTTTTCCATACCTCAAAGGTTTTAGACAGTAGTTACATTTTCTGATTTTAACATTTCTCAAGTAACCTCAATGACAAATTCATATTCATCAGTTGCTAAAACCTTTCTCCACCTCTCCAGATATCCAGTCTTGTCTTTCTACAGTCGAAGGGTGGACAGAACGCCTGTGGACACCTGTGGATCTGAAGCAAGAGTGGAGTTTAAAGTACTGTTCATCTGATTTGCTGGTCTGCCATGTCTTACCTGGTTTTTAGGAGTCTCACTTTCTCTATGTTGAACTTTTCGTAGAACCTGAAAGGCCACATTGCTGCTAAGGAACCAACTTTAGTCTGTAAAGTTCTTCAAGAGATCTTCAACCACAAGGTAAGAAAGACTCCCCTTTTCCTGATTGATCCACCAGCTCACCGACGACCTGAATTAGTTCTACCGCAGATTTGAATGCATAGAGAACAATCTTCAGACTTTCTCCTCCAGTCAACCGCCGTCCTGCCCCACCCCGACTCTCTGATCTCTGACCCCAACTCAGCTCTCCATCAGCGAGCAGGACATTAACAGGCTTTTCAGCAGACAGAAGGTATAAAAAAAGCCCCGGCGCCTGACTTAGTCTCTCCAGCTACCCTAAAACACTGATGTGCCCTGCTAGCACAGATTTTCACAAACATCTTCAACAAATCACTGGGAGTACAATCTGTTCACACATGCTTTACAACCTCCACCATCGTTACAGCCTTCCCATGCACCCCCCATCCAAAAAAAAACTTACTGAAAATTTAATGACCTCTGTAATCAATGAATGTCTTTAAACAGCTGGTGCTAGCCCACCTGTAGGACATTACAAACCCTCTGCTGGATCCCCTGCAGTTCGCATACACAGCTAACAAGTCCGTAGACAAACAATCAACTTGATCACTTCATGCTTCAGTCCTGGAACCTTCACTAGAGTTCTGTTTGTGAACTTTAGCTCAGCATTCAACACCACTGAGTCAGAGTTCCTGCAAGCCCCTTAAATATGATGGCCACAAATAACAACAACGACTCTTCCAAAAGTAGGTGTGGCTCAACTTTTGACTTGTACTTGTACATTCTCATAAGGCAAATGTAACTAAAAGAATATGATATTAAGAGCTATTAAAAGCTCAGCGGGGGTATGTATATGCAGCACTGCTGTCTGGTCATTAAATGTATACCCGCGCACATACCTCCAAAGGAAGAAAAGCAGCAGTTTCGGAACAGAGATGAAGAAGAGCGAGTAAAAGAGAGTCAGCGAGAAGAGGGATGAAATGAGAAGTCAATGAAAGGGAAGTTGTCACAGACTGCGGCTCTGCTGTAGCCGTGGTTGAGCGGAGAGTGAGGGCTCCCTGTGGAGTCAGTGAGGGGTCTGAGGCACAACAACAGCGTTGCTTTTCAAACACACAATTCACATGAGTGCAAATGGAATCTCGCAACAATACTCCCCGGATCCACAGGGAGGATGAATGCAGATGTTCCATTAAAACAACTAGCGCATTCCACCCCCCACCCCCCACCTTTATGAGTGAGACACCTTTCCCTGGTCATTAATGCATTAACACAAACACATTTTAATATTTCAGACCAATATTTTCTATTGAACCCAAGCAGAAAAGCTGGAGTCTCAGAATGACACAAGTTGTTAATGGTTTTTCATATTTTTTAAATGCAAGTCTAATTCAATTTCAGGCACGTGGCGGTATCACTTCTTCACATAACTGCCCTACATTCACACTGACTGCGACACTGTGAAGCTGCACAAAAACACAGTAAGAGGGTCATGTTTATTAAACAGTTCCAGCAGAGGACAGGGCTTACAGTGGCTCTCATCTCAGACGCAGCCACAAATATGAGGTTGCAGCAACGTTTTTCTGTAAATGATTTACTTGAAGGCTGCCATTGCCTTATGCAAGGGATAAACAAAAGGCTCATAAAATCTGTTCCAATAAACGGGTTTCATTTCCCAATAAACATGGCAATGATAAGTGTTTACACATACATAGTAAAAGCCCTTTTGTGATTTTAATTGGTGAGGGTCATTAACCTTTGCAGTTATTCGGGCCAGCGGGCAAAAACAGTGAAGTTAGTGGGACAGATAAGTACGTGCTGAAAATAACCGAGACAGATAAAAATATACTATAAAAAAAGAAGGTTGATAAATGGGTCTTGGCTTGGACATGCAGTTCTCGGAGTCTCATTAACCTTAACCTTATATAACCTTATTTATTTTATATTATCCTTTTTATTATTATACTGCGTTTTTACAATACCATAAAAAACATAAGAAACACACTGTCTCTCCTCCTCAATGTTAGAATGAACATATGTTTATCTACCAGTCTTTCAGAAACACAAGTTCAGCATCAAACTTTGTCTCTTTACTTGTCAAGAGCATCTCCAGCAGTGGAAAGCAATGCCAATGTTCTTCTTGTAATTATATCACTTCTTTCACTGCTGAATGGGGTTTTTTGCTGAGAGTGGGGGGCAGTGGTCATAATAGTCGCTTGCCAAAAGCTTCACCCAGTGTTGTGTTTGCTCATCCCTTTAATTGGCTACCAGATCTTTAATGATCTAAATGGGAGCAGAAGCTTCAACATAATTAGGGCAGTGCTACTTCTTCATCCTCTCATGTTGGACTGATTAAACTCGACACTACAGTGACTCACTATCACTTCCTGAGGTACAAAGTAGTATTACAAGATAGGACAGACCTGGGCTAGCTGGTTAACATGCAAATATGAGTAGATATCTCTGCAACATGATACATAAACATCTTTGACAACCTGTCAAAACTGTCATTTCCTCACATTTGTGTGGTTGTCATCTACATTTTGTATAAATTTCTTAATAAATGGGCCAATAGAAATGCTCCATAATGATTTAGAATGAACCTTACATTAAAAGTTAAGAAAGTTTTTGCACTTTCCTGTGAAGTAACCAGATTGTTTTTTTTTTTACAAAGGCAAAAATTTATAACTCTAAAATGTGTATATATATTTCAATGTTACGTAACCTATGCCACAAGCACTAATACAGCCCCCTACACCATGACAGAAGCTGACTTTTTATCTTTACACTGGTAAAGGATTGTTCTGGATTGTTCTTCTTAGGTCAGAAAAACACAACATCCATTATTTCCATTAACAGTCTTAAAGATTGATTGATTGCATTAATTGTATTGATTGTACTAAACATGTTTCCACTGTACGCCAGTCTATCAGTTCATTAGTAACCCAGAGAAGTTAGTGACATTTCTGAGCATTGTTCATGTGTCTTCATCTGTGCACAGTACTGTATTGAATTGCCTTTGTGAAAGCAGCAGTGAACAGTGTTTATTGATAAAGTCAAAGTATTCCTGAATCCACATGATGATATCCGTCACAGAAGCACATCACTGTTTAATGTGGTGTCGTCTGATAGTCATGAGCATTTATGCACAGACATTCCATAAATCTTTTCATGATGTTTTGCACTGTGGAAAGTAAAATATTTAAAGTCACCATTGAGGAACATTGTTCTTAAACTTCTGGATTATTCCCTCATGCTTAAGTTACGAGCCGCAACTCATCTTTCCTTCTTTATACGCATACCTAACATTTCACTCCTAATTCCTAGTCTTAAATGGCTCCTGTCTCATATTGTTTGGAACATGTTGTTTGCATGAACTCCAGAATGAGCACCTACTCACAGAAGACTGTTGATAACGTAAAACATTTCATTCAAGGATCATTTATGGATCCCAACTACTTAAAGGAACAAACGGTGGTCAATTTCCTCTCTGAAACAGTCACAGATCAGTTAATTCTAACAATTGAAACCCAGTCATGACAATAGAGATAATTAGCAAACAATAGGACAGAAGAACACACAAAGGGTCTAAACTGTGTATTACAAGTGCTAGCAATTGAACTGCAGCCTAACTGCATGTCGGTAAAGCCAATAATCCACGCCTGTGGTGCACACGGCTTCATGGAATCGTGAGAAGACTGAAAGTTCACTGCTCAGGCTTGCAGGGTGAAAACAAACACAAACACAAGCATATTTAAACAGGACTTTTTAATTGCTCGCTGCAATGGCAGAGCCTGAAAGCGGGTTTTTGTTTTTGCTCTCATGTTTTGTATTAATCTAAGCCATGTTGGGTGGCAATGCAAACCTCTGGAAAAAGGGACTGTGGTTCTGCATTGTAAACTGTGAAGTTTGCTGTAAAAGGGCCCATTCTACGAAATACAATTTCCTCGCTATTGATTTGCTGATGGAGGCTTGGGGCCTATTAGCAATTATTCACTGTAATTCAGTTTTGAGCTCCAGTTTTCACGGGCGATGAAGGATGTGACTTTGTGGAATACAGTAATGACTGTTTTGCAAAAGCAAAGCCTTTATCCTCCAGAATGCGCCCACTACTGAATAGGCTGCAAAGTATGATGGATAATATTACTATGCAAAGTGAAAACTCCACAAAGAATTTTTTTACAACACAAAAGTAACATTTTCTTCCTTTTGTCGACCAATGAATCACTCATACAGGACTGCACTAGGTTATTTAGGGTCTTTTTATTCGCTCTGCCACCGAATTTGATCTCCTGGAAGACAGAATTTGGTAAGATTCAGCTCCGAGGACTTCCCCAGCTTTTCTTTCAGTGAGCCATTTTTAGAGACAACCTGGTGCAGATGGAAGGGAGAGATTAGGCTGATGAAGTAGGCTTGCTGTCAGAGCGACCCAAAGCTGATATGGGGGTGACACAGAGGGTGGAATCAGTCTGTAGGCCTGGAGGGAAAGTGTCTGCTCCAAGTCACTCAACATGACAAAGTCTCTCTGTTCCAAAACAAGCACACCCTGCTAGAATTTTAACTCACAGGCCCAGCAGAATGGAAGATTGTTGGACTTAAAGACTGGGAAGATAGGTGATGTGGGGTTGTTGTTAATAGAGTTTTGTCTGTCTTTATCAATGTCTACATCAATGTCTTCATATAAAAGTATAAACATTTGTGATATCTATGTTACCCAGCAGCAGACCTTAACTATTTCTGCTAGGGACACTATGAGATTCTAGTAGTATGTTATTGTGGTTCATGTAAACACTTTTTGGCTGGTCTTTCATGGTTTCTGATGCTTGTAACAAACACTGACAAATATTTTACCTTGTAGCAGTTTGACAGTGACACCTTCAGTAACATCTGACTAAAACGCATTACCCAGGCTACCAGTGATGTATGTAATTTGAGAATGATGTGATTTTCTGTCAATCAGAACATGATTGGTTGATTCTTGTCACCTCCTAATTATGATAGTGGTTGATCTGACACATCCAATCCAGTGCGAGAGCTGACTTGGTAGTATATCCCATAAGTTTCTCTTTCTGTGTTTGGTTGTGTGTTTCCAGGTTGATGTTGCTGCATGACTGGCATCTCGTCTTCCTCTGCGTGTGATTGGCTGCTCCAGCTGGCACTGGCTATCAAAAGCATTTTCCACTTGTTTTGTTTCGGCCCTGCACTTCTCCGCTCCACTGAGTGCCTGCCAGTTTGGTTGCTTATTACTGTGTAAGAATTGTTTACTGTGATTTATTGACTTACATGTATGGTGTTCGTGAAAACACCAAATGTTTGTATGCTCTTGGGTGAGAGAGGGAACAGATAGGGGTTGCATGACCTTTTCGTTTTTCCAGTTTTTACTTTGTTTATTGATAAAGTCAAAAAGGTAGTGTTTTGTTATATTCTTTCTTTTTTTGGTAGATTAGTTCATGTGTTTTAGGATCTTTTGTTTTGTGGGGTGCTAAATAAATAGATGACCCCGTAATTGATGTTCTTTTTTTACATATCATCAATGCCCAATGAAAAACAGGTATCTCTAATTTTTGTCAATCTTGAGTTTTCTACATCATTTAAACACACCAATGGTTGTTTACATTGCATGACAATTTCATGATGAATGGACCAATAGAAGTGCTCCAAAACAGCAGTTTTTGGTCTTTTCTGTAAAGTTGCAATTTTGAGATACTTGTTTTTTATTGGACAGCGACAATATAAATCGTTCTACATTCTAGTTCGGTGGCCAAACTGGCAGTCTTACTTCCACTTTACTGTGTCCTGCTTCTAGGTGCTGTAATATTACATGTCACAGAGAAAGAGAGACTGAATGGATAGTTTTCTATTGGGCATTTCCAGCGTTTAACCCCTTGTATTTCCAACCCAGACTTGTACAATGTAATGAGAAAAAAGTATTACTAGTTTAATTAACTTATAGCAAGCATGACAAGGTTAACTAAAAAGTATACACATGTTTTTTTTTTCAAAGGAAAAAATGTTATAACTTATTTTCCACATTGCTTTCTTTTATTATTGTAAGTGGGATATCCAAAGTAGATTTTTTTTATTGTGAGATAAACATAATCATCATGTTACAAACTAATGTCGGCTATTTTTGTTCAGATATATCACATATTTTGGAGTGTCTCACTGCATCCTCCTCAACTGATTAATTCTTCCCCTCCCATGCTGCATCTTAAATTGGCTACATTGACTGTCATGTTAAACACCACCAGATTGTCAGCTGCAGGGTTTTTGAACAGACTACACTCTAACTGCTCTACAGGACTCGTTAGCTGTTCAATTATAATCAGCAATCAGCAAATCACTCTGTCACTATAGCTCAGATTATTACTACAATTAGTACTACTTTTTGGTTGTGTGTGCAGTCTTACATTTACTGTCATATGCAAAGGTCCACAGCCCAATAGTTTCATTTGAATTTCTGTTTTTGAAATTGTGTTTTGTAAGATTGACTTAAAACATTCTCTACATAAAACGCACATCTTTATACACAACTGCTGTTTATTTGCCTGAATTTAACATATGGTGGGAAATGCGTGAACATTTGCAGACTGTATATGTTATTAGTATTTTTATGTGGTTAGTGTTTCCCGATATGTTAAATGGATCATAACAGAAATTATGCACTGAAATGCCACATATAAGTTTATTCACAGTAGAGGTCATTATTGCTATCCACATAAACTAGTTTGCTTTCAATGTAATTTAAATATAAGTAATTTAAATAGACTTTATTGGAGGCAATCTTAGAGCATTTCTCTGGTTTTCATGAAATTTTCACTTAATGTAAAGAACAGTTACTGAACTCAAAATACACAGAAAACTAAAAATCTCACTTGTTTATACAACGTGTTAAGCTATTTTCACTTAGAAAACTGACAAAATAAGTCATTTGACCAGGAATATTTAAGCTTCTGCATATAAATGGATGCGTATATATATATATATATATATATATATATATATATATATATATATATATATATATATATATATATATATATATATATATATATATATATATATACATACATACATGCCCACTGAGAATTCTCCTGATGCTCCAGATGACCGACTCCAACAGTGAAATTCCCGCAGGATTCAATGAATCCTGTATAAAAATAAAGCATTGTATGAACATAATTTGTTTATGACTCACTCCAGAGCTTCCATTAGTCGAGTCAACATATAGGGAGCATTGTTACCACAACATGAAATTAAAATGCAATTAATGTCAACACATATTCAGCAGACAATAACTACTTATGTTCAGTGATAAACAGACAGCACATTTCTCTATATTTTAAAATAAATACAGCAAGGTTGTTGGTTCTATAAGCATTTAGCAGTCTATTTGCTGATCTTTCATATTAGCATGTACGTTGCACTCATGTACGCTCATATCATATAGGGCTGTGGTTATTTCATACGCAAGCAGTCTGCCTCCCTTCAACACATGCACAGACAACACTTTAACTTCAGACATCGCTCATTTGCTTTAGATACTATTTGTTCACGCAGGTTAGCTTGGATACTTTCCTTTATGACGCCACTCAAACGTGTGACAGAAACTCTGCCAGATGTTGCCTTGTCTGTCTCAATGACATTTTTCCCCTCCACACTCTGCTGAGTGCGTATGATGACTAATACCATCAGGATTTAATTAGGTTATAACTCAAACGCTATCTCTTCCTCTTTTAAAAGATAAGATTTCAGAATTGATCTGAGCTGATAAATTGCTAGCTGCATTAGGCCCGAGCCTGTGAATGAGGCATCTCTCCCTTGATTAATCTGCTGCACACACGCATATACACACACACATGCAGAACGGTATCAAAGACGCCTGAGTGCACAGAAGTATTTGCGCTCACTAACGATGTGTCTAGAGATAAAACGAAGCAGGGCTTGGTTGAAAGCTCAGGAGAGAAAAATATATAGGGAGCGAGCGAGGCAGAGGGAGTGACAAAGAGAGAGAGAGAATGGGAGAAATTGAGAAGGAGAAGGTAAAGTAGGAAAAGAAAAAAAAGTAGGGATGGGGAGATAGTGGTGTGCAGTGAAATTCCGCGGCTGGTCCCGCAGGCAAACGCGTACAAGGTCACGGCGCACATGCTAATTGCAGGAGCTACACGTGTACCACTGTTTTTCTGTCCTCCACTGGGTTGTGTTCTTGAGTACAAGCGCTTCCACCTGCTGCAATTGCCTAATCCTGGCCAAGCAGAATAATTCATGAATAAGTATTCACAGAAGAGTCTAGATAGGACTGCTGTAAGTGGTAAAAGCAGTTATTTAGGGTCCCTGAGCCATTTAAAAATATGCCGAAAGATAGAGAATATAGGACTCCTGACAACCATGCAAGACCTGGAAGACCACCAGAACAGCTGTTATCAGATTTACAGTACTTCAAAATACAGGCCAGCCCAGGGATTACATGTGGCCTTGTGTCGTGTGAGTGTAATACTCAACAGTGTTTCCTTCTGACTGATGTAGACACATTGCACCACATTTAGTAAGCATGGACAGAAGCAGTCACGTTACTGACCAAGAGCGGAAACTTCTGATGATTAAAAAACAATTAAAAATGTCAAATCTTCAGTTTACAGTTTGTGACTTCCAACATAGCCATTCATCACCTATTCATTACTCCATTAACTTCCACAGAACCTTTTATCATTAATAGTAAATTAACTGATACCAAATGGGATAAATCTGACATGTTTATCAAAATTGATGTTGAAAATGATAGGAGTACAGTTAAAATACAAAAAAAAATTTGCGATGGACATAAAGCTGAGCTCATATGTTCTCTCTATCTAATCTCTTGTGTGACACTGCCATGGTTCTCCGGTAGTGTGTGATAGAGGTTGAAGTTTACTGAAACCATGAACATCACTAAAACATCTAAGGTCCACAGGAAGCGTCTGATCACATTTAAACACAAGAGGTAAAAATGATTTTTGTCCAATTAAAACACAGCTGAACTGTAATGGAACAATAAACAAACAAGCCGTCCTGTTCTATCTATATCTATCTTCTCTCTGTCTTGACTGAAACATCATTTTTTAAAATGTCACTCTCAGTCCACATCACTGCTGACGAAGATAGCAGTCAGCCCAATGTTAACATGCCACTCTGCCTACAGGAGCCAGCCAGAACACTAGCCGATGTAGAAAACCACATTGTTTTGTGTTTTAAATACAGGTCCTAAAAGGTATTAATTTTTGTTAGCACTGTGCTTGAACTCCCCTCTTATATACTTATACAGTACCTGCAACTAATTCAAAAGCATCCAATTAGCCACCAATCAGAGGCCCTGAATTTCTGGTGACCTCTGGGAATCGGCTATGGTAAGCTTCTCCGTTATTTTCTCCGATTAAAGTGCCCCTAGGGCCGAGAGCTTCTCTAAACTCTGGAATCAATAAGCTACAGTTATGTTTGGTTCGGTTTATGTAGCATTTGCATGTGAAAAATGAAAATGAGAGTGAAACTCCAGAGCTGCTTCTCTCTCATTTGTTTGTGCTCTGGCTCCTCCAAACGTATAATAAAGGCCTGCATGATGCTCTCCTGCAAGAGCTGTAGTTTTATCTGAGTATAGGCTGGGAGATATTTGTTTTTTCTCATGAAACGCTTGTGTTTATATGGGAGTGTTAGTCCGTATATGAGGTATTGTTTGTTATTGCTCAGTGGTCAGTCATATTGTTTTAATATTGCATTGAATTTCATTATGGGACAAATGCGCTTCTGTGTGTGGGACTTTGTACTATAAGCACATGTAAGCACTAGCGCAGTGGTGTGTATGAAGCCTTGCCCATAGAGAAGTCTTATGTACCATATACACACCTGGCAAGGGATATGTTTGTGGCTTGTGTCTGAGTATTTTGTGTGGGACAGCAAAGATTTCATTCATCCACAAGTTGTATAACCAGCATGACCTTTATACACGATGTCTCTGCCGTCCACCCTTTTCTGCCTTTTCCACTTAAAATATTAAATATTTAGGCATTTATAAAAAAAAAATATGGGAACTTTAACAGCAACAGTCACATTCCAGTTCAACAAATTTATTTTAGCTGCCCAATACATGGTTTTATTCTTTTATTCTTTTATTTTGTAGCTCTGCACTGGCTTATAGGAAGCTGTATTAAGTTTATACTGATATGAGTTTTTGTTTAGCTGAAGGAATGGTGCATGTTTTGGTGGTTGGATGAATGCACATGTTGGGCTGGCTGCCCTTAAGAAGGCACAGGACTGCTGAATTTATCACTGAATTTATGTCATTGTGTGTATTTAACTTTGCAATGCCCGGTGTGTATATCAGTGAAGGATCTGTCAGTTATAAACTGTATGTCAATCTGAGTGCTAAGAAACTAAGAAAAAAACATATCTGTAGGTACCCTTGAATGTCAGCATCGGAAGTGCCAGAACTAAAACCTGAAACTTTCAAACACACTTTACTACAAAAACAAAGCACATTATAATGTGGAGCTATACTGTATGTATGCAGTCTGTAAATATAATGTAAATATAACAGACTAAATCAGATGGAGTCTTAAAGAGAGGTCTCTTAAAGTCAGAGGGTCATTTGTATCCTGACTTATAGCTGGCAAGAAGCTGTAACTGAGAAAAGGAAAGAACAAAAGATTCAAAACAAACAACAAAGCTGCTGGTGTTATCAAAACAAGTTACTGACCACCCCAGAGTCCAGAACTTAACATCATTAAATGTGTTTAGGATTACTTGGTTCTTAAGAAGTCAACCAGCTTCTAAGACCCTGTATGCTTGTAGGTTCCTTTTAAAAAAACAAAAGTCACCCCAAAAAAAAACGTGAAGAAATCATATGTATATAGCTATTTGTATTTTTCTGTGAAGTATATACGTTCCCTGCTTTTGTTAATAATCCTGATGCTGATGTCTTTTTTGTATATCGTCGCTGTCCAATGAAAAACAAGTATCTCCAAAACAGCAACTTTACAGGAGAGGCCCAAAACTGTCTTTACTTTCTGTGTAAGTCAATGGAACCAGAACTCTTCCCAAACTATTTCGAAGCATTTCTATTGGTCCATTCATCATGACATTGTCCCACAATGTCAACGGCAGCTATTGAGTTTAAATGATGTAGAAAAGTAGACATGGACAAAAAAAATTCCTTGGACAGCGACAATATAACAATATAATGATTTTTGACTAAACGAAGGTGATCTCTGACTTTTACACAGTACTGCATGCCCAACAGTATCCAGAATTATCTTCTAATGTGGTTCAGTTAGCTTAAGGTGCATTTAATGCTGACACATATGTTTGATTGCTCATGTGCAGCTAAGCTCTAAAGAAAACCAATGGAATGGGACACTGGATGTGTGTAAGGCCATCTGCTGTGGAGCAGTGAGACGTTGCTCTCTCTCTCTTACCTTTGTGTTTAAATTGGGGCAGCGTTTGTGATCCTAATCATCCAAGAACCATACCAGACCTCATTAATGGTACTTTGACTGAATGCAGTCAAGTTCTTACAACAAGTTCTTTTCCAACTTGTAGCTTCTGGAGTCTTTACACAAGAGTAGACTAGAGGTTTTACTGCACCAATGATGAAACTCTTAATTGCTTAAAAAGGAACGTTGGAGAAGCAGATGTCTTCAAACTTTTGGACATAAAATATTTTTTTTACCAGTTATGAAAAATGTATAAATGGATGTGCAAAGCCGGCTCAGCAAGACACAAAAAAAAAAACTGAACCTGACCACTGAAACCACTTTTTCTTTTGGATGCAAATCATCCATTAATAAATCCTCCCTAATGAATCATTAATAGGTGCTTTAAGCTTAAAGGCCCTGCTTTTTCTCACACAACCGCAAGCCACATTCACAGCAAGTATTGAAACACCCAAAGATGCCTTATGGCAACAGCCTGAAATGCTTTCCCATCACTGGCGCTCATTATTGCATATTACAGTGCTTTATTATCACTCTAAAGTGATAATGGGTGTGTTTCCTCATTTACACCCTGTCAGCACCTCTTATGAGGATTGGCTTCCTTTTATCATCGCAAAATAAACACAATTCATCTTGATCTGAACATATTGCGTGTTTCCGCATTCTTTAAAATGCTCTGTTTGCATACACCATGCTTGTACTGGAATTATTTGTATACATTAGTTAGAGGTGTCAGTCGAGCCTCATACTGAGGGAGATTGATTAGTAAAGCCAAGAGAATACTAAGTACAATCAGTAGCCTGATGGGAGAAACAGGGGTAGGCCATAAAAGCAGCAGAGCATACTGTGACGGCCCTCTTAGGAGCAATACATAATGATTTGTTGGGAAACTGCATTCATTATTTGGCTCTTTTCACTCCTTGTTGGTTTGCTACAAAATAAGGCTTCACAGAGTCACATTTAGTTTCTAGTGGTGAAAATATTGCAGCCTCACTGACAGTCATTAGATATCTTCAAAATTTGCTTTGTTTTCCCACAAAGATGTCTCTAATAGTGTTGCCATCAGTAGTTACTTAATCCAAGAGCTAAACAGTTTTTTATTCTTGTAATTATCCCTATAGCGCCCTCCACAGTTATTGGTAAACCCTTGTGAAGATGTGTTCCTAGACTTTTAATACATTTTTTAAAATAATATAGGACAACAATGCAAAAAAAGAGAAAATCCAGCCTTTAATTTGAGTGCATTTATTCAGTGGGAACAAAATCCCACTTTAAGAAATAATTATTTTACATGAAATCATCTGTGCCACAATTATTGGTAACGCTGATGTTAATACATGTTTGTACAACCGCCTTTTGCCAACAAGACAGCGCTTAATCTTTTATATCATTTCACAAGGTGGGAGAATACAGAGAGAGGGATCTTTGACCATTCCTCTTTGCACAATCTCTCTAAATCGCCCTGGGTCCTCTCCTATGCACTCTCCTCTTCAGCTCACACAACAGGTTTTCAATTGGGTTGAGGTCTGGGGACTGAGATGGCCATGGGAGAAGCTTGATTTTGTGTCTGCTGAACCATTTTTGTCTAGATTTGGCCACACAGTTAGGGTCATTATCTTGCTGAAGGACCCAGAGATGACGCATCTTCAGCCACCAGATTTTGATTTAAAATGTCCTGGTGTTGAAGAACTCCAAATGTTTATGTTTATGCTTGTAAGTGAGAAAAGGCTTTTTCTGTGCATGCTTCTCAAACAGCTTGTTGGCATGTAGGTAGTGCCTGATGGCTGTTATGGAGACTTTGTGACTCTAAGATGCTACTCTCTGATGCAACAGTGAGCTTGGGAGAACGTTTTACTTCTCTTACCATCCTCCTCACTGTGCGTGGTGGCAAGATAAACTTGCGTCCTCCTCCAGGCTTGTTTGCCACTGTTCCAGTTGTTTTAAATTCTTGATGACTCCTCTGACTGTAGATATGTGCAGGTATAGGCGAGTGGGTATTTTCTTGTAGCCATTTTCTGAGTTATGAAGGTCGACACACATCTGCCTTACTTGAATGGTGTGTTCTCTTATTTTTCACATGTTAAAGAGTGGATAATAAAAATAGGCCTCTGTGTCAGGTCATATTTATAACCCAAGGAAACAGGAAGTGATGAATTACTAATGATAGGTTCCTAGATACTCTGATCAACTTTATAAACTACAGAAAAAATGACAGACATGCATCAGTTACATCAATTTTCTAGGAATTGTTAGGAGTGCCAATAATTGTGAAAAATGTGACTTTATGAAAAATAATGATCGCTTAGTCAAGGATTTTTTTTTTATTCACTTTGGTTAAGGTTTACATTTTCATACAGATGTCAGTGTGAGATACTTAGTTACAACAATTGAATCTGATTGACTAACAACAAATAGATTCTGTAAAAATGTGTTCTAAAGTTGCTCACATGGGCCACCAGATGGGAACAAGCATCAGAATTAAATAAAAAAGTAAGTGGGCCAAACAAGTTCTTAACATATTTTATGTAACTACCTGGTGGTTCTTTAACTTTACATGAGATTACTAACTGGCCAACAGGTTCCTATTAATAATATATGGTCGGTTTTGAATAAATGTATTTATTGAAGGATTCACTGTAAAACTACTAAAGCGTTTGGTATTAAACTTAATGTTAGAATTTTACTGTGTGCCATTGTTCTCTTGATGGCACAGGAAAAGCACAAAGCCACCAGTAGTAGTTTGACTAAACAATCCAAATGAATCACTGGACCAATTTTAAATTAAATTAAACTATCACCTGTAAACTTAATTAGACTTATTAGAATGTCTGGACTGTTATCTTGATGTCATGACTTGATCTTAATATAACTAAAGTTGTTTTCTCAATGCCAGAACTTATGATGTCAGAATGACAAAAGTTACTTTTTTTAATTCACAACTTATCTTGATATCATGAGACAAACAAGTCTTCTCAAGAAAAACACTCCAGAATACGATAACAACCTCATGGTCTCTCTGGACTTTTGTAGAATAAACATTCCAATCTGATGATATTCTTAATTACTTACAAACTGATTTCATATTGAGACAACATTAAAAATTTAACAAAACGTCCACAACAAAGAAACACCAAACTTACCTCAATCAATCAACCTTTAAAATTATATATCATCCTCAGTAATGATCATGCTATAAAAATAAACTTGTTTTTGGCCTGTAAATAAAAGATATAACTATATGTTAGTACAGTCGTATGCTCTATCATTGAGTAACAAGGTAACAACAGTTCTTGTTGGATGAAGTCCAAGGAATTGTCTGTAGACCCCTAAGTCTTCAGATCTGGACAAGGGTACAGAAAAAATTCTGCAGTATTAAAGGTCCAAATGAGCACAGTGGCCTCCGTCATCTATAAATGGAAGAAGTTTGGAACCACCAGGACTCTTCCTAGAGCTAGCCGCCCAGCCAATCTGAGGGATTGGGGTAAAAGGGCCTTAGTCAGCATTGCAGTGTGGAGAGAGGAAAACCTTCCAGAAGGACAACCATTTCTGCAGCACCCCACCAACCAGAGCCCAGACTTGAACCCAATTAAACATCTCTGGAGAGATCTGAAAATGGCTGGGCACCAAGACTCCTCATCCAACCTGATGTAGCTTGAGAGGTTCTGCAAAGAAGAATGGGAGAAACTGCCCAAAAACAGGTGTTCCAGGCTTGTAGCATCATACTCAAAAAGACTTGTGTAAAGAATGAAGCACTGTGAATTCTTTCTGGATGCATTGTATGTTAGTATCTGTGGTGTGTGTTACTATAGCAGAGAGTTAAACTAATAAAGTATGAGCTAAGCAAGTGAAGTCAGGTGTCGTACAACAGAATCCTGAGCTAAGCAAGTGAAGTCAGGTGTCGTACAACAGAATCTAAGTTGTTCTTTGGTGTACTAAACTTCTATTAAGTTATTAGGTGACAAAAACCATGTTATTTTGCTTTAACACTGTTCAAAATGTAGCTATAAGTGTTCAACCCATTGTTAACATTAATTGGGTGATAATTTGGTAATAAGACTTTGTTATGATTTTAGTGTTACAGCAAGATATTGTTTGTTACCATTGTGCTCTGTTTTATCTGCTCAGTTATTTAAACATAGACGCCTGCATTCGCATTTACCAAATCAAACAGCAGTGATAATTGGAGTGGTCAGAGTTTTTAAACAAGGAGTATTATATGATATTGTATATTGCTGCCACTTCTTCTACTTATACGCCCATAAGAAGCATTGCTTCTCATGGCTTATTGCTCCAAGTCCCCATCTAATCATTAGCATGTTAAAGGAGAATTGACACAATTGACATATTTAATAGAAAGTGTCAAAATCTACCAAACAGTAAACAAAATCTCTGCCACTTAAATAAAATGCACTTAAACGTGCATCAGACAAAATTTGGTCGAGTGTGTCTTTGTTTTAAACTCATGAAGGAACTATTTCTTCTGATGCTCTTTCATTTTTAGCCACATGATTTGATGTGAATATTTGTCACATTCTTTTTCTCCAAACTAGATTTCATTTCTTGACACTGGCCTCTCATCTGAAGTGAATGTCAGGCTGTTGGCATTTTCTGATTCATCAGAAACGGCAGGCCTGTGACTGTATTTATGACCTTATGCTTTGAGGCATGGCTTCACACCCATGCGAATATATCTGATGCAGATGTGGTCTCCTGACCTAATCTCCTAATCTCCTAAAAAAAAAAAGCTGGGCTTTGAGGTATATTAGCCATACCATTAGTGATCCTCGAAGGACACACATAGATTAGCCAGCCCGAGGTGACATGACATTCCACCTTCTGCATGTGCTATCTCAGCCTGTGCCATTCTATTACTCTACATTTCATCCAAGCATTTCACCATGGGAAGCTCGGAGGCTCACCTCGGCCCAGGCCACAACGTAACAGTATGCATCAGCCTCAAAGTGCAGGGCAGATTACATGACTTAGTGATTAAAAGTCGGGGTCTTATGACTGGAAATCCCATAGTTAACCGAAACTCCAACATTCCGCACAAGCAAGGCACGATATCTTACAGCTCTGGATACCCGGCGACTTTCCTAATCTCCTCTGAGGGTTTAACCACCTGGCTGTTATAGAACTTATCAGTTTAGCTGAGGTAGACAAACTGAAATTCCTTCCTTCTCCCAATTCTTCACAACTCAAGCCTGGCCAACAAATCAATTTCTTGCAGATGTGGCGAATCTCGGTTCACTTTGTCCGTTAGGCTGTCTCTGCATGAACTTGGTCACACCCAGTGGGAACAATTATTTCACAAGACCTCCAGAGTATTAGGGGCCAAGTTACTTAGGTGAGGATGAAGCAATTTTAGTAATCCACTGTCAAATTACATTTAAAAAAAGGTAGAATCCAGGTCACTTCACCCAGAAATAACTGCACTCCATATAGGAAGGTAAATTAGATTGACATGAAGACGCATACATCGTTATTTATTTAAATATATTAAAGCCAACCACACAATGTTATTATTCAACCTCAGGGATATGATCACCTTTCAGTACAAAGATGTCTGAGACTGAGGTTGGCACTTTAACTCTGATAGTGCAGCATTATTGATTCAAATTTGTGTAACATTGAGGATAATGCAAACAGAAAATAAACAGAGACCGCATAACAGTCTATCCGGCTTATAATGGCCGTGGCCTGTATTAGAAATGTGCATCTCTCTCATTATCATTATGCTAATACATGCAGTGCATGCAGAGTGTCTGTCGGACAGAAAACATATTCAGCATATCTAGAGCACTAGAAAACCTGCATTTGAACTCAGAATATGAGTTGTAATTATCTTCAGTGAGACCATCTGTCTGCATGCTTTAGTTGACTTCTCCTGTTCCAGGGTCTAAAAATAGCTCCTTCTCTGGTGAAGGATGCTGTTGTGGTTGTAGAGTTTAATCTGCTTGCAGCTCAATGACAAAAACTATCTCAGTTGGCAATTTCTCCAAACTTGGCCTATGCTGGCAGCAGCCTTGGGCATAGTTAACAACACGTTTGCGCATTCCAGTGGCAAAGCACGAGAATAACAGTGAGTCTGGATGAAACCAGTTTGTTGTCTTTTGAAGAATATAAACAAATAAATGTATCTTAAAAAAGGAACAAACTGTCATTCACCTCACTGGGGTGATACACTTAAGGGTACGTCCTTAGTACCTTTAGTTAGGGAACATAACTGCGCCAAATTCCATTGTAGTTATTTATGTTGAATCCACACACATTGACTTGTTTGTGTGAAAATTGTAGACATCCCATTGGCTGCTCAATCATCGCTTCAATTATGGTACTGAGTCACCAGCAGTTTGAGGCTGTACAATCCCTTGCACAATTCAAACCAGATCTCTGGGTACCACCATTCACTGTTAAGACTGAACAATTGTTTTTGTAAAATAATGTTGGGAGCTGAGATCATATAAATTAAATTGGCCATACTCAAGATTTTCATCTATACTGGTATTTTTCTTCGAACCAATTTGTAAGACAAGCTCCTCGTGTCCGCTGACATAAAGTATTATGAATCTGACTGTAGTTAGCTGGGTGGTTAACACTACGATGGTTTCCCAAGTGGATTTGAAAAGACTGTGGGAAATCACTTGAAGAAGGAGAAGTTTTTCCACTAGTGAGTTAAAAGAGTTACATTCAGGAGCTGGCACCCCAATAAGGTAACTAGTGTATCATTTAAGTTGGAATAGAATAATTGAAAAAGAAGGTGACCAAGGTCAGTTTCAGCCTTGTGACAGACAAAGCCATTTTCACAATTCAAACATTTTCTACACATTTAATGTACTTTAAATTATATAGGGATGTCACCATGAGTCTAAAGCAAAAGTCAAATTCTTGCTTGACAAACATGACGTTTTACAATTCATTATGTCAATTAATTATTTTCCATCACATTAGTAATTCAGTTCACGGGAGCCCTTGAAATCTAGCAACGATTTTAATTATTAAGATTTGAAGTAATGGGAGACAAACTACTTTGGGTACTTTGGGTAAACCCTTAATTGTAAGAACGACTCATTTATATCGGTTGAGAAATGTAAACTTTAGCTTTTTATTCAGAAAAAACTTGTTGTTGCAGTATTGTCTATTGGGTATTTGTTTTGGTTTATTCTAGGGAGATTGAGTGAATTAATGAGTTTGTGTCTTGTATGTCATGGATAATATCTAATAGTCTGTTTAACTGATATGCCAGCATCATGACCATCAGTAATAAAGTTAATCAAATTAATCAAATAATGTTAATCAAATAATGGAACAACCTTTCCCCACCTAAACTAGTAACATTATTTACTGTACTAGAATCATTGAGTGCATTTATATGCAGTTAATAACCTGATCATTATTGGATTTTTGCAGTTATCTGACTATGCAAGTGGTCATATGAATAGCACACATTAATCCACATTTCTTGGATTAGATTAAGGCCTAGAAATTAAAAAAAACTGAACTTTAGCTCAGTAATTGGTATTGGGTAATGCTGGCAACAAAAGACTTTTGAAGCAATGCTGACTCCAGCTACATGCTCGTCCTCCAGATGATTTATGTGTAAATGTTCGTATTTTGTCTACATTTGTCTACTTTTTTATTGGTTGGTTACAAAGCAAAAATCAAAGTACTGGCTCATGAAGACGTGGAGGTTCCCTGTTATCTGATTATGAAGTGCATGTAAATGCACTCATTGATTGACTTTCTCCATTACATCCATTTTCCATTCTTTTTTCCTCTCATTACATTTGTCTTAATAAAAGTATTTTTTGAAAAAGTTTATTGCAACATTCAGATCGTCTGGTACACTGATCTGTAGCCTGTATACATATGACAATACAAACTGTAGATGTGTACACATGAACAGAATTGTTGGTGTCCCTCCATTAAGGAAGGAAAAACCCACAATGGAAAAACTGACAAAAGTTAAAATAAACTAAATTCACTGAAAATCAACTAATAAAAATCTAAAAGCACAGTGACTACTACTCCACTCTTTAAATAGGCAGACTGCCTGCTTACAAGTTTGAAGACATCTGTGATCCTAATTACAGGACACACCTTAGTTTATTTTCAGTCTTTTCCAGAGGTACTATCATTTTTGTCCTGGCCAGTTTCATTAGTTTGTTTTTGAAAATCTCTGATTTTCAATAGTTGATTTTCAGTCAATTTGTATTTTTATTACTTTTGTTAGTTTCAAGTTATTTTAGTGACCATTCTGGGTTACCAAGAATGTTGTCCATGTGTATGTTGTCTATGTGTATATAACTTCTTTACTTAGTTTTGGCATGTAGGCTTTAGCCCTGACTGGTCAGGCCAAATTCATACCATACAAATTCATACATTTCCATTAATTGTGCCTAGATTATTGTCTAATAGAAGCATGAAACAACCACTGACACTGCATCTGGGTCCAAATGAATTAAAGACATTATCATTTAGCTTGTGTAGTTAATCTGCTGAAAGGAAAAGGGCAATTATCATGAATAGGGAGATATAACAATGACAGACCTTGACATTCCCTTCATAGGGATAAGCGGAAAGTATTCATTTAACATGAAGTCATTATCCTTACAATTACAGCCTGTCCCTCGCTTCCGTTTCCCTCGCTTTCTCTCTTTCATTGTGAAAGTTACGGGAGCAGTATGACGTGGTACATACTTTAAATCACAGTCTCTGGTGGGCGTAGGAGACTGTTTAATACAGCTCTAATATCCTTAAAGCTTCAGCCAAAATTAGTGGTGAAGTAGCTTCTTTGGCTTTATTTCCCCTCCAGCAACAGAAATCTGCTGTGTCTGCCAATGTCAGCGTGGACAGGGCTCTAGCAGAGGATGCAGCCTTGTGGGGAGATTTTAGGGGCATAAGGGGATAAAAGGTTGCATCTTAAGAACAGGTTACGTATATCCGAAGGGGAAGAGGGCTAATACACCTTAAAAATATAAATTGCAACCAAACCTTACTGGCAAAATACAAGACAAGTAAAAGGATGAAGAATGGGACACATGGGGATCATGCCGGGTTACTTTCAAAAGCTGCTAGATAAAAAGGGGGTTTACAGCAAGGAGCAGGAGGTCAGAGTTTTGGCACGGCCTATGCCAATAAATAGTATTATTCTGAATGGATCTTGCAGGAGGCATCTGCAAATATCTTTCTCTAATTAGCCCTCAGAATGTCACTGGCTGTTTCACATATACAAGAGATTTGGAAACATTATAAAGTAAATCATATGTATTTTGGTGGTACCATGAGCGGCCTACACTATTAACAAGAGTTTTTTAAAATCTGGAAGTGTATAGCTGGGTTGGTTATTAATTTTGACGCAGAACTACAGATCCTAATGAAAGTGGTCAAAGTGCAGGCTGCACTCCTGAAAATTAAGGTGCCACAAAAGACTCTTTTTGGAGCGTAGCTGAAATATAGAAGAAAATGTAGAACGCAATATTTTAATAATTTCCTCAGAAATGTAATAAAAACAAGCACTTCAACTGCTCAAAAAAGTAATAAAACCAAATAATGCAATGGTTTGCTCAATAATGCAATACAATGTCTTAACTGATAATGTAATAATACTATAACTGATAACGTAATATCTTACATTATTGAGAATTTATTACAGGAGGGGAACATCAGCGAGACAAAGTCTTCATTCTTCTATCAGTAAAGGTTTTCACTTTTAAAGCTTGACTTGTGAGACTTGTGAGACCATAACTCGCCCAGTCTGGACAGTTTTGACCAGAACAGCACCAGAGGGCTAACAAAGAGGCTTCTGTTCTTCTCAATAATGTAGTACCATGTTGCATATGACCTGAACCTGAAATGTAATACATTCTCAGTAATATAATTATCAGTTACATTACACTAAAAACATAAAAACAAAACTTTTTGTGAATGTAAAAACGTGCCTTGTAATGTGATACAATCAATTATATTACACATTGTATCACATTCCTAGGCAAGTTTTTACATTCACAAAAAGTTCTTGCTAAAGTTTGTTTTTATGAATCTCTACCTGGTTTCTCCAAGAAAGTTACATTAGAGTATTTTTTTATAGGTTTAAAACCATAAGGTAAAATATACAGAAGTCCCTGACTAATAATTACTAAATTCCGAATAACATGTTCTTTCAGTACCTGTTATGACAGCACTGCAATTCCCGGTAACTGTTGATCAGGCCAGCATATCGGCTTGGAGGAATTTTAACCCATTCCTGCATTACTGGAACTACATGCTTCTGATGCTTCCACAGTAATTTTATATTATTAAAGCCAGGACATCCAATCATTCCAAAACTTTACATTTATTCTTCTTTAACCATTCTTTGGTAGCATGACTAATATGCTTAGTGGTCATTGTCTTGCTGCATGACCCACCATACCTTGATATTTAGTTTATGGACAAATTTTTTGCTTTAGAATTCATTTTTTCTTCAGTGATGGCAAGCCTGATGATGCTACCACCACCATGTTTCACAACTTCTTATTTAACAAAAAAGGACTATTTTGGTCTCATCCATCCACAAAACATTTCCAGTAGCCTTCTGACTTGTTCATGTTATTATAGACAGGCAGCAGTGTACTTTATATAGAGCAGTGGCTCCTTCTTGCAACACTGCCATGAGTACTTTTGATTTTCTATGTCCTGCTGATAGTGGAACATCAACATTAGCCACATTAGATTAAACTTCAGTTCCTTAGAGGTTATCCTGGGTTTCTTTGTGACCTTACACACTATTACAACTTGCTCTTGTTGTGATCACTGTTGGCCGATCACTTCTTGGTAGGGAAACAATGGCCATTCTGTTTGAATGTGAATTGGTGGAGTTCAAACCCTTTTGAAATGGTTTTTAACACTTTTTAGCCAGATAAGCATCAACAACTCTTTTTCTTAGGTCCACAGAAATCTTTTTGAATAATTGGATTTTCTTGATCTACTTTATTTACTAGAACTTGTGAAAATCTGGTTACGTTTTAGGCCATATCAATGCAGAAATATAGAAAGAGGTTCACAAACTTTTAAAACACCAATGTATATGTCAATCACAGGTCACAATCACATTTCCTTTGCAAATGTAAATCTTCTTTTTCTTCCTCCTCTTCTTCTGATGAATATTTAAGTTTATTAGTTATATTTAATTATTAGTTTTACTTTGGTAGTGTTTTTTTAATAGTCCTCTCTAAATTCTTTACAGATGTTCAGCCTGTCGGTAGATAGATTGATTTCAACCCTAAACCTTAACTTCCACCTTAAACCTACTCCTAAACCTCTTACCCTAATATTGTTGATAATCCACCAGTACCACCAGAACATGTGTTAGAAATGTAAGTATCTCAGGGTTATGGTTAGGGTTAGAGTTAGGGTTGTAGGGAGCAATCAAAATAAAACATGACCACTACTTTTTTTGCTAGATTAAAACAAAATCAAAACACTACCTGCTAGCAGTAAGTATTAGTCCAGCTGAGTGGTCAGCAACATTCCTCCTGGAGGTTTACTTCATTTCCAGTTTCATCCTATATCTAACATGCTGCTCACACATTTACCTACCCCTAATACATTCAATCTATCCAGCTAGGTACATTTAAGGAGGTAAATTATCTGGAGCAGCTATGACAGATTGTAGGTGGAACCAGACTAGGCAAGAAGGTAGCTGTCCAGGAACCAGGGCTGGTGGATCAAATTTAACCTGTACAAGATCCTACATAGTAGCACAGTTTCACAGATGCTCTAGGGTGAACCCTAACCTTACCCCTACCCTAACCCTAGAAATGTTTTAAGGCAGCATTGCATTTGCTGTAAAACTCTCAAAGCACTTCATTGGACCAATTTAATAGGAGGACTGGCAAGAGCTCCTCCAGTTGACAGGAAAGAAAACAAACAGTCACAGGAAAGAAAACAAACCAGCTCAGTCCAGTCATACCAACTGAGCAGGATGTTAAGTGTATCAGGTATTATGTTCTGTTTGGGTCCTTTGGGCATGAGCCTGGTATTTCTTTATGGGAAACATGATCGACCTGCTACATGCAAATTACTCCAGCTTTTCCATCAATATTATTGATAACATGACCTTCGAGCCAGACCACAAGACTTTATCGTTTAAAGGTTTAGTGACAATTTACAGCACATCCAACCAACAAAACTATCTCAGCTATCTTCCAGCCATTGCTTGAGTTTTGATGTTGTAATGATTGTTTGTAAATCAGTTATTGATGGAAAAGCTCTGCCACACAGCAAGAAGTAGCCTAATTTCTGTACTGGTACTTGTGTTTCTCTTATTGCACATTCAGCCTGTTCCAGTTACAACTGATTCCAGTGTATGGAAAATTGTTAGCACTGTCAAATGTGATGCAATACATTTAAACTTGCATGCAAGGTGTACATATGACTAAACTTGCATGAAACTTAACGCTCGCCTATGCAGAAGTGTGGCTAAACATTCTGGGTTTGGTCTGGAGAGAGATGTTCTGTAGAAGGAATTCAGCTGGCTAACATGAAAAAAGTCTAGGTACTTTCTGAATAGCAACCACTCAGAAAGTTTGGCCCAGATCATCCAATGAGTTGTATGGGCACATGCTCAGAGAATGTCTGCCCACATGGACAATTATGTTAAAATAAAAAAAAAATCTAAAAAAATTTAACTATTAAGCTCCAGATTTTCTAAAGACATGCTAGGAGTAGGGTGACCATCTGTCCCACTTTATGTTGTACTGTACAGCAATTTACCCGTGATCCTGCACCAATAGACTACAATAAACAAGATGTTGCAAAATTAGTGTATGTCTTACCTTTGGCCTGTCTTTTTGGTTAGGTAGTGTCTTGATCTTTTGGTTTTAGAGGTTGAAAGGCAGGAATAAATGTTTTTTGGTAACTTAGACGTTATATCTTAAGCTTAAAGTTATTACTTCTGTCCCACATTGTCCCACTTAAACTTGCTACTTGTCCCACGTTTTGTCTGTCTGGAGGTGGTCATCCTAGCTAGGAGGGATCTGTAAAAGTGAGACTTTTTTTAATATAGTATATGTGTGTATAGACCTACTGTATTCGGTTATCAATCCACCAAGGCTGTGAATAAAATTCAGTGGCAGACTTATAAACTTATAATAATTAAGGCGACTTCCTCAGTCATTCAAATACAATTGGGAATCTTTTAGCTGCTGTGGACTAAACGCAGCACAAAAAGGTTAGATGAAATGCAGTAGTCATTTCTTCAACATGAGCAAGTTATGCTAAAACACTTTTCGAACCACATTCCACCTGAAAAACAACCAACTGAACGCTACCAAACACTAGATAATTACCAGTACCTATAGCATCATGGAATCAACTCAAGTTCAGTACCTAGAATGGCCGTACTGTGAACCTCAAACACTTTGTCTCCTCCTTTAAATAAAAATCCAATTTGCAAGTGGGCCCAGCCCTTAAATCCTGGTCTAAAGTCTTGACTTATTAATATGTTCATACCCCTAAAATTTACATATGGCAGCTCATGGTCTAGCCCAGGGAAGCAATGACAACGAAGTACCAGCAACAAAAATGGTAAAATATGCAGAGAAATATATCTAGGATGTGAAAGAGATGTCAGCACTTTTCATATCCTTTCCAAGAAACCAAACTGTCAAATGTCAGTGTTGAGCTTTGCTCAGCATTTGACACCAAAAAAAAAACTGAAGGAGTGAGCACTTCCACCATTAGCATCATCACAACCACAACAGCAACCTGTGTGTAGCAGCCATGCTGTGTGACTTTATCAAGTCAAGTTTATTTGTATAGCGCTTTTTACAACAATGTTCTCACAAAGCAGCTTTACAGAATTTTTAAATCATGAAAACATGAAGTCGCAACATGTATCCCTCTGTGAGCAAGCCAGGGGCAACGGTGGCAAAGCTTTCTCAAAACTGGAGGAACAAAGATTGACAAAGGAAGACCCATCCTCCTCTGGTCAAAGAGCATTTACAGTTTATTAAACTAAATTCAAAAAAAGAATCTCTGTTTGACGACTGGATGGTAAAAGCTTTAGAAACTGCACAGGTAGAGGCAGTCACTGACTAAGGCAGTTTCTGACTTAGTCTTTATGGAAAGTAGTCTTTATCCACATCCTAAAGTGTGAAACAGATTATCTTAAACTGTAAGTTGTGTAGTGAGACACAAGTTGTGTAGTGAGTCAAATTGGGATTTTCATCTTTGCATTCTTCACCCTTCCCTATAGACATCAGAAAACTATTTACCATCAACTATATTTTTTACAGTGATCCGCACGTCTCAAAGCACTTCTAAACAGATTTATTTCTTCTCAGTGTTCAGTTGTGTCTTCCATAAAACAGTTGGATGTATAGGACGTCTGTGGTATAATGGGTGCTGTATAATGAATGAACATTCATGTTTTGACAACAAATATCACCACAGCTAAGTCTGTTGACACAGTTTAATAATAATAATAATAATAATCTTGTTTGTAAGAACTTTAAAAAGATCAATCAGCCAATCAGCCAGAGGGAATCCTGTGACATAAAATGCTCAAACTAATAGATGGTAAACCATGATATCAAGTATTCAAAGGAGCAATATATAGCTGTCTCTGTGGTACTTCTTCAGGTCTTCTGGCTGGGCAAACACACTATACTACTAATGCTTAACCCCAGCCTGATCTATGTGTAATTTACATGATCAATACACAGTCCTAAAAGTGTGACAGTATTTACATTTTAAAAGAGACAACAATAGTCTGTAGAATTAATGTTTTCTTTAAAGAATTGCAGTGGGGTTCAAAAGTAAGGATTTTGTTTGATTATAATTTGTCCTTGAGCGTGATGATTTTGATCAGGACACCTCAAAAACTTGCTCTTGTGCTTTAGATTGTTGTCTAGCTGCATAACCGAGCTGCATTAAGCTGAAGATCACAGATTGATGACCAGACAATCTCCCACAGTAAAGCTACCACCACCATGTTTCACTGTTGGCGTCAAGTTCTTATTGTGGAATTCACCAGATGTAACGGGACCCCATCTTCTGTTTTGAACTCATCAAATCAGAGAACATTATTCCAAAAGGCTTTGGGCAATCAAAGTGTGTGAATACCTTTTTTTTCATTACAGTAAACCTGGTAGACCTGGGTGTGTTTATTTTTATTAAATTAGTTATCAACTAAAGTTGGTTAATTGGTGGACTGATTAACACTGCTGGGGGTGTATACTCAGATTTATCTTATATAAATATTGAAGATATTTAAATCCATATTTTATTGAAGATTAAATCATGACAAACATGCAAATGATCTGAAACCAGGAGCGGAAAATTCTTTTTCACAGCATCTTGAAGATGAGAGGAACATTTGAAATACTACAACTGCTTTGAGGTTGTGAATACTTAAGGGCATGCTGGTTCATTTTTTTCCTGCTACCTGACTAAAGCAGAAGCCAGGTGACTGATGGTAGTGCTAGGAAGAAACAGCACGTCTGTATTCATTAGCCTCTACATAAATGGCTAGAAGTGAGCATTTCTTTCTTGAGCTACTGCATAACACCACAAATAACATGGTTTGAGTGCAGAAAGCCCCTTTAAGTATTAGAAAATAAGCACTGATATTACTCCTGCTTTTTTCCCCTGCCTAATATGACTAATGTGTTTTGTTTGAAACTGAAACTATGAAAAAATAAATGAATAGAGCTAAATAGGATTTGCCCCTTTTTACCAGAGGTGGAGAGTATGAGCGCACATGATTAGAATCATGTGCAAAGAAATGCTCTCCGCAGGTGTAAAAACATTTCTTCCTGCTTTAATCTCCAGAATTAATCCAATAGCATTTCATATTTTGTGCTTCATCTGATTAAACCCTGTTGTACTGTTTGGTGGTGTTTTTAAGCCAATGCGTGATAGACTGCAGGACTTTAATGCTTATCTGCATGGCAGCAACATAAATATTTTAAACTCTTACAAATGATGAGTGAGTGTAATATTCACAGTGAAAGTCTTTTGGAACCAGAAGCCCAGTGCTTAGAATATGCATTTTGTGATCAGCTGGGATTACTCTACATGACGTCTTCCCAATTTTAGCTTTGTTTCTCAGTCTGTGCTGGTTGGCTCTAGTCTGCAGATTTTGGGGCAGCTGGAGTCAACAGTTGGAAGAGACAATTGTTTGTTTTCATGATTACATCATTCCGATGACATACAAAAACAGAATGGAGGAGATGGAGGTGAGGAGTTCGTACTGTGTAAGTTTAGACGATATTATGAAAGAAATATACAAACACAAAAACATATGCTGCACATGATTCTACTGTTGTAATGTAAGAGTGATTTGTAACTAAACTAAAAGATCAGCTGCTATCCAGGCAACAGACATAAGCCTGGATAGCTACCTTCTCGTCCAGATGGTCTTCTATTCAATAAACAAAACCATACAAAATTGTTTCTTATTGGTTGGGGCAACCTTAGTACCGAGGAGCTCCACAATGTCGTTTAGTTTTCTTTTACTGTCCTGTGGATAAACCAGCAACAGACATTCAACTCTGTGATGTCGCTCGTCATTAAGTTTACAATGACGTTAGGTTTTAAAACTATTGCCAGTGTTGCCCCAAAGATCAACCGTACACAATACAGTACTCGCTCCTACCGACCGCACAAGGTCCTGTTCCACCTTAAGTAGTGTGGCAGCCAACATTTCTGTGTCAGCTGCAGCATTTAAGGTGGAACGCGGAAAACCAATGAATAGCGAGTAATACACTGTTCAACAATGAAAAAAAGGGGACACTTAAACAACACAATGTAACTCCAAGTCAATCACACTTCTGTGAAATCAACCTGTCCAGCTAGGAAACTTCACCTGCTGTCATGCAAATGAAACAGAAAACAGGTAGAAATGAAAGGCAATTAGCAACACAAGCCCTATTAAGGAGAGGTTCTGTAGGTGGTGACCATAGACCATATCTCTGTTCTCATCTTTTCTGGCTGATGTTTTGGTCACTTTTGCATTTTGTCAATGCTCTCAGGTTTGCTGTGTCTGTCAGAAACACTGCCTGAGAGTGGTATGAGGGCCCGAAGTCCACAAGTGGGGCTTGTGCTTACAGCCCGACACTGTGCAGGGCGATTGGCATTTGCCAGAGAACACCAAGATTGGCTGATTTGCCATTGGCGCCCTGTGCTCTTCACGGATGAGAGCAGGCTCACACTAAGCACATGTGACAGACGTGACAGAGTCTGGAGACGCCGTGGAGAACGTCCTTCTGCCTGCAACATCCTCCACCGTGACTGGTTTGGCAGTGGGCCAGTAATGATGTGGGGAGGCATTTCTTTGGAGGGCCGCACAGCCCTCCATGTGCTAGCCAGAGGTACCCTGACTGCCATTAGACACTGGGGTGAGATCCTCAGACCCATTGTGAGACCATATGCTGGTGCAGTGGGCCCTGGGTTGCTTCTGATGCATGACAATGCTAGGCCTCATGTGGCTGAAGTGTTTCAGCAGTTGCTGCAAGATGAAGGCATTGATACTATGGACTGGCTATGGACTACTATTCCCCAGACCTGAATCCAATTGAGCACATCTGGGACATCATGTCTCGCTCCATCCACCAACATTGCACCACAGACTGTGCAGTATGCTATAATCCAGGTCTGGGAGGAGTTCCCTCAGGAGAACATCCACCACCTCATCTGGAGCAATTCCAGGCGTTGTAGGAAGGTCATACATACACATGGAGGCCGTACACACCACTGCCTCATTTGAACTAGTCTTGAGGAATTTCCACTAAAATTCAGCCTTTAATTTGATTTACCACTTTGATTTTGAGTATGATTCCAAATCCTGACCTCCAAGGGTTAATAATTTTGATTTGCATTGATCATTTATATGTTATTTTGTTCTCAATGCATACCACTATGTAATAAATGAAGATTTTCAACTGGAATATTCCATTCATTGAAATCTATGATGTGTCCATAGAGCACAAGTCGAAAAGGTTGAAGTGGTTAAAGTATCGTTGGATGGGGATGGAGAAATGATGTCTGTTGCTTGCAGCTTAAATTGCACCAGTAATAATTCATTCCACATAGAAAATATAATTCTGCCTATTTAAAAAAAACAGCTTTAGCAATGTTTCAAACAAGTAAACTATTAGCAATTTCATAAGCAACAATATCATAAGCAACAATAACAAAAAACATTTTGGAAACAAAAGACCTGATATCAGGATTAAAAATGGTTGGGATGCGATACAATTCTCAGCTAAAATAATTCATGTTTGTTCATGTTTATTTATGTGCTAGGCTGATGCACAGCTGGACTGGGAACTACACCACTGGTAGAAAATGTGTTCTTATTTGCACTAATTTTGCTTACAGCTGTTGAACATCTTCAGTGTGGTATACCTTTAAAAGCAAACTGTCATATCCTTGAAAGCTAAAATGTAAAGTAGTTTTTAACTGCAAGACTGCAAGACTGTCCTCATTTCCTTGATTTGCAGAGATATTTTTCAAACTAATTACAAGTAGAGGTCAATCTAACAAAATTAAAATGTGCATTTGCAGTTCATATGATTTAAATTTGCTTGAAACTAAACCTTTTTACATTAACTTACATTAAAAGTTAAGAACAGTTTTACCCTCTCCAGTAAAGTTAGCATTTTAAAGATACTTGCTTTTTTTTGGATGCTGAAAATTAATTTATTAACTTTATAAAGAGTTTTTTAAAGAAACTATTTTGAATCTAATATTGAAAGCTCTTCTAATATTGATTACCGGTAACAATTGTTAAGTATTACAATTTACAAATCTGTATAGTCTTCTACTGATTGTACGGCTAGTAATTCTATAGTCTATTCTATGTCAATTCAATCATCTTCTACAGTATGTAGACATACAGTATATTGTGTGTGGAAGTTCCATTGCTGTAGTTCATCTGTAGTGGTTCTATTGCACTGACATTGTGGCAGAACTGCTCGGTTTAGAATGTTCTCCTCATCTGCAGGGGTGTAGCCAAGGGGTGGCCACAGGTGGCCAGCACCACTCTAGCTTGATGTATCACCAGCTTTCGGCTACCCAGGTTATGCAAAGTGAGATAGTCGGCTAACATCAATAAACCAGTCAACAGAGGAATGTTCTACCTATTCTGTGTGAATATTTACAAAATTTGCCATCAGGGCATTTACAGTACCAGTAAGTTAGAAGGGTTGGAAATTGCTGCTTTCAGTAATCAGCTTGTAGTTGCACAGAGAGGTTACTCTGTTGAATATTAGCTTTTCTTCATTTTTTGTTTTGTTTAGTAAAGTAGCTGGCAGATCAGTGTCTACATCAATATAGTACAGTATCTGTTGTGTTTTCCACCTTAGTTTTCATGTGGCCACTCAGTTCTGCTCTCTTTTTTTGAGCTAGTGTTACTGGGACAGCATGCGGTTTACGGCTGTTAAGGCTAAAAGAAAATAAAATTATGGCAAAACCAGCACAGAGCTTTAGCAGACATGTAAATGTTGACTCCTTTTAAAAAAAAGTCCTGTTGTAAGTATTGAAATCTGTTCCTATTAAATGCAGCCAGATGATCGTCTGCAAGTTGAGCATCACTGTTGGCTGCTAACCAACCCTCTTTAACAGGTTTACACTTTAAATTCTCTTTAGAACTGCATTCTGCCCTCACTAGGCCAACTGTCTGACCAGATAATGCTATAGTAAAAAATATAGATGTCTTTAAAGAAGGCTTGAAATAGATATTAATACAAAGTGAAGAATGTTACTTTTTTTTAAAACTGAGACCTACTTATGCGCTGAGCCTATGCTCAGTGCTAACACACCATGGTGACAGGAGATGAGCTATCTTAGCGCTGGTTTAAAAAACATTTCTACAGTAGACAGTGCTGTCTAAGGGCACTGCTTTCTGCCTGTACCTGACTCCCAGTGTAAACACAATTACAAAGTTGCACTGAAATGACTGGCAATGATAAATTAGAGGGAGTAATTGGTGCAGACAGCACCAGCTCTGCATAATAAGCGACATAAGCAGCTGCTTAGAGCCCTGCAGCCACCAAGGGGGACCCTCTTCGAACATCTGGGTTATCACTGTGCCATTATGTTGTCTTGTGTGTGGTGGAGCATGTGCCCCTTTTGCCCCTTAATGACTAATAGCTTAAGGCAGGAATGAACCTAAAATGATGCTGATCAGATTTGAATAAATTCATCATTAATGAGTGTGCGTTTTTTACTTTCTCTTTTTCTGACAGACGGCTCTCAAGCCCCACCTCATTTTCTTGGCCCCTTAAATCACGGCTTACCAACTGTTTCTATTAGCCATTTGCTGAGTGAAGTCTCCAGTTCAGCCAGTATGTCAGATTATGAATGTAAAACTCCAGATATGGTAAGATGAAACTGAGAGCCTCATGGACTAAATGATGCTGTTTTTTAACCATTTTGCAACAAATCAGAAACAAAAAACATCACTGGATTACCTGTGTGGTTAACATCAGTTAAACTCATATAACAATGACACTGGCTGCTTAAAGGTGAGTTGTTTGATTTGCTGGTAAGCCTGTAACTGAATAACAATCCGCATGTACGAACATTCTCCTGCAAAAATTCTGTTGAAGTGTGTGATAAAAGAAAGTTCATCCTTGCTGGACCATCCAAACCTTTGTTTACTTGAAATGACCATTTAGTGTGATATTTCAATGACCTTTAGCACACTGGCTTTGCAGATACTTCATTAGGTAAATGCAGTAAATTAGCTGATCAAGCCTAGACCCGCAGAGCTGATGGCCTTTTAACTCTTCAACATTGAGAGCAGAGTGTTTAATGGGATGTTTCTCTTTGTTTCACAGCTATTTTTGGGGAAACGGCTTTCTGTTATAGCCTGTTATGTGAAAGCAGGTTTAATTCAGCTAACTCACGAGTTCAGTGTGTTCATTGACTTGTTTAATCACATTTTATTGGCTGTCACTTGCTATGAAGATGATCAACCAGTCAGAGATACACAGTTTAAATTTAAAAGGCTATGCAGATACTGGGATCTTGTTCTTTTTTAATTAGTGACAGAAATGTTATGTATATTACAAGGTTGATTGATGGTGTCATGAAATAATTAAACCACTATTTTAATAAAAAATAATCAAATTAATATGGTGTGATGCATATTTTCAAATGAGCTTTGCTGTTTAACTCGCTTGCAGAAGTCCAGTTTAGCTAACACAGCCCCCCACAAAGGGGCTTTAAGGATCCCTGACCTTACATACCATTTATAAACAGACAGTCACATTAAACATGTGTAATGTGTAGCGAGACACAGGAGGGGGTACACATGCGCAGCCCTTTAATTGGAGAAATAAACCATAATACAGAGAAAACAAAAGGAAACAACGAATAACAAAAACAAGCGGACACAGAGAAAACGGCAAAGACAGAAACAGACCAGGAAAGCGAGCAGAGACAACGACCATGACCAGGAGACACAAAACGAACAACAAACATGAGAGGAACCGGGAGGAATAAATACACAGGTAAACGAGGGGAAAACACCTGATGAGACTAATGACAAACGAAGCACAGGTGAGAGAGGTGGGGAAAGCGCGGAGCAGAGAACCACATGGTGAAGAACGTAAACACAAGCACATGGGACTGACAGGACGTAAATACAGGAAAGCATGACGGGCTAGGACAAGAAAAACACGGCAGAGTGTAACAACATAAAGAGGAGTCACCAAAGAGGAACACAGACATGATATACTAAAATACATAGTAAACAGATATAAAGCTAAAAAGCATTACTGGCAAAATCCAAAAAATAATAAAGCTTAGTTATTTATGAGAGGAAATAAAAAGAAAAACATGGTATTGGATTGATATCAGTATTGGCAGATATCCAGTGCAGTATCAGTATTAGACACTGGAAAAAGTGGTATCAAGCCACCCCTACTGGAGCTCTACTAGAGCCACCAGACTGATTATCAAAATCAGCACACAAGCATTCAAGCATCACAACAGTCAATATTGTTTAGATTATTATTTATTCCAACCTTTCTGTCATGGTAGGATGTGTTAAGCATTTAACACACTGTCTGTTTATGCTTCACTGAACACTCTGTTTATAAGTGACTCACAGCATTATGAGGCAAAAAGAATAGGTGGATATGTCATTCTGTGATTTTAACCAATGACACAGTATTCAGCAACAGAAGCGATATAAAAAGAATAACATAGGCCTAAGAACAACTACTGTTGTTTGCCACCCTACATTAAAAGTGCAAAACGAATAAGTACAGTACTGGTACAGTCCTTCCCCACCACCTCTCTTCCTCCTTAAAATGCATACTAACAGAGCGACACATCTGGTAATTCCTTTGAAACTAAAACTTGCCAGGACCATTTAGGAAAAGAAACAAAGTAAGTCAACTGTCTGTCCAGTATGACCAGTGTTTTAATAACATGATGGCAGGTATCCAGAAAAACTCCTGGGAAATTTCATTTTCAAGCTTTGTTATACACTTACGCTGCATGCAAGAAACACTTCCAAAGGACTAATATGACATTATTACATTTTTAATTTTCCGGGTTATTCATTATTTGATAATTAGTTTGAAATAAACTTTAGGGATTATCCGAAGTAATGTCTCTGTAATAAAGCTTGACAGCACTTCACAACACCACAGAGTTCTTTCTATACCCCAAATTGATTATGCATATTGTATCCATAATTTTAATTCTTCTTTCTTCATATGTTTCAGTTTAACCTTTTTTTAAACATTTGATAGTATTCCATGTGGCATACTTCTATTTGGGAAGTTGTCAACAAAGTTCCGTTATACTCACGTATAATGACAATAAAGATTCTCTTATCTTATAATCTTTGAGATATCAACCACATATAATATGTATATAATATGTATTGCAGCAATAACAATGTATTTCTTTACCTCTGATAATTAGTGACAGCAAGAGACCAGTTTGTGGTCTGACTTGATTGATCTAGACTTTTAGATTGCTGAAAGTCAGTTAATCTAAAAATGATGGAATTCCGCAGCATGATTTCCAACTTTTTACTTTTCATTCAAAGATGTCACACTGTCACAGTCCCCAAGTAACTGCAATTAGTGTGATCAAATTTGAATGTGGTTGGCAGAAGAGCAGTGCCTTGAATATGTAATGTTGATGTTATGGGATAACAGTACACAGCACTTGGAGCCCCAGGCTTCTGGACTGAAATTCTGGAGGTTCGAATCCTATCACAGATGGCAGACAGAGCTATGGCTGGTACCCAGCACTGGTGAAAGGCAGGTTCAAGCAAACGCACACCATCCTGCTGTACAACTAAAGTAATCTGGATGTGACAGCAAAATCAGACTATCTTAAAGAACATTGCGTTTAAAGTTATGTGCCTTGTTGTTTGATGTATTGACTAACCTGGAGAGGCACTGATTGCTATAGCGGCATTGGGTATTGGGTCAATATCCAACGTATTTACTTAGACTTGTATTCATAAAAAATCACAGATACCCACATTCCAACATCCGTGTAACATGAGTCTATGTACACTGCAGTGCTAATGAACTTGAGTTGGCGAGTGAAGGAGGGGCTGCCGACAAAAAACGCTGCTGACACAAAGATCATTTTAAACATTCAGCCTATGTATATTCCCACCAGGATTGCTCTGTGTGATTTTAAACCCTTTTTAAACTCTCATATATAATCATTACAATCATTTCCCCAATACAAACAGAGACACACAGATGAATAAGCACTTCCCTCAACATTCGCTACTAAAGTCCGCACATATATCGACTCTGTTTGAGAGAATATAATAGTGATATATAAACTTTAATACAGTGACTGTATTTGTAAAACAGGCTGTAGGAAGAACTTAGCATCTCTTTATTTAAAAATGTCTAAAGACAGCCAAAAAGACTTGCAGCTCAAAACACGAGCTCCTCGCATGCAGTAGTCTTATTAGCCTCGGGTGTGATTCCTGCTCGCACTATGCTGCAGGGATCAAAATACTTTACATACAGCTTTTCTGAGGTGGATCAAACCGCTAACTCTAGTGCTACTCCATCCAAGGTAGTAGGTATAGCTAGCTAATACACATCATTTAAATCATGGATATCATTTTAATCAGCTAGATTTAAAAAATGAACTGTTAAGGGACATTGGACTCATTTACACTAACAACGTATTCATTCAAAGTAATTCATTAAGGTATTCGACTCTGTATCAATGACTAGCACATGTACATACATTTGTTCTCTGCCTAAAAATGTATATCAATGCATCCCCAACACTGTAAACTGTACAAGTTGCAAAATCATGGTGTTGCAGGCAATCTGGGTTTATATCAGTCTAAACACCTCCACCCTTCTGGGAGGATCTCTACAGTTAAGAACATGGCTGCAAGGATTCACTTCTAGTCAACCACCAAAGCAGAATTGAGGTTAGACCCTGATACTGGAGAAGAAGGTCTGTCTAGGCTCTGGGCAGACCATTTAAGTTCCTTAACATATTTGAAACCCTATTTCTTTACAGACTTCGCTTTGTAATGCTGAAACAGGAAAGGTTCTTCTCTAAACTGTTGCCTCAAGTTTGGGGCACAGAATTCCCCAGAATGTATGAGATGTATGAATGTATGAGATCTTCTTGTATAGAGATCTTCTTTTATTAATTAAGGGTTTGAGCGCAAACCTTGAAAAACAAGCCCAGACCATTATTCCCCCTCCAACAAACTTAACCGGCAGCGTACCCCTGCATCTGCCAAACGAATGCATTCGTTGATTTTAGACTTCTGTGCAGCTGCTAGCCATAGGAAATTAATTTATAAAGCTCCCGTTCTTGTACTTAAGTATCTTATAGAGCTAATTTGGTCCTGACATAGAATGTTATGGTAGTTAGCCCTAAAACCAGGGGCAGATGATTTTCAAGTGCTTTGCCCTTCTATACTTTACAGGCATTTTCTGCTATTTACTGTTTCCATTTTACAATAACGGCACTTACAGTTGACCTGGGTAGCTCTGGCAAGACAGAAATATGGCAGAAAACTAGTTTTACGCATGTTGGTAATATCACTACAGTTGAAATAGCTAAACACACTGATTATAAGGAGTCAACATCCGTTTAATGAAATATGTGTGTGTGTGTGTGTGTATTTGTATGTATATATATATACACTACCGCTCAAAAGTTTGGGATCACAGTAAAAAGTTCTTGGAGTAGTCTTCGTTCCTTAACACAGAAATGGACTGACGGGTCTCTAAAGAAAGTTGTTTCTATCTGGTCATTTTGAGTCGGTCAGCAAGCCATCAACTGTTCAGATACTAAACTAACCTAGAATGTTGTTCTCCCTTTTATACTCACTTATTAGTAGAATGTTTTTCAGCTGTGCATCACATTTGAGCAAGTGTGTCCTAACAACCAATTAGCCCAATAACATCCTTAACTTGGATTGGCGGCCGTACCAGGAGATTTAGACAGAGGACTGAGAATTGCTGATAATAGGACTATATGCAAAATAAGCCTCTATACAAAAATAGGCTTTAATACAAACATTTTTATTCTTTAAAAATCACCTGATACACTTACATTAATTGTGAAATGGACAATATTTTTTTGTGAATTGCATGAAAATTGCATGAATTGAAATTCTAAAGTGATCCTAAACTTTTTAGCGGTAGTGTTTATATATATATATATATATATATACAAATTACTTTAATGGCAAACCTGCATACTTTTCTCGTCCTAGTTCCCCGGAGCACCAAAGCCATGCCATACACATTTTTAAGCCAACTTTAGATGAGACTATAAGCATACTTCATGTCATGGGGAGGAACTGGATCCTGCTCCTTCACCAGATAGACCTCATCTGTCTCCATGACAGGAATATTGTGCTCATTTTCTTGATTCGTTTGCAGTTGGATTGTGCAGAGCTCTCTATGAATGGTGAGCTGGCCTCAAATCAGTTCATATCGGGCAGCAGCACCCCAGACACCAAAGGCATTGCCCATCTCTAAAGACTGAGTATCTCTTCCAAACTGCCCAGAGCTCCTTTTGAACAATGAGCTTTTTAAATGGCTGAAAAACATATGGAAAGCAAAAGGTAATGTAGCCTCTGAAAAATGAAAGCTGCTAAATGCGAGTTCTGGTCAGCTCTGCCGGCAGAGTTTCTTGTTATCTGATTTGTCATGAATCTCAGACTGATGTTGAACGCTTTCTCACTGTCTGACAACGTTTTGAGGGATGATTCACACTCGAATGCGCAGCAGGGGATGGTTGTCAAAAGCTTTATATTAAGCAATATTCTGATATATTTTAAAGTTAACACACAGGACTGTGCAAAAGTAAGATAACACACTATTTTAATTTCCAGTCAAAGCGTCTTTCATTTTTTAGCATCAGCATCTAACAGACAAGCCCCAATAACTAATACAGTATCATATTTTTCATCATTTAATGTGTCCCCCTGTGCATTTATTCCAACTAACATTCTTTTCAGGAGACTTGCTTTCAGTTAAAAAATAAATAAATACATAAATATATAAATACAAATATTCTCTAAAGACGTTTTCTCTGCCTCTCAAGATTCAAGCAATCCTAAACACGTTTTAAGAAGTTGGGTTCTGGACTGAGGGGTAAGTCCTCGTCCAAGTAACCAGCAATTTTTGAATTTGCAAATTATCTTCTTCTTTTCTTAAAATGTCCTTTTCTCATACTTCTCACCATGCCCGTTCACACTCAGTTCAGCATTTATGTAGTGGCTTGAATTTTTAGATTTGTTTATTTATACATATAACTGCAGTTTTAGAAACCTCTGTTTTACTCCTGAATAAATGAAGGGTGGACTCTGGCTTTTGCACAGTAGTACACTATTTTTATGCATTAGGAGCATTACTCTTATGCTGTAAACGGCATACTGAATATCTGTATTCCCTCTAATGTTCCCAACCTAGTTTAAAAAATTTGACTTTGTAAAATAATTTACACTTGAGTTATTTGATTGTAAATGACTAAATATGATATGTGGATTTATGACATATATATATATATATATATATATATATATATATATATATATATATATATATATATATATATATATATATATAAATTCATAACCCATATATAACCCATATTTTATACATAGGTAAATGTAATTACACTGTGCATTGTGGCAAGCAGTAAATATGCATTAAATCATTTCTACCATGTATGAAGTATCCCCCTGTGATGAAGGCTTCTCTATAAATAGAATTTCCCCATTGAAAGGAGCATGTCTCAGATGAATGGCTTTTGCAGGGCAAAACAAGTCTATTTTTAGAACCTCAGCATTCATATATTTACACGTTTATGTGAATCAGTTTGTCTTTTTGCCTTTAGCAAATCTGCACTCCCTAGCCTCGCCACAAAGGCTGACTGAACGGTAATACATGCTTCCTCGGATGAAACACGATCAATTGTGGCAGGTTAGAGACACACGTGAAGCAGGAGGAAGCAGACAGAGCAGACTCGAGACTCCAGGGCTTTTCCGAGCGATCGGGGAAAAAACGTGACAGGCGGTGGACGCTCCGCTCTGAATAAGTCTCAGTGGGGAGAGAGGCTGCTCATTGAGAACGGGGCAAATAGAGTTCAGTGAGAATATTGCTGCAACAATGAGCAGTCTGACTGTGGCACAGCAAAAAAGGATGGAATAGGGGAAAAAATAATAATTGTGCGATATGATTAACTCTGTGGACTTTCATGGGGTCACTCAGGCATTTTTTGTATTATCTAAGAGCTGTCTCATTCTCAGCGACTCTATTACTGTGCACACTTTTGTACAGTATATGCATTTGTATGCATCACATATGCGTCACACTAACTTTTAATAGAAAACCTCATTTTCTTGTTACCCTTGACTTGTAAATGGCAGCCTCAAATTACCAGGCAATCTACTAAGGAGGCTTCCCATTAGAAAAATGAAGAAATTACAAGCTTTTACACCATCTGATCCAAAAGGAAACACCACATCTTTTCATTTTGTTGCAGCCCCTAGAGGCCGGACGGCAGTGGGAGGCCTGTAAGCTGGCTCAATCAGCGTGCATGGGTGAACAGAGCAGGCTTTAAGCTATGATTCACTGCACTTAGCCTGAACCTGCAGCCCTCTCTCTCTCTGTTTCTCTGTCTCTCTGTCTCTCTTTCACTCACACACACGCACACAGACTCATGCACACTCAGACACACTCCGTTCTGCGCTCTCCTCTCCCTAGGAGCCCTCAGCATGGTGTGAACAGAGAACAGAGCCCCACTGTGCTCTACAAACAGGTGAAAATATTTTAAAGCATGAGGTATTTGCATTCTTGTTGACAGCAGCTCCGTACACACAATCATAGTACACATTTTAATAAAAGCTCAAAAAGGTCAGGCATAAGGAGATCCTGCTGTATGCGAATTATCTGTCTCTGATTGTGTTCACGAATACAAATTCTGTCTATTTACTGATGAGTGAAGACTAAACACTCGGAAAGGACGTTCAGGCTGAAATATAGAATGTTATATATCATGTAACATAGAATTCTGTAGCAAACGGTCTCAACAGCAGAGAGTAAGACACACGGGAGACCACGATTCTGCTGCAGCTCTTTATTTAACAAAGGTAAGGCACATACAGAGAACCGAACTCCCACACATTAACCCCACATCCTGACATCCTCTAACACAAAAGCATGTACACTATACAATATGCACAGTAATTTGGGGGTGCTATCATGAATCATTGTGTGTGGTTGTCTGCATAGACACACATACAAGGACTCTTAAGGGAACTCGTAGAGGGACCCTAATCCTATACAGTGCCAGCCTGTGGTGGGTCACCACAATACCACAGCACCTCTCAGCCTCATCAGACAAAATCTATGATGTACAATACTCAGCAGTACTCCTCTCCCTCCCCAGCACAGCAATAAATACAAGGAATACCTCACATACAAGCATCCACCCCAAAACGCTTGGCAGCTTTCAAAAGTGCTTCCACCTTCAAGACGCATCATCGGAATGGGGCTGTCCTAGTCTTTCAATGAGACTTTTTACATTCTAGGGCCTATTGCTGTACCACTCTAGGAGGTGAATAGGTATGTTTATAAGTTTATATGTTTATATAAGTTTATATGTTTATTATTATTATGTTTAACAGATGAGGCAATGGATGGATTTCTCATTTTGGTGGAAGTATCCCTTCAATGCATTCCATTTCACTATTTTTTCTCTTCTTTTTTCAAGTTCTTAAATGGGATGTCAAGTTCAGTGCATTTGTCAGCAAAAGTTGGATTTGATGGAAAAAATAAATCTTGTCCTCAACTTCCTTTTCAAGACTGTGTGGGAGATTCAGACCTCGGGATGATTGACAGTGGCACAGCCACGATAACATAAACATTATAAATATAAAATAAAAAAATAAACAACAGCAGGTGGTGATGGTGCGAATAGACCTCGGAGGTTGAGCCCTGAGTTTAAGCTGTTTTTCTCTTGGGGAAGATAAATGGCGGTTTTGTAATCACCCCTATTGCACCCTGCGGTTAACTGACTGACTGTTCAAAGCAATAGATTTTATCCCACATACAATTTTTCAAACACTCTGCTAACATTCTGCATAACTTATCAGCAAGCTTTGTCAAGTGTGGTGGCCGACTGACATTAAAGCCTTACTTTCAGTAGCATGGTGACTTTGATTACATGTGTAGTACGGTTAGCTTGTTAGATGGATGTAGCATGATATTTTACTTAACAACCTCGAAAAAGCCTCTAAGAGGCTTTCAAGATAGAAATGTACATAAAATTAAACACATCAGCTAATCCAGGGTTTCCTTTGCCTGTCCAATAATATATTCCTGGACATCTAATCATTTCAGTTTGTTAGTGTTCCATATTCTTTATGTTTAAACTGCTTCTTTTTGTCCATTTGTATACAAAGAGTGGGACTTCCCGGTAGATTCAATTGTTTAAGAAAGGTGCACTGCAAGTGACTAGGCAGCACTTCAGCTGTGAAGCACTGCTAACCGAAATGATCATGTTCTTTGGCCTACTTTAGACTGTATTGCATGGCCACTTGTCTGCTGGCTTTAGTGAAAAATCGAGCTGCTGATACAAGAATTTTACAGGGCTGCAGTACTTCATGGTAGCAATGCTACTTAGACCCGATGTTCTTCCTTTGGTAATGTGTCCGACTCTACAAAATGATGCACAACCACAGACACACTCGTCCACAGCAGAGGCAGCGTAAAGAACAAGTGCAGTTAAGTCATACATGTTCGAGATCAAAGGCTCTGATTTTAAAGAGGGAGAAGCAGACGCCCCTGCCTACAGAGAACAAATACACTCATCTCAGGCACTGAATGGTGAGTAACCGAGCAGATAGTAGTTAATAGTTTTTTTTGTATTTTTTTTCATGTAGGATATGCTTTTGGTCACCCCATTCCCATAGCAACAACGTCCGCAAATTCTCACAGCAAGATTCACTATGAAGACCTCTGCTGTACCACTGTGCCCGCTAGCCTAGTGGTGGAGAGACGAGTCAGCATCAAGTCTCAGGACTGACCTATTCGTGCCCTTGGGCAAAGCATGTAACCATTCATTGCCCTGGGCAGCCCTGGACATAGCACTGTACCAACAGCTTCCAAGTGAGCACCAGCCGGAATCAAATACCTGGGATGAGCAGAACTAGGTGTCCCAAAGTACACAAATAGAAACGTCTGTCTGTCTCTCTCTCTCTCTCTCGCTCTCTCTCTCTCTCTCTCTCTCTCTCTCTCCATATATATATACACAGACCACATTAGTCTGCATACACAATATATATATATATATATATATATATATATATATATATATATATATATATATATATATATATATATATACATCTTGCATGTATTAAAAATATGAATATTAAACAATGATTAAACAAACATGGAACAAATCAAAATGCATTATTTTATCAGCTACTATGTTAATAGCTAATTGTGGGCGAGTGAAACCCTCACAGGGTTATTAATGGTCCAGTATATTTCCTTTTTTAATTGAAAGAAATATCATAATGGATTAAATTTCTAGTCACATGCTGAGACTTAATGTTTTAGTCTCAACTACAAAATTAACATTGTACTGTAACATTGTACAGCATATGATGGCAATAGTAGATCATTAATTTGAGGTTTTGCCTGATATCTCTTTAAATACTCTTTCACTCTTTCACCACTAATCTGGAAGGAGTCTGTTGACAATCTATGTTACAAAATGTTCTTCTGGACGCTGCAAGCAATTACACATTTCCACCAACTCTTACATAGTGCCGCTTTAAATAAAACAAATTTGAAAATGGTAAATGCTGAAAATGCCAGTGACTAGCTTGCTCAGTGGTAGTGACTGAGGCTAAAGAGTGTTCAGTCTGTGTGGTGTGGGTGAAAGGAACAACATAGTCCAAATCTACTTTGTCAACATGCAGGTTGCTCGCAAACTCTTCTTTCTAGTTGAGCGAGGCAGGTCTAGGAGACAGTGCTTGACTCTGCCTCTATGGACTTTGTTTGGCCTACTTAGCTCAGTGCAGCTCCAGTTCACCTCATTATGACCAGGCAGAGAGCGATGTCTCAGGGTCAACCCCATGACAACCTCGGCCCAATGATTGATGAAAGAAAAGGTGTGTCCATTTAGCCTTCCAGATTTTTCATCCTCAATATCAGTCAGATACGCTATTAAACCATAATTAAAATTCTTCTGAGAGTTTATGCCACGCTGTGCGTTTCAGGACTCACGCATTCAATTTTTCAAGAGCATCATCGGCAAAATATGACCACATTAGTCTGCATACGCAACGTGTCATTACGTGTGATGTCCAACTGATACAGAAAGAAGGTAAAGAAAGCAGGGAAGCATTTTTCACTCCAAATCCTCAAAGATGCAAGAAAAGGGTTAAACTGTCACCTTGACTCAAACATCAAGCAATTTTATTTCCTTCAGCAAAGGGACTAAACTCAAGCTTACATCATCCACAACCTATGGTGCTGCCATGATGCTAGAGCTCTTGATTGAATCAGGAGTGTTCTGATGCATTATTAGTGTCTGATGTCCACTCAACAGTATATTTTGTGTATCTGCATGTTATATACAGATCAGATATAGATCAGAACAGCCATTTCAGCCAGACCTCTCCATTTAAATAGCACTGCTCACCATAAAGACGCACTTTGTAGTTCTACAATTACAGACTGTAGTCCATCTGTTTCTCTGTATACTTTGTTATCACACTGTTACCCTGTTCTTCAGTGATCAGGACCCTTACAGGACCATCACAGAGCAGTTATTATTTAGGGGGTAAATCATTCTCTGCATTGCAGTGATGTCATTGTGGCATGTAAGTGTGTGTTGTACTAGTACAAGTGGATCAGACACAGCAGAGCTTTGGAAGTGTGTAAAAAATCTCTGCTCTCTGTTTTCTGTTAGTGGTGGTCTCTGACTTGCATAGCACTATAGCGTGGACTCTATTATTATACATACCAAATATGTATGTCTGTACGTACAGTATACTATTTATTCAAAGCTTCAGTTTTTAAATATTACTCTTGAGGCTCTTGAAATCTGTTTTGCTTAACAGGGAGGCTTAATAAAATGTAAATAAGTCTAGCTATGGCATGTAGAATGAGATTTACATATTCCTCATGATGAGCTTGTTGCTTCAGGGTCATAATAATTCAATTTGCTTTATGGAACGCTTCCCTCATTTCTCATTGTGTTCTCTTCTCCGCTGGTGATGATTACCAGGGGTCAAAATGACTGCGCAGTAACAGATTTACAATCATGTCGAAAGTATAGAGAGCGTAAGGCGGCGAGCTCTAACATAGAACCGCAGGGAGTATACTCTTCGGCACAACGCTCATTTTCTGTGAAGCGAAAAATTGCATAGCAACGTTTGATGAGCTATTAGCTTGCATTCCAAAGAGAAATATAATGTTTTCCCACCATATGTGGAAAAGTGCATAACAAAGTGCATGTGCAGGGTTATTTTTTATCTGGAATCTTCCGACTCAAGAAACTTTTTGCTGTTTGTTATCTGATTCATTGTCTCTTTTTTTTCTTCTCTTCAGCCATCCATTATGTGGATGGATACTAAAGCATACAGAAACCTCTTTAGGCCTCAAAGCATTCCGCTACCTTGAGAAATACTGACATATTCTCTTGGTCCTCATCTCTCATTCTGATAAATAAGAGCATTACACACATTGCAGCAATGTTGGCGGTAAACATATGGGAGCGCATTCAGACCACAAAGGTGTGTCACTTTCATAAAAATCCACCTTTCCGAATAAAAGCGTGCATTAAAACGAATCCATCGGCTCTAGAGTGCTTACAGGGTTCACGGAGAAAGACAGAACAGAAGCCAGATACGCTATCTCGGGATGAATAAGGCCACTTTAAATACAGTTAAGTGGGAGAGAGGGATGCGTACGGCTCTTCTGAAAGACTAAAAGGCTAATGTGACTGAAGCTGTTGCACACTTGAATAAGTGGACAGTTCACAAGTGTGTTGAAGAAAGAAATTGTTTCTTTATTTGCATGACCGCTTGCCAACAAAACAGAGAGCGCACACGTCTGTAAATGAGAGAGCGATCTATTGGTGACTTCTTTTTGAATACATGAATGTAACTAAGTCATTTTAATTACACGGTTGGCATTATCCTGCCTGCGGCGAGCATGCAAGGAAACGAGGTGCTTGGCGTTATCAAGTTTTAATGGCAAAAGTACAAAAATGCCTGCTAGTCATACTCAACTGTGTTGTAACCAACTCCACTCAGTATTGCAGTGCATTAGGCTAAGTAGCTCCTTTCTCTACAGCGTGGTTTCGAAATCTAGGCGCTGGGGACGTGTCCCAAGAAGCTCGTTCGAGGAAGTTTCGGCTTCACAAATCTACAAAACTACCATGGTGGTTAACGACTTTCTTCATTAGTTGGTTCCTGTCCTCAAACTCTGATTCATTTCTTTTGCACTGGTTCGCAATGAGTGGACATTCACATGAAACATGGAAAGAAGTTAGTTGCAAAGAATATGAACACAGAAGGCCTAACAATTACTGTAAAACATAAAAAAACATGTAATTTGTTTTTTATATATAATTGTCACAGAAGAAGTGAATAGAAGTGCAGATCTTTAATGAAGACAAACTACAAAAGACAGAGTTTAACAGGCAAAAACTGAACTAGCAATCAGAGTTGTCAGAAGCAGGCAACAACATAAAACAATTCAGGCAAACTGTGAAACACAAGAAAATACAGGCAACAGCAGAGTCCTTTTTTACAGTGAGACCTTGCAAGGCCATTAGCAGTTGTGTGAGGTGGGTGTGGCCTACTCAAAAGACAGGTGAGGAAGAGCTGGGAAGGAGAGGGCACTGCCTTTAGGGGGTGGGCTGAAGGTCTGTAGTGCCAGATTAACCACTGACATAATTACAAACTGCCGAACAAATCAACCAGTCACATTTTAATTTACAGCAGGGGGGCACAATTTTGTGGGAGAAAGCGCCACTCTATTTTGCTCCATCCTCTAGTATTGCAAGTTAGGTGGACAGTCTTGGCCCTGAGGTCTGGTTTGAAGAATACAGTTTTAGGCCTTCTGGAAGTCACTGACCGCATTTACTTGTGGAAGCTGGACCAACGCAACTTAGTCAGATGTTAGAAATGGGAAACAGCTCTGTGTTAGGGGTTACACTGTCAAACTGCTAAAAGGTAAAATAAGTGATAGGAGGCTTTAATTAAAGCATGGATGATTTTGACAAGCTTAAAATCTCTAGGTTGATATAAAAGGACCAAAAAATGTTTCCCGTGAATAACAATTAGATTCGTACTAAGTGAGAGAAATAATTATCAACATATGTTCTTCTTGTAACCTTGTATTTGTGGAGACTTACCAAATGGACTGTTTGCTATTACCGCCTCATACTACCCTCTCTCTTCAGAGAGTTGATCACCTCCATATGACCATTTGTCTCCTGCCTGATACCAATCAGGGTGGCAACATACCAAACCCCCCTAATGTTGACAACCTAAACTTCCCCCTTCCATTTTACCCCTTTTCTTATCTCCTGTTTAAACTGGAGATACTGAGTTAGACAGAGAGAGATGGACTGAACCAGCAACAGACTGGTGACCTAAGAAGATGTGCCCGTGTGTGTGATCCTGCATGCACGTGATTAACACTGCTTCCCGCTAACAGACTGGCTGTGATCGACTGAGCTGTAACCACATTTCCTGTGTGTCAATAAACTCAAGTCTATGCTGAAGGTCTCTTGACTTCTGATTCCTGAAGGCCGAATTTCTAACATAAGGTACCACTTAAATCCACCAGGGGTGCTATTAGAAATTAGCACTACTAAGAAGACTTCTTTGCGAACTGAAGAATTGGCTTATGAATAGCTTATGAATTTCAAGTCACAAAGAAATTTCACTCACAGAAGGTTGGCGCTGATGGGTGAAAACAATTCCTGTCTTTACCTGCCCTGGAGCAGGTTAGGCATGCAGCATAAGCTTTAGAAGAGGATCCACTGCCATGAGATGAAACACTTTAATCAAACTAATTTAAAGTTATCTAGCAAGCAAGGAAGCAAGACGCGCTGCTTCGTGAGATAGACCCCAATAGTTAGCCTCTCTGTTTCAAGCCATGAGAACTAATGAAGTCCTGTTGGAACTTCACCCACTCAGATTACTAGCTACTTTTTCCCAATATATATATATATATATATATATATATATATATATATATATATATATATATATATATATATTATATAGTCAAAAGTTATTTTTTACCAAAAACATGGACCATGGATGCGTAGTGAACAGTGTGGCAGTCTGACCTTCAGCACACAGCAGTGTAGGTTGTCATTATTTGCAAGCTGCAAATCTATATCATACTTAAGAGTATGATTCCCAAGATTCCAGTAGATTAGCCATCACCCACCTTTCCTCAGGGGCGAGTTAATGCACAGGCTTACCTGGGCAGAAGGTAAAGAATGTTTTTCAGGGAAGCTGAATTTTTTTAAGATGCAATTTGATTTGGTTTCTGTTGCTGTCTTTTAAGCATTCTGCTCATAACCAGTGCACCAGTGTTTGAAAAAAAAATGTGATTCCACTGTACAAAGTTTGTAGCGGATAAAAGCACAGGTGTTGTCAATTTTCTGGCAATTTGGTATTTACAATGAATCACATTCACCAACACTTTCATATGTCTTTTTCTTAAATTCGTACTTAGGAAATGTCTCGAGAAAAAGTCTACATCATATTTATGTTCTTAAGCTTCAGAATTATTGACGTTTGTGCTCCTGCGTTTGTAGATTCTGTTCTTACCTAAAAAATAATTACATATTAGAAAACACTGGTTAATGTCAGGATCTTTGGGAAAACTGTGAATGTGTTTTAGGAAGATTTTTTTGAAGAACAGTTGGTGAATCAGGTCCAATGTTCTTTTATTAAAGAGGCTGAAACAGGATTTGTGAAAATGTCAAAGCTACATCAAAGGCAGGACACAAACAGCCTCCAAACATTTTTCATGCCTGCCATGGCAATATGCTTTTGGCTTCCATGATTTGGTTTAGGTTAGTAAGTTTGCTGTGTTCCCTGTTTTATTATTCCATTAGTTTTGTTCAATTTAGTGAATTTTTCAGAAAAAAAGACTGAAACTGGCTTCCTGCTTGCAACCTTCTTATATAAAAAAAGAGAAAGAGAGAGAGAGAGAGAGAGAGAGAGAGAGAACTTGGTGAAGCAAACTTCAGCCTTATCTGGGGATGGACAGCCTTCTCAGTGCTAATTTCCCATGATGTCCGTCTACGACTTTAAAAGGTTTGGCTGTGGGTTTAAGTTTGTGTAGTAATTATATGACCATCTGTAATCCCAGGAGCCACTAGCAGGTTAAAGCACCCCTGCTCTTTCTGCAGGGTTTATTTCCAATCCAAATTTTGTGCATTAGATCCAGGCAATCAAGGACACATTTGAAAACTGTGGGTGTTTATTTGCATACCTCATTATTAAACTTTGATGGATTCAGGATCAAGCTGAACAGGGTGGTAGACCTCCAGAAGTAGGCTTGATCACCACTCAAGTAGAAAGTAAAAGCGTTCATTCATGTCAGTGGTAACCAACTCTGCTTCTGGAGGTCTTTTCTGCTCAAAAGTAAAAACACAAAACACCTTAGCTAGAACAACAATGCTTAGCTGGAGCAAATGTGGCCACTAAGTATTGAAATCAAACTTCTGTTGGTAGATCTCTAGAATGAGGTGGTGACCATTTCTCAATGGTTTTCTTTTCAGTAAGAGATGATAAAGTTTCAGAATGCATTGTTTTCTGTAGTAAAACAATGGATATTACTAACCTCTTATAAATACCGTAGCACAGATTCAGCCAATATAATGTCTGAGAGTAAAAAGCTTGTTTATCTCTATTTACACTGATGACCTAAAGTCTATTATTTCACCTGATTCCACACTAGAGTTACAAAAAGGCTAATCTCAGTACATCGTTTTCACAAGAAATGTTTTATTATGCAAATTGTTAAAGAAAATGATCATTAGATTTGACTGAGTTGAATGGGAAAACACACTTCTGTCCATTAATTAGCAGCTGGCAGCAGTCTGCCTGGATATAAAGGGTCATTATTTCAGCACAAAGGAAGTGGGCTATCATTATGCCGCAAAGACGCGTTAGTAAACAGACCACCTCTCTTATTCAGATCTGTTTTTCACATTGTCATATGTTTTGTTGTAATTGTATTTTAACAAAAGTAAGTGACTCATTTGTAATTTCCACTATTTTCTAGCAGTGTTCTATAAATGATGCATCTCTTCCTTCTAAATAAGAGCAAATAAAAGATCAGGTGCATCCAAAACTGTTTTCATGTCAAATAGTCTAGGCTTAAATAAACAACTAGTTTGGGAGGTTTTAGTGTTATACTACTACTAAGGGGGTTTAATGCAATAGAACATCTGTATCTCATATTCTAGTATACAGTACAGTTATTAAAGTTAAATAATTCTATAGTGTACAGGAGCCTCGTTTAAGGGTTTTTTATGGATCACTAGTATGTAGGTGTGTTAGAGGTTGTACACATATTAAAATCTCCTATTCTGGTGTATAAGAGCATTTACTAAGGTTGTTTATAGATTAATATCTACTGAATAGGAGTGTCTCCAGAGGTGGTTTATGGACGTATATCTCCTGTGGTGTTTATCAAGTGTTATTTAAAGGCAAATAGCTCAGATTCTAATGTAAAGGAATGTTTATTAAGACTCTGATTCTAGTCCATAGTAGAATTTACTGAGGGTGTATGTGGAGTACTATCTCATATGTCTCGTATGTAGGGGTGTTAATTGAGTGTAGTTTATGGGCTCCTATCTATATTTTAGTGTGTGAGTGTTTGTTGAAGCTACTTAATGGCTAATATCTCCTATTCTAGAGAATATAATTGTATATTAAGGTTTATCAAAGAATACATCCTTTTTTATTATAGAATTCTTTCTCAATTATGGATAACGAATCATAAGATGGTATTTTATATGCATATGGCATTACCCTTTGTTGTGTTTGCCATAATATGGTGTACATGCCCCGTAGTGTTGAAGTAGGTTGTGTAGACTAAGCAAAATATGTTAAATAAGCAATATAGCTCCAGTAGCAGGTGGTTGTGACATCAAGAGTGAGCTGAAGGTCCAAATTAACTCATATTGTCACTGTCCAATAAAAAACATATGTTTTTGTATGTACAATGATTGTTAATTTACAACATCATTGGAACACGGCAGCTGTCGTTTACATTGTATGAAAATTTTATAATGAATGGACCAATAGAATTGCTCCAAAATTACTTGGAAGAAATTCTGGTTCCATTGATTTGCAGTGAAAGTGAAGGAGGTTGCGATTTTGGAGATTTTTTACTATTTAGACAGTGTTGATAGACCAATCAGCTCTTTCAACTTCAGCTAGAGCATGACATTACCCACACTACTTTAAGTCGTACATGTCTTAACAGCCAGGGTTTTCTTTCATATAGCTCTCCAAACTTTAACACACATCTCACATATACAAAAACGGTTCTCCAAAGAACCATCGATGAAAGGGTTCTTTAGGGAACAAAAATTATACCTTATTTTGCACCATTTTCAGTGTTGAAGTGACAGTTCACACCAGATTAAATACTCTTCTGGAACCTCGACCAGCCTGTTTTGTCATTGATCAATATCCACTCACAAGTAGGTAGATTAATTATTTCCCTTTTTATCAGCCCCCTGTATTAAAGAGTGATTTGTTAAATAATTTCTTGAATGGCACTAAGTGGTGGATATTTAAAGTTCCTATTAATTCCGGGAGTAGTTCATCACTGCTGACATTTCATTCTCTCCAGCTGATTATCCAGCAAGCTTTGTTCAAAAATATTTAAGTCTCACGTGCGGCGTGACAGCATCCCACAGCCTGTGCCTATAAATAGCCCTGCGTGTGTGCCATTTGGAGGACTGGAAATATGTTAAATATGGCTTGCTGAATGTTTATAGAGCCTCTGCTCCACCATATCAAGAGGGATCCTTGTTGTTTACTGGCCCTGGCACATTTGCTCAATGGAAAAAAGGCCTGAACTACTAGAAGAACAGAACTGGCAAAGTATGAAGCAATTATTTCAAGAAGAAAACGCTTTTTTACATCATTGTGGGCTACAAAGCTGTTCCACTTAGAATTTGCCGGGTGCATATTCGAGCAGTCTCACTATTCCAGTGTTATAGATGCGTGCGAGAGAAAGCTCATTAGCAATACTTGTTCTTAATTTAAATTGTAACATAATAAATATAATCAGATCACAGGCTGAATGTAAGACAATATATTAGTTGTTAGGTTTAATTCTACTGGTTGTAGATGCTCTTGGGAGTAGGCCTTCATCCAACTTTGTAAATAATACAGCATATATGAGAGAGTCCTGAAGAAAAGACAGATCTAGTCTATGAGGAATAAAATACTGAAAGGTCAGGGGTGTCAAAATACATATAAAGACAGACTACATGGAAGACAAACAGATGATTTCTCTAAACACCATGCCTGGACATGTAACCTTGTATTAAAGCCCACCACATTGCACCGTGGCGTCTGATCCACTCACACCAGCACAACACACACTAACACTAACCACTTCAGTGCACCTTTATGGTTTGTGAAGCTGTTAAAATGCAGAAGGAGTTTAGAAACTAGGTTGGAGTACCTGCTAGCTCAGTGACTATATCTGCCAGTACAGTTTGCAGCAGTTTAGCCCCGAGCATTCACACAGAAGGTATAAGAAGTGTTTAAGCCGTGTTGTGTTTTATGAGGAGCCGCTCTACAGTGCAGCTCATCAGATACACCACAGAACCGTCTTAAAGTTGCCATGGACTGCATTTCTTTCAGCATTGTTCTCTGAAGTCTACGTAAAAGGTATGTGACTTTGTTAGGGGTGGAAAACATCCAGATGCAGTTTCACACGTCGATTCGCAAGCTTATGATTTTTCCCTAGAATAAAACAAGCTGTTGCTTTTTTCGCTCATGAATAGTTTGAGCTCTGCTCCAATTTGCAGCTGTACACTGAGGTTTACAGTGAGATGCACTGACAATCACATGGAAAAAACATATGAAAATAGACCCGGGCAGGAAAACATAACGAAATATAATCAACACAAAGGTGAAGTTGTTACTCACTATGGAACTCTCAGATGTTTATGATGATCTGACATTAATTATCAGACAGTGAATACAGTCACACAGCATGGTTGCTTCTCACAGGTTGAATTGCAACAGGAGTTGTGATCCTGGTTAAGACAGAACTGCTTCTCTATTCTCCTGTCTTTACTGTGTGAAACCTTGACATTGTCCAAGGTTTGAGAAACTGTTCGGAATGTAATGTGTAGAAAAAACTAACAGCTTTGAGTTAACGTTGTCCAAGATCTTGGCAAAGATGTGGGAGCTGAAGTTGGCTTCCTATTCGCCAGCTTGTCTTTGCACATTTCTACCTTAAAGGATGCCACGGTTACATTCTTGAGGGTGAACAGGCTGTATGTAGTATTTAAGGTGGAACTGAACGTTTGGTTAAGAAGCTGGTGAATAGGAAGCTGACATTAGCTTTGTTTAAAAATGAACATCAACATCAGTGTCTCAGGAGGGGGATGAAAAGTGCTGCCATCCCATTCACAACCTGCACAGGTACATTTAATCTGCCATTTCAGTTGCTGTTGTGTTACAGTGTGGGGGCTGGCCTATATGCATTTTGGGGGCTTGTTTTTCAGTGGAGGTAGGACGGTTATTTTAGGATTATGGAATCAGTTCTTTTTTCTACCCTCCTTTATAAGTGCAGGACTTGTGTTTAAAGGAGACGGCAGGTGATTCAGGTTGTCAGTATGTTAGTTCTATGTACCAAACTCTCTTTATTAAACTGCAGCAATGTATGCATGTTTAATCTTTAAAGAGGAATTTTACTGATTTTTTTTTTATATATGTGTAACCAGAGTGGTTCTAGTGGCTCTAGAAGCTCTCTCACAGAAAGTTATTATATTAAATAGAAACTGAAAATGCCTGACATGTTGTTAACAGCAAATGTAGTTTTTGGCCTAAAACTATTTTTTATAATACATTCATGGCAACAAGGTACAGGTGCTACATAGTAAGGCAAAAACATTATTAGTACATTATTTATTAGACTATTTTTTAACACTATCTACTTTTTTTTTTTAGTTTTTGCATCATTTGAACTTAAATATTTCATTGAATATATCATTTGAATATTTCATGATGACATATAAATGGCTCTAAAATTGCTTTGAAAATATAAATCAGAAACTTACATGGGAATTAAAGAGAGTTTATGACCTCCGCTGTGAAGATATCATTTTAGAGATACCTGTTTTCATTTGGACAGTACACACAAAAGATGGAATTTTATTTAAAGGAATTTATATTTATTGTTTAATTTAAGGCTGGAAAATGGATGAAAATGATTAATGACTAATTTCTAGTAAAGATAAATAAATATAAGAACATAAAGTAGAGTATGGTTCCTTTTATCCTCCAGTGAAAATAACATGTAAAAAAATAGATTAGGAATGTGTGATAGCTATTTAAAGAACCATCAATCCGAACTCCATAGAAGCTTTTCTGCTTGTTTTGTGTTATGAAGAGTGTATGAGATGTGTCGGTTTTCAGCTTTGGCTAGGAGAGAGCGTTCAGTGTAGCAAGTACGTGATGCCAGCGTTCCAGATGCCCACACTCTGGCACGGTGGTCCTGGTGTTTAGTGAGGTTAATGCTTGCTGACTTCACATAAATGTCTCTTCTTCCAGCAGGGAATATGTCAGCCAAGCCAGCATCACGTTTTATTCTTAGCTGCTTGCCTCTGGTGTCTTTCTCTCCCGCCCCCCAACCCCTCCTTACTTTTGCTCCCACTCCCCCCACCTCCTTTTCCCTCATTCTTTCTTTCTCGTTCTGCTCCTTTTCTTCACTCCTCCTCACTCCCTTGATGATTCACATGTATCTGATGCTTGACTGAACTTACTTCCTCTGAATGAGATTAACCTCATAGGCTCTGACTTGTGAAAACGCCTCCCTCAGCCGGTGGGACTTCATGTTAAAGCCTTGCAGAATAAGAACAAGCAGAAGAACACGCTAAATATTTCCTGTCTGCTTTCCCTGCATGCTTTTCCATCGTGCTGTTCCTGTTCTGCCCTCCCCCATTCTTCTTTCTTTTCTCTTTCCAATTCAGACAGCTTCCTTTTTCCTACTCACTGTCAACAACTGTTATCTCCCAAGACATCAGATTCCAAAAAACACACTTTATATCACCTTGCTGTGCCGAAAACGCCTTTCTCAGTGTAGAGACTGCAGCCTGCAGCCTACACCATTAAACTTGATGAAAAAAACAATTATTTGCACTACACTACTAGTGTGTACTAAACTGCTAGTCAAATGCTTGGGCACATTAAATGTTACTGATTTTATTTTTATATTTTTATATATATTTATTTATTTATCTTTTTTTTTTAAATAGTAAGGAAAACACTATGAAGTAGTTCAGATTAAATAATGAAATGAAAAGTCAGAAACGCAGCCCTTTAAGTATAACAGGGCTGTTTAGACGCCTCTCTCTGCCAGAGACACAGCTGATTGACTCAAATGCATTACATTTACAACATTTGGCAGACACTCTTATCTAGAGTGACTTACAATTTGATCATTTTGCAGCGGTAGGCAGGCAAAGGTAGTGTTAAGGCTCATTCATCCTCCCTTTATGCAAGTAAATGAATAGATCCATTTTAAACATAACCATCGTTGCCAGCATGCTTCTATGTGTCCTTTACGTTGGCAGCGATGTTGAGCAATGCATCTACTAGAGGAAAAGTTACAAGATAAAAGTTTCTAATCTTCTGACGGCTGCTCTGAAGCATCCATTTGTCCCTGCATCCCAGCGATGTAACATCATATAAATGTTTCATTGTTTGCCAGAGTGACTTCTTTGCCATGTCCATATGGCAGTGGTCATGTTTTGCTTGAGCTACACAGCTCCCATGACTTCCAGCGACACTGCTTTATTCCATTTCTGTGAGCTTCCTAGAGATGTGCAAATATAGACAAAATGAACCCAAAGTATGGACAGAAGGCTTTGTCCATATCCATATTCTTTAATGCTAAGCATAAATGAGCCTTAAGAGTCTTGCCCAAGAACTCTTATTGGTATAGTGTAGAGTGCTCACCTAAGCAGAGAATTGAAGCCCAGTCCATGCAGTCCATGGCAGAGATGTTACCCACTACACTATACCAGCCATGGCTTTGGGCAAATGTTTTTTTCCAGAGCTTCTTACAATTTGATCAGTTTAGAGATGTAGGCAAATGTAGTTTTAGGACTTTTGCCCAGGGACTTTGATTGCTGTAGTGTGGAGTGGTTGTCCAGGTTGGGGATAGAACCCCAGCTCTGCGGTGAGTAGAGACGTTACCCACTACACTCTTGCGAACAAATGCATTAATTCAACTAAAAAGAAATACTTTTGCGATGGTATAACTCTACTCTTTCCAACTCCATCCATCATCTGTCGCTTAATCCCGCTAGTCAGGGTCACAGGTGGACTGTAGCCAATACCAGCGCCATCGGGAGAAGGCCAGGTACACCATAGACAGTTCGCCAGTCCATCGCATGGCCACTCACTCACGCACTTACTCCTACAGTGATTGGTTAACCTATTATGCATGTCTTTGCACATGTGGGAAGAAACCGGAGTACTTGGAGGAAACCCACTCAAGCACTCAAACTCCACACAGAACGGCCAGTACCTGGAATCAAACCTGGACCGCCTTGCTATGGAGGTAACGGTGCCAACCATTACACCACCATGTTCTCTCCATGTTCGTATAAGTCACTCAATATTGTTTAAACCAAAACTATGGTGTGCATATGCTGCTGCAGGTCATCTCGTAAACCCTGAACTAAACTTAAAAGTCAGAGATGTTGGGTTGGATTTACTGGGTTGGAGTTATTTAGACTACGTCATATTTCACAGCATATAAATGTCACATGCACAAGAAAGTTTTGCTTGATGTTTAGTTCTCTTATACTGCTGAAGATATGACAATAATAAACCATCCCCTCAGCAGACGCATCCTTCCCCAAGACTGAGTTCTCTTTGAATGTTTTTTTAACACGCCCATTAATCATCAGACTCATCTGCTCAGGGAAAGAGGTACGAAGCACAACTCATGTTACAAAAGGTACTTTCACACATAGTATGCAACTACACAGTTTCACTAGAGGTCTCCAATTCTTTTAAACTTTAGTTTCAAAACAAACTTTAGCATTTTTGATGCAAATTTAAACATAACCATCTTTTTAATTTTTTGTATTTATCTTTGAAACAACTTTGACACTTTGAAGCGAATCTTTTAGGTCAAAATGTATTTATAAAAACTGAACAACATGCAACCAAGTGTGCAATCTAGTCCAGCTGGTCAACCACCTGGACCATTTTAGACCTGCAAGAATGTAGCACAAAATCTGGTCTAAGCTAGGATTTTCAGAGTTAATAGAGTATTACAGGGGTATATACTTTCATACATAATCACTTGTAACAGTTGTAACATTAAAGTACATTCAAGAAAATCTTGGCAAGTGAAGTGATCTTAAATCTAGTCAATGCATCTGATATTTCTTGGTCATTAACATAAACAGTGCAGGTGTACTGCAGGCTTTGACACTATATAAAAATGATAATAAAAATTGCACTCAAACACATACATCTTTATGTTCAAATAATTTTTTCTTTATCATTTGTTTACTTATTATCACTTCTAACAGAAACCGTCCATCCTGACGCAGAAACCCCACTAACTATTGTAATAAATACATGTGATAATTATTTAGTAATCTTAGCTCCTTCTCCAGAGATTGCAGGAGCAGCAGTGGACTGAAGAAGATGGCAAGAGAAGGAAAAAATAATAATTTTTATTTTATTTATTATATGAAGGAAACTGGCAGTCAGTATAAGGGAGGAACAGTGTAAATAAGGTAAAAAAAATTTTTTTGATTTACAAAGATGTATTATAAATATATTGTTTTCAGAATATGTTATTTTCTAAGTATTATAATGCAATACAATAATGTAAATAAAACAGAATGCAATAATCTTTATTCTACATTTAGTTTTATTGAAACTGGGATTCTGTTATTCCCGTTTTGAATGTGAGGCCAGCAATATGTTCTAAAAAAGTTGGGACAGAATCAAGTTTACTACTGTCACTGTCAAGCATCTTTTAAACAGTACTCTGTAAGCATTTGGATACAAAGGATACAGATTGCTGTCATTTTAAAAATTAAATGTTTTTAAATTTTTGCTTCTTTTAGGATTTCAACAGTTCCAGACATATTTTTCGTTTTATAACACAGCAAATGTTTTCTACGGCTTTTCTAGATATTGTTCAAATCTGATTTCTTCTTTGCATGGTAGGAGTTTAACTTGTATGTGTAGATGCAGCGACGGTTGTTTTTAATGCAGTGCTGTCTGAGGATCCAAAGATCAAACCCATCTACTGGTGGGTTTTGTCTCTTTGTCCCATCTACTGGTGGGTTTTGTCTCTTTGTCCCATCTACTAGTGGGTTTTGTTCCCTGGATCCTCTAAATCTTTTAATGATATGAGTTTTTTATGTTGAGAACTTCTTAAATTGTTGCACTATTAGCTGGTGCAGTCGTTTATACAGTGGTGGTGAACTTTTCCCCATCTGTACTTCTGAAAAACTCTGGGATGCTCTTTTTATACCAAGTCACGTTACTAACCTGGATTAGGATTACACAACTTTGTTTGTTGCTGGCGGTAATTCAAAACAGGCAGTTTAAACATCTGATATGTTGCCTTTGGGCTATTTTTAATTAAATATAGGGTTTAAATGATTTGTACAACTTTCTGCTTTTCTTTACACTTAGAACATCATCCCATTTCTTTTTTAAAAACAGGGTTGTACACAATGTATTCAGTACTTATACTTATCAAAAAAATCCAATCCCTGCAGAAGAGGACAGTAGACTGAGCTCATCTCAGCTCCATCTTTTCCTAAAGAAACAGAAAACTTTGTAATTGTTTATTTACACACTGGACAAACACTTTTGGCTAAGGAGATACCCAGTTTCTATAGTTATTCTATAATACTAATACTGATTATTCATGTTTAGCGGGCACATGTTTTCACTGCTAGTCTTTATTTTAGTAATACTTTTGGATAATAAGCCTGGTCAAAGTATAAAATAGCCATTCTACTGTTATTTACTGTGAATACTAGCAGCCAGCGGTTTACTGTAATTGTACAGTATTGGTTTTACATTGCAGATTGATGGCATTTTCACTTGCCAGGATATCTTTTTATGCAGTGTGGCTGATGGGAGCTGGAAAATGGCTTAAAGAACAATCAGATTAAATGAACATCACAGAGAAATCATGCTCCACGATCACACACAGCTTGCAAAGTGCTTTACGGTGTTTGCATTCGCATTTGTTTAGGGGACATTAGTTCTGGTAATTTCACAGTGACTAATGAAACCACAGAACAGAAGACGTAACGGCTTGTTGGTTCCATATAGGCATATACGCTAAAGACCAATTCTCAAACTGTACTTTCACCTCACAGAGCAATGCACAGTTACAGTTTAATGAAGGGTGAAACAGAGGCTAAAATCCCGTCCTGTGTCATTACTGTGCAGAATAAATAAAAAAAGGTAATCTCTGCCTAGTTTATAGAGTGGAATATGAGATGCGATAAAGCCTCTAACTGAGTGAGCGCCTGAAGCCACTGCTGCTTGGGCTTCCTGTGCAGCAGCTGCATTACTCTGTGGAGAATTCAGTGTGGGTGTAGACTGCTTAATTAGTTTTGCCATTTAATTTAAAGCTCATGGAAATTGCCTCCATAACATAAGTCCACTTTTAAATATTCATAATAAAACTGGACTAATAAGTGGACTGGCCGAAAGCAATTCATCCACATTAATTGAGATTTTTTCTTTTGGTGTTTTCTTTTTTTTTTTTTAATCCCTTTAACGGAATCTGGATTAAACGTGTTTAGAGCTGAGTGAGTTCACACCTTAATGTGGGGCTGAACATCTGTGTGGGGTTAAATTTATCTGAGGCCTTCTCTCTAAAGCCTGGGGACTCGTGTGTGTGTGAGGGGGATGTAAATGTGATGCCACACCATATAAAAAGAAGGTAAAGCATAAATAGATTAAGCCCCCAGGTTCTGCACGGGCTCGCTCTAGCACGGCCCAATTAACCTGTCACGCAGCACTTTACACTGGACTAAAAATACATTCTGATAAATGAAATATGACTGCTGCTCATTCTAAATAATGCAGCATCTGGTTAAAGGGGAGTCCATTCAAACTGCACTTTCTGCGCTCCTCTAAGTGTGTAGTCATTTATTCCATTCTTGGGAAGCACAATACATGTACGTACACGAATTGTGGACATTTAATGTGGACAAATGGAGTGAAGTTGCATTAAAAAACAGTAAGGGAACATTTAATTGGAGGCAACAGAACTCCAATGAAGACAACAGAACAGGAATATTAACATAAATTAGTTCAATGAAGTAAGACAATATATATATATATATATATATATATATATATGTGGTCTAACTTCAACTAATTTCATGGACAATATGGGTATATATATTTTTCTTGATTTTCAGTTTTCTACATACAATATATATATATATCAAGAAAATCTGAAAATCATTTTTCTGAAAATCATTTTTCTGAAAATCAAGAAAAATGAACGATACAACTATATGTATATATATATATATATATATATATATATATATATATATATATATATATATATATATATATATATATATATATATATACATATAGTTGTATCGTTCATTTTTCTTGATTTTCAGTTTTCTACATCATTTGAACACGCCAATGGTCGTTTACATTGTGTAAAAATGTTATGATGAATGGACCAATAGAAGTGCTCAAAAACAAAACAAAAAAATATAACAAAATTCTGGTTCCATTGACTTACACTAAAAGTAAAGTAGTTTTCTCTTGTAAAGTTGCAATTTTAGACATACTTTTTTTTCATTGGACAGCGATGATATATATAATTAAAAAAAATCCCAGTTTGTATTAGCAAGAAAAGTAATCAGGATGCATTAGGCAAAAACAAATTAACAAAAACATCACCACAAAAATAATAACAGCTAAGTATAATACCAAACATTTTAGTATTTAATGTGTTTACGTGTCTTTATTACCTCTGCCCTTCATTTCAGCAAACGTTTTGCAAAACTCTTCAGGGATATTTTTCCACATATCCAAAGTTAAGATGGTTGCATCTTCTGCTTGTTTTCCCAATTACAAATTTACACTCATTACCCCTAGAAACCTTCTCAAATGCCCAGTTTTGGTGTTTAGGTGCAATTTTTCTACCTTTTGTCTATTTCTTTTTCTTAGTAACGGCTTCTTTCAGCTAGATTGTCTTCTCACAGCGGATGGGTGGACAATAAAAAAACCTGTTTATTTTTCAGGTCTGAATCAGGCTAGAGCTCAATATTATATATCTTAAATATGTTTATCTTCATGCGTCTTGTTTATCAAGATTGTATCAAGATACCACTTCATGAGGTGCATCTGAGACACGTAGCCATGTAGAGGTGTAAACTGATCCATCTCTCTATGACACATTCTACATCCGAAACCCCTCCCAGTTCAAGTGAAACTCCTCTCCAAGTATGTCACTGGGCATGTGATCTGTGTCTGTGAGAAAGATAGTCATGGAGGATGAACATGGCTGAGGACCAGACGAGACGAAATGCTTAATGGTAATATGGACAGACACTACGGTGCTAAACAAACTGCAGACAATAGATACTGAATGGATAAACAGCTGGTATATGGTTGCTATGAAATGAGTGGAATTGCCAAGTCTGTTCCACATAGTAATCGATTTCAGTCCAACAAACTTTTACTACCAAGTGTAAATACATGTGGCAATCCAAATACTGGTGACATGAGGTCAGTCACATGAGAGTCATTTCCCTATGTTTTAAAATCTTTTTTAGGAGTTTTAAGAAGTTTTATTTTTTCATATTGATTAAATTTGATATTGATTAAATATCTGCTTTAGTCATTTAAGATGCACATTGGCGTAGGAACCCAGGGGGTGGGGGGGTGGGGGTGTGTCCTACCCAATACCAGAAACAAGTAGATTTGTCCCACCCAAAAATTAAACCACAGAAAAGCAGAAACTGTTTAAAAACACTTAAATTTTAAAGCTTGTTTTGTCAGCGTTCATAGTGTTTGTTGTTAGCAACGGGCTCTGGTTGTTAGGTGGTCTTTCACTTTGTTAAGGCTTGTGTTGAGATGCCTGTTCAGAAATATCCTGCAGTCAGGAGCTTCAGTGATGAGAGCAATAAACAGTAACGATGACCATATATATTGCAATAAAACGGCTTTAGTATAATGTTGTTATGGTAACAGACTAGGAGGGTTTGGGTTAGCTAACGTTTATATTAAGTTTTGTCAAAAAGCACTCTGAAACGTAAAGTTACATTACTCTCTGGCCTCGTCCCAAACTGCACACTGCTACTACAGAACAGAAATAAATTAATAAATAAAAGGACACCACTGTTGCCAGTAGTGCAGTATGTAATGTTTGGGACACAGCCTAACATTAATGTTAGTCTTGTCTAGTCAGGTAACATACATTGTTTTTCATTTCAGCAATATGCCAACCAAAGAAAATAATATATTTTTTAGTTATATGTATATATAATCCAGACATTGCATGTATAATTTGAAAGTTTTCTAACAACAGTACCATGTAATGTGGAGTATCTTGTTTAGTTTTTAAAGTGGCCTTTAATTGGATCTAATAATAAACAGAAGTACAGATAATATTGCATTTTGTTGATTTATTTGTAATTTACTGTAATTCCACAAATGTTGTTCTACGTCACTACATACAGTGATTTACTACCTTACCTATAGTGGAATCAGCTTATAGGTCATATTTAGTGGATAGGGTGGGCTTTGATTCATATTAGCAAATGTGTCCCCCCCAATGTCAAACCCGCTCCTATGCCCTTGAAGATGCACACGAGAAACCCACTGGGCAGGCAAGGCGAGTTTGGATAGTAACTTGTAGATATTAGTGTCTTTTTGAAGGGGAACATAATATCAGCGACTTCTTTTGGAAAAAGAGCTTTTGTTGGGAGCTGTAACTTGTTGATTTAAGGAGAGATTGAAAGCAGCAGGAAAGAGCAGAAAAGTAAAGAACGGACACATTAAACACTAATAGATTTGATACCTACATTTAGTGGTGGAGAGTTTTGTTCTGTAAAGTATATGTTTCCTGTCTCATTTTTCGCTTTGACAGAGAAAAATGACTCACAAAGAGCTTGAGTGAAGGCAACTAGCTATTTAGCCCAATGAGTCATGCTCAATTTTGCAATAACACTTTGGTAAATACAGTGTACAAGAATTTCCCTGACTCAAAACACATATTAAAATATATACTGGATACAAAATATCAAATAAAAATTTCCAATTGCTGATTTTAACCATGCATTCCTAGTTGGTCATATGTTCATTCAGTTATTCAGCTACTTTGTACCCGTTTGGAGGTTGTACTGTGCTCCTTGTCATTAACCACGTGGATTTTGTACATGTAGTAGGTTCCCAAAGGATAAGAGCGAGAACTAGTAGTAGTTGTTGACAACAGCCCAAAGGTGCATTATGTAGCTTGTTCCTGGATCCAAACACTTCAGCTCTCAGGACACACTCATTTCTAGGCACTCTCGAGATGTCAGGCCACGCCGCTCTCAAGTCAAAGATGCATTTGAAGAACGTTCGGTTCCGCAAGACCAAAGAGATTTGTGCAGCTGCCTTATGATTATTGCCACATGGCTTTAAGTGAAATTATGAGCACTGACATACTGCACACTGCCCTTATTTACTTGTTTTGAAGAGTGTGAAATGCAATTAATTATCATTATAACAAGAAGATTCTGTTTTAAAATGTTCTTTTTCCTTTTATTTTTTTAAAGTCTGTGAAAAGTCTTATTGTAGAGCTGACTAATAAAATGACTTCACCTAAAGTCTGTACAGAGAGCTTATAAGTGTTCATTGGAGTTTGTGAGGTATTGTGCACTTACAGAATCATTTTTGTTTTGAAGATACATCAAAAAATACATACGTTACAGTGGAGGCCTCACTGTGGATCTTCAAAAACTATTATATAGATGAACATGATCTTTGTTATTAAGCTTTATCATATTTGTCTCACTAATAATGTTAAGAATAGGAGAAATCTATACATTGTACCATGTTTTGTCACTTGCTATGAAGCTGTGTGTGAGGCTGAATATTTATGTACAGTTACAAAGTCTTATGTCAAACAATATAAAACATTATGAACGCTTCATAGATCTTTATGAATGCACTACAAATGCATTATGGATAACTGTTTAATAGAAAGAGGGACACATTTACTTCAAAACAATTGGAATGTAAAGGCTCACCATGCTGTAAAGTTCAGGGGTGTGATAGTTTTACTCTTTGTGTTTTGACAGTGACATGATTTTTTTTATATTCAAATGTATTTAAAAATGTACTATATATTAAATTAATGATTCACTGTTACTGTTTAAAGAAGCAAAAAAATATATAAAATGATGAAAAATATTTTAAGAATTTACAACTTTTGCAGGTCAGGTTTGCGTTCAGGTTTGGAACAGACACTTCCTAACAGAAAGCAGCTTATAAATTATGATTTTGTGTATGTTTATTTTATTAGTACACTGCCAGGCCAAAACATTTAATTGCACACCCTAACTTCACTGAGCTTAGATCACGTTGCACATTCACTGTGGAATTGTTTTGATGTTGTTTCATGTAAAAATGGTTCCTCATGCTCCCTGAACCAGGCATACATTCTAGGCTTGATCCTGAAATATGTCCGTGCAGTCAGGGAGCAAAAAATCAATTGATGGAAAAACCTGGTTATTCAATACATTCAAATAGTCAGCTGAATTCAGATCTCAGCTTTAGTGCCACAGACCATTACTGAGCTGAGAATTGGAGCAACCTCAGAAACACTGCCTCCAGAGGCATATACAGTGGGCCCTATGCATTAAGGGTGCTTCGCTTCACGCACTTCCTTTCTGACCCTGAGATTTCCATCGCTCTGGAAGAAGGTCAGTGTAGACTCATCAGACCACATGATCTTTTTTTCATTGCTTCAGAGTCTAATCTTAATGCGTCTTGGCAAAGTGTGGCAAAGTTTTCTCTGATTAGCCTCACAAACAAGTGGTTTTCTTATGACCACACAGCTGTTTAGTCCCAATCCTGAGTTCTCATTGCACGTTGTGCTCTTATTATCACTACTGTCAATGTTTTTGCCATTCAGCTTTACCAAGCATTTAACTGATGTCTGATCACAGCCATTCAGGATTTTTTTACCACAGCATTTCTTCTGCAGAGTTGATGGTTCTGCACCACGACACCCCCCAAATCCTGTGAACGGTTAATAAACCGATTCCTGTCATTTCAGCATCTCCTCAGATGTTTTCATTGCTCCATGCAAATCAATAATTTGACACGTTTAAAACATAGTAACATCTTTTCCACAACTACAGGATACATCTTCCCACATGGTTATTTAAGCAATGCGAAACTGCTCACTGCATCAGTTAGGGTTACATGAGCAGTTGCCAGCTGAAACATATTAATCACTGCAGTAATTATTCAATCAAAAGCTCATATATATTTGCTTATTTATATGCAAATGGCGACTTTTTGTACTTTCATTAATGTCTTTAACGTCATTTAAATAAATGAGAACATAATCTTTGTAAATATCTAAGCTCTGAATATGTCTGTGGCACTGCATTGCTCTATACACAGCAGGCACATCACGTCCTCAGTAAAAATTAAAATGCAATTGAACTGTAATACATTTTGTTTTAGTCCTGCCATTATTTTTATTATTTTCAGCGATTAATAGTTTTTATACTAACCTACTAATGTTTATGGATCAGTCAAGATGCTAAACAGCAAATCCAGAGGTGCATTAACTGTGTATCATTATTATGAAGTTAATAATAAAATTTCCAGTATTTAAAAATCTTATGAACTTGTTTTACTTAACACGTATGTGTAATAAGCCTGTTTTTTCTCTGGCAGGCTATCTCACATTACCAGCATCATTTTACTGTGACATACACTGGACTACAGTCAACTGCCATCACATTCCATCTTAATTCACACCAAACAAGCATCATGATACAACATAATGCCAGGAAAAATGACACAGTTGGCACACAGCCTTAATGGTGCCTATTGCAATAGGTTCATTGTCTCGAGGGTATATGCAGGTGCAGGTAGCCTTTTGAACACTGTCCTAAAATAAAATGCTACATAAAATTTGCAAGATTATAAATACTAAAACAAAAATAGATTTCAATGTTCCTCCAATCACACGTGTGTATATTTATTTTAGATATCGCAGGAAACTTCCAAAATATAAATCAATTTGTGATGAAAGGTGAGATTCCATTATACACCGAACACTAAAGAAACCTACAGGAATGTAATCATTGTGAGCTCAGAGATTTATATTCAACCTCAGTTTGTTCAAATACAAGTCTGCAGGGCAAATAAGCAGGCTATGACATTCAGCTTATGAACCTCAATGATAAACAGCTGCGTTGGAAGTCACCTTTATTTGCTTAATATTTAACCATGCAGGTCTTTGTGTAAAGGTAGAACAGATGGTGAGGACTGACACGGATTCTGAATAATTCATTCTGATCATGCACAAAGAATGAATAGCATCACTTATGTTGTTTATTAGCAGGAAATCGTTGATAAAATGTAAAGCGTTCAGTTTAGACAAAAACAATAAACATTGTTTACTATTAGCAGCAGAGCCAGATATTCCTACACCTGCTGAACTCTGTTTACTGAGCTGTGGAAATATTGAATTTTCAAAGCACAGTGGAATTACATGAGGAGCTGTTTAGGGCTACGTAAATCTATACTGTTATGGTTTACACAGTAGAACTTGTCAACATGTTATGAAACTTTGGAGGAAGGTTTGGTCATTATTGCAAACCACTGCTCATTAGAGAATGCCTTGGGGTTGTTCTATAGGCAACTCTTATATAAAGCAAGAAAATATAAAGCTCTTTTCTTGCAGTTGCTCCGTGACATACAGTACAGCATTGGGTAGCCAGGGACCTTGTCTAAAACTAATTAGCCTGACAAAAAGTGCATTCATATATATATGAATTTTAAGGTTTTTTTATATTATTTGAACACGCCAATGGCCGGTTACAATTTCAGGACTAACGGATCAATAGAAATGCTCCAAAATAGCTTGGGAAAAATTCTGGTCCCATTGACTTACATTGAAAGTAAAAAAATGTTTCTGGTCTCTCCTGTAAAGAAGCGATATATATATTTGCTTCCAAAACTAGGGTTCAAAAAGTAATTGAAGGCATTTTCACCCAGGTTTTGGGCCAATTGCGCATTTGCTTACAACTGATTGCACAATTCCATACATCTCTTTTCTGTGTGGTTAGCAAAATATTAGGCACTTGCTTCATTGGCTTGCTGCTCTTTGTTACATTTCTTGAAAACAAATATTAAAAATGCACAACAACCCCTTTCCTATCATCATTACAGTCAAAAAGGGAAGTGATGCGATCAAATCAGTTATGCTACAAAATAACACAATTAAAAATAATAATAACTCCAACATGCTGTGCCAGGAACAGCTAGCTTCCACACATACATTACAAGCAAAGAAAGTTGATGTGTGCTGAAAAAAAGGTTGGAACTAAGACTAAGCCCAGCCTTTATCAGCCAGACTAACGTTTGTACTGTTCTATGTTCCTCTGGCACAATACCAACATTGAATCCCAAACATAATTACATTTATAGAAACTGGAAACAAGGGAAATGTTCTTGGATGCCTCTGCCTCATTTCAATTAGCGGCTATAAAACAGCCGAGTTATTCAGTTTATGACTGGCTGCACGCTATAGTAACGTACGTCCATTCTCACTAAGGGGTGAATGAACAAACTGAATGTGTTAAATATAGGGGGTTGGTGGAGGAATTATAAATGCAGGCATTAAAATGAAAAAAGTAGGTCACACCACGCTAGCGGTTTGTTGTATATGCAGATCCGGAGAGTGATTCTCTCCCCAAACCATTTTGAGAGGTTAGAAAGCCTCAAAAGCTAAACACACTTCCTCTGTATGAAACCCCTTCTCCCTATCCAAACGCAAACTGTAGATGGTAGTAACTCAATTATGGAACAATAATGTTTTCAGTTCCTCAGAAGACTGAGCCATTGTTCGCCATGCCTTCTCATGGCTTCAGTTATGGAGTGAAAGTTGCTGATAGCAGAATCTTGCCTCTGCAGACTCTCGCTCCCGCATTCACGCACACGCACTCTCGCACACATATGCTGGCCTCGTTTCCTCCACCCAAACGCACATAAACAATAGACTTAACCAATCTGCTGAGGCAGGGACCTGAGGAGGAGGCTCATACAGAAACAGCCATGGCAGGTTTTTCTCTCTAGTGTCTGTCTTCTTTTGGGGGGGGCAGTCACCATGACAAGGCCACATTGTCCACATACACGCAACAACTGTCCAGCAGATCATCATAAAGCCAAGCTGCCATGGGGTTTTGAGTGCACAGTCAGAAATTAACACCAAAAGGAAAAAAAATCAATGGGACTTCAGGAACGTAAAGCCCCTTAACAATCAAACGACCAATCAGGGACACCAGTAAGAGAAAGCTGCCCTTGCTTTGGGTTTTGCACTGTAGAAAGCATAATATTAGCAATCAATCCTGTAAGAAAACCTCATATGGTCATAAAGACAACTTTCTAAACGGGACTAAACACATAGTTAACCCTAATACACTGTACTGTGTAAAAACGCTGTTCATTTCATCAAAGAACATAAAGTGGAAAAGGAAAACAGGAGTTTTGAGGCTTTAAGGTGATTCAAAGTTACAGAGAACCACAACTACCAAAGCTGTCACCATCAGATAACTGTACTTCAAGCTTTCATCTTTGAGAGAGAGGAGAAAATCAATTAAGCCCCACTTGTACTTTAAATATAGAAAAAATCCACTGGGGTCTCTGTCCATCCCTCCACTGTGAAAAGACAGCTCAACACTATGGGTCAAAAGGATGTGCAACTGTTGAGAAGACATTTGCTAATTAAAAGAAATCGCTGCTTGTGTTCTCAGGACAATAGAATGTCCAGCCCAGAGTCCAGACCTAATCATCACTGATTGTGTATGGGATTACTTGGATTACTTGTAAAACCTGAAAGCAAGTCTCTTAAAAATAATACAGGCTGTAATAAAGGCAAAGAGAGGACACATTTATTTATTTACTAATTTAAATCCATTTAAATGCTGATGCTTCTGCACAATTGTATGCATTTTTACTGATACTAAAAAATAAATAACTTATATAATGGACGCTTATGTAATGGTCACTGAGAACGATAGTCTCTGATTTTTCAGTACTACAGAACTGATGGATAGAAATCAGGTTTAAAAACACTGAAGTATTGCTTAAACAAGATTACCAGTGTGCGGTTTAAGGTGCTCCTTAATGGATCCAAGATGAGTGTATATTTAAAATAATTGTCATGCAAGATGAGTGTATATTTAAAATAATTGTCATGCAAGATTAGATATAAAGGTTTAAGAGAGCAGTTGAGTCGCTTGAACTAAAAACATTAAGGTTTATTATTCCGCATGCTGCTACTAGCTTGCGCTGTCATGGTAGCGTTCCTCAGTGTGATGTGGATGGTTCAAGATGTGTTTGTGTTGAGCTGTGCGGGGGGAATAGTAGGGTTTGTGTACCTACTGAGAGTTGTATGCCTGTTGGTGACATGCCCACTTTTACCCTGTGCTCAGTAGCACTGGCTGCGGTTCCCCCTGCTGTCTTATGTAATAAAAGAGCATTGCCCTCTTCTTCTACGCTGATGACACAACATTTTGAAATAATGTTGGCTGGAATCCTCGTTTTAATATCTTTAAGCCATATCCAAAAATGTCCACTACATCTGGCATTGCCAGGGTGATCGTCATGTCTATGCTCTATGTCTGGCTCACTAAAGCACTGCCACAAGTTTAGACTTGATTAAAAATAATGATTACAATCTGAAAGAGTGAGGTTCGAGAAACCGATGAAGGGACAGAACCCAGAATTAACATAGTGAGCGGGCTACAGACCTAAATAGCACCACCCATTCACTGTAAAGGCTTGATTCTGATAATTGGGGCTTTGTTGAGACAAATTCGCATAATAAAAATATTTTAGAGGGCAAAAGTAGAGTGACAGTCTAAAATCTAACCTGTTCTGCAGTGTTGGGGAGCTTAGTTAGCAGGTTAAACATACCACACCACAGCAAAGGCTTGGTTACAACTAACTGATGCTTAAATGACACCCGTGTAAAGGACAGGCCAAGTCAGGCTACTGGTCAAATCAAGTGTGTTCTGTATTTTGTGCACAGAATAAGCAGTTCTGATACTTGTAGCTCTTTGCCAGCACTAAACTGCTATCATGGTTAGTCTTTATTTTAGTGCCAATTATTGGTGAGCTCCCACACCATCAGTCATATAAATGGGGGGAATGTATTTGCTTATCTGTTCAGACTTAAAATAGACATTTGACACGTCACAATTTCTTCAAAATCATTTTAACACAGCACTGTGCTAGAGCTTCTTCACCAGTCCATACAAACCTGATAACCCTGTCCTGAGAAGCAGGCTGTCATCATGAAATGTCATCATGATGAAATCGCAGTAAAAACTCTCTACGGAGGGGACGCCTACAGCACCGCTCATCCTTTAAGCGCTTATTTAATCTTTTCAAGTTCATTAAGAAGAATATGGTGGAGGGGTGGGGCGGGCATGGATTTGAGCTGCTTAAAAAAAAAAAGGTATTGGGAAAGTGGGGAGTAGGTGGGGGGAGTGGGGTATTTAAAGGAACTGTGATCCTTTGTCAAAGCAGTTCAGAGACAAATGCAATTACTTCAGCTTGCTCAGATTTAAAGACACCTTCAGCTTCATACCCAGAAATACTCATGCGTGGGCATGGAAGCAGGTCAACCTAAAGAGCCTATGTCTTGCACTTAAATATAACTTGCCACAATACTGGGCAAGATGCACACGATGAGTCACAATATGAAAAAATAAGTCCACAATAAGTCTTCTGGGTGAAAATATATTTACACATTTAATTCATTTGCCTTGGGATATACTGGAATTTGGAAAGCTTACAAAGCAACTAATTGGAGGCATCGTCACTGTGCAGTAAGAGCATCTGTAGAACATGTCCATTTGTCCCAGAAATCTGTTTCTGCTCAGGCAGTCCAAGCCATTCAAAAGTTGTTTTTTGGCTGCCAGTACCAAGAGCTGAGTGCAAAACAGCAATGAAAGGGTGCTGTCAGATTTTTTAGAGGCTGGTCTTGACATCACATTCATTAAAAAATATGCCAATTATCATAATGGCCTCCTAATTAAGCACAATTTGTAATACAGAATTAATTTGATGAAACATTGAGAATTGTGGTTTATTGTAATTCCGGAACGTCTGATTACAACAGTGTTCAAGTGGATGAACATCCTCTCTCGGTTCGGCATCTGTACACTGCGAGTCTACTTGAGTTTATTCCAGCAAAACTCACTGACATTTGACAGTTCCAAGACAAACCTGGGGGCATGTTCAATCATGTGGCTTTTAAACAGTACTATGCAGAGACCACCGTTCATTTTTTCTTCCCAGCAACAGAAAATTATATGAAAGCCTTTATACATTTATTCAGTATTTAGCGTCTCAACTCTTTGGCTTTAATACAGCTTCCATTCTTTAACTCTTAGCAGACTTGCTTTCAGTTCTTTAAAAAGAAATATCAAAAGTTCAGTTTTAGAAGTTAAAGTTGAGGCCAGTCCATTGTTCTCATTGTTCTCTGAACATACATACATACATATATATATATATATATATATATATATATATATATATATATATATATATATATACACACATATATATATATACAGTTAGCAATGCGTAGTTATGTAACTACAACTAAAAGAAACATGTTAAAGGCTCAACGTTAAATATGGATATGCACTGAGCCTTCTGTCGATTCTCTGCGTTCATTTCATACATACATTCGTTTTTGGAAAGCTTACGGATACGGACAGGATGGAGCAATACCGCCCGACGCGATCACTTCCACACGGACACAACGAAGAACGAAGAACAAAGAAGAAGAGACACAACGGACTTTCTAAAGAGAGGTTCTGCATGTTCATTAGAAATCCCCTGACATACCTTCTCCGCGGCTCAGAGACAGTTGTTTTTCTTAGTTTTTTAAGTAAATAAAGAATTACATCAACCATCGCCATGTTTGATTTACTCCGAACTGCCTCTACTGGACGTGGTGCTCAGCAGTGACGACTATATTGCTTTAAATGCATGCAGACGGACTATAAATCAGCCTTTACATGTGGGCGTCTGTGTTTCTGTGTGAAATACTCCCACAACTTCAGATGCACACAGAAGTAGGTGTGGCCATCTCTGGGACGCATTAACGCACGTTAGACTAATCGACGTAATTTTGTAATTGATCACATTGACGCGTCACCCCAGCACTAATATATATATATATATATATATATATATATATATATATATATATATATATATATATATATATATATATATATATATAGAACGAGAGAGAGAGAGAGAGAAAGAGAGAGGGAGGGAGAGAGAGAGGTGGGGGGGTGTCATGTTTTTAGCACAATTTTTTGAATACTAAGTGTGGGGTGTAGAATTATTAAGTATGAGTAAAACATCAAGTATACCTCTGTGTATCCACACTCATTGTCCAGGAGTGTCTAACAGAATGTTATGGACCCTGCTGTGGTATGTAGCCATCAAATATTTCACTCAGGGCATTCTGACACTTTATTAATATATAACATGATACATATAATATGGTTATACAAATTTAAAAGTAACCCTTTAAAAACAAACAAACAGTCTTTCAAAGGAGATATTTGCATTCAACAAAATAACATTTTCTCGTTGGCACAATGGCTGTTTGACTAAACTTAGAAGCTTTGTTGCTTAAAAACTCTAGCTCTGGAATTACAGCTTTTTCTATTAAAATGTTTTGGTGTGTGCTACAGACAGCCTCTTTAAGACTGAGCAGAACCAGAAAGGCGAAACAGGAAGGCGTCCGTGTCAAATTTTAAGTAAAGCCAAATCAAAGTACTTTGTCGAATGCATATTAAGAGTACGTGCATCAGCTTAGTGCCCACTTCGGGAATCATATGGACAGGAGCTGATGGCATTAAATGCACCAAGTAAATACATCTCCTTTATAATAAAATGTTGTAAACATTAATATTGGCAAATGCATCTTTGAAGAAGAAAATGTATTTCCCCTGCTTGTTTAAATACACTGTTTATACCTTTATTACTGTACAGCATTATTTTGTGTGGTTTACTGTTATCATCTAGAACTTGAGAACTGAGATGGGTATTTGGTATGTAATTGGTTCACAGTGTCCCAAGTCTTCTTAAGCTTTCATACCGAGTCTACTTTTACTTGGTTATTGTTTGTCATTAAAGGGGATGGCTTGCTTTTGATCCTGTCCACAGCCTCGTTCGAGCTCTCCGGGAAGAACATCCTAGCAGTGCAAAATGAGATAATGATTTTTTTGTACTCTCTTCTAAAGTTCTGATTGAGAAGTCCGTAGACAATTGCGTTAAGGCAGCTGTTGAAGTAGGCCATAAAGTAACTGGATACAAAAAACCACTCGGGGATGAGCGGCGCAATCCGCTCCGGGTCCACAGCTACGGCCAGGCCGATGAAGTTTAGGGGTGCCCAGCAAACGGCGAAAAGCACAAACACCACGAACATGGTGACGAAGTTCCTCACGTCATGGGGCGACAGCTTGGGCCGGAACTCGGGCTTGACGCGCCGCCGCACCTGGATGACCAGGATCCAAATCCTCAGGTAGCAGTAGGTGACAATCAAGATGGGAAGGAGGAAATGGAAGAAGACCACAGCGATGGTGTAGGCCGAACTGGCCGACTGCGCGAACGTGCACGAGTAAACTCTGGGGTCATACTGCAGCGAGCCCACAAAAAAGTTTGGCACTATAGCCACCACAGTCAGTATCCAGATAAGAAGCACGTAGCACAGGGAGTTTTTATCACTGTACAGCTTATCATACTTGAGGCTGTGACAAATGTAACAATAGCGGTTGATGGCAATGCCGGTGATGTTAAATATAGATCCAATGACGCTCAGTCCCATCAGGAACCCACTGATTTGGCAGTGGACAAAGCCCAAGTTCCATCCATTGTGGAAAATGGACATCAGCACCAGGGGGTAGGGGTAAACAGCCACCACTAGATCAGCTACTGCCAGGCTCACCACAAATATGTTCCCTGCAAAAACAAACACAGTACAGTCTCAATCCTGTTTTGTCTTCTCACATTTATTTTCACACGAGAAATCACATGAGAATGAGAATGCACGCTAAACAAAGCAGCACTCTGACTGTGCCAAAAGTACAGTAGAGTAACAAACACATCCAACATTAGTAAATCGTACAATGCCACAGAAAGTATGCATATCATATGTCATTCTTGTATTTTTCTCAGGTCCTTGTATAATGTTTTTGTGTTGTCTTGCACAAAAACACTAATAATTCATTTTTTGCTTATGGACCTGCAAATCCATTCGAATTGAACATGCTGTTTTTGTTATTGTCCCTTTAAGGCTTATATATCGACGCCGTTAAAAAAAAACATGTATGTACAGAACCGTTCTTTACTTTTAATGTAAGTAAATGTTAAGAGGTTTTATTACAGCTGATTTTGAAGCATTTCTAATGGTCTAATTGTTAGGTCAGTGTTAGCGGATGGAGCTAAACTGTTAAATGTTAAACTCACAAATAAAAAGCAATTCTTAAAAAAAACAAAACAACTACATTTAGAGAAAAATGACACATAACAAATGTTCAAAACGTAATCTGACAAGGGATATTTAAACTTTTGCATATGACTGTAAATGGACAGTGCAGTGAATGCTACATTCTGAAACAATGTTTATCTACAACATCAAATTTTTCTATTCAGGAAAAAACAGGGCATTTTTTTATTATGGTAAAAAAACTGCTATACCAAGAGTTTTATATAAAGACAAGCAGATTTGTTCCCCGTAGCCTTTCTAAACACAAACTTTATACTTGTTAAAAGTCTGTCTTCTTCTCGGTTAATGCCAGTATTTTAATAGCACGACCTTTAAAGCATCTAATTAAGACATATCTTTCCTAAGTCTGTCAGCTGCTTACTCTATTAAAAGGATTTGGGTTGCACCTGCTTTTGTCACATGATGTTTCGTTCCCTTGTAAAGTATGTTCAAAACTTTTCTGCTCCGTGCTCAGTTTCCTTGCTCACTACATTCAACATGAATTTATTTGAATTAAAAAAAAAAATTATGCATCTGACAAACTTAGTACTAAGGTCTATGACACCCACAAAGAAAGATGTAAACAATACATTTAAAAGAGTATGTATTAAGAGGCCAACATGACATTAAATTTGTTTAAAAATTTGGGCAAACAGAGAAAAAGTGAATCTCTGTAAAAGACTTCTCTAAGAGGACTGGCAAAACATAAAAAGATGAGAGTGGATATGGGTTTCACAGGTGCTGTGCCTGTTAAACTAAAGCAGCACACAAAACCTGACAAATCTGTTTCTCTCAAGAAAGGTGAATGTAAACCATGCCTTGACGTAAACAGCTATCAGAAAACCTCAGAAGACGTGTTACAGAGACGTGTGAAGCTGCTAAAGACCTGGGCGCTTAGATAATTCACTACAACTGAAAGAAAGTTCAGGACTGCTATGAGAGAGCATCCTGTTAGGATCAATCCAAGAAACCAAGGTTAACAGCAGAAGGCGTACAGAAGAAAACACTGAACAAAATAATGTTTATGGTAGGACACCACAAAGAATGCTGCTACTGTCATAACAAATCCAAAAAAAATGCAGCCCATCACAAGTCAGCCTGAGACCACCTGAATGTTTCAAAATACTTCTGGGAAAATATTCTATGGAAGGATGAGACAAATGTTTTTAGGGAATAAGAACACTTCACACCAACACCAAAACTCCAGATCATCATCATTGTCAAAAGTACACAACATCAACTAAATCAACTAAAGAAAGGCTGAAAAAGAAGATTTGTATTTTGGAATGACTAAGTCAGAGTCATGACTATTATTCTATGATGCTGTGGTATGGCCTGAAGAGGGCTGTGCAAGTATGACATCCCATAAATACTGATAAACTAGAACACATTTGCAGGAGGAATAGTCCAGAACTTCTCCTCAGCTTCGTACAAATCGTATTTGCAGCTACAGGAAACATTTGGTGAAGGTTTTTGCTGTAAGGGGGACCTACAGGTTATTAAATGTAAGGGTTTATATGAGATAATCAGACTTTTTTTTTATTTCAGCTAATTGTGTTTGTCTATAATTGTGAAAATGCTACATTTTATTAGTAACGCAGAAGCACAGGTAATTCCAACGGTTTATACATTTTGTTAATGGACCAGTTTGGACAGAACTTCTTTGTATGTGAGTCAATTTAAAACCTCAGATAGAATTTTTACAGGCTTGTGTTGGGTACAGACTTAAAACACCATGCAGTACATCGAGTTTGACTTGTAAAAGAATTATGGGGCTGTATTCAAGCTGGTTCCAAAATGTCAGGCTTGACTGAAGCTCTACATCCCACTAGGTATTATGGACTCTCAGGTGTAGACGAAAATCTATCTATTAACTATCTATCTAACAAACCTGTCAAAAATTCCTAACTACCTCTTAGGTTATTTAATGTTTAATATATTATAAAACATACTTGATGTTTTAACTTTAAAAAGTATCTGTCCTAGGATTTAGCCCAACATCAGCAGAGTTTGAACTCTATTGATGTTACATCCATCTATTACTGGGAAGCTAAGAGGTGACAATGTCTGGTGGGATTATGCATAAAAGAATTTAATGTTTTAAATCATTGTAACAGAAAATAGCTGAAGCTGCAGAACCTGGCGGTACGGAATGTACTCGGTGTAAACTGTAATTCACTGCATATCTTACATACTTTTGATTAGTACAGTAAACAAAAACACTACCTCTCCCTTCTAAGGGTTAAGCTAGCAAAACTAATGAATTTCTTCCAATCTAGCAGCTGAGGGATCCACAGCAAATCAGATCAGTCGTTCACCCCAGATGTGAAACTTGCAGGAGAGAGAAGCACGTAGTATGACCTGAACGATGCTGACCTGGAACTCTTTTTCTCATCTGTCTTTCCTCATTACAGCTAAGCTTGCATGACTATGGCCTCTGCAAGCTACAGCGTGCTGCCATGAGGCACTGTGGGGGAGCACAAGTTTGAAAGTGTCTGGAAATGTCATGCATACTCCCTCATTAGTTCAAGGCATATTTCTTTCTCTCGTTGGCGTTTTGGGAAAAAAGAGAAAAAAAAACTAAGAATTGGAGTCAGGGTTTCAGAAGGCTTTAGGAGCTGTACTGTTCTAAAACGTTTATAGCGGCTTGCTGTCGGATAAAGAGCGCCACTCTGACCTGAACACGAGTTTCCTTTCTCTCCACTCCCCCCACCATGTCATAGCGCTGTCACTCCGCTCACCGTGACAGACCGGGCAACATGATTCCTGGAATGCTGCAGGGTTTGCTAAGTATACGCATTCATGATTTAGTGGATTTGCTACAGGCGATCATCAGAGCAGAAGAGCTTTCCAGAACAGTAGCTTGAAATTATTCTTGCAGTGACATCCCTGCACATCTTCTGGTATTTGGCTGCTGTGTTCTCCTTTCAGCCACAGACATGCGAGAGATGAGCAAGGAGCGGCAATGTATTAGAGCAACGGCCTGGAATGCCCAGCAGTGTCCCTCTAGTGTGACTCTGGGTCCTCTCGGTGGACATAATCTCCAGCTTTAGAGGTCATGAGAGAAGAAGGGACTTTCTTAGTGCACAACAGATAAATGAGTTGAGCTTGCCCCGCTGAAGGAGTGTCCTGTCCTTTGTATGTATATGTACCGTAGAGGTCTTTCCTTAATGCACTGCATACATTAAGGACAAGACAAAGACTTTTAGCTTGGATGTTGTAGAAGTCCTCTCTACAAGCATACTCTCTACAAGTCATTGCATATCAGTGCTGAACTGCTATTATTACAGCTAAATAAGTGCCAAAGCTCAGTACAAAACAAGAGGAACTTCTGCTCGTGGCCCTGTCTTTACCTGTGTTATTTCCATTCCTGTAGTGTGTTATACAGATTATTGTGCATGTAAATGGTCTGTAAAAAAGAGAGTAACCCCTGATGCATAAATAAAATGCAATAAATGTAATAAAGCTATAATTCTTTAAATAGTATTAATATTTCTATTTATTTCAAACTGAAACCCTTCAACTGGACTTAACTATTAACAGAACTCTGACTGAAGATTAAACGCGACCTTCAACACCAGGTTGAAATTTCACCAAACAAGGGATTTCAATAGATATATAACAAACTCTTTAAATGAGGTCACTTTTCTAGTTATTTCACAGACATCATAAAGCTTGTCATGTCTAATTTAAACTGTCCTGGTCTTATTTTGGATTTCCAGTAAAAACGATATGGATTTCACTGCAAAACGCTAATGATTTTTGAGTTTATGATCATCTGAGCATTCAAGAAAATGAGACTGCTCCTGGTTAGAGGTGCAAGATACTGTGGCTTGTTTGAAATGGAATGGAGACATTCAGATCAACAGTGCATTCTACAACTTATTAGAAACTTCGTGTTAAAAGCGGCAACACTAAAATAAGCTACTGCTTTAAACTGACAGAATGAACTCAATCTCATGCACCCTCCAAAATATAAAGCATCATTATGTAGATTGCATACGCCTCCATGCTGTACCACTCACACTGTTTCAAGCTGATTGTGTGAATAAGTGCAAATAAGCTTTACTAAAACAAACTTTGCTGGTGGAATGTTTTATATGAGCTTTGGATGTAATTATCTGGGAAGCTGAGAGGGTACTCACCCCACCGCACTTTCACTTGACCAGAGGCCAGGGCTAAAGTTATTATGCAACAGTATCAGATGGTACACTGTAATAGATTCTTTAGTTACACTGCATATTTTCATTTTTACTAACTGGGGATACTGTTTCAGCAGTACTAATCAAGTATTGTCAATAGAATTTCCAATAAAAAAATAAATAAATAAACGCCAATGCAGTGAACTAGTAGTCTAATTTTTTTATTTGATTTAGTGCATCAGCTTAGTGATTCATTATGCTGATGAATATATTTAGATAAAGTAATATCTTCTAATTCTAGGCTTATATGGATAACTGCCATTTGCAAGTCCACAACTTTTAATAAAGTGCAAATGGATTTTTGTGGATTTAAATTAGAATGCAACAACTGAACAATTTGCTCCTTATTAAAAGTACCCCCATATTCTATTTCTAGTAACCACGTTAACAAGAATTGCAATTAAATAAGAAAGTAAGTATCCTTCAGTGCAAACATTGCTACAGAGCTCGTGTTTCATATTACAGGAGCAGCGAATGCTATTGTCTCAATGACAGCACTGTTCATCAGTATTTCAGTAAATGGCAGAATTAACTAAGCTGAGAGGTCAGTGTTTGTGTCTTTCGAGAAAGAACATACAGTGTTTCAAATAGACTGTGACTGAAAAATCAGGATATAGAGCAGTTGTAAAAGTACAGTCGTAAACTTTAACAGTGATTTAACAGATTTATCAGGCTTAATAAACTAACTTTAATGAATAAGTAAATAAATCATAAAGTCAGGCCTCCACAAAGCAACATTTCACTTTATCCATTTCATCATGGTAATTAATGCACTGTCAAGATAACAATAGGGCAACAGTGCGATGTAATCAGACATCAGAGATGACTGACAAGCAACCTGATGACGATGCTCTAAAGAAGATAATCAAGGTGTGGATGACAGAACTGAAGGAGAGCTAGAGAGGACCAAATTCTTATAAATTCTACACTTCAATGCTTTATTGCTAAACAATAGTAAACATGCATACAAAGCTTTATTCCAGTAGAACATGAAACAGAAATTGATAAGGTATTCTGGTTGACATTGCGTCTGCTGCAGGTTCAGAAAGAAAGGCATTTTCTGTACAGCTTCTCGATGGTTCAGAAGAGTAGTACAGTTTAGAAAATATTAGGGATGTGCCAATAACTCTATTTCCTTTTTATTATCATCATATCTTCTGCTGATAGAGTATAGATATTAATACCAACTCTATCTAACCTTACTATTCTATAAATGCTAATACTTCAACATTTTTAATACTTAGTTTGAGTAAAAGCAGTGTTCTATGTCCAAAATAACATAAATGCATATATATATGTCCCTCAACTGGCCACTTTATTAAGTACACCGGCTTGTATCCACACTCACTGACAATTTTATTACATCCACGTTAAGGGGGTGTTTAAAAAATATTTTTTTTCGAATCAAATCGAACTTCATTTGAATAATCCGATATCGATTCAAATAAACCCGAGATCGATTTTTAAAATTAGCATTCCAGCCATCTTTGTTTACTTTGTGTTAGAACTTCCGGTGCGCCCGCAAATACGTTGATACTAATTACAAGCAAAACGACAGTAAACATTTAAAATGACTAGCATAATATGTTCAGTTAGAGGGAGTCAGTAATTGGAAGAAGAAGAAAACTCGGCTTGAACAACAGAGTTATGAACACAGCACATAAAGATCAGAGTGTTGTAAAGCTGCTTTTCAAAGAAGAGGACCTGCGTCTATAGCGCTAAATTTAAAACATCCGCCCAAAACCTCTGTATGTCTAATCTAACCATTCTGTGGAGGAGAACCAGCACCAGAGCATCCTTATCCAGATAAATGGCTTGCTAATGAAGCTCAGAGGAAGCAGATGCGCCGGGTGCTTGCAAGTTAAGTAACTGTTTTCTGATCAGTGTCCACCGCGATAGGCTTTCTGGGCTGTAGCTAACACCCATGCAAAGTGGCTCGGGCAGCTGGCTTGACTTGGGTTTAACCCTGATACGCTTCACTACTTGTATAGTTTTTTTATTGCCGAACCGTCTACACCTTCCGAGAGTACAAAATAATTAAAAACGTCGCCATAGGTAACCTTAGACCACCTTTTCATATAATCCACCCACTGTGTTATTAACCTTGGATGAGACATTGTTGTCCCATTCGAAATTCTTATTGCTTCTCTGGTCTCCTCCAATGTAACTGTATTCATTTTGGTTAGCTGAGCGGAAGTTGTAACACGAAGGCGGAGGAAACACACGCTTGAAAGTGAGAGTGACGAAATACGGTGAATATAAACATATATACACTAATGTTTTTGGTAATGGTAGGTTGAGTGTTCCTTGTATATTTACCACATTAGTTCTCTGAAAATCTCTTTTCATATTCAAACAAAACATATTATTGTAACTGAAATATCCCTAAATGAATCAATATTGAATTGAATCTAATCAAATCGGAAATCGAATTGAATTGGGATCTTGTGAATTGGGATCGAATCAATCCGGGAAATCAGTGGCGATACCCAGCCCTAATCCATGTCTCATAACTTTATGGTTATAGACCATAGTCCGTATGTTTCTCTGTATACTTTGCTAGCTCCCTTTTACCAGAGTCAGGACCCCCACAGGTAGCTTGTATTATTTGGGTGGTGGGTCATTCTTTCTAACTCCTACCCTGTTGGGCACAATAGTGCACATAAGCACTAATCAGCTTTGTCTTGTGCTTGCATTTATGAGCATCAGACTCCACTGGAGTTCAGTAAATATTACAGTCATTCACCATGTCAGCAACAGCTGCTGCTAAGCAGCAAATTTCAAAGCTTGATGGAAGCCTCAGGCCCCGAGTCATTTCTCCTTGATGCAGCTGCCCAATGGAGGTCCACCACAGGCAGTGGAAGTAGACACACTAGCCTGGGTAGCGTGCTGCACTGCTATGACCATAACAGAGGGTAAAGTACAAACTGTTACTCCCTAATTATGTCCTTTTTGTAATAAAGCATTAGGAGTAACCAATATTGTTATTGACAATATCAACAACATGCTGAGAAAAGCCTACGTAACATAACTTATCACAATAATAATAATATATGGTCATCAGGTTGCCAAGGCCTATGAAGGATTACAGAGACAATCCTCAGCGTGATTAAGACTGCCTGTTTGATGCATTATCTGGCTTTGGTAAGAACTCCAGCCGGTTTCCCTCAAAATTTTGGCGTTACTGATTTTTGCCTTGAGCATTTTTACTGCTGCTTGTTAGTTAGCGCTAGAAGTCAAGAGTGTAGAGATATTAGCATGCAAGTTGCTTATTAACAAAAAGAAACAGCCACCAATGTGTTTTCAGATATGCGTTAAAACAAAGGGTGAAATTTTATTACCACCAAATTGATTACTAAATCAGTTAATGCTAAAAAAGCATAAAAGCTAAGAATCAACAACAGGAGCAGCAGCAGCATGCTGGGAACATACAGAAAGGTCCGGTTCCACATCCTGCATCACTAAGGAGACATTAAGTGTGATACGGCTTCTGTATGTAGTCAGTGAAAACTCAACACACACTGTTCTAGTACACTTTCTTCCACTGATACTCCCCCACAAAAAAGAACTGTATGTCTAGAAAATATTGAGGAAATCCCTACTGGACTCATTCCAACACCAGGGCATTCTAAAGGTAGGTGATGGAACTATGCTAGAAGAGCCTTTACAAGCACATCACATGTCCCTAGCGTGTTTTCCCGTGCCACTAATGGCATTTATGCTGTCGGGCAAATGTCACAATGTTATGATTTTTCTACACCACTTCACACACAGTAAGGGATGCAATTCCAAAATCATGGGATCCTTTCAAAGCCAAAGGAGTGCTAAGATGCATTCTCACTATGCCATCTCCCCACCATGCCTTCATTTCCTCAGAGAACTTAGTTGAGGTCTAAACTGTCTTTTCAAGGCATGCTCTGGTTTTTTTCTGCCAGTCTTTTGCCTCTTTTGACATAAAAACAAGCAGATATTTGGTCATCGTTTCAGTGTAAGTGTAGTAGGGCTGAATAAAAACGGTCCAAGGACACTGCAATTTCCTTCTTCAATTGCACTACTCTAGCAGCACTTCTGGGCTACTGGTTAGAGGACTGTTCAACTGTGGAGTGACATGTCTGATCCTCGGCACAGAGCTGTTACATAATGCAGTATTCTACAAAATGAAGGAAATTTTTTTCAGCATCAAAAAAAAAAAAAGATGCTGCAAGGAGTGAAGAGGAACAAGTTGTTAAAACCAAGGAAAGGTTATGTCAAGCTGAATAAAAAGAACTGGTAGTATTCATTTTCTTCTCTTCCATCTGACTAGCTAGAGCGGTCTGTTTTCCCACCTCAGAAGCCCATAGCCCTGTAATGCACTCACTGCATTCAGGCTGGTTGGGGTGGAATATCGCAGTTCTTCATGCAAGAGGACGCGAGGACTGGGATCTAATTACTTACCAATTTTCCTGTTGACAAGCTTTGCTCCCACTGCATGCAGGAGAGAGGAGTGCTGACTCCGACAAATAAATGGGATTCAGAACATTCGGTTCATTATGAGATTCCCAGTGTTCTGATGTGGGTGTCAGGCCTTGTTTATTCGGTGAGGAGCTGGAAATCGAATATGATGTTTCAATTAATCTGAAGATGACGAACACACTGTGTGGTGTTGAGCTCTCGTCATTACTCATGGTTTGCAGTGCTGCTGCGGCCGCTGCTGCACGCTTACACATGTACATCCTCGTTCAGCCAGACCATTCCCTTGCTCAGAGGAACACAGAATTGCATGTCAAAACATAAAGACTAAGTGAAGCGGATGATCACTATTTAAAAACTAACAAGTGACCTAAAGAGAAGGCCACATTTATGGCAGAAGTGGGCGATATGGCAATATGGTATGATAACATAGGGGAATGTTCCAATGTAGTTTTCCTAAACAAAATCTGGTTGCATTTCAAGGGTTTTATATAAAGTAATAAAATATAACAGTTGGCAACTGCATGAGACAACTGCATTCGACACACTGGACAGTGCTATTTTCACATATTCTTTTATAAGGATACCACCTCTTTCAGCCATGAATAACTAATATTAACTCTATCTAACCTAAGTAGTTAAGTATACAATCACACTATTTATATATCATTTAATGTTAGTATAAGTGCCAGTACCAATATGATGATCAGTATGATCAGATTTTATAAATTTATTAAATTGAAAACAGTTTCAGTTTGTATTTTCACTTTGCTTATTATTTTAACGTAATAAAACTCTGTCATTTAGTGGCCCACCATGGTAATCTATGGAACACTTAATAAAGAAAATAATAAAATATAATAATACAAGATTTATATTTCTATTTTATTATATTTTATTAGCATATATAGATTTATATTATGCCCCTCGAGAGATTTGTCACTCGTCACTTTTTCGAAATAAACATTACATTACAGGCCTCATTAATCAATTATGATCCTGACTGTTCACATTCATAAATGTAAGGGACCTGCATCTGTCTGTAATGTGATTGAATCTGTCCCTGAAACCGCACGCATTGATACGTTTATACACGTCACCTCAGTCACCTACAAGAAAAACGTGTGTTCACATTCAAGTTGCATGCCACAAACTGGATACATGTCGGATCAAGGACCACATATGAAACTCAAATCTGATTGAAAATATGGGATTTGACGTGTCCACACAGTCCAGTAAAAATCAGATCTGTGTTACATTAAAGTAAAAAATAAGATTTGAGTCATTTCAGTCTGGTAATGTGAGCACAGCCTAGTGCTACAGGCAGAGATGAGGCAGAGATACATTTACCACAAAAGATTCAGCAGTTATATAAGCTCTGAAGTAAAAAGAGGCCAACGGCTATAGCCCAAGAGCCAGACCCTAAACACACCTCTGGGTTAGATCCAGTCCAGGAGAGACAGATGGCTGCTGTCACCATATGGCATATGTCATATATGGATGGCGGAAAAGTGACGCAGTTGAAAAGAAATTATATACTAGTTGTAGCGCAAAGTAGACTGTATGGCTGTACATATCACACAGCCTTCCTATCACCTGGTAATACGATTAAAATACAGTAGCCTCACAACTGCTTTAAATCCCTGGATCACTTTATGTCTCTACAGGACGTCTGTGGTGATGCTGTGGAATCACTTTGAAACTTGCTAGCTGCTGGTCAAGTTTTTACACAGCAGTATTCACTGAAAATTGGTGAGCAAGTAGTAGAATAGTTAGCGGATAGTCGCAGCTCCTTTTGACAAAAACAAGCACAATACAAGACACTTGCTCTGCTGTTTCTTAGGACCTTCACAGTTATGACCTGGGACAGGTCAACAAAAACAGCGACATCTGATCTTTGTAGAATTGGGACAACCCTAAATTGCAATGTAACACATGTAGGTTTATTTTGCTGTTATGAATACAGATTTTCATTCCTGGATGATGAATAGGACTATACCCCAAGGCCGTGTAATTTTTTAACACGTTTATCAATTTTGCCATTTTACATAAGAAAAGTAATTTACTAGTGTGTATTTATGCATAATTCATACAGAAAAGGGTTAAACATAACACTACCGTAAATGTCTTCAAGCACCAAGATGTTTTACTGTTGCCACACTGGCCACTCTGAATGTATGGCACAGGTTTTATTACACTGTTCAAGGTGACCTGGACGAGTTCACACCCATTCTCAATTAGGGCCATCCCTCCTCTGCACTGATACAATCACTCGCAAATCAACGCTGGCTGAAATATAACTCTTTCTTTGGCATGTGAGGCATGTGGACACACTAAAAGTAGAGGCCTACCCAACACCATGCAGAAACCTGGCATGCGTTTGTGGGTGAGCTCTATGGATTTACAATCATGTCAGCTATGCGTGTGTCACATGTTCTGCGGATTTAACAGTCAGCAGCTCGGTTCAGTGCTGCACTTTAGTCCTAAAGATAACACTTGTCAATGAGAACCCTCACTCTATATAAATCAAACCCACATGACTAGGGTGCAGGGTAAACCACTTCTTTCAGCTCTATTCATTTTATCCTGTCCTTCATGTCCTTGATTCGCCACTGTATCATCCTCGAGACAAACACACTGACTTACTGCTGAAACGCTCTTATTCATCTCATCAAAAGACAAGTTTCCAGTTGAGAGGGTGCAGTAGTGCTCCTACGTAACACAGGGCACACTTTTTCTGCCGTTATCTGTTCTGTCCTCTCCTTTTATTTGCTAATCCCTCTCGTAGGCACACTTCAAATCAATTCAATATCACTTTTATGACTCTGTGCTGAATCTAGACAACTAGACAGCTGAACAAATATTAAAGTGATTTTGGTTAGCACAGGACATGCCAATCTTTTCTTTTCCTCCATTTGTTTCATAAACTTGTGGGACATTGTACTCAGTCTTCCAAAGCAGCAGATTATACCAGCGTCCTGAGCGCTAAAAAGGAAATCAGACTATTTCAGCAGTGTGATAACTCAAGTGTTTATAATCTTGATATCTTCTCAGATATGTGGTACATTATTATTCTGTTGCATATCCAATCAAAAGGAATGGAGCTCCGTGTATGAGATTCAAGGAAAAAGATGCATTTAAATGTAAAAAATGAATATGATATCTTCTCACTAGACATATTCAGTATCTTAATATTCTGCGACATGTCCAAGCAAAACGAATTCCATGAGATTAAAAGGGCATATGTGCGGTTTAATGTACCAAAAACGAATCATTCATTTTGGATGACCATTTTCCAACCTCTCTTTATCTCTTGGCTGATTTTATCACTGTGCTTTTAAGCTTGATGCATGTAAATGATCTCTGCCCTAACTGCCAACTCTGTATTGTGCCTCATTAAAAAGCATGCCAGGTTGAAACACTCCTTATAACTTCAACGTAAATGGGCGGAGCCTAACTGCTGTAGACGTGTGGATGAAAACAATTACTTTAAAACAGGCTTGTACTTTAAAACATGAACTCTATGAACTAGGAAAATAATAAATTTTGAAAGTTTCTTAAAAAGCTGGCCTCGGTTTAAATGGTAAGGTTTGATAGCAGAATTGAGCAGCTTTATAGTTGAGTAGTTTATTTCTCCTTGACAAGCACAAAGCAACAGAAGTTATATATTGCAGTCACATGAGGCCTTTAATCGGTGGCCCCGGTGACAAATATAGAGCTGTAGCAATAACATTTATTCATGATCATCACACCTTGTAATACGTCTGTGTAGAGAATGAGACCTTTGTGAAACCTTATCAGGGGAAGAGATGTGACATTTGATGTTCAGTCATACGCCATAGTCTAACCTGAATTAAACTCAAATAAAAAATCCCAGCAGGGCCCCGAGATGGCCTCACTGGCATATCTTTAGAAGGACACATTTCAGAACTTGATTGGTGCAGCATTCGAACCCTTGTCTTTCACAGCATCTCCCAGAGTGTGTATGAAGCATCTAAAAGCAGACGCTGCAATATGTTCCAGGTGAGCTCGGGGGAGTACCTGTGTTAGGTTGAGTTGGGAAAAGCAGCTTTATTTTGCAATCAATTAAAGGGGATACGTAGACACCCAATTAAATGAGTTATTAGTCTCCAGCTGTTTTTCTCTCTAGTGGAATCTGGAAACATCGCAACAGTGCTAAGAGTTAACAAGCACTGGCCTAATAAGCCTCAGCGGTAGAGAGGTGAATCAGTCTCTGACCGAACCACAGAATTTCCATTATTGACTTCAACAACAGTTTATTACTTACAATTATAAAATAAGGCCAAAGGCAAGCAGAAGGCCAAGTTGAAGAGAAATTATGGTTTACTAGTAAAAAATAAGGAGAGTTCAATTTCCTTTTAGATTTTAAAACCACAATGCAGTTCCATTATTCCATTTTCTACACTACATATCAGATAAACAAGCTCTTGCATAGTCATAGTCATTGCTGTGCACCATGCAGTAGTGCTGGTAAGAACGAAAGACTCAAGTAGCTTGAATTGCATGTTCTCTTCACATGCTGAATTCAGCTTTCCTCATTAGAATTACTTGCGTCACTGTTCACGGTCAATGGGCAAAGGATACAACTAAATGGCCAGTGGTTGGACATCTTTGCAACTTGCGGAAACCTCAGGTATACAAGCTCAAGGCACACAAATCTCCTCATGCATACCATAGTTTGTCTTTGGCGATGGTTTTCTATAAAAATGAAAGTCATTTGTTTTTACTTATTCCTATTCTCGCATGCGAAAGCCATTTGACATTTGTTGGCGTTGTTCTATGGATCTTTTGTGTGGATTTTTTTTTTCGCATGTTTTTGCCTTTCTTCTACCACCACAAAGCATGCGCAAGTGCCACTGATGTAATTGTGACTTCCATCCCAAAATGGCCTAAAAGGTACTTGATGCCATTAAGTTACATGATGTCAGGTCATGTGCCAAACTTCAGACTGTAGTAATCATTAGCAGTTCACGGTATTTGGGACGATTTTTCCCCATATGAAAACTGTTACCTAAGGCCTGTCTTTTTCAAATGGGCCATTCGCAGGGGAATAGTCAGCTGCCCAACCTACCTAAATAAGGTCCAGTAAAAGAAGCTTTCCTTCTATCACACAGCCTCTATGCATAATGTGCTGCGGAGAGTTCCCCTTGAATGAACAGTGAGCTTCACTTAATAAGACTGCCTCAGGCTCCTAAGCCACGTCAGTGCCACTAAAGCAGAGTGGGAAGAATAGCGAGAGAAGTACAAAGAGCTCGACTCTATAAAAGATCTTCAAGAAAATAATTAAAGAGCCAACTCTCCGTAAACCCTTTGTAAAAGAGTGTTCGGCTTTCCGTGCACGCTAACGCACTTTGCATGATCTGCCTACACGACGCCATCTACGGCAGCGGTAATATGTTTAGATGGATTGAAGCTTTATTGGCAGTAGGGTGCTGTAGGTAACGCTGGGTGTGTTGAAATGAGTCCTGCAGACCAGCGGGAAGTGCTTGCACTGAATAATCCAAACAGACAGTGATGTCATGGCAGATCGAGTCTTGGAGGTTGAATAGGTTTATGTGCATGGGGGGATAGGGGGAACGTACTGCATTCCACAGCTTAAGAACAATGCAAAGTGAATTATTTGTGTATGCATGCGTGATTCAGTACTTGTGTGCGAGCATGAATGTACTGTGCGGTCTGCTTTGAATGTGTGCCATGATTATTTGAAATGGGCAGCTCATTAAATATTCCCATTGGGTCAGTGAACCCAACAATAGGCCATGAGACATCTACTCACTAGAGAGAAATATAATGAAGCACACATCGTAGGAAGGTAACAGAACAATTACTGGCTTAACCTGACCCACTAATCAGAGTGCACGTTGCATTGTACTCAGTGGGAGATCACACCACAAAAAGTATTCCACACAGACTTCCTTTGTGCCATTACACTAACACAGTAGCATGCAAGTGTTCTGTTTTAAAATGGGGTGCTGTGAACATGAACATAAATTTTTAATGGTGTGGTAAACATTAAATTATTTAGCCACTATTAAGCTCATCTTAAATCGATTTCCGTTTGAATGAGCCTTGAAAGAGAACACCTACCTTTTATACTCTTTCTGACATGATATTATGAGAATGATGAAACTCAATTACTAAACCTCCTTTCATTTGGTATATCTTTCATCCTGTTCTGGCTTTTACTCTTGTGTCAAGACTAAGTTTTACAACACAACACTAACAGAAGGTCTTCTCTCTATTGGCAGAGAAGAGTGGCATATGGGATGGTGTGTGTCACCGGCGATAAGCGCTCCGTCCACTTGTAGGAGAGTAACTGGCTAGTTCAGTTCTGTTTGATATGGAGCCAATTACCTGAAGCCTCTAAAAATAGTTGCTCTTGGTCTGGTTTGACCCTGTGGATTGCATCTCTGGGACAATGCAATAAAATGATAGAGGTAGCCAAAGGCTAGCCATAAACAAGAAACATGTACTGTACAACTGGAACAAAGTACAAAACTAGGGATACACCATCAGCACTGGTTGCTGATGCTGCTATCTAGGGCTGAATGATTTGGGGCAACTATCGAGTTGGGATTTTTCCAACAAATATTGCAGTCAATTTAAACAGCAATTATTTCTATATTTTACAGGTTTGGTACTTTGGCTTGAAGACAGCACAGTACATTCGTCTGCCAACCAGTTTTATCATCATAACACAATTTCTCATAATAATGATAAAATATGATCCTATTGTTCACCTCTACATTGGATTTTGACTGCGTTTGTTTGACTTAACTCATTTCCAGGCTGGTCACAAGCTCCAAGTTTGTAAAGGGAAACTCCAATGTTTTTTCAAAATTTCAGTACGATTAAATGGTTGAGATGATAGCAATCGGATGTCTTTTATTTAATGCCTCTAAAAAAGAACACAAAGTTAATGGATAAAATGGTTAGATATGTGCTGTCTGTTGCCTGATACATTGCCATGTATCACAGATTGGTATTACATGGCCAATCTGTGATAAAGCTTTGGCTTAAAATATATTTAAATCAATTTATTTTAAACCAGTCATGGTGAACTGGTACATGAACAGCATTATAAGGCATCAGAAGGCATGTGTAGGCTTACTGTTGGTTTTGGATAGTAATTTGCACTGTAGACATATGAAACCCTGGTTCCTATGACCACCACTGTAAAACAAATCTGTACATTTTTATACAGTGAACCACTTTACATCACACTGTCATGGGCTGGAGGTTAATGAACCAGTCTTGTGACAGAAAGGTTGCCGGTTCAATCCCATGAACCGACAGGACATAACTGAAGTGCCCTCGAGCAATGCACCTAACCTCTGACTGCTCCCCAGGTACTGTGGTAGGGCTGCTATGGGCAAGTGTGCCCACTGCCCCCTAGTGTGTCGGTTCATGTGTGTGTGTGTATGTGAGTGTTTCACTGCATGGATGGGTTAAATGCAGAGATCTTGAATAAAATAAAGTATCTATCAAGGCACTTTGAATAAATATATTCAAATTCGTTTATATTGTAATTTTGAAATACTTGTAGAATTTCATGTAAAGAAAGCAGTGTTAATATTGTAGGCTATAACAAAATTGCAGCTCTTGTGATTTGAAATTTGATTTTGATACAAAAACAATAAATCTGCCAATGTGATCGTACCAATCATGACACTAAATATGTAGGAACTAAATAAACCAGGTTTAGAATTACAGAAAACTCAAATTTATCTATAATATAAATGCAGGAATTTAAGCGTAGCTTTAATGTTCTTCTCTTTCAGAGCACCAGAAATATGCCGTCATACATTTGTCTGAAATATCAGTCAGATTTGAACATCTGTTCACTGGAGTAATTTAGTTGTCTATTTATTTATTTATTTATTTTTTAATCTTTTGCTGATACAGATAGTTCTGAATATCATAGTCCATCCCTGCTAAAAAACCTTTTATTCAAGGACTTGAGTCATCCAACTCTTTGGTGATCCAAAACAGTCTTTGGTGTCTTTCTTGTTACTGGCCACCTGTCACCTGAAACTTCCCCACAGATAAATATCTCCTTGTCCCTCTCCTGCTGGCGAAACTCCTCTTTTATGAAAATAACATGAAACATGAAGTAATGCTGCCTGTTTAACAGTGTCTATCGCTACCAGGCAAGTTACCTTATTACAATTCACATCTTAAACGTACAAACATAAAGATACAGCTGTTGTGTTCGAGTTTCTGTAAGGCTTTGTACTACATTTAAAATAGAGTATCTGAGAGACAGTGATGACAGGGCTTTATTTAAATCACTGTTTAGATTTGTTTGGAAAGACATCCCTACAAACGCAGTTAAATTATGATAACGTTATGACAACCTATTGTTTTGGTGCCCACAACATTGAAATGTAATTCCTCACAAAGTTGTGACAATGTTGTCAGTATGTCTCCTAGAAACCTTCAGACTTTCCATTTCATTTGCATGGAAATCAACAGAATTAGCTTATGTTGCCAACAGATAATTATAATACCATTAACACAACGTTATTTAGTAGTGATGTTGTGACAACATTGTTCAGACAACGTGAAAAGCATCACATTCTAACAACTTTTAGCAACACTGAAAGAAAGTAGACAACGTTGTGTTTCCTGGGATGGTCAAAATGACCGTTAAACCACAGGTGACTGTACCTCTACTGTAACAGTGCCCCAAACCGCCTCCTAACATACCAGCTGATTACAACACGACACAAAATGACAGAACATTTAAATTATAACCTGTTTCCTGTCTAGTTATATGATTTCTGAAGTGTCTGAGAAGAAGAATGTTTGTCCATCTCTCCTCGCTTGCCGCCTAATCTACAGAGCATGTGTGTGCGCGTGCGGGGGCGCGCGAGTGAGCGAGCGCTAATCAAACCTCGCTGCCCGGCTGCCGCTGCTCGGTCACTGTGAGCTGAGCTGAGGTGGTCGTGCTGTGGCGTGAGAGGTGGTTACCCTAAAACTCAGGCTCGCTATCAGTTTGCTGGAATGGCTCAACTGCTTGCTTTCTGAAGTTCGCTTCTTATTCGAATTCTCCTTTCCACCTTAAATGAAGCTCAATTCAGCGGCGTCCTTTCTCCAGGTTTACGCTCAATGAGGCGCCAGAATGAAACTGCTGCATCTTTTAAGGTGGAACGGAGAATTCAAATAAGAAGCTATAAGTTTAGTCACGTCCTTCCTCAGGTTTACGCTCAACACCGTGTCCACGTGAGAGGTGACCTACCTGCGTTCCTCAGCTTCTTATTCCTGTACACGGAGAAAATCACCAGCAGGTTGCCCAGTATGTCGACAACGATGGTGAATATCAGGACGCCCCCCAAAGTTGTAGAAACCCACGGAGGACGCGCGAGGGGGAGCTCAGAGGGGGCCAGCGAAGCAGAAGTGTTCGTTAAGCTGCTGCCATTTATTTTCATTTTATCCCCACTTTCTCAGTCCTCCGAGTCGGTCACAGCAGGTTGGGGCTCCATAGGGCGGCTGTTGCGCTTTGGCGAGGAGCTGAACTTCTCTGTCTTCATCGTCGGGGTCCTCGGCCGACTGGACGCGGAGGGCTGAGCGCGGACATATGTGGCCACACTTTTATAGCTTTGTACCTACATCAGGTTTTGGTGGTGTGTGTGATATTCGGCGGGTAAGTTAAGTTCTGCTCTAAACGCCATGACTCCTGACTCTGCGGGAAACACCGCCCCTCAGCGGAGGAGAGCGGAACAGCACGCGGCGCCGACGCGTTCGTTTGTGCTTGTGTGGAGTTGAAACTCATTCATATAGCACACATTCATGCACGTGTTCATTCATTCATGTTTTATTGGAGTCAAAAATCATTTCATTCATACATTTATGTGAGGAATAGATTTGTAAAGTGACCGAAGGCCTATAATTTTACAGTGTAATCTTAGAAAGACTTGAATAGTGACTGAACGAGAACAGACAAAGCATGGAGAGGTTAGAACCTCTTATTACAATTCTGCAGACTGAAATAATATAGTGTTCAAAGGGGTTACTGATTTATTTCCTCTTTAATCTGTGTTCAAAGCTGTATTTTAGATGTGATAATAATGTTGCTTGGATGTGTTCCATCTCATCACCTGTTTGGTTATATAACTTTTTATCTCCAGCATTCCATGCTTGACATTGCAGTTGTATGCGTAATGGTGTGTTTGTATGTGTGTATGTGTATGTGTGGGGTGGGGGTGGGTTGGCACACAGCACATGTACAGTTGATTTACCTTGATAGTAGGGCACATAGTCAAAACGCCAGCAGGTTTTGCAGCCTCTGTTAACGCTTACTCATACCAGTGAGACATTTTTTATGGAAACTCATATACGACTTTTCAGAATCGCAGTGTTTTTGTGAAGAAATTTAACAGTTGCAAAATTTTTGTGTATTACAGTTTTGCAGTCTGATGCATCAGATTACACATTGTGTGATGTGAGATTAATGTGCATTTAATTTTAACATCTGTTTTGTGCACCACAGCCCTTTATGATTGAACAAAACTACTATGATATTGGACACATTAGCACAAAGTCTATAATCCATTGACATCACCAGAGATGTCAGATGTTCCCATGATCATTTCCTCACTTGTTTGCGATGTTTCCATTTTCAGTCTCTGCTAGAGGCTTTCGCCTGCAGTTACGACTCGCCAAGTAAACTGCATGCTGAGAAGGGTTCACTTGGGGTAACAGCCTGGCTGACCAGAGCAAAAATTTTTATTTTTAGACCACAACAAAACTATGATATTTCTTTCTTAGCCTGATGCTTCTGTAAATGTTAGAATTCATCCTACTGCTTACATATCATATCATCAGTAATGAAAGTGAACCAGTTTCAATGGGAACCATGCATGCCCATGCCAACAATGTACTATGTAGCTCTGGTACAGGTTTATTCTTTGTTTTTTTGTAAGACTCAAGTGTAAGTGTTTAATGCACTATAAAAGTTACCAATTTTGTTTTTGAGTGCTTGGTTTGCACCTTGTGGTAAACCCTCAGAGGCTGTGCTAGAGTGCTCTTCTCTTAATGGTAGACATTTTGGTAGTATACTCTATTCAATGTCCTGGATAGTGATCTTATTCTGTCTAGTTTTTCTTTATGGCCCACTGTGTTCTTTGGTCATTCACTACTTTTTCACTACTTTGTTACTGAATGCTGTTGCTATTGCTAAACCAACAATAGCATTGTTTCTTAAAAATGTACCAATGTACCAATTGTTTTTATGCACAAAGTTGTTTTGATGTTTTGTCTGGGTCTCCAACTAATACAGTCTGTTTTATTCTTAGGCTGCTTTACTAACATTGACATTATTGGTTTTCATGACATCAACAAAACATCTAGATGCAAATGGCACGTTTAGAATTAAGTCTAGAATTTTTTTTTGTTTTTGATGCAAAATCATAAAGCTGGCCAAGTTGCAAGTGAGCAGCCTTGAAAGGTTGTATAAAAAATTTGTATGAAAGGGTTCCTATATGGTTCTCCTAATACAGATAAAAACAAACTTGGATTAGAATTGATCAGTCATTGTTCCAATTTAAATCCAGTGTGCTGGATTACAGAGACATAAAAATGTACAACTGTCACATTACATACTGCATTATATTTTATAGCCCCTAAGACAGAGATGTTTATATCCCACCACCTTTGGTCGCGGAGGGTCATTCAAGGTCTAAATGATCCTCTAGACCTTGTTGTCCATGTGCACATGCTGCCAAATATATTTTCCACGCTGTAATATGGTCCAAATATTGTGAGCCTTCAGCCCTGCATAAACTTTTTGTTGAATTAAGTTCCTCCCTTAAGTATTTGAAGACATTTTCCCCTGCCAGTTTCTTAGAATAAATAGATAGCTTAAAAGGCAGCACAGATTTTCTTTTGAAACTTCACTTCAAACACATCAGTGCTTTGAATTTTGAAGTGTCTGTATGACAATACAGCTGAAACATTTATTAGCTTGCCATTTATGAGAGCCTATTATTATTGCAGGTCTGACTTGTGTGGGCGAATATGGAACGCATTGACTTCCTCGAGTTTCAGCTGGCCTGTGATTGATTTATTTTGATTTTCCATCCCCCAATTGCCTCTTTCACTGGCACTGATGCTCCTTCGGTGGTCAAGTGGACAGACGACACTAACAGAATAATAGATACTCATGCATTTGTGAGTATCTAAACCGGTTGTCACCAGCCTTGCTCCTGGAGGTCCACCTTCCTGCAGACCTCAACTCCAACCCTAAGAGACCACACTTGATCCATTTAATTGTTGTCTACAGAAGTCCTTGATTTTGGGTGGTGTTGGAGGTGAAGGAAGGCAGTTCTCCCAGAGGAATGCCTGTGACTACTGTTCCACACTCTTTAAAACAAAGGGCGATTTTGTACAAGAACCAGTTTTGGTACCCTGGGGAACCCTGCTTGAAAAGAGATTTGTACAGCAACAATACCTTCTTAAAAAGATAGCAAAACGTGTTTTTGTGAGGATCTATAGAAGCACTGCAAGTATTAAGAACCTGTCAGAACTTTTTAAAAACCTGTTTCCTTTCTAGTTATATGATTTCTGAAGACCGTAGTATCTGAGAAGAAGAATGTTTTTCCATCTCTCCTCGCTCACCACCCAACTACAGAGTATGTGTGTGTGCCACATTAAACCTGCCACTGTGTGGCATATTTTAAGCTGATTAATGGGATCAGGGCAAACACAGTAGTGTAGTGGTTAGCACTGCCGCAACACAGCAACACAACCCGGGTTTGATTCCCGGTCCGGGCCTTTTGTGTGGAGTGTGCATGTTCTGCCTGTGTTTGAGTGAACTGTGGGAAGAAACCCAAAGACATGCATGTTAGGTTAACTGGTCACTCTAAATTGCTCATAGGTGTGAGTTGGCCATGCAATGGACTGGCGACCTGTCCATGGTGTACCCAGCCTTTGCCCGATGACTCTAGAATTGGCTTGTGACCTGGACTAGCGTGATAAAGTGGAAGATGATGGAGAGTTGAATCATGTTTGTTGGGAACATAGAACATTCTAAAAAGCATAGGACAGTGGACCTCCAGGACCAGCTGCATTGTTTGTTGCTGGGTTGTCATAGAGACACTTGAAAGCACTGCTGTTGAAGTGAAGTTTTAAATATTGACATATTGAAAGGTTCTATAGCAATATAAGTACCATTGTTCCCCAACCCTGGCCCTGGAGGTCCATTGTTCTACACATTTAGTGCCTTCCCTGCTCCCAACACACCTGATCCCACTAATAAGTTCAAAATGTGCCGCACAGTGGGCCTCAGGGCCCAGGAAGTAGTTCTGTAGCTTTTTAGTACCTTTTTAAAAATATATTATTGCAAAATTGGTTTAAGTGGAAGAATTTTAAACACATTAACTTTCTCTGGCACTTTCTTTGGGCTGTACAGGAAAGATGTTCAGTTTTTGCTTTAGAAATGAAGTACAGAAGTGTACAAAAATGCCAATAGAACCTGTTAAACCCAAGAAATACTCTGACTTCCCTGCAGTCTAAGTTTTGGTTTTAAGTTTGGTTGTTCTTAGATAAAGCTACAGTTTTTCCACTGATAGGCATACAGGTGCTGTGAAAATGACCGTGTCACTTAACATTTGGCAGTACAGCCTGAGATTTTCCATTTGATCCAAGAACGCTTAAGGGCACTTGAAGAAGTTGTGTTGGAAATATAATCTTATCTGGATCAGAACAGATTAATGAGTTGGAGTTCGGGGAGACAACATAATGAAGAAGAATTCGATACATTTTTGCATTAGCTAATTTATCAGGAATGCAGCCTTAAACAGTTATTGACACTGGCTCTCACTCCGCTATCAGTGCTCACTAAAGTTGGGCTTTCACCATACATATGCTAGCGCTGACTTCAAAAGGACAGAAGAACGTGTCTCATTAGTGCTCAGAGTTATTACATCCAATTAATTGTACCAAGTGACCAAAACAACATGTAGCACAGACCATAAGCACAAACAGAAAAAAAGATCAGTGTAATGATGCATTATTTTTTTTATCAGAGTAGTTATGTAAGTCTGGAACAAGGGCACGCTTGATCTCTTCAATGTGGTGTGTAAACATGAACAACTGTGTGCTGCTTCGCTAAGAAACAGCAGACATTAGCTTTCATAAACCCATCTGATCAGGATCAATCGCAGACTTGTATTTATATAACACTATCGTACAGTGCCCTTCACAAATATTGCCATCCCTGATGCATATCGTCGCTGTATCTCTGTAAACATATCTCCATTTTTATCAGTGTTTATTTTTTTCCATTATTTAAATATGAATACAGCTGTGTACACATTCCATGATATATTGACCAATAAAAATGCTCAAAAATCACTTGGAAAGAAATCTGGTTCCATGGACATTAAAAGTGGAAAGGTGCTATTTTGGAGATAGTTTTTTGCTTTGGATAGCACTGATATGCAAACAAGGCTGTACAAAAAATCTTTACTGCTGATCTTTCCATCAAAATATATTAACAATAATCTTACATTTATTTGAAGTATATTGACCGAAAAAAGACTCGGTGCCAAAATTGTTGGCACCTCTTCAACAATACTTTGTGCAGCCTCCCTTTGCAAAGATCTGCTTTGAGTCTTCATTAATCCTTGAAGTGAGTGGAGAACTCATGGCAAGCGATCTGAGAACATTCCTCCATACAGAATCTGTCCAGATCCTTCAGATTCTGAGGTCTATGCCCTGGACAGTGTAAGCAAATAAAGTGTCCAGGGCTTTTAAAAGATCTACCACCATACCTCACATACTTCACAAGTATTTTTCTGCACAGCTATCTTTGTGTCTACACCAAAACCACCTCTGGTGTTTATGCCAAAACCTTTGGACTAATCTGATCATAGAAGATGGCTCTATTGAAAGTTTCAGGCTCTTGAGTTTATTGGTTTCTGACAGCAGAAGGTTTCTTCGGGCAACAACTTATGGTAATGTGAGTGGTGTCTTATTGTAGTGTGGGAGATGACCCAAAGACCTAACAAAGGCCTGCAATTCTTTAACTATGATCATTAGAGGTTCTTTTGCCATTTGTACCATCCTCCTCACTGTGCATGGGGTCAGTGCAGACTTTCGTCCATTTCCCAGCAGATACTAAATCTAAAGAAACCCTCGGTTTCTTTAGATTCCTTAATTATTGCCTTGATAGTAAAATGTGCATTTTAAACTATTTTCTTGTAGCCATTCCTATATTTGTGCAGCTCAAAAGCCATGTTTGACACCATCTTACCAGCTATCCGAATAATGGAGAAAACGAGAGAAGTCCAACACCAACCGAACCTCCTGGCGCTACACAGATTTTAACATGACATCACTATAGACACACCCAGAGAGGACAGGGAACATGGAGCAATCCCACTACACTATAATGAATTGCTGTAAATGTACTGTGGATATACAACAATATCTTACTGTTTTTTATAATAATTGTAAAATACTGTCAAATAATCACACAGCGTATGTAAATCCCAATAACAGTAAATAACTGTAATTTATCAGCATAATACAGTATTTTCTGTCAACCTTTTGAAATATGCACCATCATTCCTTTATAGTCCAGTCACTATCCATCAAACTCATACGGGTGCAGACTAATGTTTATTTTTAATAACCCTTTTTTATTAAACTGTCCAAACTGCTTCTACTCATTTAAGTGACAAAATATATGCAATGGGCGGAGCCAGCCTATTGGGCTCAGCTGAGTTAAGATTCTTTGAGCTCATTCAGTCAGTGCGGGAAGTGCCGGGCAGCTTGTATTGCGTGGGCAGCTTGTATATTCATTCGTAAAATAAAGAAAGATAATCTAAATCGAGGAGACGTGAGCTGGTGCATTTACAACTGACATGTTTGGGCTACAGCTGCGGCGGTCCTCATGAAACTCTATAACTCCCAAATGTTTGCAGAGATATGGTTTTGTCAGTATAATTATGAAACTTTTATGATATAGGATGTTGTTAGTTAAGTCTGTTTTATTTAGGGACTAAATTTAGCAAAGAAACTGTATCTTGAATGGTGTTAGCTAGTTAGCTAGCTAGCTGGCGGGCTAGCTGGTTAGTACCATAAATATACAGTTATTTTACTGTCATATCCTGTAATTCAATTTACAATACAGTACTGTTAAAATAAATTACAGTAGATGCACTGTAAAATTACAGTAACGTACTGGCGGCTCTGCTTTACAGTGAATTTTTTTACAGTGTATATTTTACAGTCTGTGGTTTATTTGGGTTTATATAATTATCTATGTTGTGTATGTTATACTTGGTGTAAAATCAGCCTGCTGTGAAGTGAATGTTGTGATAGGCTCAGTTCATTAATAGTCAGCATAAAATTTTATGATATTGAAAGGAATCAACTGTCCAATTTCTCTTATTTTTGATTGGTTGCTCATCTTCTCATGCTCATTGGTCCTCTTTGATTTCTCCATGTTTTTCAGTGTAGGAAAGGAGGCGAAGGACAGGAGCAGCAGTAAAAGTTTCTGGACGCAGCTGATGACTCTGCAGAATTTGGAATTTTGCTTCATATTCAGTCCCCACCAAAACAGGTAGTCAGGACTGACCATTTAAGTGTTCTGAAAATTTTAAACATTGAACTTTGAACATTTCTAGGGCTAGCAGTTGTGGCACACATAGATTTGAGAAAATATAGGAAATATAAGAATTCGGTTTCTGTTTTTCAGTCGCTGTACTTCATATAAGCTTGGATTTTTCTTAGTATTCTGAATGTAAGATCAAAGGGAAAAGCAATAAAGAATATTTTACATGTTTAGTGGGGATGCCAGTATGTGTGACGGGGCCTGTACATGTTCCTTTCATTTTCAAAGATAAACTGTTATCTTCTGTTAAACATTTTTGCTTGTTTCACTTTAGTACACAGTCAAACAAGCATCAATGCCAAAAGGTCCAACAAAGCAGTTTATATTTTTTGAGGCAGCTAAAAGAATATTACAGTTTTACACTTCTTTATGACGGCCCCAGTCATCACAAAGATTTGCTAAATGTCTTCACAAGAAAGAAATGGTTTAGCCAAAAATTGTAGCTCCTGTAAAAAAAAAAGAACAATAAATTTGTTGGTCCTGAAGCTGTATGTGTATATTTTACTCCATTGTTTTTCCCCAGACAAGCAGGGCACGTTTATCCTGAAGAAATATACAACAACAAACACACATTTGTTCACACGTGTATGTGTGCACACAGGAGCAGAAGCTCCACCCACCACCTTCACTCTGAGTAGAAGGAAATGACATTCTCATCATTCTTTTCATCGTAACCTCTGCTTATCAGTTACTCCTGTCATTCGATAGACAAGACAAGATCAGAACAACCCATTGTGTGCATTTCTACTGCAGAGCATCATACCGTCATGCCAGGCTGAGGTTTATCACGTCAGTTCATAAAGTCAGTTTTAGACAGGCTGGCATTCCCACTGAACCGCCGGCTTGTTTGCCGTGAGCACTGCTTTGTTGGCTAGATAAGAGAAAACCCGTCCATGGACAGTCATTAGGCCTTGTCAAAGTCTGATTTGACGTAAGCAAAATCCAAACTGAGACAATAACAACTGCTAAGAAATGCACCTAAGCCACAGCGCCTGGCAGAACGACACCACTACCTCTGTGGGCTCGCTGTACTCGCCCTCAAAGGTACTGGAGATCACAGGCTGAGCTGTTTCGTGTGGGATACGAATAGAGATGCTGTGAACACTGTGAACTGGAAAGGCTTGTAATCCTTAGTCGGCCCTCAGCTGAGAGAAGTCCTTGCTCTTTTTTTTTTACAGAGTGTGAGAAAGTGGGTAGTAGACCACAGTCATCAATAAATCATTAGAGCGTCCCAGCTACAGCGCTGCTAGTTCATTCTCGGAGAGACTCTTTGTTATTTAGAAGAAGCAATGGAGCAACTGGGTTGTACTATAGCAGAAGTATTTTGGTGGAAAAGCCGCTTTGGAAATACTGAATATTTGAACAATGAGAAAGTTTCTGAACCTCTTAACTTTGAGACACTTCACATACAGGTCAAATTGGAGTGTACAGTTTTGATACCACAGGACAACCACTTTCGATTTGACAAAGCACTGGTATAAAACCAGTGGCCATTTTTTTGTTTCTGGTTCCCAACATACATTGGGAACAGGGTCTGTCTCAAAACCAAGTTAGCTGTCTAAGTAGGCACTGACTTCATAGGCAGCTGTTTAAGTAGGCAGCGTTCTGTCTGACATCTCTCCTCATAAAACAGATTGATAAGACGCTGTAGTTAGAGAGCGATGCGTCACTGCTTGTTCCCTCCCACTGCACGTGACGGTGGTTTAGCTAGTTGCTAAGCTACCATACCCTAGTTTCAGTCTTTAATGGAGCAATCTGCAAGATGAAGAAACCTATCAAACTCATACTCCACACAAAAAGGGGGCAACATATCACCAAAAAGCTGTGGTGTCCAGCCCTATCATAGTACACAAGGGACTGTACAGGCCCGCCCCTACTCCTTTCCAGTCTAGCGGAAACGAGTTCAGCATCAAGCTACATCCCTCTATTCACCAAGAGCGTCTGTCAGTGTTTACTGTTCCTTTCATTGGCTTTCTGTTCTTAAGTGATCTAACCAGTAGCAGGACCTTCAACATGATTGATTGGAGTTTAGAATGTACTGTTGGGGCAGTGCTACTTCTTCATCCTCTCATGTTGGACTGATACAATTCGACACTACTGTGACTCTGTATTACCTTTTTGGATGCAAAATGGTAAGACAGGAAAAGCCAGGGCTAAAAATGATACAAATTGTTCCTTTAAAAACAGAATACTTGAAAACTGGGTTATAGAAGAAAGGTGGAGTCTCTGGGGAGCTTTCAGTACTGAGTTAAGAACCACTGCTCTAATAAAACCTGGGTTTAATTAAGTATTTTGAAGAACCATTCTTTTAAAGCTTCTTTATAGAACCAAACAGTGCATTGCTCCGAAGAATCTTCAGTGGCACATTTATTTATTTATTTATTTATTTATTTATTTTATTTATTACTGTTTATTCGGTCCATGTTTATATCATAGCCTTGGCCTTAGGAGGAGAAGGAGGAGAAGATAGAAGGATGTAGAAAGATGTACACTTAGTAGTGTATATAATATTGTTATTTTACTTAAATTAAATAGATACAACCTTATAAACCCTGCAGGTTTGTGAGCCCAATTTAATTTGGCTGTTGGATGAATGTGAGCATACACAGACTCTAGTCTACTTTCAGCCATGAAATCAATTTTGTGGAGGAAGAGGGGGCAATAATAAATCCATACAAGAGCAGATGGCGAATTCAACTTAATTACCATCCTGATTCATTATGACATGGAGCAGAGTGAGTGTAGTAGGTATTTCTCTGAGTGTGTGCAGCTCTAGGTCAGCGCGCTGCTGTGAGTCCTCAGTTCTTTCTGCCTGGAAAGGAGTGTGGAAATGGGAATGCCATGTTCTGCACGGAGCAACAAATCTATAGCGCCCCAGGAGTCACTGAAAGGGTTTGCTCGGGTTTGTGGCTAAAGCCACAATGACACTACCATCCTAACTGATCTGCATCAATTCCGAGAGTGGCCTGGAGTTAAGGACAAGGCTGGGCCAGGCCGAGTTCAGCGGTTTGTTGGAGAGAGAGGAAGACTGAGAAGAGTGAGGGAGTGGGACAGACATTTGTGGTCCCAGGACACAGGACTGGAGGAGGAGAGGAGAGTGAGGGTCGTCACGCAATGTGGGGACAGCTAATGAAAGAGGAGGGAGTCATCTGGAAAGATAGATGGGGCTGATCTTGCAGGGATAGAGCGAGAGAAAGAGAGAAAGAGAGGAAGGTGGGAGAAGGGAGAAGCAGGTTAGCAATGGCAGTGCTAATTGACCTCTACAGACTCCCGTTTATTCTGTCTATCTGTCTTAATGAAGCGAGGACATGTGTGGAAGTCTTTAGTTACTGTCTAGTCATGGGTAAAGAAGAGATAAGGAGCTGCTGACTTTCACATGGAAAGAATGTATAATGCAAGACAACATACAATTGCCAGTTATAGTAACACATGGTCATTTTTGTTTGATACAGTCTTCTCATGTCTTTCTTTTCTCACTGATTTTGAAAAAAGACTCAGCTCTTTAGGCAATACTTAGATTAAGAGCTGGATTAGTCATTTCATTTAAAAAAGCAAACAGCATTTAATTTATTCTACAATGCCTACACTTCTACTTTTTTATTTAAGCTTACCAAGGAATGGTCAGTGGCATCCACATACATTTATAGGGGTGGCCAGATGGGACCACTGAAAATAAAAATAGAAAAAAATGAATTTTTGGAATTATGTTATGCTGTTGTAGTATATTTACTTGTTGAAACTGATATCAATCTGAGAGTTAAGTATTTGCACATTGATCTACTGTGCAAAAGTCTTACACACCTACGCTCACTGTTTAAAACCCTTTATCTTAGCAATAATACCATTAGAACAGATGTAAACAAGCATAAATACAATATAAAGTAGCATAAATGTATTATTTTAAAGTTTGATGAACAAAGTTTTATCCAGATTTCTCCTGGACCCATAGACATTGTATGAATTTGCCCCCACAGATTTTGTCTTTGCCTCCCCCTAATCGCAATGCAATGGCTATTATCTCTGAACCAATGTCTGAACCAATCATAAAAACGCATTTTGCTGTGCAGTGTGAAGATATGCCCTTACTTATTTCTGATTGGTTTATAATGTAATTTCCAAATAATATTAATATTCTTACTTATTCCTGTTTCCACTTTTTAGTATTCTATTAATGTTCTCAGCCTGTGTCTAGCTACTTTTATCAGCTTTGATTTAAAGTTGTACTAAAGCTTTTCACGAAAGCTGTTGTATCAGTGTAATGCTAATTTAATTAAAGGGGATTATTGAAATTAATCACTTTTTTTATTTACATAGGCAAAGTGTACAATCAATAGGTTTTAAGTTTAAAGACACATGCAACATTTTTCATTTCTTTGCCTCATATATTAATTTAAGCCAGTATCATTAGATCTGCTGTCATCATTCATGCACAAATAAAGCCCTGAATATATTTTTAGCTTTAAAACTATCAACATGCCCACGCATTATGTTTTACTGCCCCTCCCCAAGCAAAGCAGTCCAGAACCAGGGCTTGCTATAGGGAAAAGCAAAGGGTTAAATAAACACACTGACATATGGAAAACACTACTTACTATAATAATGCTATTAGAATATTACTGCTATGGAAAGTAAAACAGGATCAAGAAAGGTGTAAATCTACATTTTGCCACAAATTGGATTATTAAATGGAAGCATACGACTTTTTCACCCATTATTTCAGTCCTGCATGAATGCACATGCCCATGACCGTGATTTATCAGGGGAACATGTATTTGATGAGGAACTGAATTGAGTGCATTTAGCATATTTGCGAGATGTGTCCTCAGGTTGTTAGCGCTGGAATAGTAGGCTAACTGTAGTTTGCACAGCTTGCATAAAACTTTATCTTGAGGTTCCACAGGTTTTTACTTTAAAGTACTGCTCTGAAGTATTAACTTGTTGAGCTTTTTAGAATGGAAATCACTCTTTGTGTTTGAGTTGTGTTGTGATATCTCTGCTATCGTTATCATACGGTTCTTAATGAAGTATTCTCTCATTTCAGCTTAACCTACATTAACTTCACAATAATGCATGTGATGCTGTGAGACTCTCTGTCATGCAGTGCATTTAGTCCAGTAATCATGTAAGTTCAGGCTCACATGAGAACTAAGGTAGTTTTTCTTAATCAAGAATTAATTTTCACAATCAAATGTCTGTTTTATACACTTTGATTATGTGATCAAATTCAGAACATTTATAGAGAGTGCTAGTGTCTAATATATCAGATAGATTATGTATATGCAACTCACCAGGGAGGCCACTGGGGGTGCCTGTGACTGTACCACCCTTGACAGTGCCTAATATTTAATATCGCCAGGTACTTTGTATCGCTTTGGCTTTGGCAAGTATACATCTTTGTCACATTGTAAGTGTCTCTGGATAAGATAATCTTGCTAAAAGTAAATTGAGGACTAAAGAAAACCTGTCTAGTCAGAGAAATTGTGGTTCCTTTTCCATCATGCTGAGAAAAAGATGAGCATTTGGCACAAGCAACATGAGTCATCCTGTTTGGTGTCAACAGTTCAGGCCAGTGGTGGCAGTCTGCCGGAATAGGAAATGTTTTTCTGACACACTGGCCCTTGATGCTAACTGAAAAACCTCTGAACCGCAAGGTGCATCTAAACATCTCTTCATGGCTCCAGTTCATCTACATTCAGATGGACACTTCTAGCATGACAGTTCTAGCATGTCACAAGTATATATCAACACCAACTGGTTCCAGGAACATTTTAGTGAGATTTTGTCACATCAGTGGCCTGCACTATCCCAGGATCCCAACACTGTGGAGCATCTTCGCAGATGAAGTGGAAAGGGCTGTTGACAGCAAGACTGTGCAGCCATCCGATTTGCAGCAACTGTGTATAGTGTCTTTTATATTCCAAGCGCCTCACACAAACACAGAAAGAGAAAAGCATTAAATAATATTACAATATAAAGCATATGATGAGCTGATATCTAGAATTTATTCGCTACTTGTGTTTGTACACAGAGGACCTCCGCATTTAACCTATCCATGTAGTGAAACATCCACATATGTATACACACACACTACGGGGCAGTAAGAACACTAGCCCAAAGTGATTGCCAGTCCTATCCACAGCGCCCCGGGGAGCAGTTGGGGGTCATAAGCCTTTTAGTTGTGTCCTGTCGGTTCAGGGGATCAAACTGGCGACTCCAGTCACAAGGCTGATTCCCTAACCTCCAGCCCCAGCCCCTCAGAAAGGAACTTTGCAAAAATAGAAAAGTTGAAAATAAAACACAAAATAAAAAATAAAATAAGGGATTAAGAGAAATATGAGTAGTGCGAAGATAAAGTGGAGTGCTAGACATAGGCACAAGAAAACAAGAAAGTCTTTAAACTGGACTTAAAGATGAAGCATATCAGACCTCTTTGTTCCAGCAGTTGGCACCATAATGACGCTTCTAATTTTGGGTGCTACTAACTGACTGGTGCCTAGTAGAAAGGCCTAAGAGCTTTTAAGCAGATCAGCAATGTATTTTGGTCCAAAGCCAGTCCGAGATTCATATACAATTTGAAGCACAACTGTAGTTGAAGCATTCTGTAGTTATACAGCTTATATATAGCTTACATAGTGATGCAAAGATTGTAGTAATGTGTTTGGATCTCTTAGTTCCTGTAAACATTTTGAATAAGCTGTATCTGTCGAACTGTTTTCATGGGAACGCCACAAAAAAGGCCAGCTTGCTGCAGATAAATGTATGAACTGAATAAATGCAATAAAAATTTTATACATTTGAAAGATGATGAAAGGCTGTTTCCGTAACTGCTATTAAATGGCTGTTGAAATTCAGATCTAAATCAATTTCTGATCTGATCTTTAGTCCTCAGAGCTCTGGTGTTAAGATCTCTGACTTCAAATCTTTGCTTCTTACTACCAACTAAAGTTTGCTCTGTTTTTTATGTTTAGTTGGAGAAAGCTTTCTTTCTTCTTTTTTTGATCCCAGACGAAAAGAGTCAATTGCACTGTAGCCATTAGCTGAGAGGGTAAGTAGATCTGGGCATAGTACAAATAGCAACAGTAAGATTTTGTATTATCTTTTTTTGCCAGGTGGTTGCATATGAAGATTCAATGGTAAGGGCCCAGGAATGGATCCTTGTGGGACATTTCCTAATTTGTGGTTGTCGATGGCAATAAAGTAGTCCCATCCTCCAAATATGGTCAGAAGCAGCCACAAACAGTTCTGGAGAGCCCTACAAACATGCCTGCATATCTCCAACATCTTGTATAAATCTATGCCCAGGAGAATCCATGATGTCCTGAAGGTTAAAAGAGGCATAATTCATACACAGTAAAGCTGTATGTACCTAATAAACTGGCAGCTTGATTCAACTGAGAAGAGCATCACTTTCAACCTTCATTGAAAAAAATCACTGCATGGCTTCCACAGTGTTGTCCTGAAAACTGCTGTATTTTAAGGACAGAAATCAGAAGATCCAGCCTGGCCTGCACTCACATGTAGCATCAAAAACGAACCTATTTGAAGTTCCATGCTGTGATGTTGTTAATCATTTTCGTTATTTACTTTAATATTATTATTTATTGTACTTCTCATTATTTTGCAATCTGTCCACTGAAGGTGAAGCTGACCATCAGTAAGTAGTCCCATTCGGGTGATGTTGAGGGGCACACACGTGTTGGCAGGACCATTGTGCCCTTCGTTTTGCAAACAGTGCTGCCAAATTGCAGCGCCGACGCAAAACGCGGACAACTTGTTTACCGTGTTTATTCTGGGTGGCAAATAACAGTGGACACGGCTGAATGGCGAGTGCACAATAGCCATTCACAGCTGGAAGGCTGCAGATTTGTTTATTTATTTATCTAGCCATCTATCTTCCTTTTTATGACATGTGACTGCGTGAAAGAGTTTTTCTCATAAGAGCGGGCACACTTCAGAAATCACTTAAGTGTCAGGCAACTGTTGTAATGACTCATGCAGAGTTCATGCAGGGACACTGTGTGCTTTAATGCTTTATCACCCTCTGCAGAGGACAGGTGTGAGGAGACTGCTCAGAACAATTAGTTGTGCTAAACAGCGTTATTACCACCTGGTCTCTTCATTAACATGTTTAATTGAACTCTGTGTGTCGGAGGGGTAGGAGGGAGGTGTCCATCAGAGTAGTAGCACAGATCCTGATATGAAGCATGATGGGATTATGTGACATTCAAGGTGATGTTTTCAAAACTGCTGATGAAAATATTTGATTAAAAGTGTAAATTATGGCCTACATCATAAATTTTCATTACTGTCCATATTTAAACTTTACAAGCAATATGTTAGGCTGTATAGAACTGTAATTTTTAAGGTACAAATTATGTCTTTGTATCTAAAGTTAGTTCTCTTGTCTGGTTAAGGCATAAATGTTAAAAAAGGGTTTACACCAGTCATGGCCTTATCTATACACTCTTGCCCATGAAGGGAAATTCCACAGATCATTCAAAATGAGATGTGATGTATAGCTTACAGTCTAAATTCCCTGGTGGTGATGGTAACCAAACGTCTCCCAAATGTCACTCCCACGGAAAGTTATTCCATTATTTGGTTACAAATTAAAAATTGGGTTTGCCATAAAAAGCTTTTTGGAAAAGATGGAAATCATGCAGAGGGCGGTGCAAATTCTTGTTGATTTGGCTGTTTTGATCATTGATAGGTTCAAAAGACACATGTGGGCTTACAGGTGATTTTGGACATAGAATAAAATGGTTAGACTCTGTTGAGCCTCATTATTATGACCACTACTTTCCTACTTTGAAAGGCGGCAGCTTTATAGTCTGGAAAATGTTTTCGTGTCATTCTCTGAGCCCACTGATCCATGTGGAAGACACTCTCAAACGATTTGGTTATGAATCCATACTTGCAGATCACGTACACCCATACATGCTGATGGTCAAACTAACAAACTAACAATGATTGGCTCTACTGAAGCATTTGGATTGGGACGAGACGCAAACCCGAACTAATGCAAAAAAAAGCAGTTGCAGGAGTACTACAAAGACTGTGAGAACGTTGATGTGAGTATGCACCTTTAGGAGAGGGAAAAAAATGCATGACTTTCTTGCTTATCTTCTGTATGTTCTGGTTTCAACACTGCCCCCTAGTGTACATGTTCTCAAACATGTGTTAGGAGACGCTTACAAGAACATCTACATATGGTACTCTGCATCAGCTAACCTGAGAGTATTTTGCTGTCCGCCCTGGCCACCCTGCTGGCCAGCGTCTGAGCCAGGAGGCTCTCAGGAGGCGCTGTGCCACTTGAATAGCGCTGCTGTGGTTCTCCGCTGCTGCATGTTCAATAAAAGAGCATTTGCCCTTTACACAATGCTTTCTTCTGGTCCTTCTTTGCCAAGATGCTACTGTCTTTTTAGCTATGGGGTATGCTTTTGTCTATTTTTATAGATACTAGGATATCATTGGATGTCTGAAACCATTTATACAGATCTATTTGAGATTACTTAGTTAGAAGCTAGTGTGTGATGATTTAGGAATGCAGTTATGCAATGGTGCAAATGCAAAGGCGCTAATTGCTGTTATAAGCATAAGTCTTGTGGCTCCAGTGCAAAACTAAAGCAAGAAACTACATTGAATATGTTTCCGCTAATCAACTATGTTGAATTGTGTAAATTATTATTATTATTATTATTATTATTATTATTATTATGTTTGCAAAACCATTTCCTTAAGGTGCACCGTAACCCCAGAAAGCAACTCTAGCTCACATCTTGATTTGCTTTCTGAACTTCTCATACCGTAAGTGTCGAGTGCCAGCTCAGATTATTGTGAGAGAACACAAAACTCACGTCTGCACCTTTAGTAGGGTGAATGATTGAGCGCTGTGCTTGCCTGTTTGATAGATGGCCCAGTGTGATGGCCTTGCTGTCTCTCCGAGGGTTGCTAAAGCACTGAGGTGTGCATTAAGAGAAGCCTGGGCGCTAAAGGAGCCTGACCAGCCTCCCCCAATATGATGACAAGGCGGCGTCAGACAGGGACGTCCTGTCACATTGTGTTACACACACGCGCCCTCTCCCCTCCCCTGGGCCACTGTCCAAACATGTCAAACCATTTAAGTGCTGTCACTGGCCAGCCCGGCGATTTGTACGCCTCGCCCAAGTGTCGCCCTGCAAACCGGGGCTACTACCGAGGGCATATTTTTCATCTCTCACCCTCATATCAGGGCATGAAATTGAAAATAGAAGCAGCTGTTGTGGTGATGTACTCATTACTGTTTAGGAGAATTACATGTTGCCACATTGAGTATCTCATAAGTCCTTAGTATCAACGAAATGTAAATAGGGAGATTAATTTAAAATGTTTAAGATGCTATATATTCCCTATCAGCGCTCATAAGAGAAAGTAAGAAAGTAAGAAAGTGATAACTTGTAACCTCTGTGAGCAGCATGTTCAGTAAATCCGTCAGGGTTTATATAAGAGTATACTGCCCTCTTGTGTCTATTCTTGCTTGTTTGTGCACAACATTACTTGCTGTGCTTCATGATTGATTCTATTTTTATTTATTTTTTTTTCATTTTTGCACTTGACTCTCCGTACATGAACCCAGATGACACTCGTTCATTAATTTTACAGCAACAGGCCTGTTTTTAAATGCACGCTCCAGACGTTTGCCCAACTTGAGGTCACCTTCGAATTAATGAGAACCATAAAACATGAAATTACAGAAGCAGCGTGTGCGTTTTATGGATATGAAAACAGAATCATGAGAGCAAAACAAGGAGCAGGTCTTAGACACATACGTGCACACACACTCCATTACACGAGCATTCATTTTAATGAGGGCTGTTTGTCAGTATGTTAGTCAGTCAGTGCGTCCCCTGCTCAGATGACTCCGATAATTAACCGAGAGGAAAGGTACAACGTCTGCCTGGGGTTTTCTGCAGAAGCTATCTGCTCATTTTCAAAAAGAGAAGCAACTTGAAAGGGATATACAAAGCTCGAATGGCGAAGTTCCGGAAGTGCTTTCATGTGTGTTTCCTTGAAATGAAAGGCTCCTCATGTCGAAAATGATCCTCCAGTAGTTATCTCTCTAATGGCCCTACTGAGGATACCTGATATTAAACACTGCTCATCAAGCTTCGCGAGCACAAAATGTCACATCTTCAGAAAATCCAAGCAGCCCTAATAAGAGCGTTTGATCGAGAACCCCAACAGAAGTGGCCCAACTCTGAAGGAAGGTCTGGAGTCGGAGCCGGAGAGGTCTTTACCTGCTGTCTGGTATGTGTTAATTGTTCTCAGGAGACTTCTGGGATCCTTCATTCTGACCCTCATCCCTGATAACACCAAGATCTCAGCTTATAGTAGATTTGTGAAGTCTTGAACACTTCAAAGGTTCTAATACTATAGAAAAGACATGTTTACTGGAGATTACAGCACATCATTTCAAATTATACAGGTGTATTTAAATATGTACACAGTGAAGGAAAAAAGGATTCAGACACTTTGTTTTTCTGTTTCCTTTTATATAGAGATATGAATCCGAAATATTCTCACAAGCATTTAGACACCTCAGAACAGTTTTGGGAGAAGTGTATTCTGGTGAGACAAAACAAAAGTAGAGTTTTTTTTTATTTTTTACAATAATTCAGCTTCTTGTTTGTAGATGGAAGGGTTGCTGGTATGAAACCAAGAACAGCCCTCTGTAACTGAAGTACAGTGTTGGGGGCGTCACGATATAAGGCTGCTTCCATGCAAACGCTACTAGAGCATTATATGTCATTTAAGAAATCATAAATGGTGCAATGTACCAAAATGAATCTGTGGAGAACAAAATTATTACCCCAAGCATACAACCAGTATATCTCACGCCTGGTTTATTATTAGAAGAACCAAACTGAAGGGATTTGGCCGTATTTGAACAATGAGGCTGCAGAACTATGTACACGACTTGAAGCTCGAATTCCCAGCAACAGCTTTGGACAAAACATTATTCATTTCTGGTGTCTGAATACTTTTGTTTTCTTCCATTTTTGTTTATGCTTATGAAGGCATATTTTGTTAAAATCCAGAAGTACAAAGTGAAAAGACGTGGTTAAATTTTAATTAAATCTACTAATGTACTAGCAGTATATTATTAATAAAAACAAAAGCAACTGAATACCTGTTTCTCCTCCCTGTATGTAGCTGAACTTTTCATATCTGTCAAACAGACATACCTCATATATTATCAAAGCATGAGTGGTAAGTCAGAAAGACAATTCATACCAATTATTTATTGGCAATTAGGAATCGCCTGTTGTGTAAGAAAGTGCTAAGTAATAACTGAACAATAGCAAGTGGATACTTTACACAAATGAAACACTTTTCAGAGGACTTGAACTGTAACAATCTTACAATAGTTTACATCCATTTTTAATGGGTGCTTCACTTTTTCTAAAAAAAAAAAATAGTCACGAAATTGGCACATGGTGAATATAACTTTCCTACTAAACACAAAGACAACAGTGCATACTCCACAGCCTGTACTGGCCAGTTTAAAAGATGCAATCCAATACACTCTATAACTGAGTATTTCTCTAAATGTATTAGAAATAGAAAGACAGAGACTATGGACACACTTAAGCACACAGAAAACCATACACACTATGTAATTCAGTGTGCAGTGTTTTTCTTTATCTTTGTGGTTGAGATGTCACTGGACTCACCCTTGTCAAGACTCTTACATTCACATACCACTGTATCCAGTTCCTCTCTGCTAGCTGACAGGTGAGCAGAAGTATGTGACAAACTGGGAAGGGTGCCTTGACCCTCTTGCCTGGCATTTCCAGAGTAAACACTGCCTGGCCTAAGTTCAATTGGCCCATGAATTGAACCTTGAGGCACTACTTGGACAGTCTGATTAGGTGGGGAATGATCCAGGCTGTGCTGCTTCTGACTGCATTTGGTCAAGGATGGTCCTGGTGTCTGACCATTGGCTGTGTAGGTCTGTGTCCAGACAGATTTGTCCCAGTCCTCTAGATTGGAATAAGGCTCATCATGTGGAAAAGGTTCTGGAGGCAGTAGAAAGTTGTTTTCAACATCATCACCTTCAGCACGGTATTCCGAAACGTGAGTTCTGGGGTACACATCATTTATATCAGGGTACGTGGAGGGCATCTGCACAAACTCATACTGAAGGAGGCTCTGAAATCCTGGAACCTGAACACCATGCATCCAGTCTGAGGTATCCCAGTGGTAGTCTGTTAAGTAGTTTGAAATTGAGAGTTAAGAAAATATTTATTTTATCATGAAACAATGGCAATTATTAAGCAATGAAGTCAGCGTTGGCGTTAGTGATCTTTAATAGTTTACGGGTCGGACATGCAGGGTTAAATGTTTCAAGTGAACCAAAAAGATGTTTTGCTATTTTTAATTTTATTTGCTAATAAATCTATTTTTGCTATTGATTCAGGCAGAATTTAGCTGGGAGGTTAGGATAAAGCTGTGATAGTGCTATGCTGCCCATGGACTATGGAGACAGCTTTGAAATTTCCATGCAAAGCCTTGCTTAAAATCTTGAATGTTAAATCCCATGTTTAGACATCAAGGCACTCTTGGGGTCTGAGACAGTTAGAAGTCAATATGGAACAGTGGAGTTCATTCACAGGGAACCGTTTAATTTTCCTTGTCAAGGCTTAGTGGGCTTGCTGTGCTAAGCCAATGAAGCATGCATGAAAGGGCAACAAATTAGAACTTGTGCGGAAATCACCTCTGGGATTCTGGAGGTCACAGGCCTCATGATAGTCTTTTGATGGAGAGCAAGGAAAAAATAGCAAACACAAGATTCATGTTTTACACTGTATAGGATAAAACCAATTACAAACAGGCAAAACCAGTAAATACACTTTTTATGTTTGTGTCTGTTGCACTATCGATCAAATAAACCAAACAACCTACGTATTAACAAAGTCCATCATTGTGGAAGCTTGTAAACATAAGAGGAAAAATGTGTCATTAACAACAATAAAAAAAACAATAGTTGTACATGAAACTTTCTAAATTGTTAAAAATAAAACATAGTCTTGCACCGATACTGATATCAAAATGTTGTTACTTCCAATGCTAACACTTTAATACAGCACTGGTATTGGCAACAGAGATTAACAATACCACAAAACCAGTCTTTTGGGGCCTTTAGCCTGGGTTCAACTTTAACATAGCTGCTGGTCAACCCTGCTGGTCAACTGCACCAGGCAACGCTGTGGTCTGGGGCCTCATGCTCACATTAAGCCAAGAATCAACAGCTCAACAGCTGGTGCTGACAGGGTAAGCTATTATATTTACCATGCACCAGCAGTGTCTGGTGCTTGTAGATGTCAGCATGAGTGACTGGGTTGTGTGTATAAGACAAACATCTTGAGAAATAAGGATGTAAAACAAGCTTTAGCATTTTGTCAGAGAAAGTTTACTGCAGGTTTGTTTCTCAGTGCCATTCATTCAAGTTTAGTGTGTTTCATTTGTGACACAGCATAAGGTTGTATCAATATCGGTGCTTGGTATGGGCGTTATGAGAAGTTAAAGGGAGGTATCAGTGGTCCCTAATACTATAAAGGACCACTGCAAAGTTGCTTCTAAAGGGTTCAATTTAAAATGCTTGAACAAGGACTATGTACATAAACAGCTCTACAGAGCACAAGACAAAGGGACAGACTTCTCTCAGACATGGAACTAACAAACATACTAAACGTGACTCATTTCTAATCAATGAGATGAGAAATTACACACACAGCAACTATTTAACTAGAAAATCTTTAAAGTGTGTATTTCTGCAACCTTTTCACCTTCACCTTTCTTTTCTCCTGTCTCTTAATCACACTTACTTTCGGCCCCTGTATGACTGTGATCTGGACTGGTGCCCAGATTTAATCCATACGGGAGCTGAAGCCAACACCAAGAGAGCAAGAAATGTATCTTATGATAATTCTTCAGTACTCTGTATATACAACTGATCCATTTCTATTTTGCATACTAAGCACCACTTATTATATTTTCCTCTTCAGACAATTATTATTAAATAACATAGTCTAAGTGCAAACAAAGGAACCAGGAGGCTACTTACTGTTATCATCTGTAAATTGGAAAGAATAAGCAAGGCCTTGAGGATTTCCTCTTCGTCTTTCTTCTTCTTCGTTTAACAGGTGAGAGTCTGTGTCTCTTGCATTTTCTTGAGACAAAGAAAACAACATGAAGACTGATAGTATTATGCAATATGACATGTTTTAATAAGCTAACCTCCTCATATTCACACACCCACCTACCAAAAAATGCATTTGCATTTATGCCATTAGGCAATTTTTCATGGTGTACTTGACAGAGTGGGGAATCAGACCTCCATCTGTTTTGTGGGAGGCAGCAGATCTGGACCCTGATTCCAATCACTAGTTGTTAACTGAACTGTATTTACAAAATCCAGGACTGGAGACTGGATTCAAGTTCCATATTTGAAGAGCTCTGCACTACACCAGTGGTTCTTAAGGTTCCTTAAAAATCCCAGGTGGTTCACTTAATTGGCAATTGACAACACATACTGACATACTGAAATACGTTTGGTATTCTGAGAACAGCTAGAATATGCTATACCAACCAATTACTCCTTTCTATAACTTAATATTAACACATATTTACTAAATTAAAAACATAGAATGTTGCTGTACATGAAGACTAAGGAGTTTTGCCAATTTTGCCTGAATCATTTTGGCCTGGCTTACCATCTTCTTCATCCCAGTCTGGCTTCTGATTGCAGTCACTACTTGTAGGAGACCGTAGAGCTTGGCGCTGGGGCAGGTTAGGGGCTACACTGCAAACAGCCACAGGTTTTTTTAGGCCAAACATCACATCGGACGCAAGAGTGCTGAACTCAGACACAGAGCTTCTGTCCATGTCTTTATGGGAATCTGCAGGAATGCTGGGGTTATAGGTAAGGGGTTTCACAGGGACCTGCGGTGGAGCATCCAGAAATGTGTCCCTGCGGGGCCGACAGTCCAGATATGTCCTCTGGATGTAAGCATCTACAGCTCTGTATTTTTCTTTCTCTTGCTCGTCTTTGCTAGGCTTGCACGACCCCGTACAGACGAGGATAAAGAGCAAGGCCAAGATAAAGACAGCCACCAAAAAGATGAATATCCCCACCAGCTCGGCCAGGCCTATGCCCCAGTAAGTGGAGATAAACACATTGTGAACCTCGCTCTCCATCTCGCACAGCCTCCCGATGAAGCCTGGACCGCAACTGCAGTTAAAGGAGCCGTAGGTGTTCACGCACCAGCCGTCGTTTAAACAAGGCAGATGTAGACATTCATCCACATCAGTCTGGCACCTGATCAAGAGGACAACAGTAAAGAGAAGCAATTTGACACCAGTACTCTGAAGACTCTTCACTAGTTTTTCTTTTTTTCTTGTAATTACCTGTAATTTAATAGTGATAAAACAGAGGTTCTCCTCATATGTACTAATTCTCTGGCTATTGATAAGTTGACAGTTTTTCCACTTAATTAGCCAGCCTATCTACATCTCTCACAATCTTCTTCACTCTCAGATACAGTTGCAGATCCCTCTGACCATGAATCATTAAAATCATTATCAGGCTTTTATGGATTCCTTATGAAAGCAAATGTTCTTATTCTCTTTATGGCTGGAGGTATATCCTGGGAATTCTGGCTTGGCTGACTGAATGAATGAACAAACAAATGTCTGACACTTTGTCAGATAAAGTAGCTAAATAGTGGTTGGAATGAGAACCTGTGCTCTCAAGCTAGTTTGTGTACATGGTGAGCTTTCACTTGGTTGTTAGGTTTTGGTTTCTCTAGCTTTAACAGTTTTTACCTTGCGAATGGTGAAGGTAATGGACATTGTAATGTTAATCCTGGGTCATACTTTGTACATGTATATTGCGTCTCCACAAAAGTAAGACAAACATTATTAGATTGAAAGAAAACCCAGTTTCAGGTTCACTGAGACTTTCTACATGATTTGCATTGAAGATATTTGAAAGAAGTGAAAGAAGAGTGCAATGAAATGCAACGAAATGTAAATGAGATATTGAATCAGACCTTTCTCCTTTGAACCCGGCTTCACATTCACAAACAGGCCCATCCAGGCTGTCAATACAATGTCCACCATTTCTGCAGGGGTTCTCCTTGCAGTATGGACCTATCTCGCATCTTCAGTGACACAGAGAGTATTGAGCAAAAATCAGTAATGTAATCAGGCATACGATGCTCAGTGTGTATGGTTCATAAAGTCAGAAACAGGCTGCGCGTGCTGTACCTCTGACCAGCGTACTGTCCTCGGCAGCGGCAGTGGTAGTTATCATTGTTTTGTATGCATGTTCCTCCATATAGACAGGGGTTGGAAACACAGGGGTTGATACTGAGCTCGCAGTGAGCTCCCACAAATAAACTATTACATCTGCAGTAGTAGCCTGCAGAAAAAGAGAGGCAATAACTCATCTTTTCAATGACTTATAAGTGGTATAATTGAGTCTGAGGGCAAGAGAACTGTTCAGCTTGTGTTTTTATCTGAGTAAGTGTTTGCCTATAAAACCACAATAGAATAGAGTTCTTGCAGAGACCACTTTTCATTTATCTACAGATCTACAGGTGCTGCCACTAAATAAACAACAACTCAAAACTATAACTCTGAAGGAATGTGTAGCTGTATTAACACTTTATTTTGAGAGGTCTTTTGTAGATGATTATTAAAATATTAACAACACATCAGTGAAACAGCAGTCGTGAAACACCTGAAATCGCCCAAGCAAATATTTTGAAAATGTTTTGACTTGCATAATATAGACTTACTTTGGAGAAGTTACAGGACATAGATTTAATATGTTGAGCGAATTAAGCCCAACAAAACCTAACCCTGACCCTGGGCCTAAGCTTTACCTCAACCCAAAACCTAACCCTAACCCTGGGCCTAATCCTAACCCTAACCCTAAACTTAACCTTAAACAAAAGCTAATCCAGTTACAGAATGGTGTGAGCAGCATGTCTGTAGTATCTTGCTGAGAATGTTATGGTGGTCTGTATTAGATTTGTTCAGTGACTTCTCAGGTTAACATCTACAGATATAAATTTGGACCCTGTAAATAAAGTAAAAAAAACAAATGAACTGAGCAGATTAGTAAATCTTATTTGCAATTAAAAGACTTTTTGACAATTTACTGACTGTATTCAAGTGCTTCATTGTTGCTGCATCATTGATAAGTCACTGAGAGTCTTGAATATCTATTTAACCTAAAAAGGGCCACTTCAAATATAGTGTCACCACTTTTTTTCCCAATGTTTTGGCTGTAAAATAATTACATCTATCTATCTATCTATCTATATATATCTCTCTCTATCTATCTATCTATCTATCTATCTATCTATCTATCTATCTATAAAGTTACTGATAACTTGTGAGATGGGCACAAATGGATTTCTCCACGTAAGGGGGTACTTATCCTTCTCCTTCAGAGTTCACTGTTATATAATAATTTTTTCATACTTTACAATTGTTATGACTGTTTGTGGCGCTCAGCCTACCTCCACTGGGCCTCTGAGAGCAGCTTCCTCCATTGAGGCAGGGGTTGCTAGTACAGTCCTGGCCTGAGGTTGAGCTCATGCCACAGCCTGGAGTCACTCCTACCGTGTCCTCAACCACAACCCCAGAGAGGCTTTCTGAGTGCAGGAACAGACTCTGTCCATTAAAGAGCACCGTGTCCATGCAGCCCTGCAGGCTACTAGAGAGAGGCAGGCTGCGCCTTGGCCTAGAGCCCAACAGGCCAGCGCGTCCGCCCAGGATCACATGCTTGTCCAGGCCAAGGCAAGGCAGCACGCCAGGCAAAGTGCCTGATGCCGAGTGGACGGTGTCCAGGACCAGCCTGGCATGATTATGCTTTACCTCCAGTTCCACTGAGTGCCACTGACCATCGTTCACCTCGACGCTGTGGACAGACACAGTGGCCTGCCCACTCCCACAGTCAAACTGACACTGCAGCTTGCCTCCTACCACCTGCAAGCCAGAGAGAAATCAGCAGAACATTTAGCACAACCTGATTGGTTAAAGAAACAGTGTAAAAGTTTATTTATGAAAATGAAGTGTTTTGTCAATAGATATATACAATGATAATGTTAAACCCAATGAATTCATTAAGATAGTAAAAAGCTAAATATATATAGAATCAACATGTATGTTAACCACATACTGGCTGGCATTAGGGCTGGGCAATAAATCGATAACGATAATTATCACAAAATAGTGTTTCCTCGATAGAACTATAAGACATAGTCGATAGAAAGTCGATAGAATTAAGTTCCGTCCGTGTTTTGAGAGACAACATAAACAGCCAATGAGAATGAGAATAGCGCCGCCCCCAAACCAATCAGGTGGCTGAACTAGAGTTCCAGCCATTTCATGTTTAGCGGAAGCACACAGCGCAGAGTGTAGCATAGCAGCAGCTTAACCCACTTGCTTGTAATCTGGTTACTGCAAGCGTCACCGTTCGAACAGAGAGAACAAAATAAGAGAAAATGATGACAAAAAACGTTACCTTTTACTGGAAGAAGCATGTTACATATGTCAATAATTTTAAAATAATCTGTTAAGATAGGAGCAACAAGTAAATAGGTGCTGTCTTGCTACTGTGTTGACAAAGCGCTATGGGATGTTAGCGCTTCAAGTGCTCGGGTCAGTTCTACTGTTGTGATCATCTCCACTGTGCAGAGCTAACAGAGCGTGCCTGTGTAAAACACTCCCACAACTTGCACGCGAGCGATTGATTGTAGTTGCAGCTTGCACTCTAGATAAATCCATGCTTTCAGTGGGCACGGCCACCTCAGCGACGCACGTTATGCTAATTGGCGTAATTTCGTAATCGATAAAGATAAATATGTATGTTGTATGAGTTCGAGTGAAAACGCTGAGGCAAAGTTGACTTTAAAACCAAAATTCCCGAGGAGGGAAACTTTATTTTCTACCGAAAACAGAATCGCTAAACCAACTCCCCATTTGAGCAGACAGAGAATCAACTCACCGCTATGAGTGAACATAAACAGAGTCCTTTCCTTAGCCAGAACTTAAAGGGCCAGCAACAGCCTGCTTAACACAGTGTAATGTATGTATGTGTGTGTGTTTTTAATTTATTTGAAATACAGTTGTGTAATGTTCTATAGTACAGCTTCTGATAAATAAATCAGAGGATAAAACACAATTTAACATTTTTTTTTACATTTTAATGTGTTTATTTCTCACTTAAAGTAAAAAGGCGATAGTGATTTGATTTATATCGTGATACATATCGATATCGAATGATATGAAAAAAAAATGTCGTGATAAGATTTTTTCCCATATCGCCCAGCCCTAGCTAGCATTTAGATTTTTAAGCTCAAAATAACTAAACTTTTCATTATGGAAACTTTTCGGTAGTATTAAAATGGAATGGTCAGTTGTGGGTTTCAATAAAATAAACAGATTTAATGTAGTGACACTTAAAACAAAAACAATTTTGCATGAAATGTAATGGTTAAATGGCCACTATTAGACTTTAAACTATATTAACCATATTTTCAAAATGAAAATAAGATCCCCTGTACAGAGAACATATTTCTGCACATTTTCATTTCATTTGTTATTTTTGTTTATTTGCTGAATTTGCTAAAAAAAATTTATATTTTATTAATAATTTTACCAAAATAAAAACTATATTAAATTAATTGAAATCGGGAAGAAATATGTAAAATTTTGCTGTTGAGGCTCAACAATACATGTAGGTTGACCATGAATGTTTACATTTTTGCAAAAGCCTGTATGTAAATTAGCTTGTTTCTGATTGGCTGCCGTGTATTTCGCCTTATTCAAAAAGTAATCCAGGCTAAAACGTAAAGAACAAAGCATTAAATTCAGACGGAGATCCTCAGGGACGTTGAAAAAAATACATTTCATGTGCTTTTCTGCAAAATGCACTTAATTCTACCAGTTTAATCAGTTTGAAACAGTTTTTGTTTTTTACTACATGCTGACCAATTTTTAGAAAGCGTACCTGCAGAAGGATGTAGCCTCTTCCTTTAACAAACATCACTGCTCCATGATTGGAAAATGTTTTTAACCTCATAGAAACCTTCATTTCAGATGTGGTGCTCCTCCTCAGATGATATTTGATGTAGCTGTTTTCACTGAATGTCATTAATGCTCTTCCTACAACAGAAACCACAAGTGAATCTCAGTAGAAAGCAACTGTACTAATACAACTGCTTCAAAAGTGTTGCTATTTTATTGTCATTTTTATGCACTTAAAAATCATCTTAAATATATGTTTGAATGAGAAAATAACTGGAAAATCATTATGAAATGCTTTTTTATATTATAATATAGTGCAATGGTCCTCCAGTGAAAGAATCCAATCTGCAATGTAGTGTTTTTGGTTTTGGTTTGTAAAAAAAAAAGTAAAAAAAATCAGCAAATATCCATAGATCTTACAGAACTGTGCAAACATCGAGACCACCGTTCATTTGTTTCATTTTCAGTAAACATTGCTGATTAGAAGAAGTTCAATTTCAGAAAATAGAACATATTTTAACAGATCGATTATATAAACTATACCAAGTCACAACAATTCTAGACAACAATGCTTGACTTTCTCCTCTCTCCTGAAAGATCTGATGGTTTTGGAGGCGCATCAGGTTGTGAAGAATCTCATTTTAAAGTCCTTTACATTTTTAAAGTCCAGTTTTGGAAGCTCCTGTTCTGTTTTCTAAATGTTTTCTTCTATTTTTTCCTCCTTCATGAATCTTTTCCAACAAATGACTTGTACTTAATAGCCATTTTTGCTGGAATGAATTATGTGTGGTCTCTGGCCTTTTGCACAGCAATTTAACACACAAAGTCACATTTTCCAGTTTAAACATAAATATATATTCTAAGAATTCCCAAGATAAAAAAAAAGCTTTTTAATCTAAGACCACTAACCACAGCCTGCACTTAACTGTGACAGTATATACACCAACCAGCCTTAACATTAAAACCGCCCCCCTGTTTCAGCAACAACTGTTGATGTTGTTAGCACTTAGCATGTACCATATAGGAGCACTTAGTAGTTCTAACTACAGACTATAGTCCATCTGTATTTCTATGTACTTTGTTAACCCCTTTTTTACGCTGTTCTTTGGTGGTCAGGACCCCCACCACAGAGTAGATATTATGTGGGTGGTGGATTATTCTCTGCACTGCAGTGTCACTGACGTGGTGCTGGCATGTTAGTGTGTGTTGTGGATCAGACACAGCTGGAGTTTTTAAATATTTTGTCCACTCTATTAGACAGCCCTACCGTGTTGGTCCACCTTGTAAATGTAAAGCCAGAAACAAGTCTGATCCATTTGTACCAGCACAACACACTCTAACACACCACCACGTCAGTGTGACAGCAGTTCTGAAAATGATCCACCACCCAAATAATACCTGCTTTGTGCTGGGGGTCTTGACATTGAAGAAGAGGATGAAAGGGGTAACAAAACAAAGTATGCAGAGAAACAGATAAACAACAGTCTGTAACTGTAGAACTACAAAGTGCTCTTATATGGTATAGTATAGCTGATGCATTGGACAAAGAGTGTAGATTCAAAAAGATAGCTATGATGTTATGGCTGATTGGTGTATGTAACTGTGGTAGAAAACTAGCAATAGCCATCCCACACAGTGGCACATGGAAAGAAAATAAATGAGGGATCACTTGAAAGAATGTATTTTTAGAGAATTTAGAGACAAAGCAGTCTTCTTCATCTGAATGAATCCGTCTTAGTATTTAAAGAATACAACACATGCTTCCCTATTTCTCACACTGTATACTGACCAGCTTTTGTCTACTTGGCCCTTCAGTCTAACACATGTATTACACTTTGTCCACTCAAGGCAGAAAGTTTGAGCACCACTATTCAAAAGGATGTATGTGCATCCCGCGGTAAAGACTTCAATGACAGCTGTAGCTGGATAAAGACTAAATGAGCCCAAGGACAGTCATCTCCTCCGTTATTTATACTTAAACACCTCACGCAGTCTATTTAAGCCAAAGCTGCCAAGTTGATATTGTTATTTAAATACGTACTTCATTTAATTACTCACATAAGAGCTACACTGTGTAACAAGCAAAGCTTCACATCATGCATGATCAAATGAGTGGCATATTATTTTACCTAATGAGTCACTAGGACTCTGCACTCACTTCATAAGTGCCTGGAAATTGTTATTGATTACAGCAGGTGATTCCTCTTTATAACTCTGCACCTGCAGGGTTTGTATTGAGGATTTTTTTCATTACTAGGTGAATCATAAAAAAGAAGGACTCTTTTATTTACCTGAGCACTTCTCATTTTTATCCCACGGACAAATACAGCGATATTTTTTCTCTCCTTGATGAGACTCACAACGATAACCCTCTGGACATGGCTTACTGGCACAGTCCTGAATCTGTTCAAGACATTTTCCATCTATAACATAAAAAGAAAACACAGCACTACAGATACAGCAAAGAAGAGGTCAATGATTGGCATTCATATACAGATACAATACTACAACACGCTCTGACAAATTAGCCTCTGATTGACACCCGAGTATGTCAGTTTGTACCTTTGCAGAGACACCTGGGAGTGACGTGGTGACGAGATGTGATGTAGCTCACTCTGCCTGTGCTGTACAATGCCATGCTCCTGGAGTCCAGAGTCACCACATGCCTGCACATGTGGCCTGGGCACTTGGCATTGGAGCAGTGCTGGGTCATAACTCTCAGCACTCTCAGACCACTCAGTTCCTGGAGAGCTGTGCTGGAGGTGTTGAGGTTCTGTAGGAGGACCTCCAGAGAAGAGCCAGCACCTCCAGACCTCTCCAAGAAGAACAGAACATCCAGGTCACCATCGTTCTCCACAGGCTGCAGGCTGAGGATCTGCACATCTCTTCTGGGGGCAGATTTCATTGTTTTAGGACTCAAGGCAAAGACAAAAACAACAGCAACAAATGACAGTGATACATATAAACACAATAAAAAATCATTAATTTCTTAATTAGCAGAGCAGCAGATGGTATGAATTGGCTCAGAGAGGCATTGCCAACAGCGGGATCGTCAGACTCAGAACGGTTCAAGGCCAAATCACATTCCTATTTCCACTTGATTTGTGGAAATTTGTTACTGTTTTATAATGATTTACTCGATTCAGAACATTTACTCACTGTGGCTGTTGGTATTAAGGTGATGGCGCATGTACTCTACTTGCAGAAAGCTTTCTATTAGAATATCTGGTTGTCACTACTCTGGTCGACAGTGTTGAAAGGAATTCTTTCTGAATGCACCCTATAAATAAAGGAGCCTTTGCAAGATGACATAAACCCAAACACTTATTGGCACTTATCTTTTGATAATCGTTTATATAAATTTGTGAGTGTGAAGAAGTGTGACTTTTTTAAGATTTTCAACAACATGACATAAAGGTTATAGCAAGACCCCATAAATGATGAAGTATTCACATAAGTAAAGCTTCCTTAAATATTTGAATGGTTCTTCAGGCCAGGCATTGGTTAGATTTTTATAAGACCCCAAGAATTACTGAACACAGTTGATTCAATAGTTTATTTAAGAAAAAAAGATGATTTTAGAAAAACACACACTGATGTGTTATACAGTTAAAAGCAGCTGGGTTCCATTATTCATATGATACCAGTGAGCACTGTGACAGACTGCAATACACTACAGGAAGTGATGGGGGCGATATTTGTTGCACTGTCTATAAAAGAAACACTGGTCTGCACAGAAGTAACAAATGGACTCTGTGACAGGGCCAATGTAAAACAAAAACAACAGAATACATGGGACATTTGATTAATGAATGGATCAACTAATGGTTGATAGATTCATTGTTTATAAACATGTAGAAGCTGACAGATTAATCAACTGTGGGTATTTTTTGAGGCTCTGGGTGTCTAAAGTTGTTGCCTACCTCTGTCTAGTGTAAAGTCCGGCCTTGCTGTGGGTTCCCGTCATGCTCCGCATCGCTCTCTGGAAGTTCTTCCAGTGCTCCTGGACGAAATCCTCAGCAGTGACGCTAGCAAAGCGCACAGACACTGAATTATCCAGCATCTGCTGAGTGACTTGCCGTACATGGACTGTGATGCTAGCTGAGGAAGAGAAGTGGCCATCGCTGACCGACACATTGAGCGGATAGCGGCCCACGTCCAGCTCCCGCCGGGCCAGCAGCCGGCCATCAGAGTCAGACACAGAGATCAAGTCATGTCCGGGAGAATGCAGAGTGTATTTGAGTGTGTCATACTCATCTGGATCAGTGGCGTGGACTTTTCCCAGAATGCCTCCTGCAGGGTACTCCTCTCCCGGGACCAGAATGAACACCTCCTGAGGAAGTACAGATGGAGGATGCGCACTCGCCTGAGCCATGCGAATGTTGAGGAGGGCGGATGACTGGAGAGGAGGTTTCCCACTGTCAGAGACCTGACGATAAAAAGAAAATACAGATACGTACATACCATTAATGACAAGTGTTCTACATACACTCATGAGCAAAAATGTGGGTGCCCTGGTTAAATTCAATGTTTTTCAAATTTTCAAAGTAAAAACATTCTCAAAGTTTATTGTCACACTATTCAGAACACTGGCCATTCAGAAATACAATAAATGAACACGGGGGCCAAAAGGAGAGGGAGGTACTGCACATACAAACAAGTACACCAGAGAACACTTATTCCCTACTGAGAGCACTACTCAAAAATAAAAACCATTTCAATGAACAGCAACTGAATTTTAAATAAGGAGTTTAAACTATTCATGAATATAAATGAATGAATATAAATGAATAATTGCAGAGAGGTTCTGCCACTTCATGCCCAACATAGTGCACCACATAGGGCGGAGGAAGTCATTTGAGATGGTGCCGGTAGTTTGGGCTCCTTAGAACAAGTGAACTTGGCAACTGGTTGTAAAATAAAATTTCAAAACAGGCGAATGAAAAAAGCTCAGGATTTACTTCTAGCAGTGTCTAGATGTTTACTGGGACAAGATGGCAAAACTTCAATAGAACCATTTAAGAAAAAAAAACATTTGTAATAATTGTTGTGTATTGTGTGTAATATGTAAATGGAACTTTAATGACTGCTTTTAATATGATACCTATCTGAAAAACATCTAAGCTATTTTGATATTTTACTCAGGTTCAGTCAAGAAAACTCTATTAAAACTTGAAGAGAACGAAAGCCAGGAGAGGGAGGACAGTTCAGGGGTATCAGCTCACACAAATCAAACTTTCTATCTGGGCATGGCATTTTCACTGGAGTTGCAGTGATTGCCTTGGGCTGGTCTAAAAAAAATCCAGGCATAGATCCATGGCTGATCTACATGTCAAACATTTCCAAATACAAGCATAAAAATGTATGTTCCTTCTTTGTGTTAATGAAGTGTTATATTAAAATTATACAAACATATCAAGAGAAGTCAATGCATTGTAATTTTAATGCACTTTTTATTAAAGACACATGTTAGGATTCTTAAACTCACTGGTCATTTTAGTTTTTCAACAGGAGAGGGAGCTCTGGAGATGTCAATCTTAGCTTGAAAAGAAACTCATGGAAGTAAAATGAACCAGGGATGCCAAGAAACACAAATGTAGCCATTTTAATTACTATATAAAACGACAAGTGAGCCTAAGCTGGTCTGAGTTTGTATATTTATTGTTAATGACAGTCAAAACAGGACAAATTGGGAAAAAAAGGTTTTCTTATGTACTGTTTTGCCCTAGAATGTCCTGCATGTACATTACAGACCAAAACGTATATCCCAAAAGAACAATATCTCAGACCTCAGGCAAAATAATTATAACCACTAACTAAGTGGTATCTTTTACAGGCATTGGCCTCCTTAGACGTCTGGTTCCTATCACTACCATTTTAAACCGTTCTGAAAATTCACAATACACCACTATTAATGACGTTGTATCCCCCTAGTGACTCAATCATGCAGAAAAACTTGTGTAATTCCTTTTTAAGGCAAGCTTGTCCAATATGAAAAGTGATGAGTGGCATTCCTATTACACAGTCTTTCTTTGTGAAATATTCCCCAAATGAAGTTCTTGTGGTTGTTGTTGGAGCTGGTGGTTTTGGACAGTTACTTGTTTTTTTTATTATACTCTAAGAAGCAATGAAAATGAAGCAATACTGGTTTATGTATTTTGTGACATTTAGATATGTTGCCATTGAGTTCTCACATGAAAGAGACTGAACACCTCACTGTGACACCCAGAAATTACCTACTGTGCCACTGAAAACGTGGCAAACAGCAAGCAGACGCATCCTCACCTGGACCTGGAGGACGTACTGATCCTTTTCCGAACTCTTCAGCGATGCTGTGGTCCTAATAACTCCCTGCTGGTCTACGCTGAAGCCTTTTCCCTCATTGCCCTTCAGGATGCTGTAGGAGAAAGGTGGGCCGTTTTGGGGACTATCTCTGTCGTTCACACTGAGCTGGAGAACAGAGGCCCCTGCAGGCAGGCTCTCCTGAGAAAGAGGGACATAGAGATAGAGAGAGAAAGAGTGAGAGAGAGAGAGAGAGAGAAAACTCGTTCAAATATGCCAGGAGAGATCATCACATCCGTCCTTGCTGAAAGCTCAGTCGCTCATGGACCGCGACGGAGGGAGCAGCGTGTCAGCTTCAGTTTGGCTCATATGTTATGACAGCACGGTCGTACCTGGACGATGAGGCTGTAGTTACTCTGCGAGAAGACAGGCGGATTATCATTCACATCAGCCACTGTCATGTTGATTGCTGCGCTGCTGGATTTGGGGGGATTTCCGCTGTCGGAGGCCAGAACAGTAAGCTTGTACCCACCAATCTAATTTAAACAAAGACCGAAAAAAAACTTAACTGAACTCATCCCCAGCTTTTGTGAGCAATTAAGTGAAACACAGTTGAGACTTCAAACAGTTCAAAGACTCGCCGGTCTCAAAGTGAAGCTGTGCTTGTCTTTATTAGAAGGCAAGGAGAAAGGAAAGTTACTCTCCAGAGAATTTAGAAAACTTTACTTTTTCTCGGTCTAATTGACGAGCCACTTTCAGCACACCGCTGACCGCGTCCATGATGAACGGACTGTCCTGGTTGCCGTCCACAATGGAATAATGGATGCGGCTGTTTGAAGGCCCATCAGAGTCACTCGCCGTTACCTGAAAAGATTAGTGAACATCATTACAGTGCATAGAAACAACACTAAATTAGGCTGCAATTACATTAAACAACAGTTAGTTCTGACCCCACAATTAAAGTGTCAGAAGTGCAAAACAAATCAAATTTCACATTACTATATACCTCATTTACATGACAAATAATGGGACTCAACGTGAGAAATAATGATGGAATAATCAAAAACAAACCGGAATTATTTAATTGATTAAAGTCATTGTAATTAACTTACTCTTTACTCTTTACTCTTTTATTATTAACTTAGAGATTACCTCAACACTTCAAGAAGTTAAATCTGTAAATGTTTTCATTTTCTTTGTCTTTATCTTTTCTTGTCCTCTCTCTATACTACTGTCATATTTTAAAGTCAATTATCAAAACATACAATTTATAAAATATAGTGTTTAGCAATTTTATTTCATTACTGCACCAATGTTAATTAAATTAAATGTTGTTGTTAAGATTTACTAATTAAATTAGTCATTAAAATTAGCGTAAAAATACCAAAACTTAATCAATGACCCAAAATGATAAGTTTTGCTTTTCTTTTTCTCTAGTTATAGCTCAACAGCCAAATCAAGTTTTGAAGTGTGGCAATTGAAATGTCATTTGGCTTGTCATGTTTATTTAATTCTGAAACTTATTGCCAAAATCCTACAGTGGGGTGTTAAACTTTACCACGTGTCCTAATTAAAATGTCTGATCTAACAAATCTGTTTTAAAACATAAAATCAGTTTTATACCATCTGACTGTGTTCAATTCACAGTGCACAGTCTCTCACCCCACAGAAGAACTAAGAACAAGTGAATGTTACCATTCGCATAGTATCAGCGGTCCCCTTATTAGGTACCATTATGTCATTGTCACATGATGGGTTACTCACAGTCAGCACAGAGCAGCCAGGCTGGGTGTCTTCACTGACTACAGCTGAGTAGAGCTCCTGGCTGAATATGGGACTGTTGTCATTGACGTCAATAAGGTGGACTGTCACGGTGGCTGTGTCGCTCAGAGTTTCCTGCCCTCCAGCAGAGGCCTTCACTGTCAGATAGTGCTCTCTAGCTGCCTCATAATCCAGCGAAGCAATGACAAAGATGTTGCCTGCAGAGAGAAAGCACCAGCCGTAATTCCAGACAATTCACTCCTCGTGTGGAGTATGTGGGACAGGTCTTGTGTGTGAGTACTTCTTTCCCCACAAGATGTCCCCCCAATAACAGAGGAACATGAAAAATCTGTCCAATCCTCACGGCAAATCTTTCATTCCCAAAAAGGGCCATCGCTTGCTGTCTGCTGGTAGTTTTTAGGAGTAACATTAGTTGGAATTGGAGTATTTAGCTCATGCACCGAATGTCTGTCCTGAAATTTTATTGGTTTGCATTTACTTTTACTGATACTAAGTCCTGTTACTAAGTATATTTACATAAAACAGCTATGTACTAATACACATACTGTGCAGCCCTCGTCACGTTTCGTGTTACACCCCATGCAAACAGCTGCTTTGGGTAAATGGCCACATCTTAGCGGACTTATTTCAAATTTAACTTATTGCAAAGTTGACCCGGATAACAATTTGGTCAACAAAAGGTATGTATATATGAAATTTCACTCCAATTAATAGCCAAATAAGCTCACGCTCACAGGGGACACAAACATATGACTCGTAAAGCATGAAGACCCAACAAAGACATTTCTATACTACATCAGTATGCTCTGTAATTTCCCTTTCTAAATATAGACTATTTTTATTTTCCATAAGTTGTTAAAGGAGTCAAGTTTGGTGGGTTAAATGGTTTAATGTCTTCAATGGCAGTAACAGTTTAGTAGATTTGACAGATTTGACTATTAAACTATTACTTTTTTTTCCTGAAAGGGGCTTTAAACAGCTGAAAGGCTTGAGCACTGAGGCATGCTGACATTATAATAAAAGTCTAAATTGTATAGGGTTTAGCATTAGTCTTAAGTTTTTCAATAAATATATTTTTGCAAACTAACAAAAAAAAAAACATTTCTTAATGTATTTCACTGTTTGTGACAAACAGTGTATACAGTGGCCCAAAAAATGATTTTGACACTTAATGCTTTAACAATTGGTAAACATTAAAACTTTGGTTTTTTGGTTAAAATAAAATAAAATGTTAAACAAATGAAGGTGAGAAAACAGAAGTGAACTGAGAGTAAACTCATTGTGTGGAGAAAGCCTGGAGAATCTGTAGTAGGAGTACTGTGAAGAACAGAGGTGGATTAAAGTCTGGGGCTGTTTTTCTTACAGCAGTGTTAGTGAGCTTGTGTTCATTGATGGGATCATGAACTCGGCAGTGTAAGCAAGCATTTTGGATGCAATCCTGCAGAAGCCTGAATAGAAACTGCTGTAATAACGATCACCAGCTGCTTTTTGAAAGAAAATTTTGTTTCTACAATGAACTTTACAGACTCACAGCCGTCAAACACGCCACACTGTTTATCACAGTGAACTTCCTATTTTGGGGCCACTGTATGTGCATGTGTAAGCCAGTTTGTTTGGTACCTGTGTGGGAATCGATGCTGAAAGCTCCCTGCTCGTTGCCGCTGGTGATGGAGTACCTGGTCTGGGCATTGGCCTGTGCATCGCTGCTAGCAGCGAAAACACTCAGAAGCAGGGTCCCTACGGCGACGTCTTCAGGAACCATGGAAACGTAGTCCCTGTGCTCGAACACCGGAGGGCGGTGATTAGCGTCCAATACGATCACCTCCACAGAGCAGAGAGTGGAGAGTGACCGGGGGGATCCGTGGTCTGTGGCACGCACTCGCAGCCTGTACACAGTCTTCACCTGTCTGCTCAAGGGCTTCACCAAACTGATGATTCCAGACTGCTCCTCCATAGAAAACAGGCCTCCAGCAGAGTCTTCAAGCCAGTAACTGAGTTTACTGTTCAAGCCTTAAAACCAAGAACAGTTAAGTAAGAAACTTTATAGGAAGTCACAGTTATCGCCAGTTAACATGGTGCAATATGGACAAACTCCATTGAAGAGTTAAACTTCAACTGATACATTTGTGCAGAAGAGGAATTTGAATTTGATCAAAACTTATTATTCAAGCGCAGGCTCAAACATAATAATAATGGCTAATGGCTAAAGCAGGCACCTTAATCTTTGTTAAGCACCTTTAATATTTATGCTGATGTTTATATAATAGTATATGCTTCAATATTAACACCTATTTTTATTTCTCAGTGATTAGGCTCATTCAGTAGTCAACTGAGATATTTTCAGCATAAAGTTATTAGAATCAAACACCTCATATTCCTATGGTTTTTTGCCAACCAAACTTACTGGCCACTGAACTGGAAATACCTACTGCCTAGTCCACTATATGCATACACTACTTCATACATCCATCCTGAGCACAACAATGACACTGATATCACTATTTTACAGATGAGGTCATGAGAGAAACAGACAATCTCCTCATTTTTATTATATATATATATATATATATATATATATATATATATATATATATATATATATATATATATATATATATATATATATAATTTTTATTTTTTTTAATTTTTGTGTGTGTGTGTGTTTGAGCTATTGTTACCAAATGTTATTGGGATTTACTGGAAGTCACGTTCAAAGAGATAAAAAGTGTTTATGCTCCTTGCAGTAGTCTTTTTTCACTATCCTGACATGTTGCACTAATATGAGAGTTCAGCTATAGAAAGTAGACATATTTGTCTCTTCATCTACCTTTGACAGTTCCTCAACCTTAAATCAGCAGAACAACAGAAGTGAAGGACATGAAAATGGAAAAATGAAACGTGTGATAATGGAGAATGTAAAAATAACCAATATACTACATGTAAGTCGGCTTCCTCTCAGTGGAAAGCATGGAAACAAACAAGCTTCTACGATTATTATAGTATAATTGTAATTACACAAATTTTCCAACGTGTCTGCATAATTGAATGGTTAAAATGTAGAATGTTTTCTATGTGAAACGTATGGAATTGTTCACAGTGGTGGTGACAGAAACCGGGCGTCCAAGGCATTTAATGTCTCTAAAAGCGCTTAGACAGAGAGCGATTACATAAAATAGTGATGTTTTTTGGCTAAAACACATTTTTACCTGATTAATGATGGAGAGGTACATGTATGGTAAAAAAGAAAATGTACTTTTTCAGATATAGCATTGATTTCCCAGAGGTCACTGGTTTTGCCACATAAAACACTGTAAATTAAAATCAAGCAATCATCAAGCTCAATGACTGAATTATGTTGAAATTTTAAAAAGCTAGTGGAACTTCCCTTTTAAAGGTATTTCCAGACCACTAATAAGGAACATGTTCAAAAGAAAATGTAATGAGTTTCTGATTGTTTGCCCAAAAAAAAAATTGCCCCTGGGGTAGCGGTATGTATTCCTGGGCCACAGTCTCGTTGCTGGGTTTTTCACTATCACTGAGAGTTTGAGAGTGAGGCAGCACTCACAAATATCCATCACACAGGGGCTCTGTGATCAGAAACTACACAAACTGTGCATCAACAGATGGGCCACAGTCTCTACACTCTACACCAGCAAAAGTAGGGGTTTCTGATAAAGTGGCCAGTGAGTGTGGTTTATATGAAAAAAAAAATAGAAATTTAATCTGTTGTCTTCTAATTAACAGTTTATGGTCAAGTACACCCTTTTGACCATATGTTCATTACTTCACTGCAGTCCAAGTTGTTAGTGCTGCTCAGTTGTCCAGCTCAATTGCATATGACTGATTCCTCCTGCTAAAATTTCTCTGTTGACAGCGGAATGAATTGAGACTAATCACTTAGCAATCTCCAGCCCCATCAACAAACGTTCATAAATAAATGCTGTGATTTCAATCCACTCTACACTGGCGTACACGAGCGAGAAGAATGAGGCCGTGATTAGAGACGTCCGCCCGGGCAGTTGTTTACGCCGGTGATTAGTGCACACAATAGTGTTTGTGAAAGAGACAAAATGATTGCAGGCTTTGAAGAGAATGGAGGTAATGGCGATGGAATGTGAGCACATATCTTACACTTAGCACCAACAACACATATCAACCCGTCTTCCTGTGAGCTACAGTAAAGACTCTCAGGCATCACAAAAGAACCTAAATAATAGACAAGCTAAGCATTTTAAAACAGGTTTAACAATTTAAGCTTTAAAGTACTTTTAACTAGAGACTGCACAGCATCGTTTTCATACTCATTCTGATATCGAACCCATCTGTCAATTTGTACTTGAAAAATTATGCACTTTTACTTGGTTTGTTATTTACACGTCCATATTTAGCCGGTTGAAGATTCTCCAAAGGGCCTCTAGTAACTTTTGGCTCTTCATACGAGTGGAGCTGTGCACCAATGATTGTTGCTATAAGATTGGTTTCAACTAGTCGCTAATCCTGAGGTTATACCACTAAAAATATGTATATCCTAAAGAAGATAGCGGGTGAAGAGTCTGGTGATTTCAGGGTCCTTATCTCCGGTTTCCTGAAGGCCAGCAATGTGATCCATGTATGAAAGGGCACTTCATGCTGTACTGACCTGTGGAGTTTGGCTTTGTTGTAACGTTTTTCCGCCAATCTACAGGGCTGTAATCCTGTGTAAAGTCTGAATATAATCCTGTAAAGTCAGTTACTCTTATATTCACCGTCCACCTAAATCTGATACTGAGACAGTGGGGTTCATATCTGCAGTTCCCTGAAATCCAGGGCTCGCTGGAAAGGGCACATCATGCTCTACTGGCTGGTGGAGTATTTGAAGTTGTATGTTGCAAAACATTCCCATGTCCTGGGTTTGTATTCATGATGTCAGCAGTGCTTAGTTAACATGGCTGGCCAATTAAAAAATCTGAAATTGTGCAAACCGTTATGTGTACATGTCAGCTGATCCAATGTCGTCTGATGCTGAACGGCTGCCCATCCTTTGATCTGATGCTGCTGCTTGGTCTGCCTTGACCAGAAACCACTGTTTGCCTCCATTCTAGACCAGTTATCCCATCATGCTGTCCAGTGCCTCACGAAAAACTCGCCTGCACACCACTGGCACCTTCAAAGCTTCTGCTCACTTAATCAGTGATGTTTTCTTCTCCTGCTCTTATCAGTCCTTTCTTCTCCTCCTTTCTGCCTTTCTAATACTTTACGCACAAAGTAGTCAATCTTAGTCTTATTGTATTTGTACTTGTTTTGCTATCCGGTGTGGACCAGAGGAGGATGGGTTCCCCTTTTTGAGTTTGGTTCCTCTCAAGGTTTCTTCCTCTTGATCGGAGGGAGTTTTTTCTTGCCACTGTCGCTCCAGGCTCACTTACTCGGGGGTTGGACCTGGATTTTTCTGTAAAGCTGCTTTGTAACAACATCTGCGCTATATAAAAAAATAAACCTTAACTGATACAAAGTGCCCATAACATGAAAAATAAAAAAATTAAGTTAAAGAGTCTGACGTAGCATGTACCATTCCAACACACACTAATGTCATAGATGAACCTCAAGGAAAACACTGAAATACAAAAACCTTCAATATTTGGGCCCTTACATCATACAATGAGCGTGTGCTACTTCAAGTGAGATTTGTTACAGGATTGGATTGGATACATTCCTTTTGTTCCCTTCCAATATCCGGCGATATCTGACATTTTCTGCTGACGTCAGCCCGACACTGATGGCATCTCTATTAACAAATAAGAAGAAGAACTAAAAAAAATCTAAATCCAGTCCCGCATTAACGATAACTTCAGTGCTTTACAGACTACAGAAGTGAGGCTAGACACTGATCTCAGATTTAAATGACAAAGAGCTGTTTGTGTCATACTCTGATGTTCTAGACAAGGCTGTATGGAAATGCTGTTGTGAGCAGAGTGTCTCTTCTAACAAAAGACGGCACACAACGAGCACCATATGAGAAGAAACTGCCTCAATCAATCACTCTCCAGAGCAAATATATGCACTGCAAGCATACCAGTTTCTCATTTTCTACAATTACAAGAGACCTAGAGAACAAATTCCACATAAAAAAACCTGCTTTGAAACTCTATAGTTATTCCCCGTATGTTGCTGTATAATTTAAATGTAATTATATAATCACATATGAAAGTTTTGGGCACCCCATGTCACATTTTGTTCAGTTTCTAAGTGAAAGTAACTTTCTACAAACACAAACTTTACAAACTCTAGCTTTGGATCGTTGCCTTGTCGTAACAGCCAACTTATTTATTTATTTATTTATTTTCACTGACTGTGAGACATAAGCTTCCACAATATGTTCTATTTTAGTATAATCCCTTTTTCTCTCTGTCCCTACGTTTACCAAAGCATAATGGATTTACATGCTTAACATTTTTTTCCCCAAACTTGGCTTTAGTTGTTGTAGCCAAACAGTTCACTTTTTACTTCATCTGTTCATAACACTTGTTCACAAAAAGCCTTGGACTCTTCCATGTTAGTGTTGTTTGTGCAACAACACTGCATAGTGGCTTCTTATGCCATACCTGTGCCCTAGGCAGTCCTAGGCAGAGATGTGGGGGTTTTGCTGTGCATACCTGACCAGTCTGTGAGTGTTTTTTTTATTTTTTGACTTGACTTTTATCTCCTGTTCAGGTAACATAAAAACTATTTAGATTTAGATTTTTCCTTCTTTGTGTAAGAAATCCTGCTTCTCGCCAGCAGAGGTCTCAGTCTCTTGAGTACTGCCTGGCTCTTCTGACTTCGGGCTTCGACCCTCTGCTTTGCCTCTGACTCCGCCCTTTGAATGTCCCCTGTTTGTCAATAAAAACCTGCATATGGACCTCACCACTGTGTCTGAGTCCCCTTTCTTAGACTTTGTAAGCATTAGTTTTTTTAAGTTTCGGAATCATAGTACGCTGCTTATATGAGTGCATGACTTTTGAGTGTAAGCGCATCACCCTGAGAGGTTTGAAGGGTCACATAACCGCCATGCTCTGGAATTGCTTCCACCTGTTGTGAATTAAGGCCTAAGGAAACCTTGCAGAAGAAAACAGCAGTGGATCAACTGAACGGGTGACCTAACTTTTGCACACGCCACCTTTTTTTGTGTATATCGTCGCTGTCCAATAAAAGACATGTATTTCAATTTTTCAATTTTTCTACATCTATTAAATGCAGCAGCTGCCGTTTACACTGTGGAAAATTTTAATTTTGAATGGACCATTAGAAATGCTTCAAAATAGCTTGGAAAGAATTCTGGTTCCACTGACTTGCACTGAAAGTGAAAAGAGTTTTTTTCCTCTCCTGTAAAGTTGCCATTTTGGAGATATTTGTTTTTCATTGGACAGCGCGATATAATACGTACAGCAGCTAAATAGTAATCATTTTTCAATGCCATGCAGAAGTTGTGTTTATCTCCAGCAGTGAAACATACAGATGGCAAACTAGCAAAAGCATAAGAGATAACATCAACTTCTCACCAACTTCAAATAACTTTAAAATACATGTTTGACAGACTTTCTCAACGTGTTCTTAGTAGCTAGGAGTGAGCAGTAATTAAATGCAAAATAAGGTTTTTCTGAGAAAAACTAGAAACATGCATTCTTACCCGCGTCAGCATCGTTTGCCTGTAGACGTGCCAAATATGCCCCAGGCTGTGTGCTATCAAATACGCTGATGTAGTACAGGTCAGAGGTGAACACAGGAGCATTGTCATTAACATCTTCTACAGTGATGACAACATCAACCTGACAGGAGCGGTTTCCACCATCCACGGCCTGCACTGTTAGATTATATACATCTCTCTTCTCTCGGTCAAGAGGCAACCGTGTCTTTAGAGCACCTTGCAGAGAAAAATGAAAATTCATAACAGAACGTTTAAAACTACTCAATAAACATACAAGAGGAAAAAAACATTTGTTATAGGCTTATAAAGTCTGCTGTAAAGCAGAGGACAACTCTCTGGGCCTTCGAGGATTTCTGAGCACTAAAAAAAAATATCTGTAACTTTTAATATATTAATAAATAGAAACATAAATAAATAAACAAATAAATATAATCTTTTTCAACAAAACTAATATATAAGGAGTAGTACTATAATACTTTCAGAGTTCAAATCAATAAAATCATTGTTGTATCTGCAAATATTACAGTCTTACTCCTGTTTCATCATTAGGCTTTTGAATAAAAACAAAGGGGTTGTATTCTTGAAACCTCACACTGAATACTGGTGAAGCATTAGTATTATCTGTGCTATCAAGGTAGACATAGTTAAGTGAGCTATTGGTTAGGACTTAGCTGAAGCCTAAAGCCTGTTTCACAAATGCTACCTCTGTGTGGCATAAGCGACACAGAACTGATTGATTTTCATTTAGCACTCATGCTATCTGATCACACAGGCTTTGCGAGGAAGGTGACAGAACATCCCAGCACTGAGGCGACATTTTTTGTGTTTTATAAAATAGACTGCAAGCCAAATTTTCCCTCGCTGTGCATGTCACGCAGCAAATTACTCTGAAACAAACCTGAAAATCTATGAAAATTACACAAAAAACCAACTGAAACATTAAAAGATGCATTTTACTGGCATTTAACTTGAGAACGGTATCAGACAAAATTCTAAGTAAACATTCCTTATTCGCTTTGCTCTGCAGGCTGTGTACTATCACTGTTTGGTAGAAGGAACTCTCCTGTTTAGGTATCAGTGTAAAATAGGATGTAGTCTGGAGTAATACTGTCGCTGTCCAATGAAAATCAAGTATCTCAATTATTTGCGATTTTTAGTTCTCAGCACAATTTGAACTGAACTGTTGTCCTTTACATGGAATCAAAGTGCTTTGGGGAAAACATACGTTTTCATGAACTTGCGTCATCTGCTGTTAAGTTCATTCATTCAGCATTTTGGGCGTACTTCTTGGACAGCGACCACATGTTCATAACTTCCAAAAACCTATGCCATCAATTCATTATACCTTTATACACAAACTTTATACGACTCCACTTTGTGCCTTTCAGATGAAACTGAAAACTGTAGTAGATGCTTTTTTGAATGTTGCTAGGTTTAAGAATTTTGTAACTGAATCGATTAGACTATTATCTTTTAAATTACCAGTGTGTGCCCTTTTGTGATCATGTGATGAATCTAGTTTCAATCTTTTTGACCTTCAATCTGGTTTCAAACCGCAGCATGTGCAGGCTATAGCAGTCACTGCCACATCACTCACATCACGGACAGGAGGCTCTGTGTTAACAAACACTATCATGCTTTCATGAATATTATAAGAAGCATTGCTCTAAACATTCTTCTATGTTTTCTAAGTCCTGGATACTTTACTGACTGAATGCAAGTGGTAGCCTAATTAGTGACTTTCAGAAATAGAAAACATTGGCGGAAGAAAGGTAAGGTAAAGATAAATGTTAATATGTATGTCACAAGCTTCAAGTATAACAGTAAAGAGTTAAAAGTAACATCTTTTAAAAGCCTAATATAGAAGTGAATAAGACGATAACTTCAGCCTCACCAGAAAGTATCTTTTTTCTTTTTTTTAAAAAAAAGATTTTTTCTTTAAATCTTTTTTAAAAACTGTTATTTTGTATTTTTGTATTTTTATTTTGTACTTTTATTTTATTTTGTATTTTAACTATATAAATAAATACTTTTATTTACTTCAACTTTTTATTATATTATTATTATTATACTTTGTATATTTTGTATATATTTGTATTTCTTTTTTTGTTATCGTTATATTTATCTATTGGTGAATGGAGGAACAGCAAAGTAAGAATTTCATTGTACAGTGTAACTGTCCGTTCTGCTGTGCATATGCCAATAAAACTCTTGAATCTCTTGAATCTTGAATCTTGAAAGTGTTCATGTCAGCTTAGCACTAATAAAACTAGTAAATGCCTAAAGTTTGCTCTATCACTGATTTGGGCTTTTCTCATGTATGGCACAACTTCAAGGTCTAGCTCTAATCATCACACTGCTGTATATACAGAACTTCACATACAGTTTTGCCAACAGGAAAAAGATGTAGATAGTTAATGGTAAAGTTATTGAGTGCTGTAAGATATGATAACGAGGCTCATCCTGTGTCATTACACCACTGCTACAGGAAAATCAGACTGAGTTACAATTATTCAGTCAGCAGCAGCATATTTCTCCACACTTCATGGTGCACTTCAGCGTTGGACAGTGGTACTCTTTGACTTTCAACAGTGTACTCTTGAACATATCATGCATTTTTCTTTACCTGTGGCAGAGTCCATTCTGAATGATTCAGCCTCATCTCCTGCAAGTCGGTATGTAATTTCAGCATTTTTCTGGGTATCTGGATCAGAAGCTGAAACGAGTAGGACAAATTTTCCTGCCGGGGCATTTTCTGGAACCGTTCCAGCATACAGGCCCTATGATACAATACAGCGGAAGCTAATACCGGAGACGTATCTGAAAATGTATGACAAAGAATACTCCTCCGCAGACAGCTGCATGTGTTAGGACAGGTTTTGCATGGCCCTCAAATGAAATGCTATCTTATTTGGCTAAGACTCGCAGCTGTCTTGGCAGCGGGCCCAAAACAGGGCCATTTTCATAAGTGGGGACTATAAATGATACCTTCTCACACACAGGGCTGTTGTCATTTGCATCAAGAACTGTGAGCTCGACAGCAGTCTTGGCCATATATGTTCCATCTGAGGCTGTTATGTTTAAGAGGTATTGTTCTCGGTCCTCCCTGTCCAGAGTCTTGGCAGTCATGACTATGCAAGCACCATCCTCATATTTCAGATTAAACTGGCCCCGAGGGTCTCCACCTGAACACACACACAAAAAACAACATTTGCAGCACCTCAGGCTAAAGGGAAATGAAAATGCAAGATATTAAAAGCCGCATAACATTTAGCACTGCTCTAAACAGGCAGAGGACATAGCTCTTTTTCTCGCAGTCAACAAGATAAACAGTTATCCACAGGGAAAGAAATAAAATGAGGCATTTCTCCACGGACTCAGAATTTCTCTAATGAAGTTCTCCAGATTTCACCTTCCCACCAATAAATCTCTTCTAGCACTGCTTACTCATCATAGCCAGCATCAAACTTCCAGCAACTATGCAAGCTGCATGGCATACGGATTGTTCACCTGCTAAAAGATATCTACAGGTTTACATCTCTGCCCTCGTTTGATTCAGTTGTGATTCATTGCAAAGCAATTCAATGCATCATGAAATCCCTAAACTTCCCCACATTTTAATTTAGCTTTTAATTGATCTGATTTGTTTATATTTTTAAATGCACAAATGGGACTGGGAGACGTATTTACACACTCAGAGAATGTAAACAATAAACAAAATATAGAATTGTTTTTATTTCAACATAGCATAAGAATTTTACTTTCGCCACACAATTGAAAACACACTATATATAACATATTGTCTTGGTTAGGTCATTTTATTGATTTGTTTAGTTATTTATTTACTTTTTATACATTTTGTAATCAATACCCTATAAAATAATGACACACTTGCAATTAAAACTCACAACTTCACGCTAAAATAAACTTAAAAATGTTTTTCCTTCTTTTGAAATGTTACCATTTTGGAGTTTAAACAGCAACAAAATCTTTATAAAGCTACATGACATCTATATGAATCATTCTAATCAACTGGTTTAAAGAGTTCCAAACACATTTCCAACTCTCCTAATATATTATGGGTAAGTTTGACCCGTTTCCACTTTAAGTTGTCTGAAATGTTGGAAACCCTCCCTGAAGAAGATGTTTATTAAGTAGTTGTTAAATTGTTATATATAGCACGTTTTAATATTTCAACCGTCTGAATCTCCTGAGACTTTATAATTAAGTTTGATGTCCTGCCAAGTCTGCCCCCACCTGGTTCGTATCTGTAACCCCTCCTATGTCCAGGTGTTTCATGTTCTTGTCTTGATATATACCCTGTTTTCCCCTGACCTTCGTCCGACATTATGTTGCATATTGTTGCACTTTGTTGTGAACGTTTATGTGTACGTCGCTGTATTTTGCTGTTTGATCTGCTCGTTTTTTGTTGCATGTTATATGTGACCATCACTATGAACTCTATTAAAGCTCAGAATCCTCATCTGCGTGTGTATCCATCTCTTTAGTCTCTGCAAATGTTCCATTTGACTGTTTTTGATTTGACGCTTTGCTTGTTTTTGAGTGTATTAATTAGTGGTGTAAGAAAATATTGAAATGTCGAATATCAGGATAATATGTTTCGTGATACTGTATCGATTCTTAACAAGACAGTATCGATACACAGATTCCTGGCAGACAGTGAATCATTATGTGTTGTGTTTAAACCTCTGACCACGAGATGGCAGTGTTGTAATCCATTTTCAGCTCCACTCCAACATTAACAAGCAGCACAAGGGTGCAATGCTATTGTAAGCATTGGCAAACCTGTTTGTATAGTGGTTTGTTTTAGCAGGATTTGAAAAACCACAATATATCGAGATATACTGAATCGTAACCGCTGTATCGTGATGATAACATAATAGGAGGGTTAACTGACTTGGGCTTTAGACTAAAATCCCTTTGCTTTGATTGGCCCTCTAGCTTAATTAGGTTTATTTAGATTTATATGCTCAATCATTTGATTTAGATAACAAATGATTGAACATGTTAATGTGTCATTGTGTCATTAATGTTGGGGGGTGCACGGTTCATGCACAAGTACCAAAGCCACCAAGAACTCCAGCCCAAGCGTTTACTTTCTCACATAACTTCTTGCAGTCTTCTTGTACCTTTATATTGTATGTTATGCCATCATACAGACATTCCAGAGGCTGGACATTCCAGACTCAGATGTTTTTAATGCATTTAACTGCAATCATTTGGAACATTTGCACACATGTACAATTATGTGACTTTTAACAGCAACTGTCTGCACCAGAGATGGTTCACGAGAGTCACGTTGCAGAGATCTCCCTTCCATGTGCTTTGGTTTTTTAATCTCTTTCATTATCAACTCTGTGTCACTGTGACATACATTGAGCTAAAAAATCATACATTGAGCTACATGTTATTTTGCCCCAGAAGGTGTCATGACACAACATGATGTTAAAAAAAGGGTCATGTGACAAACATGTCAGTCTACCTGGCATCAATGTTGGCGAATGAAACGTTTATGAAAAATGATACTGTGTATGTAGAGCTGTAAGTTAGTTGTCATGAAGGGTTTATGTAAGTGTCACGTAGCTGTAAGAACACTGCCCTACAATATTTTATAGAAGTGAGGCCTTACCTGTGATGAAGCAGCTGAACCTCCTGTTGACCTCCTCACTGTCAGAGTCAGTGGTGCTCAGAACAGTTATGATGGTGCCTGGCGTAGATTCATCCTCCCTCACTGTGGCTTTGTACACTGCCTTAGTGAAGACTGGAGGGTTGTCGTTTAAGTCCACTACTGTCACCTCCACCACAGTGCTTCCAGTCATGTGTAACTCTGCTGCGCTGTCTTTTGCAATAACTGCTATCCTGTACCTGTTTCTCTTTTCTCTGTCTATCTCTGTGATAGTTGTGACCCAGCCTGTCTCGCTGTCTACAGAGAACAATTCCAGAACTTCAGGGCTCTCTTGATTCTCATCTAGGCTGTAAGTGACCTGACCGTTCATTCCAGAGTCCAGATCAGTAGCCCTGACTTGGACTAATGAGGTCCCCGCTGGTAAGTTCTCAACCAGGAAAGACTGGTAGGGCAGGGAGTCGAACTGTGGGCTGTTATCATTTACATCCTTTAAATGTATGTTTACATCTATGACTGAGATAACTTCCATGCCCTCTTCAGTGCCCTGGACCTGGATCAGGAGCTGAAACCATTTGATAGCTTCATAGTCCAGTCGTTTGGCCAGTTTCAGCTTTCCAGTGTTGCTGTTAATGACAAAGACATCATCTTTGTTGCTCTCGGGAGTGTTTCCTCTGACAAGGCTGTAGATCACAGGCCGTTTTCTTTCAGACTGGATGACATTTATCTCGGCCCCAACAGGGAGATCCTCTGCAAGTTCCAGCTGAAGCAATTCTTCAGCAAACTTCGGCATGGGCATATCAGAATGAAGTACTTTAATTGAAACTGGGATAACAGACTGTCTTGGAGGGCTTCCAGAATCTTTAGCCTTCACATAGAAAGAGTAAAGGCCATTTTCTAGTTCCATTAGATTTCCCTTAGTGACAATTGCCCCACTAAGGGGGTGGATTTCAAAGGGTCCAGTATCTGAGTCGATGGCATAAACAATGTCAGCATTATTCCCCTCATCCTCATCTACCGCTGATATTTTGATTACAGTCGTTCCACTTGGAACATCCCTCTGGACTGCTGCTTTATACTCAGAAAGCCTGAACTGTGGTGCATTGTCATTGACATCTGAGAGAATTACAGTGACTGTGCAAAAGCCTACTTTGCCACCACCATCCTTAGCCAGTATGCTTATGTGGATCACCTTCTCCGTCGGGTTCTCTCGATCAAAACTTTCAGCTGTATGAATCTGACCGTCAGCATTCAAGGTGAATTTGTCTCTGGCAACATCGTTTACAATGAATAGTGTAACCTCACCATTTATTCCAGGATCCTTATCAAGTACCTCCACCCGAGTCACTAGCGTGCCTACAGCAGAGTTCTCCAGAAGTTCAACAACGTACTCATGCTGTGTAAATTGTGGGCTGTGGTGATTTGTGCCGATCACCTTAACTTCCACTTCCGAAAAAGCAGTAAAAACAGCATCAGTGGTGAACACGATAAGGTTATACTGTGTTCTTGTTAGCTTTTGATGACTAGAAACAAAAATTTCCCCACCTCTCCTATCAATGCCAAAGATGTTGTCCTCATTTCCTGACAAAATAGAGAACTCTAGCTTTCCGGTATCAGTGCTATCGGCATCAGACGCTTGAACACAGGCAACAAATTGACCTGGAGGAGAATGCTCACTGATAGTGGCGTTGTAAAGTTGCTGCGTAAACACAGGTGGGTTATCGTTAAGATCGGTAACATGTACTACCACTGTGACCTCACTGTATAGATGAGAAGCTCCTCCATCCAAAGCCTTTACAGTTAACTCGTGCCGTGGTTCTGTTTCATAGTCCAGCAGTCCAGCACTCCAGATGACTCCACTTTGGCCATCTATTCTGAAGTGATCTGAAACAGTCCCATTTTTTGCATACAACTGATAGAATATCTTTTTGTCGCTGCCAGTGTCCAGGTCTCTGGCTGACACTTGTAATACAGAGGTACCAACCATAGCAGACTCAGGGACGCTGACGTTATAAGACTTTATATCAAACACAGGCGCATTGTCATTGACGTCCTCTAAAATTATATCAACGAAAACCTCAGAGTGGGCCCCTGTTAGAGAATCCATTGCTTGTACGCTTAACCTGTGGGCAGGGTGAGTCTCGAAGTCTAGCGGCTGGATAACTTCTATGACGCCAGTGTTAAAATCAATAGAAAAGTGACCAAATGGGTCTCCTTCATAGATCCTGTACACAGTGCGAGGTCCAACTGACTCATTAGCCAGGACCTGCATTACAGAAGTGTGTAACTGCACATTCTCTGGAATCTCAATCTTATAAAAAGGTCTTTCAAACACCGGAGTGGCTTTGTTGACCACAGTAATAGTCACTTCTGCTGTTGAGGAGAGGGTCTGGTCACCTCCATCCTCAGCAATGACACTGAGCACATATCTTGTATTGAGACTTTCCTCCTCAAATGACCTCTTCAGAGAGATCTCCCCAGTGGGATTAATCTGAAAATATTCTTCATGCCCTTTCAAACTGTATTTGATCTCGGAATTTCTGTCGACGTCACTGTCCACTGCAGTGACTTGCCTCAAAACTGTTCCCGCTTTAGTATCCATCTGAGCAACAGAGCTGTAGGGTAGGTCCACAAACAAGGGTGCATTGTCATTTACATCTTCAATCAGAACTTTGACAAGTACGTGGGCCGTTCCAGCATCTTGCTGCTGTTTTTTAACCTCCACGATAACGTCAAACGTATCCTGCTCTTCACGATCAAACGGCACTCCAGTGGTAAAGAGAACACCAGATGTACGACCTATATCAAATCTCTCGTCTGGATTAAGAATGGAGTAAAATAAAGGTTCGTTCATTCTGTTCCCGACTGTTGCAATAATAGCCAAGGTTTCCCTGCCTGATGAATTCTCCTGTACCGAGGCAGTGAATACTTCCCGAGTGAATTTCAGGCCATGGTCTTTGTTGTCTCGAACCTTTATTTTTATAGTTGCAGTGCTGGTAAACCTTCCATCGGAGACCCTGACAGTCAGGATGTACCTGCTCCGCAGTTGCGTGGCATTCTGAACAAAGACCTCACCTGAAACAGCATCAATCCTGAACTTGTTGCCAATGTTACCATCTAAAATGGAGAACAGCAGTTTGGCATTGGGTGGAGAGTCATCATCTGTGGCATTTAGCGAAATCACTTTAACTCCCTTGTATGTTGGCACCAGCAGGGTTGTTTCAAAGGAGTCCCGGCTGAATCTTGGGGCACAATCGTTGACATCAGTGACGTGGACTGTCACGTTGGCAATGTTCCGCGTAAATAAGCGTGGCAGGCCGGTATCATGGGCTTGCACTGTGAAGTGGAAGGAGCTCCGCTGTTCATAATCAAGGCCACTGATTGTCTGAATTGCTCCTGTGCCAGAATCAATGGCAAAGTAGTTGTGAGCAAATGGCTCCACAATCTGATAGACAAGCCTGGCATTTGCGTCCTCATCAGCATCCGTTGCATGAATAACAAGCGGGGTATTTTTAATAGTCAGAACCACACTCCTAGGTGCGGCTGTCTCTCCCACAAACCCCACAAATTCAGTCTGAGTAAAGACAGGCGCATTGTCGTTCTCGTCTTTTATGTGTACCAGCACTGTGACTTGGCTTGCCATTCCAGCCATGTTCGCACCTCGAACAGTCAATTTATACCAAGACAGAGTCTCATAGTCCAACTTCCTTCGGGTGACAATGGCACCGGAGTTTGGATTGATGTCGAACACGCCGTTCGCATTTCCTTCTTTGATTTGATAAAAGACAGATGACTGACTGGAGGCTGTGACCATGGCCACCAAACTCCCAACTGGGGCCGCCTCGCTGATCTCAGCTGTGATCGGGCTGTGATGAAACTTTGGTTCGGCATTATCGGAAACAGTGACTGTGACAGACACAGTTGTAAAAACGCTCAAAGGAGGTTCTCCTTTATCTGATGCTGTCACCTTCAGCTCATATCGGCTCCTCTGGTCACAGCTGAGTTCTGCACTGACCTTTATTATGCCCAGGAATGGATCTATACTGAAGGAATTTCCATGATTTCCTGTGACACATCAAAGAGAATAATCAATAATGTATTAGTGAACAGGTGTATATATACATTTACTGTACTAGTTGGAAACATATCGCTGTCCAAAAAAAACAAATATCTCTAAAATTGCAACTTTACAGAAGAGGCCAAAAAACAATCTTTACTTTTAATGCAAGTAAATGGAACCAGAGCATCTTTGAAGTTATTCTGGAGCACTTCTATTGATCTATTGATCCCTTCGTCATAATTTTTAAACAAAGTAAATAGCAGCTATTATTTCAAATAGAGTGGAAAAATTTAAATATACGACCCAAAATGGGGATACATGTTTTTCTTTGGACAGCAGTGATACGCAAAATGTATGTCCTTCTTTGTCTTAGGTGCCCTCATGACTTTTATTTCAATTTGATTATTCAATACCCTAAATACTCAGGAACTGTAGGATGTGACTACATGCACTAGCTACACAGTGATAGAATATAGGCAGCATAAACATATACCAAGCTTTTTATATTTAATAAAAAAAGCACCAGAATATTTACTTAGAACAACTTTTATGTAAAAGTTATTCATTTTGAGTTTCAGAAAAAAAGCAGAATACTACTGCTTCTTAAAAAAACTCCATCTCCATTGTTGTTGTTTTTCAGATTTCTAAACTACTGCTGCCCTTTAGATTGCATGCAAATTTCAGGATGAGTGGACCAAAAGAAACTTCTCTAAATGACTTGGGAAAAAGGTCTGGTTCCATTGATTTCCATTAAAAGTAAAACATGTGTTTTCCTTCTCCTGTAAAATGAGAATGAGAGAAACTTTGTAGATCCAAGGTTTTGGCAGCAGCTATATATTTTTTTAAAACATTTAAGTAAGTACACTTTAAGCACCTTACTGTCTTGACTTTTACAACCTTCCAACAACAATATGTAACTGATATTAAATGACCCTACTCAAACATTGCCGCCTGCATTTCTTCCTTCATGTAATAAACAAAAAAATAAATAATCATATCAGTGAGGGGAAAGTCAAAGGAAAATAAGTGAAGAAAAATTAAGAAAAGATACAGAGAATACTGGACTCTTAACAACCATGCAAGACTTAGTAGACCACCAAAATCATCATCTCATAAATAAAATATAAAAAGCTTCCCTCTTTCAGAGACAAAATCTTGTTTCTCCCTTTTGCTTTAGATCTAAAAAAAACCCCACAAGTGTTTCTGTCGATCCTTCCACTGTGAGAAGACGACTCAACACTACGTGTCTGAAATAAAGTGTAGCTGTCAGAAAGCTGTTGCAGAAAAAAAGACAGAAAAGAAAAAAGAAAAAACTGAAAGCAAGCCTCCTGGAAAGACTGAAAGCTTTGATAACGGCAAAAAACTGATATTGTCCAGAATTGCTATGATTGAACAATGAATAACTTGTACTGCTTGGAAATTAAATGAATGACACATGGTCTCTGACTTTTGTACAGTACTCTATGACACAGTAAAAGGGTGAATACATCTGAGTATGACTGCATACTTTGTAGAATATTACTGTAATCATTTAAAATCAATTCTAACACCCAGTCCGTATAGTCGAACAGGCACCTGCGCATTACGATGCATCTATGCATTTTTGCACCTCTACTTATTGCCAGTTTCTGCCTTGTGACATGTGAGCAAATTATATTAGATATTCCAGAGAGGACAGTCAATGCTTGTGATTCATCTGCATAATTAGTTTTTGGCAGTAATTACTGCGCTCATTGTTTGTAATCATTAGGCTATTTCCTGATCATAATTCCTTGTCACACATCCAGCACAAAACAGTCTGGAAGGTCTTAATCTGCTCAGGTGCTCATCTATTATCGTATCATGATAACATATTTGCCTTTGAATTGAAGAACTGGCTCTTACCTGACTCGATGCTGTAGAGGATCTCTGCATTTTGACCTTTGTCTTTATCCAGAGCAGTGACCTGTACTACAGCCGAGCCAACTGCAGCTGTCTCGAACACGCACCCAGTGTACTGAGAGCTGGTGAACCAGGGTGCATTGTCATTGCCGTCCTCGACGTTGACGATCACTCGCACCAGGTTACGCTTGACTGGGACGTCCTGATCTCGGACCTGGATGTTTATGTTATTCATATGTAGTGACATTTACTCAAGATTGAACCACTGTGTGCCGTTAGAGCTGGAGTATTGAGATAGACAATGTAACCAATGCAAATAAAAAATATGCATAATTCCTGCCTTACCATTACAGTGAGGGTGTGTCTGTGCATGGTTTCGTGATCCAGCTCCTCAGTAGTGTAGAGAAAGCCTGTTCCAGCATCTAGACGAAACTTCTTCAGGCTATATGGGTCTGTGCTGCTCAATAGTGTGTAGAATAGTTTGTTCTTCTCATCTTTATCTGTAGCACTGATCTCCAGTATCTTCATCCCCGGCTGGGTTTCCTCTGGAATACTGATTTCATACTTGGCTTGGGCAAACTTGGGTCGATGCTCGTTCGTGTCAATAACCTGGATTAAGATCTATTTAGAAGAGCAGAACGAACATTAAAGGAATGTTAAGTACAGATGCATTTTAACCTTAAGGATATACAGTACTGAGAGACTGAGTTTCAATTATTTAATTCAACTGTTTAAGTCAAACCACCTGTTAAGCAAGTTATCCATTTTTCAGCATCAGGAACGAAAAACAAATATAAAACAGAAGGTTGCACAGAGGCCTCAACAACTAATTACATCATTTTTTTTAGTACTTAGTGTGTCCACACTAAATAAATAGTTTTTTATGTCTCCAAAAGTTCAGTCTCGGAAGTTTGTTGCATTTTCTGATCTAAGCAGAAGGGGCAGGACAAAGTGATCAATACAACATGTACTGATGTGATCGCTGTCACAGTATTTTGTGGTAATACTGTATAATAGAAATTTAAAGCAAGGTTATTGGGACAGTTAAAGTCAGTCTGTCGGCTGGACATTTTAATTTTGATGCAATAAAAATAAAATTCACAGTTGGACTAAGGTAATAAGTTGCAGTATATTGCTAGTGTCAGAACCAAACCTTGCATCTTCAAAATAATAACTTTAAAGGAGACAGAGACATTACTTTTAAGTCTATTTAAGTCTATGCAACCACATGTTAGGCATCTTCATCATGAAATTCACCAATATCAAGGGCAACAGGTACTTTTACGTCTTGTCAAAAAATGAAAATATAAAAAAAACAAATACATGAGATTTTGCTCCAATAGATTTAAAATGTTATCACATTACTCTGCATAATACAATATTTTTTTAGTAATATCATATCATATTGTGACTTAAGCATTATGATTATATCATATCGTGGGGCCTTTGGTGATTCCCATCCCCAAAGTTGTTTCATTTCCAGTCTAAAACTATACCAGTTACACATTATTTTAAAACCACTAGTGTTGAGATGTATTCTCACAGTAAAAGGATGGTCAGAAACATCTGTGGATTTTTTCATATCTGAAGCAAGAGAGGAGCAGAAATTCTCTACACTAAATACAGAAAACTGGATATTATATTTGGTTGTTGAAATTCTGTTTATTTAATGTATTAGATTATGTAATTTTCTGGTTTTAACTGATAATGAAAAATGAACCTAATGGCCATTTGGACTGAAAATGAAAATTGAATGTTTAATA